>CM044885.1:7821766-8430634 GCA_024500025.1 Syzygium aromaticum | reverse complement strand
ATTAAAAAATATTTTACCGGCTATGGCCAAGAAGGAGGAGAAGAAAAAAAGAAAAGAAAAGAAATATAAAAATATTATTAATAAAAAGAAATTTTATGCTGTTATCAAACACATTTTTGTTCTTTTACTATTTCAGGAATAAAAATTTTGAGCCATTGCCAAACGCTTTTAAATGCTCAGAATCAGTTCCTGGACACAGAATAAAAAAGAATAATTTCTGTTCAGAAATACTTTCCGGGCACAGAATGGTTGTCATGCGCAGTCTTAATATAGTAAGACATAACAGCCCGCACGTCATTTATAGATTTAATCAGTCCAACAAAACCAAGTTAATCTTAAAGTTCTTAGGCTGCGTTTGGTCGATCGGATAAAAGTCGGGATATGATATATTTTATCATATCCTGTGTTTGATGGTGATCTATGAGAGGATAAGGTCGGATATAGACCGGATATAACCTGGATAAAAAAATCCGAGAGGGGGAGGGATAGATCCGGATAAGATATTTAAGGCCTATTTTTCCAGAAACCATACGCTCCACTCGCCGTCATCTTTATCCCCACACCTTGTGTGCTTTCATCAAAAAAATTTCTCGGCTTTTTTTCCTTCGACTCCTTCGGACCAATGAATGGCAAAAAATAAAAATAAAAATAAAAATTATCCTATCCGACTTTAAATCCGTAATCTATCAAATAGTGGACAGAATATGAAGAAATCTCAAGATTTCTTATCATATCCTATCCAGTCCTATTCTATTTAAAAGTCCGGATGATCAAACGCAGCCTTAGCAGTTAACACACTTGGATAGCGACGCATCACCGCCCACCTGGCGGACATTCCCTACCAAAACTCGGCCGACCGCCGACGACGACGACGACATAAAACGCTTCCCCCTCGACATTCTCGGACTCCAATCGACGTCTCCGAAGTGTCAAACCCCCCCTCCTGTCCGAGCCCTGATCCGCCATGAAAAGGAGCCACATCCCTCCCTTGCTCGACCGCAAGTGGCTCGCCCCGCTGCTCATCACCTCCTCCCTCTCCCTCCTCCTCTTCCTCTCCCTCTCCCTCCTCAACGCGAGGTTCCCGCCGCCGCCCGCCCCCGGCTTCTCCGGCCGGCGGCCGCCCCATTCCCTCCTCCTCCCCGGCGGCGGCGGCGGCGGCGGCGGCGGGGGCTCGTCCTCGGGGCTCCCGCGGCTGCCGAGGCTCGCGTACCTGATAACCGGCACGAAGGACGACGGCGCCCGCGTGAAGCGCCTCCTCCAGGCGGTGTACCACCCGAGGAACTATTACCTGATCCACCTGGATCTCGAGGCGCCCGAGAGCGAGAGGCTCGAGCTCGCGAGGTACGTGAAGTCGGAGGGCGTGGCTAGGGAGTTCGGGAATGTGATGGTCATCGGGGATGCGGACTTGGTCACGTCGAAGGGCCCGACGATGATCGCTTCCACGCTCCACGCGATCGCGGTTCTGTTGAAGCGGGCCGAGGATTGGGACTGGTTCATCAATCTGAGCGCCTCGGATTATCCTCTCGTGCCACAAGATGGTTGGTTTGTTATCTTTCCCTTGCGCGAGCTGATGATTTTTTCTGAGATTTCTTGTTCATTCTGACTACTTTGACGCAATCCCATTCTGATGCAGAATTCTTTTGTTGGTTGAACTTTAAATCCAAGTGAAATTTGAGCTCGCTAAACTTCTGTCGTAGTGATTTTTAGTCTATCCTTTCTTCAATGTGAAGATGAACGTGTGGAGTTTTGGGAGTCTGTAATGTGGAGGAATGAAGAGAAGTAGAGAAGAAAAACAATTTTAATCCTAGTCTTGTTTGGATCTTAAAAAAATGTCAAATTTCACTATCGATTCCACCATGGAATGAAGTTTGAAGTGACTAGCTAGTGGCAAGGTATGGACTTTATGGTACCATTAGGTTTATTTTTAGCAACCAATCTAAATGTTTTTAGGGTATGAGTTGTCCACTTGCCATTATTATGAGGAGTCATTTATAACAATTATGTCCAAGATTATGCATAGAGCCAAGATTTTATTTCCTTGGTTTAGTGGGGGAGTTGGAGCTATTTAGTACCTAAAATACATACACTCTTGAATTGCCTGCTTTAACATGTGAATTGTCTAAACAGAGTGTACATTGAAAAAGCAAAATCAAAGCTCAAAAGAAGTAGCTGGCGCTGGGCCTCTGCAAGTTGTTCAGCATTTCTTTTGTTTTTGTGCAAAAGAATGCCCATTTGGTAATGCTTGATTTATTGAGTTGGCTGAATGGAAGTGTGCCTTTTGAATGTGGATGCAAGTTGGATTATTCATTGTTAAGTTATTATGGTAGATGTTGAAATAATTTCTGAACATTCTCATTTTTTTTATTTGTCATCACTTCTGTTTGTGGATCTCTATTTTTTATGGGCATGGACTGGAGAAGGGGTGATATAGACGAATCTTTATATCTCTAAATAATCAGACATATAATGGTGAATTTTATCATTCTCACATGTGGAACCATTCTGTCTTCTATTGCATGAAGTGTGCTAGTTATCATGGCGTGGAATTTGGCCACCAAATTCTCTGCCCTATGATGCCGTCAAGCGCACACACCTTGGCCAGGCCACACCCTATTCAACGGAAGCACACACTATCACAAACACAATCCCACAAGTCAGGCCACATGTAGCACGATCCAACCCAAGCATACACAATCCTGGCTTTCCCTTTATCATGTTCACTCCACCCTTGCCTGCAAACCAGGCCAGGATGTGCTGGTCACTCCCCAAGGTTGTTCATGATCCAAAAACATAGAAACACTCATTAAACAAGTCAGAATTGAGCACAAGGCTAGGAATAGCCCAGACACTCACACACACCGAGTGATTGAAATGCACAAGAGATGCTGGAACCTTCCAACAATCTTATGCATTCAAACTCACACAATACAACATTGTCTGAGCCTCTTAGACTCATTACAAACTCACGGAAATTACACTTTCTGGTCTGGATACACCCAGACAGACTCACAATATACAAGGGACAAGCGGTTACAACATGCTACTCAGATTATTACAAGTGTCCTGTGGTTACCAACTTTATCCCATTGAATTTTCTAAGCCTTATCTGCAACTAACTGCCCTGTAAACCATCCAGCAGACCTTGCAACATTCAGCAACTGCATTTGGTGCTCATGGACACACACATGCTCATTGGTCATCTCCTAGATTGCCTCCTTATATAGCCTGATCACATGACCAACCAACTCGCACATGCACCGGATGCCTGGTTCACATGATCAGTCCACCTATTGGCACAACTCATGCATGAACACTAGCCGGATAATAATCATCCAATCCATAAAGTGTGTTGCTCATCTCAATTCTCCGAGTAGGTCCATCAATGCTCAACACTCGTTCATGCACAAGCCCCTAGCCGACACAAGTCTGAAGCATTATAATGCCCATTGCCTGTATAATGCACTAGCACTGTGCTCGTGCATTTTGATCCTGAACCAGTCCCCTTTGCATTTGGATCATCTGAGAACAATAACCCGTGCTATGCTGAAGCTCTGCGATTCCCTTGTGCATGGACCGATCCCTTTTGAAATGCCAACGATTTATTCCCAATCATCCGTTGGCCTGCTCAAGCACGGCCACCGTGTGCTTGTTGTGATTGACACTTGGCATGAACTTAAGGCCGCAGCCCGTGCCAAGCTCAATGCACCTATTCAGGGATCTAACAGTAGTCATGATGGCCAATTTGAATCTTGACTTCTAATAAGTTACTGACAATGAGATATAATTTAGTCCTTTCTCTGTATGATTTATGTGGAATTAAGTCATACCCATAATGTTCTATGAGATTAATAAGTTACATAGAGATGGCAACAGATATCATAAAACTCTTAGTCCACTTTCCAGCAGATTCATAGTAACTAGAAGAGCTTGCTTTCTAGATCGAGCGTTTTTAAATCCATAATCAGATAGGTGAACCTTTAGTAAGGACTCAATCTCTCCCTGTGCAAAATAGTATACTCCCATTACATTCTACTGTAGTCTTCATTTTAATTATTAACTCTCTGCTAGGGTGATGTAGTCTGTGGTAATCATGATTTATCTTTCATCTAAAGTTGCTTCTGTACAAAATAGTGTTGGAGTGAGTATGAAATTTGGATGGAAGCTTGACTATTTTCTTTTTATATGTTTTAATTCCAGATCTTTTGCACATCTTCTCATACTTGCCGAGGGATCTAAATTTCCTTGAGCATGGTGGTGACCTCGGCTACAAAGAGTGAGTATAAAAGTCATGCCAGTGGTATTGTTCCTTTTTGTGTTGTATGTTTTCGTATTTTGACATCTTCAGTCACTTTTCCTGATGAAAATTCTTGTACATGCTTGCAGGGTTGAACGAGCAAGACCTATCATTATAGATCCGGGCTTGTATCATTTGAAGAAATCTAATGTATTCTATGCAAAAGAGAGAAGATCTTTACCAGCTTCTTTCAAATTATTTATGGGTAAAGCACCAGTTTTAATTTTAGAGTCTCACTGCACCAAATTGATGAGAAAGTTTTCTGAAATATATGTAGTACAACGGCTCACAATTATTCAGTATTTGAACAAGAAGTTTTCCCTTTAATTGAATTTTCAAAGTTCTTTGGAGAAGAGTGAAGTGCAACTTTGTCTTTTAGTGGTCGGTAACTGTTGTCAGGGAAATCAATCATAAAAAAAAATTGTTGTCAGGAACCTTTTACTTTATCTGTTACTCAAGCATTAAAAGTTGCAAAATTGTGTGAATAGGTTGTTATCTGAGGCATATTTGACACACTTAAAGTCTATTGGTGGTTGATGCCTGTCTATATTAAATTCTTATTTGATTGCGATTGTTGGGCTGAGTAGGGGAAATCCTATGTGTGCTATGGGCGCATATGTCTGTTTGGGTGCATGCTGAGTTTGTACTTCACAATGATATTGATTATGCTGCATGTTGAGTTCTCTGCAATCCTTGCAATATTTACGCTAATAGAGGAGCAGCACCCTATTATTGTGGAAATGGTGCAAACCATTAAATGCTGTAATTCTGCAATAGAAAGTGTGAGGTTGTTTTCTTACTTGAGTTTATGATAAATGTTTGGCCAGCATCCCCATTTATATTTTAATAACTCTTTTTCCATCACCAGGATCTGCATGGGTTGTCCTCACAAAGTCATTTCTGGAATTCTGTGTCTGGGGATGGGACAATCTCCCTCGCACACTTCTCATGTACTACACGAATTTCCTGTCGTCTCCTGAGGGTTATTTTCACACAGTTGTCTGCAACCATAAGGACTACCAGAATACAACCGTCAATCACGACTTGCATTACATTAGGTGGGATAATCCTCCTAAGCAGCATCCCATCACGTTGACGATGGAACATTTTGATGATATGGTCCAGAGTGGGGCTCCATTTGCTTGTAAGTTTGAGAAAGACAACCCTGTTCTTGATCGGATTGATAAGGAGCTTCTGATGAGGTCAGATGGCCGATTTACACCTGGTGCTTGGTGTATGGGAAGCGGCAGGGCAGGTAAGGATCCTTGTTTGGTTTCTGGGAGTCCTGTTGTCGTTAAACCAACTTTGAGTTCAAGAAGGCTCGAAAAGCTAATTGCAAACCTCCTTGATCCTGAAACTTTCAGAAGTAAACAGTGCAAATAAATAACTACGTGATATTTCATTCTTTTGCTAATTAATCCTACTGTGCTTTTATATTGGGTTTGCCACTAAATTGTTCAATCTCATAAATTTTGCACATTTTATTGCTTGAACCTGCTATTCTGCCACGAATAGTAGAAAACGTTGTTTTTAGTCTCTACGACTCGGCAAGATGCTGTTGTGTTCACAAAGCTTTCATCGTGCTGCTAGTATGATGACTATGTGATTGAGATGCAAATGGTTTGAGTATAACTCCACTTTTGGTGTGCTATTTTAGTTTGGCTGACAATGAAATATCAATGATACTCATCAGGCTGCATCTCAATTGGGAAAATCATTTCGTTTCATGGATTGTAAACATTCGGCCTCCATGTATGGGGGCCATTGGATTAATTAAGTGGACTTTGTCGGGGTCTATCTCATTCTTGCGAATAACCTGTATACATGGCATGACTTGATTGAGAGGATGGGACTTAATATGCATCTGAGGATGGTAAGCACTAAATGGTGGGGCTATTTCATTCCCAGTACAACTAAATCCGCCTTATTTTCACTAAAGAGACAAAATCTCTTTTGATAATTTCCAATTTTGCATAGCTTCGTTCAATTTATAAATTGTCCTATTATGGGTTTCCTTCAGAGTTAAATTTAAAACTGTTCAGAATATAGAATTAGCCACTTCACCATTGCTCTTATCTCAACTTATCCATTATTTGTTATTGCTATCTCAAAGGCTCAGTTTTCTGGTGAATTTTTTTATTTATTGTTTGATTAGTCTCAGAAAAAAAAATCTAAGTCCGTTTATTTACTATATCAAAAAATTGATTATTGTTATCTACCATTGACGAGCCATTTTTAGCTCAAGAATCCAAGGAATTAAGGGAGTTTCTAAATATATACTAGAAACAACGATATGTTTAGCAGTGACATAGATAGCATGTTTGCAAAGCCAATAGTAAAAACAAAGCAGTAACTTCGACATCATCCATGTCATCTGCAAGGACATCTTTATGAGTGGGATTTTGCAGGAAGTTTGGCATGATGAGATAAAGGAATCTAGAGTATGTCAACGCAGTTCGTAACTGCGAATTGTCTAGCGTCATTAGGATCTAGAGAAAATAAAGGGCCATCGATCCCAAGACCATCCACCTCGACCTCAGTGATTAGAGTTGGTATCCATGAGGGTTATGGTCACGAGGCTATCGGGAAAGTAAAGGCAATTGTAACTGGGGAGGCCAGAAAGTCAAAGCAGCTCCCATCAGGGATCCATTAAGCTTTGGAAGACTAACAGGGGAGCTCTGTAGAAACTTTGGTTTCTAACCAAGAATCAAGCTCGGAATGAGACAAGGTACTAATGACAGGACCCAAAATGGGACAGGGTTCCTTTTATTTCTAAAGAGTTAAGGAAGTTTTCCAGGATCATTGAAGAGTGCTTCGACAAGATCATCAACTTTGGTAGCTGTCTTTAACGGTGAATCGGTGATACTGGGGTCAATGATGAAGAACCCGCAACAAAATTCTTCTTCTGAGACTTGGGAGCCATTGAAAACGAGTTGGAAGAAGTAAGAAGATCACTGGGTAGTGAAGACTCGATTGCAAAGAGAAAGTTGTGAAGTTGATGAACATTGGCAAGCAATTGGGAGAGTTGAGATCGTGAAGTTGAAATTTTGAAACGGAAGGAATTTACGAAAGCAATCGAGAAGACGAAGAGGCGTCAAATTGAGTACATTCCGATATTGGCAAGGCGAGAGTAACGAAAATAGTTGAATGGGCCTGGCTTTTGAAAGACCAAAATATTTGGACAGCTAAAACTCAAATTAAGAACACTTCACCAAAGTTAAGGCATAGGTCGAGTAAAAAGAGTACAATGCAAGAGTCAAGTTGTATCAAAGTCAACTCGATTTGGAATTCATCCGGCCAGGCTTCAACTTGATATGCGTGATCATTGATCTCGATCTGAGATACATTGGGGTTACTTTGATCAGAGTGAAAGCAAGAGCAGCTCTATCTACTTGAGCTAAGAGCAGGAACAGTTAGAAAATTTGATTAGCTTGTGTGAGAGGAGGAAATTATTGCAAGACCCATGAGTACTGTAGGGTTATTGAAATCATGGAAGTGGAGATGATCATAGAAATGTGAAGGAGTTAGAGAGGGGATATGTACATGAATTCCATTAAATATTGAAGGCGATTCTAGGATATAAAAGGAAGGAACACAGAGGATAAACACACACTCCAGCTACTTCAAAACTCCGACAAATTTTCCTCTAAAGCATTTTCTTTTCGAAGCAATGTCTTTCGATTGCGGTTCTACTTTAAGGACTAAATTTGTTCTTCATAACATGCATGATGAGTACCAGTGGTGTATTCGTTTCGATGTTCTCATTTGAGCGTAAATGTGTATGTTCATTCGATTTCAGTGAAGTTTATTTCCATTTTCGAGCACTTGGCCTTTGATTTCCCTTGGAATATGGTGTCTGAACCTTATTTTCCTTTGTTTCCAGCCTTGTCATATCTCGCACTTTGCTCTAGTTCGGTTTAGTTAAGTTTCCTCGTTTCAGCCAAGTTCCCAGCTTTTGTCGCACTTTAATTTTCTAGTGCTCTTTGACACTCTCTCATTTACTTTGAAGAAGCAGTTCCTACGTTACTTTCGCACTTGGGAGCAGGCATGGCATGCCTTTCTCGTGCGCATTCACACCCTATCTTCTTGAAAGAACTTAGGTTGAAGAGACTAAAAAAAAAAAATAAGGCTAATTAAAAAAAAAACACAAACTTTAGGTCAAGTGATAATTCTACTCCCAGCTTTTTTTTGTCTCATAAAAAAATCACCAATTTTAGATCGAGTGACAATTCTGGTCTCAACCTTTTTCATTTCGTAAAAAATCACCAACTTTCGTTCTTATCCCAAATCTAGCCTCCTATTAACTCTCTCTCTCTGAAGTCACCCTGTTTGAGAAAAAAAGGTTATGGTTGTGAGCTTGGCAGATCTCGTCCATGGCACTTGTCTGTGGGCAGTAATCTACAACTTCAGATTACGGCAAAATAATGAAGCCTGACTAGAGATATTCAATTTGGCGATCCATTTTACTTGTTAGTGAAGTGAAGGAGACGAACAGTTTTGCTGTTATTCTTCAAGCTACGACTCAGAGAAGAAGACAATAAATAGTGCTTTAAATCTACTTAGTAAGCCACATGAATTATTGCGAAGGTGAAACAGTTAAGTTGGATAATCAATGGTTCTAAATCAAGAGAGACCAGATTTGAGATTTAAATGAAAATTTGTGATTTTTTATGAGACAAAAAAAGTTGGGACCAAAATTATCACTAAATCTAAAGTTTGTATTTTTTTTCGAGATAAAACAAAAATTGGGATTAGAATTGTCATTCAACCTAAAATTAGTACTTTTTTTTTGGAATTAGGCCAAGCAAATTATGAGTCCAAGTAAACCTACACATGCAAATTTGAAGTAAAGTCAAAATAAAGAGATTGGCACCATTGTGGTGGGCACAGAGCGAATAGTCAAATCCATTAATTGGAAAATACATTTCGTGTACAAAATTCAAATTAAAAATCCAAGTACTTGTTCTCTATATGTCCTAGTAAGAGCCCTTTTTCTCCCTCCATTTTCGTTAAGAAATAATTAAATAGCAATTGTCGCATAAAAAGAAGAGTCGCAAGCTCTTTAGAGCATGTAGGTATGCTTCGTTCTTGGCAAAATTGTCGTTATTGCACTTTTATCAATTCAGTTATAAACTTTTTAATTATGTCAATTGAATTACAAATATTTTCACATTTTATTAATTGAATTTATCTGACCAATTTTGATCGGAAATCGCTAATATGGATGCAAGCCATCCGATATGGCGCAAACACTAAGATGGATAAAATTTAATAATGTTTTATTTTTTTTGAATTTTTTTATTTTCCTTTATTTTTTGGGTTAATATTATAAAAAATCCCAAACTGATACACCTATGACAATTTTATCCCGAATTAATTTTTTGACCATCAAAAACTCCAAACTAGTATATATGTGACAAATTTACCCAAAATTAATTTTTTGACCAAAAAAATCCTCAAACTGGTACACCTACGATAATTTTACCAAAAATTAATTTTTTAACCACAAAAAACCTCAAACTAGTACATTTGTGATAAATTTACCCTTCATTAATTTGGATTAATATCATAAAAACCACTAAGTTGTAAACTTGTGACAAACAGAGGGATAAAACTCAAAACTGGTACACCCGTCAATTACCACGTGTTATCAAATTCAGCAATTTGAAAGTAAAATTTAACGGAAGCTAATAGAGAATAAATTTATCATAGGTATATCGGTTTTGGGTTTTTTGTGGTCAAAAAATTAGTTCTGAGTAAAATTGTCATAGGTGTACCAGTTTGGAGTTTGTCATTGTCAAAAAATTAGTTTGGGGTAAAATTGTCACGTGTGTACTAGTTTGGGGTTTTTTATGATCAAAAAATTAGTTTAAAGTAAATTTATCACAAGTATACCATTTTGAGGTTTTTAGTGATATCAACCCTTTATTTTCCTTTTTTTTCTCTTTCTTTTTTTTTTCTTCCCTTCACAACCGACTAGAGGAAGAAGGGAAGAAATAAAAGAAATAAAAGAAAAATAAATAAATAATTTTTAAAATTATTAAAATATTATAAAAATTATTCATGTTAGCCCCACACCATGTAAAACGATCCGCGTCCACATCATTGATTTCTAACCAAAATTGATCGGATGAACTCAATTTGATAAAATGTAAAAATATTTAAAATTCAATTGGCACAATTAAAATATTTAAAACTAAATTGATAAAAGTATATTTAGGATTTTTGGACAATTTCCCCCTCCCTCGTTTCTTTCATTGGGGGTTTGTTGGACTTGGAGCATCCGTCAACACGCACTCCGAGTGAGCGTGGATTTTCGTGCTTGCTATGATTCCATTCCCATGCAAAAAAGTTAGATAAAATAAATGAAATAACAAACAATACAAAGATAAATAAAAAGATCGGAGGAGGAAGAAGACCGCATTGACTATAAAGGTTCACTTGGTCCGGACCCCCATTCCACCCATTCCATTTATTTTATTATCATTAATGCGCCGATGACTTACAGTTTCTTAATCTATTTTGTTTATTATCTTTCTGTGGACACCTAAAATTGATCAAAACATGTATTAGAAAGACATTGGCTTTGTGAAGAATTGACCATATAGAGTAAGATATCTGCTTTATTGTTATATAATTGTATGGAAATCAGGTTGCGATTGGCATTGCTTTGGCACGTGCGAGATCGGCATTGGCCATTTGCGATGATGCTGATAGGGTAAACACAACTCTTGAATCTCGAGGTACGAGTAATATGGCCAAACATGTGGCCTAGATGACCAACATACATGTGGCAGAAGTGGCTGGCTCACACGTGGTAGAAGTAGCTGGCATGGTGCCAAGCTGATTAAATGTCCGAGAAAAGTGCAAGAACAGTTATTTTTTGGTTAAACTGACCCATCAAATATAGGCATGATGGAGATTGTCGTTAGACATGTGGCACGAGCACTTTGACGAATGTGAAGGAGCGGTTAGCATGAAGTCAAACCTATTACCGTATTTCTGATGCCAGCTCATTAAGGACACCTCTAAAACTTGGGGAACATGTACTAAACATGGGAACAAGTCTCAGAACGTCGAACTGAGATTTTAGAGATTTATGATTATAAAAAAGAACTTCTTCGGAGAGAAGAGGGACACACACTTAACCAAATTCCAAGTATTTCCATTATTTTTACCAAACTCTCACTCTTGTGAGTTTGTTTTGAGTTTGTGCTCTGGGGTTTAAACGCAGAGTCACTCATAAGCTTAGTTCATGCTCCTTTCTGAGCTGTTAATGGTCTGATCTATAATACAAGGATTACATTTGCCCAATTTGAGCATGATCTTTAGGAAGTCTTCCTTGAGGGGGATGACATCCATTTGGCAAAGTTCGGTGGAAACACATTTTGGCACGCCTGGTGAGACTCAGAGTGGAAATGGATCATAGCCTACATGACATTCAAGGTGTATTCCTAAAAATAATGTCTGAATTGCTAAAAACCTATTCTTTCTGATTCATATAATGATCCAAAATAGTTGGTTAAAGCATTTTTAGTAAGGTGGGGTAGGTTTGGTCAACAATCAGTTTAGACAAGGGGTTGGTAGAACCAGGTAGATGGGTTGGCAAGCTAAGAACAAATCCTAACCTCTAGCATGGAAATGTTCAATAATTGCGAAAGCTAGAATTTGGTCAAAGTTATGCAATAGGAATGTCAACCCATAACCAAAACTACGGACAAGGTCGGTTCGGTAGTACAATTCCCTCGAGGGTACAAGATTCCTTATTATACTGCTTTTACTTGAAATCTACCATAAAATAGGGTTGTGGAGGAAAGTGCGGAAGCGGCTGGTGCCAGCTTCCGGGAGTCAAGGTTGTTTTCATTGTCATTGACAAAGCAGTTTTCTCTGGAAGTAGTAACAAAGATTTAAAACCTATTGCACTTGGTCAATTCAATTTTACACCTTTCAATTGTGTCAATTTAATCATAAACATTTTGACGATTTGTCAATTTAGTTTATCTGAGCAATTTTGGTAGGAAATCGCCAACATAGACACCGGTAAGTCGTCATGACATGATTGACGCTAACGTTGATAATTTTTTTTTATAATTTTTAAAATTTTTCTAATTACTTTTTTCGTTTTTTTCTTCTTTTCTTTCCTTTCTTTTTTCTTCCCAACTATGGACTAGAAAGATCGCCAGCCAACCATTGTTGGACACAGGCAAGGGCCTCTGCGTCCTTGCCGGCCACAAGTGAGGGCATTAGGCCCTCAAGTAGATCCAAGCAAGGGCAGACACCTCCTATTTGTTGGTAGGTGAGGGGCTTGTGCCCCCACCCACAGACCAAAAGAGGGTCGCCGGCCTTCGCCGGCCCAGAGTTGTTAAAAAAAAACAAAGAAAGAAAAGAAAGAAGATGAAAAAATTCAAAAAAAATTTAAACATTGAGAAAAATTTTGTAAAATTTGTCCAGGTCAGTACTGATCTTGTCACGTAGGACGGCCGATGTCCATGTTAGTAATTTTCGGCTTAAATAGGCCGGATAGACTATATTGACAAATTGTCAAAAGATTTATGATTCAATTGATACGATTGAAATGTTTAAAACTTAAACGGCATAGTGTAATATTTCGGTACTTTTCTTGCTTTCTCTTGGAATTCTAATTTGCTATCGAACTCTATTCATACACGGCAAAAGATGGAATAACAGTTCCACTTTAACCTTTTCAAGACAAAACCTGAAAGAGTTTGGTTGCCGATCTGGCAAGAATGCGCAGGGTACTAATGAATCGGTAAAACAATTTGTTAACAGGTTTAAACAAATTAGGACTCGCTATTCTATCTCTTTTCCCGAGGTCAGGTACGCTGATCTAGTATGTGATGGCTTGCATTTCCATCAAGGGGGGAAACTCGAAGGACGAGAGACTATGGATTGATTGCACTAGGCAACTCATATTGCCAAATGTGAGCAGTTGATTAAAGAAGAAGATAATGAAAGAAACTACTTCATAGCAGAGGGTTATTTTGCTATTGTGGTCTATTTAGAAGAGTGTTAAATATGTCTTGAATTTTATATACTTGGTCTGGTTCATTACTTGACTTGACATATATTTTTGTGTGACTCAAAAATAGAGAAAAAAATTGAGATTTAGTTCATGATGTGAAGGGTTGGGCAAGCAAGTGAACAAATCTTTATAACGGTCTGCCTAAGTTGAAGCAAGTGAACCAATGTTTTGGGGGGTTCGGGGGCTATGGCCCCGAGGAAATTTTTTAGGGAGCCCTATTTATATTGGGACTAGGTTTTTTCATTGACAAGAGATTTTTGTTTTGGGAGAAATCAGTGAGCCAAGGGATTTTGTTAAGTCATTTTCGATTTCTGAAAACTGTATTCTCTTTGAATATAGTGGAATCTTGTTTTGCCTCACTCGTGAACATAAATCACCTTATGATTGAATCACGTAAATCTTTGTGTTATGTATTTGTTTTTTCTCATTTGCTTCAACAAAGAGGAAGAAGAATGTCAAGTAGCAGCAGCAAATTTGAATGTTGGTAAATCGTGTGACTGTTCAGCACTTAGGCCAAACCAAGCAAAAGAAACAGTAACGCCGAAGGCCAAGAATAGCCAGAACTCTTTTTTCTCATGTTTCGAAAGCCGATCAAATTTCTGACATGTTGCTAAAAGATAGGCAAATACAATTGCCCGAGCGTCATAAGATACCAACGACTGAGGAAATGAAGAATAGGATATATTGTAGGTGGAACCATTCTCGGGACCCCGACACTAAAATTTGCATTATATTCAGAAAGGTGAAACAGGGAGCAAATCAAGGAGGACCATTGAAATTTGTTGGAAAGGGACCAGAAAATATGGGTGTAGGTGAGGACCCATTTCTGGTGAACGTTGGTGATCGCCGGAAATGGGTAATGCCTAGCAACCGTGAAAAATATACGATTCCAAATAAAGGTTGGTGCTCTTACCTGCACTGCAAGACTTGAAGGGATTGGTATCCGCCGAATACGAATGGCTACGGAGGAGGGCTTTCCGAAGAGTGTCTTCTCAAGGCTCTATTATCTAAGCGTAGCTCAAGGGCATCCTGGAAGCCACGATGATGAAGCAGGTCTGAGTTGTGAATCAAAATGCTAATGTTCCATCCAGGATGGTTAAGATAAACTACAGATCCACCTGTGGCTGAGTGGCTCAAAGCAAGACCGAAGCGGCAGTTTAGTCCTTTCAAGCGCGCGACAGGTTTGACCAAGACCCAGAAGTGGAAAATGCAAAGGAAGGGCTTTCCGAAGAGTGTCTTCTCAAGGCTCTATTATCTAAGCGTAGCTCAAGGGCATCCTGGAAGCCACGATGATGAAGCAGGTCTGAGTTGTGAGTCAAAATGCTAATGTTCCATCCAGGATGGTTAAGATAAACTACAGATCCACCTGTGGCTGAGTGGCTCAAAGCAAGACCGAAGCGGCAGTTTAGTCCTTTCAAGCGCGCGACAGGTTTGACCAAGACCCAGAAGTGGAAAATGCAAAGGAAGGGCTTTCCGAAGAGTGTCTTCTCAAGGCTCTATTATCTAAGCGTAGCTCAAGGGCATCCTGGAAGCCACGATGATGAAGCAGGTCTGAGTTGTGAATCAAAATGCTAATGTTCCATCCAGGATGGTTAAGATAAACTACAGATCCACCTGTGGCTGAGTGGCTCAAAGCAAGACCGAAGCGGCAGTTTAGTCCTTTCAAGCGCGCGACAGGTTTGACCAAGACCCAGAAGTGGAAAATGCAAAGGAAGTTGGCATGATGAAAAAGAAAAAAGTGCCAAAGCAAAATACCAACATCTCAGCGGGTGGAAAACAATGTGGAAAAGGAAAAAACCGAGACCGAACGAACCTAGAAGTCTGATACGGCGGAGAATAGGAAAGAGAAGTGACACAACCTGCTCAATACCGTCTCAGAACCATGGAGGCGAGCGATCGGGAAGCGAAGTCAAAGTGGAAGAAAGAAGAACGAGAATCAAAAGAGAAAATGATCAGTTGGTCTTCGTGAGATATGGTTGACAAAAAATTTCGGTGTGGGCCGAAGCCTCAATGCCCTTTGAGAGAAAAAAAAAATTCCAGGAGGCTAGAAACGTTCAATTGCATGAGTCAATTACATTTCTCATACAATTGAATTTCAAGGGGCATTGTTGACACACACACAAAAAAAAAAAAATCAAAATTGGTATTGGCCATTTTGAGAGACATTGGCTTTGTGAGTCACTCAACCATATCGAGCAAGATATCGGCTTTCAAATTATATGATGCTATGGAAATTATGGTACCAAGTTGTGGTTGGCATGAGATTGGCCAGCAGGAGGTTTGACGTGTGCAAGATTAGGGTTGACCATTTATGACGATACCAACATGCAAAAACCGAAGTAGAGACGATTAGGCAGCGACCTTGGAATCTCGTGACATGGGGATCATGGCTGAACACGTGGCACATGTGGCTAGCATACATGTGGCAAAAGTGGTTGGAATGATGCCAAGTCAATTAAAAGTACGAGAAAAGTGTGGGAAACGGCTATTTTCTAGTTAAACATCACCCTAAAATACAAAAGTCATGGGATTGTAGCCAAACATGTGGCAAAAGAAATTGACATGCGTGGTGAAGCAACTAGCATGAGTATTAAAACTGTGAGAAAATTATCTAATCAATCTTAAACTTATTGTGTGGATGTTAATCAGCTCTAGACTTTTCAATTTTGTTAAATTAATTCAAAACCTTTTAACACAATTCTAATGTAAGCCTTCTGATCAATTTTCGCCGAAAATCGCTAACATGACAGTATGCCACGTAAGATGGCTAGTGATGACTAGACTGCTAGGTTAGCAATTTCCGCCGAAAATTGATCCAAATGACGATATTGGAATTTCGTGTAAAGGTTTATGCCAAATTGGCAAAAGTATAAAATTTAAAACTAAATTGACATCCGTACAATAAATTTAAGACTGATAAAGTAATTTTCCCTTGAAACTGTAACCACAAAATAATGCTAGCCCGTGAGGCACACGTCTGAAACTTTAGGAGTAGGTCCAAAGCAGGAACAAATCTTAGGGTGTGGAACTGAGATCCTAAAGACTTAGATAATAAAAGGACGTCTTAGAAGAGGAAAAGCATATACGCACTCGCAGCAAAATCATTGTCGTTCAATACGTTTAATTCTTTCTGGACAATTTTCCCTTGTGATATGAGATACAATCAACACATTCACTAAACTCAAGCTTTTAGGCAAAACTTTAGGTGAACGTATAACTCTATCTCTAGATGTTTCCTTCGATTTTCCAATAGTCATTTCAACATACGCTTGAATAACCTAAACATAACACAATCCTAATCCCTTGTCTTTCTCTCGCTCCCCTTGAATCTCTGATCGTCCACAGCAAAACCGCCATGGCCATTGGCCACTGTGCTATGGCACCGCTATGTCACGCTGCGGCTCGTTGCTGTTGGCCCATCAAGTTCAGATCGAGCCCCCTCACAGCCACCTCTCTCCGTCTCTCTTAGATCCGTCCCTCTCCCTCTCGTAATATCTGCCCACTGGTTGGCAGCAACTGGGTCTATATCGGAGGTTTTGGTGCGCGGGGCGATGTGGACAGAGGCATCTGTAAGCGATAGTGATGAGCATTCCAAATTTAAAACGAAGAGAGAGAGAGAGAGAGAGAGTAGTGGTGGAACTCGATGTTAGAGAACATAAATCCGCCTAGGGTGGTTGGTGTGGACATGGCTGCTTATGAAAATTGAAAGGCAGTTTTGGATCAAGAATTCCCACTGTGTTCGATGAACACGCCATAACTACTGATTTAGGAAGAGTTACTGTGCTCATAGTACCTACTTGGAATGCTTGTTCTGGGCACTACATAACGTGCAAATGTCCAAAACAGGGGACTTGCGTTCGCCGTCATTTCGGGCCTCAAAATTCGTCGTTTTCATGATTTTCAAGTCGCTCTTCTAATTTTTTTTGGCTAATTTTTACTTTGCTCTAACTCATTTCTTTATTTTCCAAAATTTATGTGCTACTTAGTGTTAAATTTGGATTACCTAAGATTTAGAGCGGATTTATTTTTTTTTTGTTCGATGCGCCATATAGCTTTCGTCATATACTTTAAGAATATATCGGAGAGAATTTGCTTCAAAATGTCACTGTAAGCGATTATGCACCTTTGTGCATGTTCGTGAATTGATCTATTCGTGTTGTTTATCATTTATGCAGCTTAAACGTTGTGAAGCAGAAGTCGGTGATTGGAGAGGCGGTGGGTACTAAGAGGTGATGGTGTCTACGTTGATTTTTATGATTGTACATGGAGACTTATAGAAAGAGATGATGTTTTTTTCTTTCCTTTTTGCCCTATAATGTGTTTTATCATTTGGTAGATGTAAAGATGGTAAGATTTCAGTGGAAGGCTCGTGCAAATTTATTTCGTTCTAAATCCAATTTTCGTGTAGGATTGAGGGTTGCTAAACTTTTTCTCTTCTTTTGGGACAAAAAGAAAGATGCTTATACGTTAAGGAAGAAGGAATATTTGTCCCTTCAGACCCTAGAAAGTGTCTTAAGCTAGTGAGAAGTGGCAAGGACAAAACAAATATATTCCATGTAAATACAGCACACATAAAAGTTCCCTCCTTTAATATTTTGCTCCTTATTCAATTCTCTCCCTTCTGCAACTCTCTTTGTTGATGTGATTCTCCACTATTCCCTCAAGAAGCCCCCATTGCGACCTTTACTAAAAAGAAAGAGCATCATCGCACAAGCCATGGATTTTCCATCTCTCCCGTCTTATCTTGATCCATCCAACTGGCAACAGGTGAGGGTTTTCTTATACGCTCCATGGATTGTCTTTCTTTCATGCTTTCTCAGCCCAAAAAGCAAGAAAAAACTTCAAAGGACAAAGATATTCTCCCCGCTTTTGCTAGTCTTCTTTGCTGAATATACCAGATATTTGATCTTTGCTTTCTTCTTGTTCTTCTTCAGCAACAAACAGATCATCACCAGACTGGAAACTCCAGCACAAATCCTCAGCTCCTGCCTCCTCTTCCGCTGCCGTCACCGCCACAACCTCATGGAGGCAGCGGTGGCGCCAGCTCGATCAGGCCCCGTTTGATGGCCGACCAGGCCCGCCTGGCCCACATACCGATGCCAGAGGGGCCACTGAAGTGCCCTCGATGCGAATCGACCAATACGAAGTTCTGCTACTTCAACAACTACAGCCTCACCCAGCCGAGACACTTCTGCAAGACCTGCAGAAGGTACTGGACGCGAGGAGGAGCGTTAAGAAATGTCCCTGTTGGAGGCGGTTGCAGGAGAAACAACAAGAGGAGCAAATCGGGGAGATCGAAATCTGCGGCAAGTAGCAGCCATCGGCAAATCACAACTCCTAGATCAGGCTCTACTTGCGTACCGACCTCAAGCGAAGGGGCCAGGGTTGACGTCACTGAAATATCAGGGGTCGGAACGCAACTCCCGCCGTTCGGCCGCTTCATGCCTCCTTTGCACTATCTTCCTGATAACTTGGGTTTATCAGCTGGGGCTGGACTTAATTATAATACTGGAGTACCTCCACCACTAGGAGACTTGGATTTCCAGTCGGTGAGCGCCTGTGATGCCGGAGCTTTAGAGCGGTGGCGCTTGGGCCAAGCACAGCAGTTTTTCTCCTCGGGTGGGTTGGATCCAAACCTGGGATTGTACCAATCTGAAGGTGGGTTTGAGTCATTCAGAGCTCTTAGTGTGAGACCTAATGCACCGCCTTCATCAGCTGGGCCAATTGCTCATATCTCCTCGTCGGTGAAAATGGAAGACAACAATCAGCATTTTTCGAGGCAGTTTTTCGGGATTAACCACGAAAATAATTCCTTCTTGAGCAGCGCCAGCGCATGGACTGATCTTTCTGGTTTCAGCTCTTCTTCCACCCGCAACCCCTTATAGAGATGTCATGATTACTTTGATCCTCTCTTTTTGAAGCTTTCATATTTTTCCTCCTTTGTTTCATATTTTTGGTCATCTCAACCGATTCTTCAAACTTAGAATGAAACCCTAGAAATATTTAGTGAAGATGGTTGCTGACTGCTCTTAAAGATGAAACCCTAGAAATATCTGTCTCTTTGGATTTTTTTGGCTTTTTTTTTTCTTTTGTTTATTTTGTTGTTTTTGTTAGGTTTGAACTTTGTCACCTTCTCACCATAAAGACTGTGTATGACTTTGCCAAGTTGTGATCATATTATGTTCCGAGAGACTTTTGAATGCATATTTCGCTGGCCAATCTCCATTATCAAATTTTTCTTTCGTTCTTTAATTTTGTGACCATTGGCTGGGCAATGTCTTACAGTTAACATTTGTTTACTGTGAGTAGATTTTCTTTGGGAGTTCTAACTTATATGTTTTCTTATTTTGAGTGACACAAGAGTTCTAACGTTAGAATCTGCAGCTCAGTAGTTGTATGTGACACATCTTCAGAAATCATATTGACAAGTGAAGTTGGAAGATTGCATCTCAAAGCAACGTCCACGAATTGACTGCCATATGCAAAACACTTACTTGTGTTTTAGTATGGATCGGCATTTTGAAAGTATATCAGAGCTCATTCAACATGAATTTGAATCCTCATTGCCTATATGGCTCCTTATATTACAAGGACTCCATCTTTCTACTAAATTTTAGCCTCTTCCTTCTGCCATTGTGCCTTTGCTCCTGGAGTCTATGTAATTCGTATCATAATTAGTCATTTAAATCTCGCTTTTCGTGAATAAGGCTTGACTTGAATTTAAAGACGTATGTATACAATATGGACTCATCTTCTGAAAGGGTTTACACTACGGGAACAAATTTCCAACTGACCATCCCAATCTGTCAAACTTTCCGCATTCTGGGTCATAGCAGCGTTAACGTCTAAGTTTTGCCGCTTCTTAAAGTTATCGACAACCGACCAAGTTTCTATCCAATTACATGTGTGATTACTGATAACTTAACTAATTTACTATCAGCTTTTCTCAACAATTTACTATCAGCTTGAGAAGCCACTTTTTTGGGCAAACTCTGACCACCAGACGCTGTGTATAGTTTTGCTGGTCTCTCATGAATATCATTTGTTTAGTGAAAATTTCTCACTGTAATCCCTTCAGCCGCAAAGGGAATACATTCTGGTTGTATATGCATGAGGCATACAGACATATCTTTTGATAGCCAAACCTGAAAGTAGAAACCAAAATGGCGAGAGGGACATCATTCTAAAGCTACAACAATAAGTACTGTGAAGCTGTTGATTTAGGAGTTAATTTAATTGTTAGTTAACGGACATATTTATATGTGTGGATTAGGTGCATCACCATTGTATCCCCCATCTTACTTGGATCATGATGTTAGTATTACCTGCTTAAGGTGAACATTTGCATCATTAGGATACAAAAATGGGATCTCTAGCAGATACACGTCCATCATCTTAAGAGATTTGCAAAAATTATTATCTTCGCTTTATGGTGAGAAAAGATATAGGGACATAATCGAGTCAAGTCCAGCTGGTACCAGTGCCAAGCTCAAGCTCAAGCCTGACTCAACTCGCACATCTGATACTAGAAACCCAACTCGTATACTTGGCTCTAAAAACTCAACCCTCGAGGTTGACTCAACTCATTTACAATCAATTCACAAAGAAGTTGGAGCTCAAGCTTGACTTTAGAAAGCTTGATGATCTCTCTCTCTATATATGTATTATATGATATATATGTTGATACATATGTAATTGCTAGGAATCCCACGTCTATTTTATAACTATTAAATTCTCTTGAAAAGCTAGTAGAAGTTCGATCAGGCTAGCGAGCCCAGCAAGGTATTAACAAGTTGATCTCGACCGGACGAGATACCGGAATAATTCGACCTTGACAACTCGAATGAATATCGAAGTAGAGTCCAAATTACTCTCTCTCTCTCTCCCATGAGCTAAAGCAATTGGACGTCTATGAAAACAGAAGACGAAAGTGCAGATTACAGCTTTAGCCTCGTTGTGCCCACAACGACGTTCTTTTTTGCCTCTCTTTATCCCCCTGAGGGACGGCTCTCATTCCGAGATTCCTCATTTTTCTCTGCAAATTCAAAAAAGAAGATCCGCCTAGACTTCAGCATCTTCACGTTGGTTCTGTACAGTTGTGTGACAACCATATATATTAATGTGCGGTTAAGATGTTGAGTAAGATTCTTAGGACATGGATTTTGTAAAAGGGAATGATTCTGTAATAATTTTGTGGGGACTTCTATTTGATTGTGGTTGGTGGCCTGGTGTTGGGTTCGAGATTAAGATTTCGGGACCGCGAGAGAAAGAGAGAGAGACCAAGAGTCTTTTGATTTCGCAAGACAAGCGCCTCAAAAGACGCCAAGTTTGTCAGTTGCCCCCAATCATCTTTCTTTTCATTTTGTTTTTGTGAATTTTGTTATTCAAGTTATCCAATCTCACTTTCTTTTAAAACTTACTACTCTATCTCTCTCTTTAGCGATAGTTATATAGACTTAAAAGCAATGCCATCCCCGAGGTCAATCATTTCGCGGGCTCTCCCAATGAGAGGCACTAGATCAATCGTCATGATTAAGTCGGTTTATATAGATTGAGTTTGAAATGAGATTTCTCCCTTATTGATTTATCATTTTGGGAAAGAGAAAATTTTTTGCAAATTTTATTGAGATTTTTCACCGTTTATTAAGTGATCATTGTATTTGTTATCTAGAAGAAGAAAAGCATTACAAAAGGATAAGCATGCCCTAGTGGGTCAATTTTTGGGACTCTACTCCGGGGAATTTAGAATCTGAACCTACCTTGATTGATTTCGCGGCTGGTTGGTTATAGGCTGAACAGGAATCGACCCTTTTTAGGAAAAAGACATTTGAGATGTGTATTTTTTTCAAATTGACTCAAACCAAGTCTAACACCAACGTTAGACGAGATTAAACATCAATAAGAGAAACCACCAAAACAGATTCTAAGTCAAAATTCTAAAACCAAAGTTCAAGGTTTTGTTCTTTTGAAGGGAAAAAAAAATGACTAGTTTAGAACTAGTTCTTAGGGGGCTGGCTCAAATTAGATATTCTTGGAATCTTGAATCAAACTGGTATGTCCTAAAATTGATTTGATCGGTTGCTCACCATTTTACACGCCTACAGTTTGACCTTCCTATAGTAGATGCAAAAATATTCATTTATTACATGTAGGATATGAAATAGCCTACATATCTAGAAAAAAGAAGAATTTATCAACAGATTCCATGGACAGAACTTAATGAATGAGGATATATTTCTCTAAGCAGCTTCATTACCGAACCTCAAATTTTGTCTCAAAATTCAAACCATCATCTAATATTCTAACAACACCTGATGAGCCGCTTAAATAAATAATCTGGGAAAAATCTACTGATAAAACTCAATCTCATTTTAATTCGTCATGAAGAAGAATTCTATACATATGTGTTTGTCAAGGGGAAAATGAATGATTTGAAAAACATTTTCCTAAAAATTCTTGCTTGTATCGCCTACAAAAACGAATAAACAAAAATAATTATCATCATCCGTGAAAATGTTCAAATGTAAAATATTGTCAACAATGAAAATATTTTTCATTTACCAATTATTTCAAGCGATACAAGCGAATATTTTTTGAAAAATATTGTTCAAATCATTTGTTTTTTAACAAAATAAATGGAGAGAGTAAATCTCGTGCCCATGAAATACCATTGATTAGAAAGATATGAGCATGTGTATTGGCGACGAAAGACATCGCTTTTCCATGAATATACAATACTTCTTCCTCAGATTCAGAGACTGACACACTTTATTCCTGAGTGTACATTATAATAACGATGATAAAGAAAGGGTAAGACGCCAAAAATGCCACGAACTGTTTGCTGGTAAGATGCGAAGAGTGACGAGGAAGCAAGGCATCGAATGCCCCTCTGGATTTGCTTTATCCCTTTGTTTATTCAATTTAGTTTCGCAAAGACAGAGGTTCAGAAGTCCTGCTAACGAATAAAGCAGATCATTCAAAACCACACAGTGGAGATTGGGTGGTGGGTCTTCGGTCTTAAAGCAATCGATTGGTCACTCATTGCATGGTTTTTCACGACTCGTCTTTGCTGGACCTACGGTCTTCTTCTTCTCTTCGAAGAAAGGGGTTTGGACAAAGCCTGTCGTGTTCAAGAAGTGTGGAGTTGACATACCAAGGACAATTTCAAAAATATTAGGAGTCCCTCGACTTAGGTCCGGCTTCTGTGAAGATAGGTTGGAATCGGTCTTTTAACATTATGATCGTTAGTCAGCTGAGTTTTTGTTGTTTTATTTTGATCAAGTCTTTAACTATTTCTAAAGAATGCTCAACTCCGGAACCCGATGCCAATGGATTTTCGATATCGAAAGTTCTACACGGCTCTCAAGCGTGTAGCCATGTGGCATCAAAAAGAGGCCATGTGAGAGAGACATAAGATTTTTGGGGTCAAAATTCCCCTAACCATAAATTGAGGGCTAGATTCACATTTTTGAAAATGTTAAGGGCGATTCATGTATATTTAATATTTTTTCCTATATATCACATTATATATACAATAGTTTTTTTTTTGGTGGGGGGGGAGGGGTGTTGGAACTTTTTTATACTCACAAGTTGTTTAGAGGCATAAGTGATGGGTCATATATATTTGAATAGTTTATTGTAATGTCAAACCATAAAAATGTAATAGTTATTCCTTGATTTGAACCAAATAACATAATACCTATTACGGCTTTAATCTATTCCTATCGTAAGAGCTATAAATTTCAGCTTTATTCATCATTGTCACCAAATGATATATATAGTTGGGGTTCAATTTCACACAAAACATGGTTTTCTTCTAGAATTTCACACGAAAGCATAACTCTTGCTAGTCACATTGGATACCTTTTTCTACATCAATATGGTTTCCACACCCAACAAATGACATTGTGGAAATGAGGAGAAACACTAATAATATTTTGCAAGTATTATGATCGCAGATGCTTGGTTCTATAGCAAAGCATCTTCGTCACTTTCGTGTACCCATTGGACGGCAGCCCAAGAAAAAAGCGACGTTTGAGGAGAATTCGACGAATGGTTATTTTGCCTCCCTCGCTTTCCTCTCCTGCGGCAAGAGCTCGTTCACCAAATCGAACTCCCACTTTCTAGTCAATGACGGCTCTCTCTTGCCTTTGTCCTTGAGTGAGAAAAATCAATGAGGGTTATATTTTATTCCACAATTGAATCAATTTAAAGAAAACCTAAAATTATGGATTTCTTAAAAGAATTTGAGAAAAATCTCAGTAAATTACGAAATTCAAAGAGGTAAACTTTTTTAAGAGACAAATGAATAGATATAACATGCTAGCAAGATGCCCTCCGTTGCATGTTTCAAGGCTATATTTGTTATATTATTATGAGTGTGGGCATCAATATGAATTTTCATAAAAGCAACAACAATATGCAGGAAATAATAACATAATTAACATTTACATCAATCAAATTCTCCTCTAGGATTTATTGGATTTTATTTAAATTGGATCTTAACCCATCATATTGGTTTATCCTCCGATCAAAAGAAAACAACAGACATAAATAATTGCAAAATTTGTTAAATTCTACTATAAGTACATGTAACATTTCGATCACATAAAACAACAAGAATCAATAAGAAAATAAAAGTATAAAGAATGAATGTAAGTTCCCCTCTCACGATAAGTTCCCCTCGATTCGTCAGAATCTTCACCTTTGTCTCATAAGTTTGTTGTGGAAAAAGCGAGCAAGCAACCTATCTTGATAGAAATAGAATCTTCATAAAAGTATGAATGATTTCTTATCTCTTCTCCATTTTCTCCTCTCAATTTGTAGAGTTAGAGGAGATTTCTTCAAGATCATCTTCTAATCCATATATTTTAGTTTTTTTTTTTTATGGAAATTCTCCCTTTTCTGTTTTTGTATGTGCCTAGTCTTTTTAACAAGAGTCGATGAATATCCTGTCATCCATCACAATGTATTATAAAGAGCATTGTTCGATATCTTGCAAAAGTATACAATATTCGATTTGTATTATTGAAGAATTTCACGATATATTTTTCCGCAATAACGTAGACTTTTGTAGATTTGGTTCAAAATAAGAATATTTATATATTCATTCCTTGACTTGTGAAAATTCCATTGCCAACAATTGATTGTTAATGTACTTTGCAATTACAAATGCTCAAAAGTTAATTATCTTTCCCAACTTTGTAAAATTTATTGGCTGAATCGTGATTTTAATTAGTTTTATTTTTATTTTTTCTTATATTTAATATGTTATAGTGACATTGATGTCACAATAATGAATTATTGGCAGCCTCATACTTTAACAATCATATGAGGCCTCCGGCGAGCATGGCGTGACCATAGCCAGTGACGGGTGAGGGCCCCTAACACCAACTATCGATGGATAATGCTCAAAAAAAGTGGGGTACTAGCTAAAAGTAAAAAATAAATAAATTTTAAATATACCATCCTTATTTCATAGGGATAATACTAGCAAAATCTGAAATTGGTACATCCGGGCTACGTTTACTCTAATTAATTTTGTGTCGTAAAAAATCTCAAATAGGTGCGCCCGTGACAATTATACTCATTTCCATTAAAATTGCCAACACGAAAACACATGCGGCAAATAAATCTGAAAATCGTCACGTGACATGGTTTTGACGTAGAAATTCAGAATAAATGACTCTCCTAAACGACGTCATTTGAAAGTAGTTAGATTTGAAGAAAAAGAACTGAGATTGGAAAATCTATTAAAATATGTTGATATTGGCCCGACAGCTCCTTTATTTTTTGAAAATATGTTAAAATCCCTAATTTTGCCCGAAGATATATGTTAATTGTCACAGGTACATCAGTTTGTAATTCTTCTTTACACGAAAATTAGTTTGGACGTAAATATAACACGAGCATACCGATTTGGGATTTTTTGACACATAAAAAATAATTTGGTAAATGTGATATGAGCGTGCTAATTTGAGATTTTTTGTGATATTAAACCTATTTTATATCAGGGGACACTTATTCAGTAGATTTCTGGTTTGTTAAAATAGAGTAATGATGTTGGGCTAGGCCGGAGAATCCGCTTGAGAACAACAAACAGCCCACTGCCTTCACCATAACGTTGTCGACCTCTGTTTGAGTCAAATAATGACCCTTCCAAGCTTGAAAAAATGGAGCTTCTCCTGTTTAATTTCTGATGGAAGCAAAGGAGTTTACAGAAAAGTCTATTTGGTGCAGATTTCTTACAACAACTACAACTGTGAAAAAGAAGCGCTGCAGCTTTAATTTTTACCGCAGATTTTAGGAAACTGCCCCACTCAGTTTTGAGGTATTTCGGATTGCCGACACATATGTAACATTACTTTGTAGCATAGCTACAATGCGATATAGCTACAGCGCAGTCATAGCTATGTCAAATAGATACGAGATGTATTGAATTTCCGAGGCAAACGATTATTTCACCTCGAGAGAAATTGCAAAAGAAGTCCCTCAATCCTCCTAAAGGGATCTAGTGAAAATCCATGGAAACTGCTATTCAGGTTGCACAAATTAAAGCAAAGAGAACAGAGAAGGGTAAATGGGACGTGACAACACTCTCTCAACTGTGCTAAGAGCTATAACAATCAGCATCAGGTAGTGATGATTGGACATGGGAAAGAGATAACAACAGAAACATCTAGGAAATGAACCATCGTGTGCATATGTGAATATCTTAGACAATGAGTAACTACTTGGAAGTTTCCACTTATAAGTTACCTTGCAAGTTAACAGAGCTCATGCTTCGTAAAAAGGAAAACAGCAAAACCTTCATTATGCACTAGTTACCTTGCAAGTTAACAGAGCTCATGCTTCGTAAAAAGGAAAGAAGCAAAACCTTCATTATGCACTTCCATGATTGTGCTTAAACAGAAACATATTTTACACATCAGTTAATTGATTATGAGAACTGAACAAAATTGAGCCAAGCTCTGGGTTTGTGCCGATTCGGTAAGGACAAATACAGATGTTCTATAGAGAAACCAGAAATCGAAACTCAAAATCAGCCAGAGTTCAACAGAAAATGTTTCCACAGCTTTCTTTCATGCAATTCCATCATTTAATCCATCCGATGCCCCGCTCCTTTGTTCTAGATGTTCTGCTGTTCTTTGCACTAAGCTGAAATATAGTTATGCATGATAACACGAGTAATTGAGCCAAAATCTGCAAAAACAAGGTTCTGCATAGCTTTGATGTCTCTAGCTTCGACTGTCGTGGACTAAAAGTTTTCTCTGGCATCGATCGTTACCTCAGTAAAAATCTGTGTCCCATATCAGATGAGTATCTTCATGTTTGAGCTTAGGACTAATGCTAATGCACCTTGTGATTAGGAAAGGTAAAGCATGTAAGGCCTTAGAAAAGATTTGCTTGACGACCAACTCTACGCGGCAAACCAAAATTCTGATAAGCTCTTATCTCGCCCCTTAAACCTGCAGTGACGATCACCATCCCCCAAGCCGTCGCTTGCATAGTGTTAGCCCCATTGCTGTTGCTGCTGTCGAACCAAGACCAAGATGAAGACCACGAAGCTGACGATGAGTTCACGGCCACCGAGATCAATGGTGATTCGTCATACCTGGCGGAGCTCGCATCGGAATTGAAAGACTCCCCAATCCCGCTCTCGAACCCCGAGTCCAGGCGAGAAAGCAGGGCGAGATCCACTTCGGGAGGAATCGAGGCTCGCTCCATGGGGATTGCCTTCTTGGGTAGAGGTGGCAACATCAGTCTCTTGCTGTTCCCTTGCAGAAGGCTATGATCCTCTTGACTTGGCGAGCCATTGGAAGCCGGTGGCTGTGTCGAGGTCGAGCGCTTGGAGTGCCTCTTGGAATGGATCGGCATGGCCAGTGGGTCACCTCTTATGGTACCGGGCCAAGGAATTGCCACTGAGACATCTCGGCAAGGGAAGTGTTCATATGACTTGCTAGTAACCAGAGCTTTGGCCTTGGCCACGTTGGAATTCCGTGGCGTCTCTCTCTTCCACACATAGACGTGAGAATCTTCACTCGCCGATATGACATACTTCCCATCTTGGGTAAATGAAGCTGCAATTTGGCTGCTAGTATTTCGGAAACCTGTTGCGAAAAGCAATGAAACAATTACTTGGTGATGGAGGCACTTGAGGAGAATTGTATCTACATTCTCATTGCATAGCTGATCTACCTCTGAGCTTGTGCGTGATGTCTGAGCCCTCAACAATGCGAACACGGGAATCGGCCGAGGTAACAAGAACTTCAGACGAATTGCAAGATGAGAACTAATTGGAAATTCAAAGCAGAGAGTTATTTTTCTTTGGCTTTTTAGCACGTTTTTCCCCTAGGACTAGAACAGGTGTTGACTGAAAATTAGCCAAAAAAATGGATAGAAACCTAAATAGAATTTACCTGGAAACCTGTTATCTTTTTGGCTTGGGACTTTTTCTTGTTCTGAATCTCAAGCTGACTGATTTGGTTCAGTTTACAATCTGTTCAAACAAGTGAAAGAGAGACAATAAACCTCCTTTCTGATGTAACCTCAATAGCCCACTAAATGATTATACTGCAACCTGATGTAGGAGGGCCATTTAAAGACACAAATTGTTTCCAACTTGTGTCGTTGTTTCTATGCCGTTGCTGATAAACTTGAGTAGAAAAATGCTAGTAGAGAATCTCATACCCTTTGTGCTGTACATCCGGCAACTTCCTTTGTGCGATCCTACAATGGCACCCTTCAGTTGTATAATCCCATACAATAAGGAAGAGCAATTAGAGCAAACTCATCGTAATAAACCCAATGAAAGTGTTCCTTAATGCAGATTACTATGGCAAAACAATCTCATTTGAGCCGATTCAGCTGAAACAATTGACAAACGATAGCTAAGGTTCTCAAGCAATGCATGAATCGATATAACCAAAATGTAGTACTATGTTCTGCAATAGAAAAGCATTGCTTCTGAGAAACTATCATGACTGTCAACAATAGATTATAAGACCCACTTACTACCTCGCCATCAGGGGTGTAGCAAACTGCGGTGACCATCTCATGAAGATCGGTCCAGTCAACAACATGGCGGTCTGATATGCTCCATATCCGGATTTTTGCATCCAGCGAACCACTTATGAAAAACGTGTCATCCATTGGATTGAACTGTATGCAAGTCACTGCTCACAATGTGGAAGCATATCTTTCCAGTTGAGAAACAGAAATCTTAAGACGATAATTGCACTCAAAAGAAGAGACTCAGGTTGACGTTACCATAATCATTGTGTGCGAACAGCTTCAAACAGCTCTTCGTTTCCATATCCCACAGCCTCACAGTTTTGTCCATTGAAGACGAAAGGAGTAGCTGCAGGTTTATAAAAATAAAACTTGAGGATTAAAAAAGAAAAACTAAGACCACTCCATAGCTGCAGTTTTGTCAAGGTTGAGACACTGAGACATCCTGTTTGCATATAGTTCCAAGAAGCTAACCTCTGATTTTGACCAGGATAGATCCAGGACATCATCCAAGTGACCTGTAAAAGAGCACACGGGTCTCTCCGAGAGTGAGAAAACCGTTTCAGGCACGTGAACATAGTCGGGGATTGGATTCGCCTTCTTGCTACTCAGCGAACGCTTCCCCTTCTTCTTTTCCACCGGCTGAGGTGAGGGCTCGGCATGGAACTGTCGGTCTGGTGTACTACTTGCCGAAGCATGTAAAGGGCTCCAATACCACTCATCTGGATTCCTCGGAGGCGTCATGCCGCAATCCTGTACCTCCCACACATGAATCGTCTTGTCCTCTCCAGCACTTGCGAGGTAATGCCCATCCGAGTTGAACCTCATGGTCCAAATTGAGCCCTCGTGAGCCTGTATCTCCTGACAGAAGTGCAACGCGCTTAGCTCCTTGTACGACTTCCCGTGCTGCCTCACTTTCACCCACTCCGACGAGCTCTTGCTCGGCTTCGGCTCTTGGACCGGCTGGTTCTCCCTCTCCTTGTCCCCAATCAATCCGCTCATTGAGTTCGCGACCCCCTTTATGTTCTTCAGCAAGGCGACTCCGCTCTTCTTGCTCAGCCTCAAGCTTTTTGAGAGGTACGAATTTGGATTGAACTTCCTCTCTGCCATGATGATGCTGCCGTCGGTGATCTGCGATACATTTTCCCTCCGCATGAGCTCTTTCACAACAGGGGAATAGCCGACGCTTTTCTCAAACTCTTCCATGGTTAGCTGCTTCCCAGTCTGCAGATCACTGAGCCGATTCCACATCCCCTCTTCATCGTACTCGTTCACGATGAACTCCTTCCCGGTATCCAAATTCTTTATCAGAAAGAAGGCGCCTAACCGACTGTTTGAGATCATGGTTGACAAGCGCCTCCGCTGGCTGAAGGATGATGAATTCCCACCTTGCGGTGATACTCTGATGGAATCGGGATACCGGCAACCTGGTGCACATGGCCCGCACAATGTGGACGAGGTCCTCGTAAGGCGCTGTTTGGATGTTGCACCAAAAAACTCTTCCTTTCTCTTGGCAATCGGGGGGAAATCTATGTCACCGTCCGATCTCGATCGGACAAGAATGACAGGAGCTAAACGAATACAAGACGTGTCTTCCTTTTGTTGCTCGTTGCTCGGATGATCATTATTGACAATCAAAGACGAGATTTTTTGGCTTCCTACCTTCTTGGAGACAACCGGCTTGAACTCGGCACTTGCAAGTCGGAGAAGGTCCTTGTTGGAGAGCCCCATCCCCTGGAACAGCCGCTTACGCCTCTCGCTGATTGAGCCAGGCTGCGAGATCCAGATCTCGTAGTCCTGCGACATGGAGGTCGAAACCCCGATGCCCGACACGCTCCGAAGATCTCCTGCGGATGCGCTGGACACAGCAGAGGCGAAGGAGATACGGCTGTCTTCGAAGTCATCGTCATCATCGTCGTCGGAGTTCGAGGATGCCAGGTCCAGCGCGATGGCGCAGGACATCCGGTCGCGGGACTCGAAGAAGCGATCGTCCTCGTCCTCATCGCCCAAGGCGTCCCAATTCATCGTCAAGGTTCGCTTGGTTCCATTTCGCAGGGATGGGATGGGGTCATTGAATTGAATTGAGGGACATGCTGTTCTTCTTCTTCTTTTTCTTTTCGTGCATGCGTGCGTGTTTTTTTCCAGAGAGTGTGAATTGGAGAATTTTGGTTGTGCTTGATGGAGATCGAGGGAGGCAACGGAAGGGAGAGAAACAAGGTGGGGTGGTGGTTATTTTACCGTTAATGTGCTTTTTTCCGGTTTGACTTCTCGCGAAGGGCAAGGAAACTGTTAACGAGGGAGTCGTCGTGGGACATGACAACTCTTCACGACCCAACAATTCCCCCTCCATTATTTAGGGCTTTTGGTTGAGGATGTGTGCTTGCATGAATCCGGCATCTCCTTTGTTTCTTTATTGGGTTTTTTCATTCATAAAAAACACCCAGAGATGAATGTGCAATTTTTGAAGAACATGCTCCCGTTGTGCAAACGCAGAAAGTTCTTTATTAATTGGAATCGTTGTAGCTCGATTTGGTATCCATGAAGCTAGCCGGAGCTCCGATCGGAGAAATGATCTTCAAACAGCCGAAGCTCGATGTGGGTCGGAGCTTTGATCGGAGTACTAATCTTTATACAGTTGAAGCTGGACTTGGATCCACGAAGCTGGCGGGAGCTCTGACCTGAGAACTAATCAGCGCCGTAGACAATGGGTTAAGACGTCCAGATTTTGTGCTTGGATTGACCCTTCGATGCTTAAGTCAGAAATTGGAGGAAGAGATAAAAATGGGGAAAATTGTCCAAAAGTAATCTAAACCAATTGCACTTTTATTAATTCAACTTTAAACATTTCAATTTTACCAAATGAATCATAAACCTTTTGTCAATCTGTCAATTGAGTTCATTTAGTCAATTTTGATCGGAATTCGCTAATGTGAACGTCGATCATTCTACATGGCACCGCCAGTATTGACATAGATAATTTTTAATAATAATTCAATATTTTTTCAATTATTTTTTTTCTTTTTTTCCTTTTGCCAGTAACCAGCCACAAGCGAGCCCCAGCTGGGTGAGTGCTAACCCCAATGAGATCTAGCGAGACTGCCCTAGCTTGGACAAGGGTCAGCCTCGCTAGGTCTGGCCTAGGCAAGGCTAACCTCGCCTATGGCGGGCAACGGCAATCCTTGCCCAACCAAGGCTAGCCCACCTGGCCATTAGGGGTGAGCGGTTCTAGGTTCTTTACAGGTTCCACCTGGAACCCGAAACCTATTATCGGATACAGATTCCTTATTTTTTAGAACCTAGAACTTACCCGTTGGAACCTGGAACTTAAAACCTACTTTGTTACAAGTTCCAGGGTCAGTTTCAAGTTCCAACAGGTTCTTTTTTTTTTTAATTTTATTTTTAGTTAATCAAAACGAAAATGAACATTCATAAAAAAGAATACAAAATACTAGTTATTGAAAAGTCACATTTTTTTTTAAAGAAAGGGAATAGAATGATAAATAGCAATTGTTGGGATGCAATATATATGACTTTAAATTCCAAGGGGTAAGATGCCACATTTTTCTCAACAAAAAATACAAAACATACTCCCCTCCAAGCTCCTCCAAAGCAGAAAAGTTTTTGTTTTTGGTCATCAAAGTAAGTTGCTCCTCCAAGCTCCTCCACCGCCTGCAATACTGAAAGGAAACAGTAAAGATGAAGCTACAAAAGTTAATTTACATGGAATAGGCACATGACCAGGGCTGGTGATCCTCCAATTATGCTTATAAGGATTTCAAGCTTAAAGGATGAGCCAACTGCTCCAAGAACCTCCAACCCCGTATGCCGAAGTAATAATATAAAACTAGAGCAGCCTTGCTTTCACTCCAAATCACCTTCCTCTGAATGGAACTTTCCCAGCGAAATGACTCAAAGACACATGCCCTAATATATTCCTTTTAAACTCCCGCTACATAGTGAATACATCCAAAGCAAATGTATTCCCTTTACTTGAGTTTTTCATAGGTAACTTCATATAAATTTCACTGCGAATTTCATAGCAAGTAGAAAACAGGATTTGTGCCATACAGAAAAACATTTCCAAAGAAAATCCTTTGAACAAATTTTTTTAAACCATTTACATCGAGGAGGAAGCATCATGCAAGAATCCTGTTTTCTACTTGATGTTCCGAATAGAACGAATATAGAACCCGCACACCCTGATTAATATAAAGTAACTAAATAAGAAAAGAACAAAAAAGCAAAAGATAGAACAAAAATCTTGACTAATGATATAGATGAGCCTTACATTTCTAACAATCAAGTTGCTGCTGTCAGATTCAAAAGCATAACAGTTCTTTTTAGTTTTATATTTTCTCTAGTTTTTAGTCCGGATGGTCCATCACCATTGATTTTCTTGTTTTGTCCTTCTGCCAAAGCCAAATTACATTGAGATGGTGATTAAAGCGTAGTGCTGATGTTACCTGGAGCGACTTTTGTAGTTTGAATAGCTTTCTCAAATTGAAAACCGGCTGTCAAATCTTTTCAACACTAGGCACCTTTCTCCCAAAAACGGCTCCAAGTCTTACTTCATTTCAATAGCATTCACATATGATCTCACCTTTCTCCCATACACGCTACAAAAGCACAAAAGCAGAAGACCAAAAGCTTCTTTGGTATCCCTTTCGGCATTAAATTTCTTTCTCCTTTAAACAACCACGAGGTCAAAGGCACGCACAAATAATTGGTAGAATCACAAATAACATGACCTTAGCTGCTCCTTCAAAGACAACCAAAGCATTAAGACAATCTATATCAATTTATTGGTAAAATAAAATAAGTATTATAAAGCCTACCAAATATATTCACTCCGCTTCAACTGGTAAACTCTGTTTACCAACGATAATCTCCTCATTTGGACAATCCATATCTAAAAAAAAGAAAGATTAAATAAAATTTTCACTTATTAGATATATAAAAGGAATTACAATATGTAAAGATATAAACATCACTTACCCATCTCAAATTTTTCTGCATTTTCGATGCATTCTTCAACATTAATCGGCATACAAACGGCTCTCAACCAATCTTGAGTGCAAATCAAAGCTTCCACTACTTTGTGAGTCAAAGAACTTCGAAAGCCATCAAGCACATGACCCAATGTACTAAAAGTCGACTTCGAAAAAACAGTAGTTACGAGAATAGACAAAACATCTCAAGCCATCAAAGATAGGATTTTATATTTTGAGCCACTGGTCTTCCACCACATCAAAAGGTCAAGATCAAGAATATTTTCATTTTTTTCTTCAAGATATTGATCAAGCTTAGATTTGTTGTTATTGCACACTTATTGATGCGAGTGCATAAAGGTTCTTCGCCAAGCTTGGGCGTCATACTTCTTGATCTTGTTGCCTTCACTACCACCGGCATCGACATTGGAACCACTACTACTAGCACTCATACTTTGGACACCAAAATTTTGATCACTTGAAACAAGAGAAGATTGTTCATAAAATTCATCTCTAATGCATCCTTCACCTTGTAATGCATCTCATTAACTTTCAATTCATCATCATAAATTTATCCATACAAGAAATTCACATAACTCAAATTAGCTCTAAGATCCAACACAACCGCAATCAAGACCAACATATTCACTTTATCCAAACTTCCATAGTATTTGTCAAATTTCTCTTTTATTTTCATACTCATAGCTTGAAGCTTAGGATCCGAAGCATCCGCCGCATCTTTCAAATATTTATACAAAAGAGCTATCCCTTCAAAATAATCATTTGAAGTAACATATGAACTCCCCGACATCCGATCGATGACATCATAGAATATTTTTAGAAATTCCAAAAGAATAATGGCATTTTCCCAATCATCATCTTTAGGAAGATCATGGTTAAGCTCATTGGCAAAAGCTGAATCGTTTTCTTCCATCCTTTCAAAAGCTTTTCTAAATTTTATGGCGGTGTCTAACATGAGGTAAGTGGAGTTCCATCTAGTGGCGACATAAAAAATAACTGAACCCTTATAAGTAATCTTTTCACCCTCAATGCAAGATTTAAGTGTATTAGCTCTCATGGGAGAATACCTCACATTCATAACCATGTTTCGTATACATGCAATAGATACTCATACCGTAGTCAAACCATCTCTAACAATCAAGTTTAATATATAAGCGGTGCACCTCATATGTAAAACACTACCATCTAAGATCAACAACTTTTCTTTTGAAAGTTTTTCCTTCAAATAACCAATTGTAACATCATTGAACTAGCATTATTCACGGTGATTGTGGATACCTTATTTTCTATTCCCCACTCGTTGATGCATTTCTCCACCATTCTCCCAATCTCCCTACCCTTGTGACTAGGTATCACTACAAAATTAATGATTCTTTTATGCAACTTCCAATTTTCATCAATAAAATATGCAATGAGACACAAATAATTCAGGTTTTGAATGGGACTCCATGTATCGATAGTGAGTGCGATCTTAGAATTTGTCTTACCAAAGTAAGTCTTCAAACAAGTTCTTTACAAAAATATAGCTTCATACAATCTTTATCCACTATAAAACGTGACAAATGTTTAAAGAGAAGTCGTAACTCAGTGACAAACTCAATAATCCAACGCACTCAACCAAGGAAAAGGGTAATTCATCAACTATGATGAACCGAGCAAGCATTTACCTACAACATTCTTGATTAAATGACCATGTCGATAAGACACTACCAGTACTAGAACCTCTCCCTACCTTGCCAGCCAAGTCTACATTATGTAGTACAAAGAATTTCTACCTCTTATCAACATTGCAAGGAAACTTCTTACATATTTTCGAGTGCTTCCTCATTATGGAGGTACCATGAGCAACATTGTACTTTAACTCAGGCCCACAATGAATGCACTTTACCTTATGTGTTTTTCCATCCCCATCTTTGATTCTTGCAAAATGATTCTAGCAATTGGATGTATATTTCCTATTAAAATGAGGATGACGAGAACCGAGTACCTTGTTTGTTGCACTCATGCTAGGGGATGGCTCTTCTTCATTTTCATCGCCTGACAATTCAAATTTTGTGATCGAAGTCATCTCCTCTCATCCCTCAACCTCCATTGACATGTTATCTTGAATTCTTGATAATTGATATGTCAATCAAACAACACTGGCCAAGCAAACAACACGAGAACAGATTAGCTGAGAACACTTGAACAATCAATCAAACGACATGAGAACAGAACAAGACAGCAAAAAAGAAAATGCAATTTGAATCTCAAGTAGCCATATTCCAAAGTTGCAGCCTACTACAAGTGTACACTTCAAAGTCACATATTAAGATTTAGGTTGTTTCCACAGTTACTCCTCATGCACCCCCCCCCCCCCCAAAAAAAAAAAAAAACTGTTTTCTTCCCAAAATTAAACCACTCCTTGATGCGACATTCAATAGATATAAAAGGATTTCAAAATTAACAAGAACCCAATGTTAGAAAACTGTACCTCAATGGCAACCTTCTAGCCTTTCTTGGCAATATCAACAGGTTTATGATTATTTTCAATAGAGGCAATCCGACCAATATCAATGAACTCTCTCTGTGGAATACAAACTGGAGTACCAACCTGTCCAAAAGGAGTGATACCAAACTTGTTACTTTTTTTTTTTTTTGGTCAAAACCAAACTTGCTACTTAAACATCAAAGAATGCTACAACGTAAATTACTTGAGGCTAGGCACTGAACTTATTCCTTAAATAATCATTCAATGGTCGAGAGTAGCTAAATGCAGAAAGAGGGTTATCTAAATAATCTGCCAGCATATGCATAGCATAAGGATCGGTGTTCTTCTCAAAATTCTGTTCTTTGCAAAGATTAGGTCCAAATAACCAAAAAAAGGGGTATATAACATTACGAGCGGTTTACAAACGATTAGACAAACTCAATTGATTGCTTCATTTGTAGAAATTGATATCAACTTAGTCATCCCCTTACCAATCCATTTTGATTCTGTCTAAGTTACTAATAAGAGCTCTAAACCCCAATTCTCATGCTCTATGAAAACAACTTACACTGTCGACATTAACACTTCCACATGAAAATATAAGAAAAAGAGAGCACTTCCTCAGAGCAAGCAATCGAGCAACTCACGAGCACAAGTACGCGCTCGATAAGCGCACACACACCACAGATTCAGGCGCATCGGTAAAAGCGCAATTTCTCTTGATATAGCAGTGATCCATCAACAACAACTCTACACAGAATCAAACACGCCACCACTGAAATCGAAGCAAAGAACAATGCAGTCGCTTCCTACATTGTCCGATCATGCGCAAGAGCGTGATCTTGACTGAATATTGAGACCGAATAACTAGAATTTCGAGTTTGGAACAGCTTCGTCATCCATTCATCATCATTCCTCATCTCATTTCTACCGGGCGATGAATCCAGATGAATGTGCACGAAAGAGCATGATTTCGCGCAACTCAGGCACAATCGTCGTGACTGAATTCGATCGATCGATGCTAAAGATGAATCAAAGCAGCAGTAGGAATTCAAAGAGAGAAGGTGTGAATGGCAAGGGGTTGCTCGAAGACATTACGTACTAGAGTGACGGAGCTTCAAAGGAGGAAGACGGCGGCGAGCCCGAATAATCGAAGCAAATCCGCGTGGGGAGATCACAAGACCTATGGCAAAGAAGGCGGAGCGAGGCAGAAGTAGGAGAGAACCGCGAAAGCGGAAGCGGAAGCGGGAGCGAGGGCGAGGTGGAAGCAGAAGCGAGAGCGAGGAGCGAGGCAGAAGCGGAAGCAGGAGCGAGCTTTGGAGGGACGATGATGGAGGATCGGGTGATTCAAGAGGAGAAGCGAGCATTTGGGAATTAGGGTTTGTAAATACTAAATATGTAGTTTATGTTTTAACCTTTAGGGATCCGATTCCTAGTCCTGGTTCCAGGTTTCGGTTCTGGTTCCTATAAAAACCGGGAACCAGATCCTTTATCCATGGAACCTGGAATCAAACCGAACTAAGGGGTCCGGTTCTCCGGTTTTTAGTTCTACCATAGAATCGTGCTCACCCCTATTGACCATTCCCTATGGCTGATGGCTAGCAAAAGGAGAAGAAGAAAAGGAAAGGAAAAAAATAAAAACATCAGAAAAAATAATCTAAAATTATTAAAATATTGTTAATAATTGTCCATGACAGCGTCAATCATATCACATAGAACGGCCAACGTCCATATCTAATTCCAGTCAAAATTGGCCGAATTGACTCAAATGACAAAATGTAAAAATGTTTAGGATATAATTGGCAAAAAAGCTTACGACTGAATTGACAAAAATACAATAGTCCAGAGTACCTAGAAAATAATTAAGTTTGACTTAGGCTTGATCGAGAGTTGAGCAAGGTTGACTGACGAAATACAAAGCCCAAAACACATCTAAAACCTGAAAAATAGCTTGTACTTGTTAAAACAAGTCTTTTGACGGTCATATTGCCTCTGAAATCCAACAGTCAATTTTTTAGCTCTCAGAATCGGTGACCCATCTTTTGCGGTGTCGAGAAGATTGTGATTTCTTGATTTTGTTGCACATTCCGAAACTAGGGATCACAAGGTCCCAACACAACAAAAACCGCATCGAGCGAATGTTCAATAAGGAAGTAATCGCCGGTTAAACTTAGGTCAAATCATTATATACAAGAAAAATCTCATAGAGCCCAAAACCATACTCGGAGATCTTGGAATCAAAGAAAAACTTCCAAACCTCTAACTTGTGATCGATGATTACTTATGAAAATGATAAGCCACTGAAATGACGCTCAGTTCGTAGACCTGAGCCTTAAGCCCCGTAATAGGTCGAAGTCTTCGGCCTATGATTTCACAAATACACCTAATAATGTTGGGCTTGTTGGAAAGCTTTTCACACGAACATTCCAATGGCGCCTGAGATGGCCCAAAAAACGCCCATATAAAGCCCTACATTTGTTTCATTTTTAGGGGCGGTGAGTCAATTTCTCACCCTTTTGCTCATGAAATTTTTCAAATTGAGTTCATTTCGCTTGTTTTGTATCTAAGTAAGATACCGAAACTCCCGTGCTTTTGAGGTAAGTCCTGCTCCCTTGTTTTCAAATTCATTTAGAAATGCAAGCTCAGACATCGCAATGCTCATTTAAAATCATGAGATCTAAAATACGTGGTTACGATGTCCGTTTGAATAGTCGATGTTGACACATATTTTTAATTTGCTCAAAACTAATTGCACAAAATTTAGGAATTAAATTTCTTTAATTCCTAAAACAAAAATATTTCTATTAAATGCATTGCATATAGAAATTATGCATATTTGCATTAATAGGATCTATTAGAGTGTTTTAAAAAAAAAAATCGAGCCGGGCCGGGTCAACTCGGCCCATTTCTTTTCTTTTCTTTTTTTCCCTGGGCCCAGCCCTTTCTTTTTTCTTTTTCTCCCCCCCCCAGAAGCCTAGGCCCGTCCTCCTCCTTCCTTCTTCCCTTCCGTGCGGCTGGGCCTGACCCAGCCCAACTTTCCTTCTCCTTCCTTGCCCCCTTACCGCCCTGTCCCTTTCGCCTGCCCTGTTCTCCTCTGCTCCTAATGCCACCATGACGACACCGGAGCTGCAGCCTTGCCATCGCCATCACGCCAGAGGAGAGCCAGACGGGCACGCCAATGGGACTGGCCTTAATGGCCAGTTCCGTCAGCCCCAGATTCCCAGTCTCTCCCCCTCTCTTCCTTTACTTCCCCCCCCCCCCCGTCATAGAACTGGCCCCCTGCACCGGCCGAATGGCCGTGAAAGTCGCGGCCAGAGTAGGTCGGTGTAGGCTGTCGTCACACAGACGCAATGGAGCAGGGGGGGCCCGTCGTCGCTAGCTATAAAAGCTAGAGAGAAAGAGAGAGTCGAGGTCGGTTGGAGAGAGAGAGAAACAAAGCGAGAGAGTGACAAAGAGAACAGAGAGTGAGAGAGCTGAGAATAGAGAGAGAGAGAGAAAGAACCAAGGTCAGGCCAGAGCAACTAGTAGCGTCGCCGTCGTCCTCAGACCAGCCGAAACGCCCCCCGACGCGCCGCTGACAGGTGAGCTTCCCCGGTTCCCCCAACTTGCCCTGTTTTGCCCTGTTTTCTGGCACGATCGGGCCGGGACTCGCACTAATCGTGTCGTGCGTTCCTGGCCTATGCCATCGCCGGTCCTGACTCCCACTCCCCTTCGGGACTGAGCCTCAGTCGTCAGAGCTGACCTAGTCGCCGGAAGATGTTGGAATCAGCTGATTTTCACCGTGCCCCCAGACGTTCGACAAAATGCCCTAGAGAGGCCGATCTAAATTTAGTCGCTGGTCGGCGAGCTGGCGGCTAGATGGCGAGCCAGGCAGTCGGTGATGTTGGTGGTGGCCCCAGGGGCCGATCGAGGGTGGTGCCGGTCTAGGTCAGCCGGCATACGACCAATTTTGGTCTCGTCGGTGCTTCCCCTCCACGGGTTTGCGAGTTTGGATCGGACCCTACCCGAATCAGCAAATTCGACCCAGGTCAATGCCCTGGGTTGGATCCGTTGACTCGAGTAGGTTCCGATCGACCTGGATCAGCCGACCCGACCCGGGTGTCCGTTGACCCGAGTCGAATTTGACCGACTCGAATCCATTGACCCGACCCATTTTAATATTATATTATATTATCTTATTTTAAAAATAAAAAAAATTAAAAAAGTTGTTTTTTAATTGTATGATATCTCTGCGGGTTGTAATTTATTGTTGTTTTATTATGCATGTTATTTTTATTTGTATAAGTCGTATGTTTAAATAGATAAGCCTATAGGATCGTGTATTGTTGTATGATTACTATGCATGTTTTTATTTAGACTTTAATTGCATGATTTGTTGCGTTTTAAATATCGGTTGCCTTAGTTAGAGTTAGAATCTTAGGCTACATATCTACTTTGACTGCTGATCGCTTTTGATTATGCACTCACTTGATCACCTCACATGTTAGGAGAAAAATCCTAAAATCAATCTAAATTGCTTGATAAATATTTTTAGAAATGAATAGGGTAAAAAGGTACCGAAAGGGCATTAGTTGTGCAACTAGTGTAACCAATTCTCCAAATTCAGTTAGTCTCTGGTTCGTAAGAATAGGGTGATCCTCCCATTATCCTATTTGGGTTTCTAATCGACCCACCCCAAATCGATTAGTGACGACTCTTTGATGTAAATCACTTGTATGTTAAACATTTAAACCCTAAGTTGTGATATGGTATAGGTTTGAGAGAGCCCGAGTTAAGTCCCGAACTTAGACTTAGCACGTACTAGGCGTAACTTCCCCTTTTTTTGTTACACGCCAATAAAAAAGAGCGAGAGGTCGGTCGCGACAGACTGGCGACTCCGCTAGGGAATTTTGGTTCAAAAGTGGACTTAAGCCAAAAATTTTTGTCATGTTCAAAATAAGTTTTGTTTTTGTAGCGAGGACTCCAGGTATAATCCTTACATTAAGGTGTTATTTGCTTTTGCAGGTTCAAACTGATTGATTTTAAATTGTTGTGCATGCTTTAATGATTTAACACTACACTGTTGCACACACAACCATGCTGCCAGACCTGGGCCACGATAGGGCATTTTAGGATGGTGTTAAAAAAGATACAACCTCGAACGCAAGTCCGCGATATAGAGGTTGCCTTTCTTTTCCCTGAAATTTATTTCTGAAAAATCGTAAATAAGTATCTTTAGTTGCTATTCACGTGAATGTAAGATATTCCTTTCGATTTGGCCGAAGTTAAAAGAACTTGACACCAACGTAAGACTGTAACGGTCAAGCACCCTTTTAATTTCATTTTGTTGAACTAGTCTAAAATAGAAATTGAACCTCACTCTTCTTATGCATGTCATTGTGATTGACATGGTTCAAGGAAAATGTATATATTCTATCCTTTCTTATTTTATTATTCAATCTACTTACTTATTTGATTTGTTACTGTTAGACTATCCGTTGATTGCATTCTATACCTAATAGGAAGAGCTGATATCCAATTCGTCACCACCCCTAAAAAAGAACTTTTGGCTTGGTGGGACCAACTTGATCAGAATAGCCAACAGTATGTCAAAGCAAAAATTGGTCGCCTACTTCCACTACTCAAAATCAACATTCATTTTGGCATGATGCAAGCAGTAACACATTTCTTGTGCCCATAGACATCCATTTTCATATTCGGTAAGTTCGAGATGACCCAGACTCTGGAAGAGTATAGTGTTGTCATCGGAAAACCTTTAGGATCTGAGCTCACCAAACCACTTCTGGGCATGTCCCCTTTGCCTAAATTATCTCAATTTTTGCGAACCAAGAGCGATACCGTAAAGAAAGTCATTAAAGCTCATTGTAATGCATGCCCATGGTTTTTCTTAAATGAATGTTTTGAAAGTCAACCCATGAGCCAAAAAGCCAATATTTTTATCCTTACTTTTGTCGGGTGCGTCATTTTCCCCCCATTGCAGAAATTCAATAAACCCCTCGATTGCATATGTGCCAAACAAATTGGCACCGGTTTAAGTTATGTTAATTCGGTTTTGGCAAAAAACATTTTTGTCTTTAAACTGTTTTAAACAAAATAATGATAAAATCATGCGGGCCGCCCCAAAAATTTTGTAAATTTGATTTTTATCCCATTTGAGAGGATTTGGGCACCTCATGTAGCTTTTTGAAATCGATGACCTCATGCACCCGATACAAAAATTTGAGGTCCTAAAAAGTCATTCCCCTGACAAGGATTACGCCACCTGGATAAACTTTTTGAAAGGCCTCGATCTCAAGGCATTCCTATGATATACTAAATGATTCCATGAAGGTCGGGCTCATTATGCCCATCAGTTCTACAATCCCGTTCCGCTGCTCGGCTTATCAAGCATCACCTCATACTACCCATACAAAGTAGCCCGTTAATACAGGGCCTTTCAGGAGGTCCCGTCACCACGCAAAACAGACATGTTTCGAGTTTGATTCACCCGCTTGAACTATAATTATGCTGATGAAGTTCGTGCTATCCAAGGGATGTGGATTGAATGCCATTCTAAAAACATTCAGGTGCCTAGGCTATTGAAGGGACAAGAAAAGGTTCACCATGCCTCTTTATTTTACATTTTGCATCACCAAATCTCGGCAGATCTACAGCCAAAGTTCCCGGATGTAACCAACAAGCTCAGTCGCCAAGCACAAATTGATCAACTCGAAAGGATTGTGGAGACGAAGGATATGATTATTGCGAAGCTTGTCCGTGAAAATAAGCGACTCCGAGAGACTAAAGCTTTCTCATCGTTTATAGAATGAGCATCCGAGAAGGGCGCCTTTTTTGTTAAAAACCCTTGTATTTTATATTTCCCTAGTATTTATGTTTAAGGGTTTTGTTTTTCTTCTTTAAAGGTGTTTATAGGTTGTACTAATGATAAAATAACTTGGACCATTTTTATTGTATATATAAATTGTTTTGTGCCGTTCTGACACCACTGTGGCCTTCGGCCCAGTGGTATCCAAGAGTAAAGTGAAAGCGGTCCGAGGCAACCGAGGTTCGAACCCTAGGGACGCCGCCTTTAATGTTGATATTAATAAAAACCTTTTTTTCTCATTTTTTCTTCACAAATAAATAAAATATGCAATAATATTATGATTAGGTCATGAAATGATTCTTTGTTAGACATTATACTCATTCATTTCAACGTTTTCACAGGTAGTTACAAAAATGGTCGAAAAAAACGCCCGCCTCGATAATATGGAAAATGAAATGAAAATTATTTTTAATGCGCTGGAAAACCTCACCAAGTAAATAGAATCCATCAATGGCAAGCACACACTTACCCCTGTAGAAATTGAGGTGATGCTACCACCACCGTCCACTGGAAAAGACAAAGCTTCCGCTAACGACGGTAAAATACCTCTACTAGAGAACGATCCACTTCCCTTGGCTGTCAGGAAGGCTGAACCTGAAAACACCCCGATGACAAAACATGACAAACGCCTTACAAAGGTCAAGGAGATGTTGAAACAGTTACATGGCCTGCAGCATGCTGTCCCACTTGACCTGTCTATACACAAACGGATCAAAGTACCAGAAAATTTCAAGATGCCAAAGTTCGAGAAATATAATGGCACTTCATGCCCCAGACACCATTTGCACATGTATCACGTGCGGATGACTCAGTATGTGAATAATGAACCCCTTATGATTCAGACATTCCAGGCGAGTCTGACGGGACTAGCTTTGACATGGTATATGCCAAAAAACGTGGATACTTTTTAAATCTTGGGATGATGCCGCTAATGCATTCCTCAAGCAATATCGGTTCAATCTTGATGTTACCTTTACTCGGAATGATCTGGAACGCACTAAAAAGAAGAAGAGTGAGTCCTTCAAAGAGTATGGAACCAGATGGAGAAACCTAGCTGCCCAGGTTACCCTACAACCCACTGATCATGAACAAGTGAAGTTGTTCATTAAGTCCCTTCCGTATGAATACAGGCACCGCCTAATTGGTGCCACTATTGAATCTCTTAGTTATCTTGTTCCTGTGGGCGAACGAATTGAAATGAGACTGCGTGACAGATGGTTCACAGACCCCGCTTCTGCAAGTAAGAGACTTAACACGAGAAAAGAAAAGGAATCCCTGATGGATGCAAATATTGCATACACCCAAACTGTTCATCCTCCTCGGACAATCAAAGTGAGTAATGAGCAGCAGCCAACCTCGAGTCATCAACCTCCGAAGCGATATAAGAAGAGGCAATTCACTTTGTTGCCCAAATTCGTTTCTCAAGTCCTGGCCATATTTCGGAAGAAAAACCTGCTGTCTACCAAGCCAAAACGTCCCAACGTAAAAAGCTTCTCGAATTACGATCCGTCCAGAAAGTGTGACTATCACATGGGCGAGATAGGACATTTGACGGACAACTGCTATACCCTAAAATACCGAATCCAAAATCTACTTGATACCAAAGCTTTTTCGTTCCAGACATTTAGGCCAAATGTCCAAAACAACCCACTGCCCGAACACGAAAACAGAGTTAATGCCATATCCACTTTCGACGCTTGTCGAATTAAGAGTAAGAAGATGTACACTGTTGATATTTATAACACTCTAGTGAAAGCGGGGTACTAACCTGCTGGTGAAATGCTCCCCTTGTCCCTAATGAAAGAAATGGTTGCCAGCATGGCGAAAGCAGGTTTGATTGTGCATGCCAAGCGCACCGGCATGATGGCCACTATCTTCGAGGTCATCATCAACTGGGATGAAAAACATTCAGCCTTGAATGCCGAAACAAGTACATCTAGCCCCGCACTTTTGAACGAATCTTTGTCCGATAACCCAGACAAGGATAAGGAGCTGACAATTGAGGTATCCATAACCGAGGGGCACATAGTGATAAAGATACCTCAACCTTATCAGTACGAGAATGATAAAACAGTCCTATGGTCCTATGAGTTGGATGTCAACCTAATTACCAGGTTAGGACGAACGTATGCTCAAGCCGACGTGCAGTCTCTAAAGCCCGTCACTGACGAAGAAGCCAAAGAATTCTTGGTTATTGTCAAAGCCAACGAATATAATGTGGTGGACCAGTTACGCAAATTGCTCACCCACGTTTCTTTGTTGGAACTACTTCAAACATCCATGAAACATCAGAAATCTCTGATGAAAGTACTCAGCGAAGTAAATATCCCAGAGTTAATTGAACATGACAAGTCGGAAGCATTTATGTGATCCATCCATTTAAAGGATCAGATAACATTCTCAGAAGAGGAGTTTCCCGCTGAAGGAATGAGACATACCAAGGGTCTCTACATCTCCGTTAAATGTAAAAACCTCCTATGTGGCTTGAGTTCTTCTAGACAATGGGTCAGCGTTGAACATCTGCCCGCTGGCAACCTTGCGCTGCCTTAATGTGGACACGTCTAAACTATGTGGCTCCAAAACATCCGTCCAGTCGTTTGATGGAATGAAGAAAAACACTGTAAGTGAAATTGACCTTGATGTTTAGATCGGCCCAACGGTGTTCAGTATTCTATTCTAAGTAATGGATATCCCCACTGCGTTCAGCTTTCTGCTGAGCCGTCCCTGTATTTATTCTACTAGAGTCGTACCGTCAAGCCTTCACCAAAGCGTGAAGTTTGTTGCCCAAGGGAAACTGATTACTGTCCTTGGAGAAGAGGACCATTGAATTTATCAAGAACTGCCATCCCGTACGTTGAACCAAGTGGCATGGAGGAATCTAGTTATCAGTCCATCGAACTCGTGTCAACCGTGTATGGACATCAAGGGATTTCTCCTCTTGTCCCTGATTTATCAAAAGTCTCAATCATGGTAGAGAAGGTTATAGTCAGAAATGGCTTCACCCCAGGCCAAGGACTCGATAGAGGAGGTCGGGGTATCCAAGAGCCTATTCAGGCCACCAAGAATCATCATATAGCTGGCCTTAGGTATCGCGGAGGAAACCCACATGTCAACAAGGGGCACGCAAAGGGTTAAACCGGCTTGTTATTTCCCCATATTCAGAAGACTTTCCTGCCACCCGCTAAATTGCTGAAGGATAAAAAAATTTATCTTAACCTCTCAGAAGAATCAAGTGAGGGGTTCAAGTAGCCTGCAGAATGTTCAAGTCACCCGAGCTCCTCGACTTTTCCTGCAAGTGTTGCTATCAACCGACATCGAAACCCGGACAAGCTGCCGATTGAAAAAGATTGTGGACGAGAAGAAACGGTGGATAGTGTAGTCACCCTATTTGACGACATCTTTATAGGAGCCATATACAACGACTCGACCTTAGAAACGAATACCTACCCGCTTGATTTGTTTGCACGTTTACAACATCAATTAGACGAGCTACAGAATTTGTTGACATCCTTAATGGATACCATCCGCCAAATCTCGGACATGTCACCACCGTCGTCCAATCAAGAGCAGGTGACTTAAGAAAATGGATCCGGAGGAAACCCACCGTCAGGAGTCCTTCCTGACATAATTTGGTGAGACATCTAACTCTTATAGTGGCAGGGCAATGTACGACGATACTCGCTGGTTCCTAAATCCATGGAGGTGATATTCCCTATCCTTTTACGGAATGGGCTAATTGCAAGGAGGTCAAAACACCCTACTCCTGAGTTCTTCATCAACTATGACTCCTCCAAGTCTTGTGATTATCATTCAGGAGAGATCGGGCACTCGCTGGATGATTGCGATACTATGAAGAATAGAACTCAAGACCTACTAGATGCCAGGGCATTCACTTTTCATGCCCTGTGGTTGTGTTATGGTGAGGATGACCTTTTGGTTGTACCTAGCCTTTGTGCCGTTGCTCCTAAGTTTTCTTATACGGTGCACAAGGGAAAGGCGATTATGGATATTGTCACGCCCCGCACCCTATGGCGCACCACATCCCTCGCAAAGGTCGATTCGAGTGCGACGTCCCAGAACGCGTTGCCGACCCAACACCTAACATAGAGATTAAAGCACATGCGGAAGCAATACAACACCCGAACAATTTAAATCCATGAAACCAAGGATAGCCACGCAACAAACAACACGAATGGATATACACTTGCATTGATACTGGGAACCATATACATCGTTTATTTACAGCTTGCGTTCAAAAATCAAAAGCTGGTCAATGGCCACTACTGACAAAAGGGGTAAGTGGCTTGGGGGTCAGTCTACTACTAAAGGTGGGGCTCCGGTCAAAAAGGTACTGACCCTACCAGTATGGGACTAAAGCTAACCCTACGGAACCTAGTTCAAGTCGGATCTCGATGACTCAAAAGAGCTATCAGACAACTCAACATCAAAGTCTAGGGAATCCTGCTCGGACTCGGCCCTAATTGACTCCTCCTCAGAATCCATCGGCTCGGCTTCGTCCTCCGGCTCCACGTCCTGCTCCATAGGCTCAGGCTCCTAGTCCTCCGACTCCAGGTCCGAACTCCCAACCTCCGGCACACGGTCAGGGCTCGTCAATTCTCCATCAGGACACTGAGGGTCAAGATCCCTAGCATCCGTAAGCGGAACTTCAAAAGATCGGAAAGGTTCGTAAGTCCCCTCTTGGTCCCGGATACACCACGCTACATATCGATGGGCCTGGTCTAATGGCTCGCCCGCATCCACCCAAACTGTAGAAAGGTATCTAACAAAAAACCCTCGTTCCCTACGGGATACACCGTCTCCTCCTGGTCTATCCGGTAAGGAATCCCAAGGTGAATAGGCTGAATAGACATCTTAAGGCTGGGGGTTTGAAAAATTGGGTTTAAATAACCATGAGAATAAATCTCACCGAGTAAGTTCCCTAAACCTAAACTAGGCTAACTTGCATCTCTTGACAAGCACTAAACAATCACACAAGTCGAAACATAATTGACTCAGGCCCTCAGGCCCAAGTCCAGCACTTACTTGACCGTGCAGGTTAGGCATCACATAGATTTGCAATAATAGCACGGGATTTAACCACGGCACATGTACGAATATCGCACAGCCACGACACATGTCATGCATATGCTTGTGCTCACACCCATGCTCAAGTCTCATCAATGCATCTCGCACACTTGCATTCTCTCACACTTGCAATTACCATTTCACCGACCCACGTAAAACGCATCAGGTCTAACAGTTTGAGATCGATCTCCGACCCGCATAAAATGCATCAGACTCATGACCCACAATCCGTGTAAAACGCATCAGGCTGGTCATCTTCCGATAATCCGGGCATCGTTCCGCGTAACATGGATCAGGACGGGTTCATTACCCCGCATAAAACGCATCAGGGCTTTATGTGATCACACATTCACATACACTAGTTATTATCTGGACCCTGCGTTGAACGCATCAGAGCATTTTAGGTGATCACATGCTCATGTCATTCGTGCACACTCAGATATGCACCTATGATGCCAATGCTTAAAGTGCACACTCGTGGCCATAACGTTCACACTTGGGTACTCACAAATTTCACAATGAGCATTCGATTGCACGACGCTACTCATTCAAATCACAACACAATATGCTCAATTCAATGAATTACAAGCTCAATTAATCAATTCGTCCAGTCCAGCCATGGCACAAACTCAGCATATAATTTACGCATATAAGTCACACCATCAGATCAACATGAATTTGCGCACTCGAAGTCCGCCAAGCTACTCCAACCATAGTCACACTAGGCATAAGACATGGTATCACAAAAATCAATCACCCTCAAGGACAAATCAGCTACTAATTCAGTTAGTCCAACATTTCCGACAATTACACCATTAAACCCCAAATTGATCGCGCCTTGCCTAATTTAGTCCCGGTATGGACAGCTCCCACACGGGCCACTCTAGGCCAATAAATCTCCTCAAAATACTCCAATTGGCTCCCCAATATATCACCCAAATCAGCCACCATGAGGACCAAACTAGGCGCGCTCCATAATCCACAATTGAACCTGAATTTAACCCGAACTCGGGCCGATTCAATTCAATACTTTCAGCCATCACACAGCACATCCCAAGCCACTAAATCTCATTAAAATGATCCCGCTAAACCACCAAATCAGCCACAATATCAACCCCTAATGTTCTTCGCACGTTAACCCCTAATTTACCCTAAATAACCCCTAAGACTCATCTAGAATTGTAATTTAGCCTAATTAGGGCTTAGGGTCGAACTCACTTGGATTCCTAGGCTTCAAACAGGGCTAAGCAAGTGGCGAGGACGGCTGGGCAGCGGTGGGTCCGCGCCGGAACAGTGACAGCGAGCGACGGCTCCGGCGAGGCCCTTGAGCGGCCAAGAAAGAGAGGGGAAATGAGAGAAGGAGATGGGATGGTGATGGTGGGGTGAGGCGTGGGGGGCGGCAGCACCGGTGGTGGCGGCGGCTTCCCGGTGAGCGGCAGCGGTGGCGTGAGGCCGGGAGGGGGAGCTCGCGAGATTGAGGGAGAGAGGAGAGGGCTGGCCGGTGGTGGTGGAAAAAAAATGAAGAGGAGAGAGAGAGACTAGAGAGTATATAGAGAGAGTGAGATGGTGGGGTGGTTGACCAAACATTCAAAATGCCAATCTTGTCCCTAATCCAAGGGTTAGGGTTTAAACTTGACAAAATATCCAAGGGCAATAGAGACCAATATTTTCAGCATTATTGGGCTGAAATACACTAATATAAAACCCTAAAATAATCTCCAAATAACCCCAAAATTCGGAACACTAAAATTAGGCCTAGGGGCAAAACGGTAATTTTTCTGTCTCGGGTCAAATTTCCAACTTTTGACTCTATCGATCCCAAATATGCGTGGTCACATAAAAATGACGTTGTCCTCACAAAATAGTCGCGTATGCCTGTGAAATTTGACACCGAAGTCCGAACTCAATTCCACGATCGTTTTCGCTCAATTTGCAATTTTAACGTCTCTTACTAACGGGTAGCTGTTTAGGGGTTATGTGTATCGACCTAGGCTACTCGAGTCGTGATGATGTCAATTTCCCAGAGAACACGAGGATCTATCGCTAGTCCCGGGGGTTGCGGTTGTTCGGAATAAGTTCGGGATCGTTCGCCGCGCGTACTCTTGGTCGTGCGGAATCGCCCGCTATCCGATCACACGTCGTCGGTCGAACCAAATCCGTCACTCTCCTTGGACCGGCCCATATTGGCACAAAATATCCTCTCGTCGTATCTCGGAATCGGACTCAATTCACAATTGAGCTCTTGGGTCCACGTACCGTTTTTCCTAGTTAGTCTTTCCCTATTGGTCAGTATCCCAAGATTGATCAAATCTAGACGAGACTTACTGAAACGTAATGAGAAATAATATCAATTTTATTGATCACAAAAGTGGATCGAATTTCAGGACGTTACAGATACCCTAGGCGAGCTCAGTGGTAAGTTTGACTATTACATGGACTACCATATGTCATCAAGTTTTTATGAAGACCATCATAATAGCATTCCTAGCGGATGAGACAACATGGAAAAGCTGACACCATTAAAGAGAGGAGCTGAGGAGCTGGATTCCTGGAACGATACTTTCGAGGATTTCTTCGTCGGTGCAATAGACGAAGGACCGATGGAGGAAATGGGCGCAAGCCCGCTTGAGTAGAGTTCTTCTCCTCTCTTTTGCATGAATCCTTGGAAAATGGGTTATCTTTGTATTTTGTTTTTTGTCGTCATTTCTGTTGGAAGAAATGTCTTTTTGAACTCCCCCTCTTTTGAGATTGTAAATCCATGTATTGTAAATAAATAATGTTTTGAGGGCATGAGGTAGTATACCAAACCGGCCCGTTGATGATATCCAGCCACAAAAAGGAAAGTATTTTGAGTCCCGGGCTATCTCATGCTTCCTTGTCTCTAAAACTTTTTGAAAATCAAAGACATTTTCACTATTTCTTTAAAAAAATGTTTTAAGAGGAAAATGACAATGAAAAATCCATATTCCCATTTGTTTTTTTAATCAATTTACCCTGTGTTCCAGGCATAATCTTGCAACTTGCGAGGGAGTTAGTACGGTCTAACCCGATAATGTAGATACTGACAGCAGCAATTCTGACGATTCAAATAATGACCTAGCTAAAGTCCAAAGGAATTGGGAGTCGTATGAACAATTCAAGCCTCTTACAACCAAGGACACCGTTATCGTCAATTTGAGCGGTACTCAAGATCCAAAAGAAGTGAAGATTGGAGTTAACCTTCTTGAAGAGAAAGCTAGACGTCTAGTTGCTCTTCTCAAGGATTATCAAGACATCTTCGCATGGTCTTATTTTGATATGCTAGGATTAGACCCTCGGATTGTTGAGCACAGTTTGCCTATCAATCCCAACATGTCTCCTAAAAAGCAAAGGTTACGAAGGACCAAACCCGAGCTGTCAAAAAAGATCGAAGAAGAAGTAATGAAACTGTTGAAAGTAAGGTTCATCGAGGTTTCGCAATATCCTGATTGGGTAGCAAACATCGTGCTAGTGAAGAAAAAGGATGGTCGAATTCGAGTCTATATTGATTACCGCGACTTGAATAAGGCCAATCCAAAAGATGACTTTCCACTCCCCCACATAGATGTCCTTATAGATAGCACAGCTGGATTCAAATTATTTTCTTTTATGAATGGATTCTCCGGGTACAACCAGATAAGGATGAATGAGGAAGATAAGGAGAAGATAACGTTCATCACTCCATGGGGGACCTTTCACTATAGGGTTATGCCTTTTGGTTTGAAAAATATCGGGGCAACATACCAATGTGCTATGGTCACTCTCTTTCATAACCTGATGTACAAAGAAATTGAAGTCTATGTTGATGACATAATCGCCAAGACCAGATGCATAGAAGACCACATTGAAGCCTTGAAGAAACTATTCAGCCGGTTGCGTAAGTTCAAATTATGCCTGAACCCTACAAAGTGCATATTTGGGGCGACCTTTGGTAAGTTACTTGGGTTCATTGTGATTAGCAAGGGGATCGTGGTCGACCCCTCAAAAGTCAAAGCAATATGTAAACGACAATCCTCGTCCACAGTGAGGGAGGTCAGAAATCTTTTGGGAAGGTTGAATTACATTGCTCGACTCATCTCCCAACTCTCTGAGACTGCACGACCTTTCTTTAAACTTCTCAAGAAAGACGTTCAGATTAATTGGGATGAGGATTGTCGGGAAGCATTTGAAAACCTGAAGCAGTATTTGATGAATCCCCCGGTATTAGTTCTACTAGTCCCAGGGCATCCTCTGACTCTTTACTTAACGATTCACAGTGAATCGTTAAGAGCCCTGTTGGCCCAAAGCTACCCCGATAATGGAAAAGAATGAGCCATCTATTATTTGAGTAAGAAATTCACCATTTCGGAACATAATTATTCCAAATCAGAAAAAACATGTGTCGCATTGGTATGGGTGCTGCATAGACTCCGACAATATACCTTGCACCACTAGACGTTTCTTGTAACTGAAAACAACCATATCCGGTATTTGCTTAACCGGCCGACATTAATGGGAAAATTAGCCAAATGCAAATTCTAATTTCAGAATTTAATATCTAATTATCATCACAAAAATCAATGAAGGGTCGGGTGATCGTTGATATGCTAGCTGAATGTCCTGGGGAAACACATGAAGAGGATCTCCTAAATGACCGTATTTTATCAACGGAGGAATACACATGGACCATATTTTTCGATGGAGCAATAAACTTATTTGGTTTTGACACTGGGGCAGTCTTAATATCCCCAGATGGGTAGCATTATCCTGTAGCTGCGAAATTGATGTTTTCTTGCACCAACAACATTGCCGAGTATGAAGCATGTATTCTCGGCTTGCAAGCAGCAATTGATATGAAAATAGCCAAACTAAAAGTGTTCGGCGATTTTGCCTTAATTATACTCCAGACTGTGGGTGAATGGAAGACTAGGGATACTAAACTAGTACCCTATCATGACTATCTTGAAGAATTGGTTTCAGAATTCAATGAGATCTCGTTTGAATATCTATCTAGATCTCATAACCAATTTGCTGATGCACTGACTACATTATCATCCATGTTACAGGTTACCAATGGTTTGGAAATAGAACCTTTGAAGATTGAAGTCCTGACTAGACTGGCCCATTGCATGATCGTGACCGAGGAACCCGATGGTAAACCGTGGTATTACGATATCATGAATTACATCAAGGAACAGCAATTCCCCGAAGGAATTAGCTCTGCAAACAGAAGATATATAATAAAGATGGCAACGAAGTTCTTTGTTGATGGCGAGAACTTGTACAAGAGGTCCTATAACTCTATTTTGCTAAGATGCGTGGATGCAATCGAAGCAACACAAATCATGCAAGAATTGCATGAAGGAGTGTGTGGTCCACACATGAATGGACACATGTTGGCCAGAAAAATAACAAGATTGGGTTATTACTAACTTTCTTTAGAAGGTAATTGCATCCGAAATGTTCAAAATTGTTACTGTTGTCGGATCCATGGAAACAAGATAAATGCTCCACCAATTGAATTACACCAATTGTCAGAGTCTTAGCCATTTTCAATGTGGGGCATCGATGTGATCGGCCTAATTAATCCGAAAGCATCAAATGGACATCGCTTCATCTTGGTCGCAATCGATTATTTTTCCAAATGGATCGAGGCCGCGTCATATACCAATGTTACCACTCGGAATATGATGAAATTCATCAAGAGAGATATAATCACCCGTTATGGCGTCCTTGAAGCCATCGTTACAGATAACGGGAATAAACTGAATAACAAGCTTGTTGATAATTTACTCGGTGAATTCAAAATTTGTCATCCGAATTCATCTCCTTATTGCCCCCAAATGAATGGAGCTATCGAGGCTGCCAACAAAAACATCAAGAAGATCTTAGCCAAAACTGCTGAGAACTACCGAAATTGGCACGAAAGATTGCTTTTTGCATTAATGGCATACCGATCATCAATTCGAACATCTACCGAGGCAATCCCTTTTTCCTTAGTGTATGGTATGGAAGCAATCTTGCCTATTGAGGTAGAAATTCCATCGCTATGGGTATTGTCCCAAGTGAAACTATCTGATGCAGAGTAAAAGCAGCAAAGACTGGAGCAGCTAAATATGATCGATGAAAAGCGATTGAAGGCTCTTTGTCACGGGCAATGCTATCAGCAAAGGGTAGCCAGATCATTCAATCGAAAAGTACGCTCAAGACACTTTGAAGTAGGCGATCTTGTCCTTAGAAAAGTACTACCACTACCTCTCGAAATCGGAGGTAAGTTTGCTTCAAACTATAAAGGTCCCTATGTCGTGAAAAAGATACTCCTTAGAGGGGCTCTGATTTTGACTGAGATGGATGGACGCCAATTCTCCAACCCGATCAACTTTGATGCTGTGAAGAAGTATTATCCTTGAAATGATTTCTATGCTCCTATTGATAACAAGGGAATTGACAGAAAAATTATCGATAAGAACACTCCTAGCGGCAAATCTAACTGGAAAGGATTTCGCATATGACAAAATCAAGTCAAGGCCGATCATGGCAACCACAGAAGTATCAACAGTAGTCGTGCCCACATCCGTCGAAAACCTTTAAAATAAAGATTAGCTTTGCTACAAAGCATCCCATGCAAGCGATTGTGTTTGTCTTATGCAGTCAGGAATCGCAGGACTCTCGAAAAACTCCCTGACATACCGGAGCTGCATTGACATAGCGTGCGCTGACAATAGGGCTTGCTAATTGGAAGCACCCCTAAATATAGAGGATTTTATTCAAGCTTCGTGTCCAACCACGAGGGGAGAATAAACTCTGCTAGCTCTGAAGACAAATTGGAAGAAGGGTAATTTGTATCGTTCTCAATTTACCCTCAACCATTTCATTTCTAACATGAGTTCATGTTTTCGTCAGAAGAGAACTATCAACATCCAAGAAAACTCAAGGAATTGTCAATCTAATCTCAAATACAGGGAATCATGAAGGGTAATGTTGTATGGTTCCCAATTTCTGTCCCTCAAAGAGCCATTCATTAACATGGTCTTTCTTATTACCTTACAGGTTTGCCTTGCCATTACAACATAGGTAAGTATCTCTTTCCTTACAAACTTTTCGCATAAGGATAGAGAGAAACAAGAAGGAAGAAACATGTCAAAATAAATAAATGCTTAACCTTCCTCTAAATGCATCGCATATCTTTTGAAAAGAATTTAGCATAGTAATTTTACCTGTTTAATTCACCAATTCCCTGTGAAAATCTTGACAATTCAACGAACGATGTCGAACTGCTCCGATGCATTGAACGAGAGGCGTTAGGATGATGAAAGGCAATCATTAGTCTATACACATTCTCACATACCAAACCCTTGCAAGATGAGCGAAAAGGTTCCATTTCTACAAGATAAAGAGATTTCTCGCATAAAGTACGGTAGCCAAAGTGACGAGAGGCAGTTCGTTTCTTTGCCCCATACACTAACATCGATCCTTTGTTTGAGCATTTTTGAGCCTACACACTTGGACATTCATTTTAAGTTACCCCTGTCAGGAATCACTCCACATTGGGGCAGTTTGAGGTAAATCGACATCACAAAAAGGATTCAAACTCAAAGGAAACAAGAAAAACGTCCATTCCCTTCAATCACTACCCCCTGTGGCTTTAGCCTCGTCATTTTCATGAATCTGGCGAGCCTCGACAGGGTCCTCCAAGACAAGCACACCATCAACGGCAGGTCGATCGAGACTAAGAGGGCTTTGTCAAAAGAGAAGCAGCAAACTAATTAAAACCTATCCAAAATACCAACATGTCATTGATAACAGTGATGTTCTTACCTATGAACTGAACAAGACAAAAAGGATGAGGAGTTTGTAATATCTAAAATTTTCTATGATCGTCAGCCACAGTAGCTCGCACAAGGTGAAAAAGATGAATAGAAATTTTCTTGTTCTTACTTGCATTAATCTTTGAGTGTTATTATTGCAAATGAACTCTCATGATGATTTCAGTGCCTTAGAATAACGAAGAGTAATTCTTCTTCTATCCCATACACTTGTATCCCTTGCTAGCCCAATTGAGCTGGTGACTTCATTTCGTACGAACTCAATTGGTGATCATCCCCCACACCGGGGCAAGGCGAAAGTCACCCCAGTTTGAGCATCATGGTCCAAAGTACCGAGTGAAGATGGAGACTCCAAGAATATTCTTGACAACATCAAAAGAACAGCAAAAAATGCTGAGGACTAGGGGCATAAAAAAGCAATATGCCTGGTAAAAGCAAAGCCAATGCCCATGAAAAAAATAAACAAAAAGAAAAAGGAGAAGAAGAAAAACAATGAAAAAGATGAAGAGAAAGAGTCTCAAATTTCTGGGTAATTGCTGTGAAAAATAATGAAGTTTTAGCTGAAGAGATCTCTGAACGTGATGAAGTTGCTCTTAAATATCTCAAAGTTGTTAAGTGGTGTAGAATAGATGACCCTAAAGGATTTAAACTTGAGTTCTTCTTTAATACAAAATCCCTACTTTAAGAACTCTATCTTAACAAAGATCTGTCATGATAGATGAAAACGAACCTATTCTGGAGAAAACAATTAGGACAAAGATCGAATGGTATCCAGTAAAATACTTGACACAGAAGCTCCTCAAGAAAAAGTTGTTTTGGAAGCCAAAGCATCGGATTACCTGGGGAGTTTTCCAAAAAGACCCTGACGGTGAAAAAAGAGTGGTGACAATGCCCGAATGATCACCAATTATCACCCTTACACACATTTTGAGTTCAACAATCATTTCGTTCCCCAACCTGTGAACCAAATCCACATTACATCCCTCGCAAAGCCTCTTCTGACTAGGACACTTGGATTAACGTGGAATTTCAAATGTTTATAAATAATGCTCGAGGAAGTGCGAGCAAGACTACTTTTATCTCATTTTGCAGGGTTCTTGACTTGTAAACCTGGAGATAATTGTAGAATGTTTTCTTTTATGGCTTTGACTTGGACAATCACCTTTTGTTAAGCCATTGACCAAGCTAGAATTACGACCCTGAAAAAGACCTCTCAGATTGGCAGCGTCGTACCGCTTGTGAGAAAACTCAGACCCTTGTTGATGTGATAACGGTCAGATTGAGTGTTCTCGATGTTCTCACCTCAATGGATGAGACAAATAACCATTTTCAATGAGAGCGAGTGTCAAGTCCTTTTTAACTGAAGGTTTCTCGAGAAGTCCACCTTGGGAGTGAAAATTGTTTTGATTGATCCTCGGTGGATGTTTGGTGACGCAAACATAGTAAAATCGCCTTGCATAAATACACATTCTGGAATAGCCGGTTTGTCTATCCCTGATGAAAGCATGCATGTTTGTACTAATTGTCTTTAACAACTCAGATTTTTAATCCCCAGTGATAGGACACGAAAATTCGGGCACTGAAAAAGCCCTCAGTGTCACCTCAAGAGAGATGCCCCGAAAAATGTTGGTTATTCAGTAGATGATGTATCAAACCTCCAGGTAAGAAACCCTAGGTATTTTATCAGATTTCTTTTTAAACTACTCGGAAGGTAAACCAGGTATTCCTTTGAAAAAAAAAACGCATCTTGGCTTGCAATCAAGATATATCATACGAAAATCTAGAATAGCATCAGTTGTCTATTTCTTTGATGAATGCATATATGTGTACAGGATTGTGCCCAAGTAAAGTACATTCTACCCTTGCCCGATTCCAAGATTATGAATTCTTTTCAAACTACCCAAAGAATAAACCGAGTGTTGCTTTGAAAATGAAATGCATCTTGACTTGTAGTCAAGATATTTCGTATGATATTCTAGAATAGTCTTAGTTGTCTATTTCTCCGATGAATACGTATGTCTTTGTATAAAACTTACTTGTCTGATAGGAGACATGCCTTTAAGAGGCAAGAACATGCCCAGGTAAGTATATTCTACCCATGCTTGATTCCAAAAATCATTGTGCCTACGATTGTTATGGTACTCTTTGAACATTGGGATGACCCCTCTGTTCCTCTCCTGAGCATGGGATTAACCCTCTCTGTTCACATGAAGTCTTTTCAAGTACCTTTCGTAAGATGCAGGTACTTTGCTAAAACAAACCTCTGTCAAGGCAATCGAAAAAAGGTTTGGATCCTAGACAAATGAAATCTAGCTGGCGATCGAAGATAAGTTCGAGTCCTATACAAGTGATTTCCCTCCAGTCAAGGCGACTGAAGGTAGGTTCGGGTCATGTTCAAGCAATTTCCCCCCTCAGTCACAGTCACTGAAGATAGGTTCGAGTCCGAGACAAATGAAATCCAGCTAGCGACCGAAAATAAGTTTAGGTCCTGTGCAAGCGATTTCCCCCAGTCACGGTCACCGAAGAAAGGTTCGGATCCTAAACAAATGAAATCTAGTCAAGGCGATCGAAAACAAGTTCGGGTCCTAGAGAAGTGATTTCCCCAATCAAGGAGACCGAAGAAAAGTTCGAATCCTAGACAAACAATTTCCCTTGTCAAGGCGATCAAAGATAGGTTCGAGTCCTAGATGAAGGAAATTTAGTCGAGACGACCGAAGATAGGTTCAAATCCTCGACACATGATACCAACTATCTGGAACTACTTTACTCTTCGGTAAGGTAAGCAGCCCCAGGTATGTTTTTATTTACTTTAGCATGCATCATCTTATCACATAAAAAAATGGGACTCATAGTCTCGCAAAAAATAGCAATCATTGAGCATGCATGGGCCAAATTTAGGTGTCATTTTATCTTTGAACTTAATCTCTGCTAGCTCAATCTCTACGAGATCACCTTCAAAGAGGGGTAACTGTTGACACTTATTTTTAATTTGCCCAAAACTAATTGCACAAAATTTAGGAATCAAATTTCTTTAATTCTTAAAATAAAAATATTTTTATTAAATGCATTGCATATAGAAATTAGGCATATTTGCATTAATAGGGTCTATTATAATGTTTTAAAAAAAAAAAATCGAGCTGGGTCGGGTCGACCTAGCCCATTTATTTTCTTTTCTTTTTTTCCCTCGACCCGGCCCTTTCCTTTTTTTTTCTCCCTCTCCCTCCCCCGTGGGCTTAGGCCCGTCCTCCTCCTTCCTTCTTCGTTTCCTCTTGGCTGGGCCCGACCCAGCCCAGCTCTCCTTCTCCTTCCTTCCCCTCCCCACCGCCACCCTATCCCTTTTGCCTGCCTTGTTCTCTTCTGCTCCTGACGCCACCGTGACGACGCCAGAGCTGTAGTCTCGCCATCGCCATCACACCAGAGGAGAGCTAGACAGGCACGCCAACAGGACTGGCCTTAATGGCCAGTCCTGTCTACCCTAGATTCCCGATCTCTCCCCACTCTCTTCCTCTGCTTCCCCCTATCACAGAATTGGACCCCTACATGCGGCCAGAGTAGGCCGGTGCAGGTCGTCGTCACGCAAACGCAACAAAGCAGGGGGGCCCGTCATTGCCGGTTATAAAAGCCGGAGAGGAAGAGAGAGTCAAGGTCGGTTGGAGAGAGAGAGAAATAAAGCGAGAGAGTGACATAGAGAACAGAGAGTGAGAGAGTTGAAAACAAAGAGAGAGAGAAAGAGCCAAGGTCACGCCAGAACAACCAGCAGCAGCGCCGTCATCCTCAGACCAGCCGGAACGCCCCCCGACAGGTGAGCTTCCCCGGTTCTCCTTACTTGCCCTGTTTTCTGGCACCGTTGGGCCAGGACTCGCGCTGGTCGTGTCGCGCGATTCCCAGCCCGTGCCATCGCCGATCCCAACTCCCAATCTCCATCGGGACTGAGCCTCAGTCGTCAGAGCCGACCCAGTCGCTGAAAGAGGTTGGAATCAGCTGATTTTCACCGCGTCCTCTAGACGTTCGACAAAATGCCCCAGAGAAGCCGATCTGGATTTGATCAGCAGCCGGATGGCGAGCCAAGCAGTTGGTGACGTTGGTGGTGGCCCCAGGGGCCGATTCGAGGGCGGCGCCGATCTGGGTTGACCGGCGAACAACCAATTTTGGCTCTGCCGACGCTTCCTCCCCGCGGGTCTGCAAGTTCGGGTCGGACCCGACCCAAATCAGCAGATCCGACCTTGGTTAATGCCCTGGGTCGGATCCGTTGACTCTGGTCGGTTCCAACCGACCTGGATTAGCCAACCCGACCCATGTCAACGCCCGGGTTGGATCCGTTGACCCGAGTCGAATCCGATTGATTCGGATCAACTGACCCGACTCGGGTCAACGCCCGGGTTGGATTCGTTGACCCAGGTCGAATTTGATTGACCCGAATCCATTGACCCGACCCATTTTAATATTATATTATATTATCTTATTTTAAAAATAAAAAAATTAATTTTTTTCCTTTTCCCATATTTTATTTATTTTAAATTTTTTTTAATTATGTGATATATCTTAGGGTTGTAATTTATTGTTGTTTTATTATGCATGTTATTTTTAATCGCATAAGTCGTATGTTTAAATAGATAAGCTTATAGGATCGTGTATAATTATATGATTATCATGCATGTTTTTATTTAGACTTTTATTGCATGATTTGTTGCATTTTAAATGTCAATTGCCTTAGCTAGGGTTAGAACCTTATGCTATATATCTACTTTAACTACTAATTGCTTTTGATTATGCACTTGCTTGATCACCTCACATATTAGGAGAAAGGTTCTAAAATCAATCCAAATTGCTTGAAAAATGTTTTCAGAAATGAATAAGGTAAAAAGGTACCGAAAGGGTCTTAGTTGTACAACTAGTGTAACCAAATCCCTGAATTCAGTTAATCTCTGGTTTGCAGGAATATGGTGATCCTTCCATCGTTTTATTTGGGTTTCTAATCGACCCACCCAAAATCGATTAATGGCAACTCCTTGATGTAAACCACTTACATGTTAAACACTTAAACCCTAAGTCGCGATATGGTATGGGCTTGGAAGAGCCCGAGTTAAGTCCTGAATCTAAACTTAGCACGTACCATGCGTAACTTCCCCTTTTTTCGTTACACACCAATAAAAAAGAGTGGGAAGTCGGTCGCGACAGTCGAAAAACTCGTGTTCTTATGCCATTATAATGGCAAAATGAAAACTCAAAAGTCCAGGATATGTCCTATGTCGTGATGCTGCCAGTATGAAAAGGCAAAATGCATGTCTTAGATCGTCGTAGTGCCGAAATAAGATCTCAAGTGAAAGGATTTGTGGTTGTGCTGCTGAAGTCTCGCTAGTAATTATGCATATTAGTAGGCCGTCATAATGACTGTTTACTTCTAGAATTAAGCTTTTATGATGATGGCTATGATGCGAATGTGATGGAATGCATGCCGCTATTTTTGTTGATATGTAAACTGTTCAGTATAGAAGGGACATAAGGTGACTGATATATTGAATTGTATTCCTTTCGGGTAGGTTGGACATTGGCTGCTCCGCATTGCCCAAATACATTTACGGGACAGTTGGCCATCGGCTCAATTCCCGATCGGTGCCACTTCGTCGATTGGGACCGGCTTTGTCTTCAAGCCAAGATCTTGAAAACGAGAAGTCATTGGCATTTGGCCTTCCAACCAAACAGCCATCACCTTTGGTTGTCATTCCATAGCTTGTTGAGATGACCTACGACGGTCATATAGAGCCCACACCTTCCAATCTTGGTTGACGAGATGGTTATCCCCAGAGCTGTTGTTACTAGATGTCACATTCTAATGCAGAGAGAAAGTATAAATTTGGAGCAACTCTAAAGAACTCGAAATTTTTATTCAATGATATTGTGATTTTCGATTACAAAATGGACTTCTTATATAGAGATAGGACTCCTAATACTAATAGAAACTAAATAATTAAAGATAACATCTAATAAAGCAAATCTTTCAAATAGAATATGTGAAAGTAATGACAATCACGAATTTCCTAATATAGAAAATTGTCTGAATGATAAAATAGAAAACTGCTTGAATGGTTGTTTTCCCCAAAATCAGAAAAACTACCAAGATTTCCGGCGATTACAGCGATCACATTCTTCAAGATAATCATAGGCTAACTATTCTATATCACATTCCCACAATCTACAGTCGATACCAACCCAATGGAAACGAGGATATAAACACAAGTCACTGCTTGCAAAAGCACACAAAGCGCACATGAGGATTACAGAGTGTCATTAGTCAATAGGTAAGTTGAATTATATGACAGATAAAGCATATACCTATACGCGAGATAAACCAGAAAAGTTGGAAACTACGTCTAATAATCTTTAAAAATGAAATGATATCACTAACTAGAATCTGGGGAAAATTACCCAAAAAAAATGCTAAGCCTATTGCATTAGTGACAATTTAGTCTCAAACCTTTCAATTTGATCAATTTAGTCATAAACCTTTTGACGATTTGCCAATTCAGTCATAAATCTTTCAATTGTACCAATTTAGTCCTAAATATTTTACTAATTTGCCAATTTAGTCATTCCGACCAATTTTATTTTGGCCGAAAATTACTGATGTGACAGTCTAGTCAGCGCCAACCGTCCTACGTAGCACGGCCGACGCTAACATAGATAATATTTTAAAATTTTAAAATTTTATGATTTTTTAGTAATTTCTTTTTCTTCTCCTTTTATTTTATTTTCAATTTTTTTTTGTAACCTTGGACCGACGAGGTTGCCGGCCATAGGCAAGGGCCAATGACTATGCGAGGGCATCATAGCCCTCGACTATGGCCGGCAACTACATAAAAATAATGAAATTTTCAAAAAATTTAAAAAATTATTCACGTTAACATCGGTCATGTCATGTAAGACAACCTATGCTAACTAGACTGTCACGTCAGAGATTTTCACCCAAAATTAGCCAAAATGACTAAATTAACAAATGGTCAAAAGTTTTAGAATTAAATTGACCAATTGAAAGGTTTGTGGGCAAATTGTCGAAAGGTTTAGGACTAAATTGGCCAAATTGAATAGTTTAGAACTGAATTGGCGTAAATGCAACAGGTCTTAGGAATTTTTTGATAATTTACCCCTAGAATCCGAGCGATATCAACTAAGATATCCTTAATAAGTCTAAAACATAAAATGGAAGCAATAAGTTCAGAAACTCAATAATAAATAATTAACATATATAGATATCAAATTTTGATATCCAAAATCCATCAAGTAACGAACGAAATATCAAGTCGTAATGTGCCCCTTATCATGTGTCATATGCCTAGTTTAAGGTCGCACATCACTTATCTTCCAACACCAATTGCTCATATCTAGGCTACGTGGGATCGGAGACGCATCTAAAATCCAACACCCCCGCAAGGTGGAATGTGGCGTATCTTCCAACACCAATAGCCCATATCTAGGCAATGTAGGATCAGAGACGCATCTAAAAGCCATCATCCCCGCCTTGGCAAGGATCAGAGACGCATCTAAAAGCCATCATCCCCGCCTTGCCTCGGTGACGCATCTAAAATCCAACACCCCCGCAAGGGGGAATATGGCGTATCTTCCAACACCAATAGCCCATAACTAGGCAATGTAGGATCAGAGACGCATCTAAAAGCCATCATCCCCGCCTTGCCTCCCGATAACCATAAAAAGTAGTAGTTCCATTGGATGTTGGCCGATGTCGTTAATTCTGGTCGCACGTCATCCACACAAGCACGGTTTTGAAATGCATCACGTCAATTCAAGTTTGCGCGAGACTTATCTACCAGTGGAGAAGTTCCTATCTAGTGGGTGTGGGATCGGAGACGTATACGAAATCCAATACAAACCCAAACAGAGTTTTTGTTTAATTTTTTTGTTTGGTCCAAACCAAACAGTTGAACACCCCCCCCACAAAGAAAATTTTGTAATCGAGAATGGCATGGGTTTAGTTTTTTAGAGCAAAAGATCGAAAGCTTTGCTCTTCGTTTTGCATTTATAGATCCTACAACAAGGGGTAAAAGTTACTGGCTGATGAGAGACGTTCTTGGAGTCAATCATACTGTGAATGAATTTCTATGCATAGTTATGGGAAAAGAGGAAAAACTAGAGTGAACTTTTTCACTGCGTTCTGTCAGCAAGATCTAGCCTTATTATGCTTGGGAAAACTCGAGATGAACTGTAGTGGAGAGTTTACATAGCTGGCAATTTCCTGTCGGATCATTAACATAAACCCATAGTAGCAGATCACATGAAGCAGCCAAAGATCATGTACATCGTACTAACAGAGATAGTACACGTGTGTATATGTACACAAAATCCTCCATAATTCTATGGATACTGTTTGTGTTGAGGACTGTGAAACTTGCAGAGGATGTCTGGTTCTCTACTTCTCTTAGGAAGAAAAGCAACCTCATTTACCAGGTGAGAAAGGACACAGAAAAAGAACATACAATATTTTCAGATACCGAAGAACGAAATTTCATCTGGAACTCCAAATTTCCATCGGAGAGTCAGAAACTAAATTAGCAGATGGTATAGAACTCTTGGCAGGAAATATTTCCTCAAAGAGAGCACTGTAACACCTGGAGAAAAAAGCACCAAACTGGATTTCCAAAGTTATGCTCCTTTCCAATGAATCTGGTCCACATTTTCCTTTCGCTACTTTTTCATTCTTCAGCATATTCAAGTGCTTCTCATCATGGCCAACCTCCAAGAATCAGAGAGAGAGAGAGGAATTATTTTCTTTTTAATTTTTGCTCTAAAGCTATGGAAGCCTTATCTACATGGCACTCCTTACCTCATCAAATGGACATATAATCAATCATCAATTATTATTTTCATTTCTTCTAGCTTTCTTGATCTCATCGCAACGAATTGGCTGAAACAGCGATTCCACTTCCTCGGAGAAATTGAGTTCAATCACTTCTCTGCAGTGATCATCGGATGACATTGACGACGACGACGACAACAATTTCCGCTTTCTCATTGGCTTCGGCTTCATTGGTGCAGGCGGGCATTGCGTCATCGCAGGGATTCTGTGGTCCAAGGACGTTGGAGTCCTGAATCCATCATTATTCTCCCCATCTTCTTCGACAAGCTCCGGTTCTTCTTGGAACGACGTTGTTCCACACTTCCCCTCCTCCTCTTCCTCTTCTTCTTCTTCTTCTTCTTCTTCTTCTTCTTCTTCTTCTTCTTCTTTGCTTGTTCCGATGGCTTTCTTCGGGCTCAGATGATCAGCCTCGATGCCAACGTGGTCCAAGGGGGAAATTTGGGAGATCTCAAAGTCGAACTCCAACTCGGGATTCTTCAACTTGTCGCTTTGGATCGTTTCTTGCTCATCTTCAGCGACGAGCTGCTCAGAACCATTGGACATTGTGGTGATGATTAGAGGGGAAATGTTTCGCATGAAGTTGGAGCAGTGCATGAAGAACGAACCAAGAAGATGTAGCTGGTGATGAAGAGCAGGAGGGATGAGAGAAGCAATGGAGAGATCTCCAACGTGGTGAATGAATCACGTACACGAGCACGAAATCAGCATCTGAAACTGTTTGTTTAGTTAGAGAATTTTGTCAGTCTTTTGACACTTTCTCCACACAGAGAGAGAGAGAGAGAGAGAGAGAGAGGCGTTGTTGGCGAAGGATCCAATGCACTCATATGAACTCCCTTGCCTATTTCTCTCTCGGTTAAAACTGTCTGTTTCCGCAGATTATTTCCTAGGCTCACCTCATAAGTGAAATAATGTAATCAACAGTCGTTTGAAAAGCCAAAAAAACAAAACATATGGTTGAAAAACAAAAGAGTAATATTCGAACAGCTTAATAAAATAAATTATAATATACAACCCAACAATGTTCATGAGATTCATGAGATTATCTGCATGAGCACTAACAAATAAGGAACAATGGTACATCTGAATTTTTTGCGCTCAGCTTTTTCTTTTCTGTTGAGTGCTAACTTTGATGCATCAATGCACGTGGTCCCTGCTTTGTGAGGACCACCTGTTTGTTTCTATCCAAAATGTCCATCTAAGTTCTCAGACTCGCGACAATATTAAATCTATTCTCTATATTTGTTTCGCAAGAAAAATAAGTAACTTAAAAATATTTTTCAAAATATGATCATTGTAGCATTTAAAAAATTGAATAAGTGAAAAATATATATGATCCACAAAATGTTTATGATATTGAAAATATTCTTATTGATTAATTATCTCAAACGATATAGGTGATTAATTTTAAGAAAATAATTTCCAAGAAATACATTTTTCGTGAAATAAATGGAGCTTAATAATGTCAATTAGCAAGAATTGACTTTAAATAAAGAGAAAAGATTTGGAGGAGCGTGGAATAGAGATAGCTGCATCTTATTCTTAGTTTGGGACAATTCACCTTTTTCTTAGTTAATCAATACTATTGTGCATGAGATTCTACATTGTCAATTGATTGGAGGAAGAACGGCTTTTTTTATTTTAAATGAATTGACGCCCTTGGTAGAAAGTCTACAACTTTCGAATAGAAAAGAGTGCCTATAACTTAATGCAGATTTTATTAAAAACAGCTTTTCAAGCACTTAAAAGTCATGCGCGGTGCGGAACTATTGGACACTCGAGAAACTAAATATACATGTCAACAAGAAAAGCCGGTACATTAAAATCGTAAAGTTTTCTTTCAGCGTAAGGACTCTAGATGTGCCAAAAATTTCGTGCGGTGCTCACTTTAGTGCTAAAAGTTTTCGCCAACTCACTTAAATGTCGAATTGAGAAAAAAAAAATTACTTAACTTCCTTCGGCAAGAAATTTTGCCAAAAATTTTATGTGGCTTTTTTAGTTGAAAGTTAAATCTGCGTTGGCATTTTTATATTAAAAACGAATCCATGTGGACATCCTAAACAACGACATCACATGAAACGACATGGCTGGCTTGCCTAAAAACGATGTTGTTTAAATAGATTAAGCTGAAACTGCCACAAAATTGAGAAAGAGGGGGCGATGAACCTCTTAATAGATCAAACGAGATCGAGAGAAATAGGGTTGCGCAGCTCGTTGAGGAAAACCTAGAACTCCATCGAGGTTGAAGACGCTAGCAAAAACGATGATGGAGACGGCAAAGTTGTCTCCATGTTTCAACTTCATTGCTTTGAAGCTAGAAAAAAGAAAAGAAAAGAAAAGAAAAAACAACACCAAGTTTTCCAAAATCATTACTTCAGAAGCGAGAGTCCTGCAAAAAGCACGAGCTCTGATCGCCCTTCCTCTCCGCCTCCACTGTCAAAGTCCCCACTCACGATTAGGGAAAATGACCTAACTTGGGATAATGACATAAATAGTCCCGAAACTTTGACTCAATGTATAATGTGGTCCTTGAAGTTTTAATTTATTCAATATAGTCCCTAAATTTTATCCTGATATTCAATGTGGTCCCCAAACTTTTAATTTGTTCAATGTGATCCTTGGACCTTTAGTACATATTCAATTTAGTCATTGAACTATATAAAAAAGTTCAATGTTGTCCCAGAACTTGAATTAATTGAAAGACTATATTGAACATTTGAACATTTTCATATAGTTCAGGGATTAAATTGAACATATACCAAAAGTTCATGGACGATATTAAACAACTTAAAAGTTCAAGAATCACATTGCACATTGGGTTGAAGTTTAGGGACGACATTGAACAAATTAAAAGTTTATGGATCATATTGCATATTGAACCGAAGTTCAATGACTCTTTGTGTCATTGAACTAACTTGTACTTTGAAAATAGAGGCATGTTTTTGTCACGGCTTGAAAACTTAGCATATTTTTTGTATTATTGCTAATTAAAATTTAGTGTTTTGCAATAACAAAACTCCACACAATTAGAAAATTCGATTATAGTAGGTGAATTTAAATTGTCATTCCTAATTTTTTACCATCTCGTGGCTATAATCACAGTTTTCATCAACATGTCCTGGGGATGGATCAAATTACATGGAGGCAATAGGACACCTTATACTTGCTTTAAGAGACTATTTGTTTGAAGTTCTATAAAAGGATAATGACACAAACAGTCCATGAACTTTGATCCAATATATAATTTGATCCTTGAACTTTTAATTTGTTCAATATAGTTCTTAAATTTTAGCTTAATATTCAATTTGGTCCATGAATTTTTAATCTGTTTAATATAGTCCCTGAAATTTTAGTACATGTTCAATTTAATCCCTAAACTATATGAAAATATTCGATATAATCCATGAACTTGAATTAACAGAAAGACTACATTGAACATTTCCATATAGTTGAGGGACTAAATTGAACATACACTAAAAGTCCAGGCACCACATTGAATATATTAAAAGTTCAAGGACCAAATTGAATATTAGGCTAAAGTTCAGGAACTACGTTGAACAAATTAAAAGTTCAGGGATCAAATTACATATTGAGTCAAAATTCAGAAACTGTTTGTGTCATTTTCTCTTCTATAAAAAGCAAAAAGTACTTGTTTTACTTTCCTATGAATTAATATACTATTCAAATTTCAAAAAAAAATTACAAAGAAATTGTATGTGGAATGTACTTGTCAGCATTTATATTTTGTGAAAATTTCAAATATTTTAGATTTCGAAAAAGTTAGATACATGCAAGCCATAAGATTATAAGTATATAAAAATGATAAATATACTAGAAGCTCTAAAACTTGTTATGAAAGTATAATTTGGTCATAAATCTTTCAAAAAGTACAATTAAGTTCTAAAACTTATCATGAAAGCGATTGAGTTTTAAAACTTTCAAAATATGCAGTCAAGTCTTAAAACTTATCATATAAGTATAGTTAAGTTTTAAAACTTTCAAAAATACTGTAAAATCCTAAACTTGTCATGAAAGTACAATCTGAAGAACTTGATTGGATCAATTTGATAAATTTTAGGACTTGAATACATTTTTTGAAAGTTTTAGGACTCAATCACACTTTCCTAACAAGTTTTATGATTTAATTACTCTTTTTGAAAATTTTAGAATGATGTTACACTTTTGTGATAAATTTTAAGACTTTCAATGTATTTATCTCTAAATAAAAAGTGAGAATACACACTTTTTACTTTCTAGAAGCTTTTCGGCTTAGGATTCCCCCGGGTTAGTCGGAGATGATTAGGTACATTCCTTATGCTTCCACGGGAAGCCAAAGACTTCGTACTAACAAGAACCTCCCACCAAATCCGTTGGCCCGTCGCTTTCCAACTTTGCAATCCATTTAAATATTTCGCGGTATTAATGACTCCTCTCGCTTCGAGACAGAGCAGCAGATCACCCCAAGCGTGTAAGAGTGATTAAAGTTTTGTGGGGAATAATTTAAAAAATTTTTTTATAAATGTTATAACATGAAGAACCTAGGAAAATCATTCAAAAATTCCTAAACCTACTTTGTTTTTCACTAATTTAGTCATAAACATTTCAATTTTGCCAATTAAGTCTTAATCTTTTCGCGTTTTGCCAATTGAGTTTATCCAGATAATATTAACCAAAAATCGTTGGTAACATGGCACTACTGGTGTCCATGTCAGCGATTTCCGATTAAAATTAGTCAGATGAACTCAATAGGCAAAATATGAAAAGGTTTAGGACTCAATTAGCAAAATTGAAATATTTATAACTCAATTGATCAAAGTGCAATATGTTTAGAACTTTTTGGATAATTTTCCCCGAAGAATCTGGCAAATAGGAATTAGAATTGTATATATCAACCACGAACCAGGTATATAAGATGAGGCAAAATACGAAATATACAAAGAAAATGTGAATATAACGCTATGCAGTACGCTTAATATCTCATATCTCAAGACAAGTAATCATGCTTCAATCCCAATTTACTTATGTGACGGGCTAGATGATGATACAGTATTTTACTGCTAGCATGAATTATAATCGTAACTTTAAAACGTCAATGTGAATTGTCCGTCTAACCACTATGTTCAGACTGGAAATACAACGATGCTAGCTTGATTTATTATTTAACATGGCAATTTGGAACTTCTCATAATGATGTCATGTGAAGCATTGCGAGCATGCGCTTGGCTACTCGACACAATTCTCCCATATTAACTTCAGCCAATAAAAACAAAAGAATGTTGCACGGTTTATAAGATGTTTGACAAATACCTCACAGCTGCAGTAGCTCGTAATAATTTTTAGGAAACTTTTCCATCCAACTTTTAAGGCATTGCCACTCGAAACATATGTTACTAAATACATAAGTTTTTTTTTTTGCTAGAACTAAATACATAAGTTATAACACCTTACAACACAACTAAGGTACATAAAAGTTACTGTTCAATGTTCTGTCGCAGTTATATCGATCTATGCAAACGACGGAGAAGCGGAAAAGCAACGCCACGCGTGTTGTTCCATCCCATCACGATCCATACCTTTAATACTCTACCAACTTTGATGCACGGAGGAGGGGCCACATGACTGGGAGTCGCAACAAACTTTTCTTGTCATTTTGAAAGCGAATCATATACCATCTTCTTTAATGTTGTGATACCTTGTCCGTATGAAGTGTTGGCGTGCACTCATATGAGCTTGGTTGAGCACATCACATAGTCTCATCCTAGTGTATCCCAAGCACGCAGGTTTCAAACCAAGCTTTTCCTCAACAGACCTGTTACTCTTTCTCCCATGGCTACTTTGTAATCAACCTAAAACATATGCTTATAATGACGGTGAGGTGGAGTTGACGCAACTCGTACTTACCGTTTTCACCGCGTCAATTATCACTATGCTTTGATTGCACTAAATTGGCAACCCTTCGATCCTAGCTTGCCCGTAATAATGCAGCTAACAGGTGTAATGCGAAATTAGGTACCGTTGCACCTTCGAATATCTGCTATCATTCATTACCTGTGACCCCCAAAGATCAAATGTGTTCAATTTGTCCTGCTGTTACAGAAATAGTACTCTTTGCAGTTAATTTGACAACAGTAAAAACACCTGCCTCAGTGCTATAAGTTTTGTCTGCTGCCACAAAGAAAAAGAAAATGTGGCAATCACTCAGTTTATGGCCACAAAAATTTGACCATTAAACGAAATTTGGGGCTATATATCATACATATAGCTACAAAACATGTTCTTTTCGAGTCAATTGATCAGTTCTAGTTATGAAAAAGTATCAAAAAAATCTTAAACCTATTGCATTAATACCAGTTCAGTTTTAAACCTTTCAATTGGATCAATTTAATTTTAAACCATTTTGCTTTGGTATCAATTCAATTCATCTAGCCAATTTAAGTTAGAAATCGTTGATGTGGACTTCAGTGGTCCTATGTGGCATGGCCACCATTGATTTGGATAAATTTTATATTTTTCAAGAATTTTTGGATATTTTTTTCTCTCTTTTCTTTTCTTTTCTTTTTCTTTTTCTTTACCCTCTTGGTCGGTGAGGTCCCGACCAACCATCGTCGGCGAGGTCCCGACCAACCATCGTCGGCCATAGGCTAGTCTGGGCAAGGGCCTCTATGCCCTCGCTAGCCATGAGCGAGGGCCGCCATACCCTCGCCGATCACAAGCAAGAGCCGAAAATAGGCGACCCTCACATGCTGGCCAGCGAGGGCCACCGCGCCCTCGCTAGCCATGGGCGAGGGCATCAAGGCCCTCACTTGTGGCGGGCAATGGCCGCAACGCCCTCGCCCTCACCTAGATCTAGGCAAAGGCCTGACACCTTCGACTGTGGCCGGCGAGGGCATAGGAACCGTCACCTGTGGCTGGCAATGGTTGGCCGGTGATCTCGTCGGCTAATAGTGTAAAGAAAAAGAAAAACGGAAAAGTAAATAAATAAATTCTGAAGAATTATAAAATTTGTCCGAGTCAACGTCGGTTTTGCCACGTAGGACTGCCGACATCAACGTTAGCGATTTCCAACCTAAATTAGTCAGATGTATTAAATTGGTACTAGTGAAAAAAGGTTTAGGACTAAATTGCTATCAATGTAATAAATTTATGACTTTTTTTTTTGTACTTTTCCCATCCTTTAGCTACAAACCAACTTTTGTTGCTAAAGAACTTACGTACTGCCATTAACATATGCCCACGAGATAAATTGTTGTTGCAAAAACATATGATCTATCCCCACAAAAGCAATTTTGGGGGCAATAGATTTCACTTTTAGGCTTTGTTTATTTCGCGAAAAACATATTTTCTCATTTTCCAGTGTTTGGATCACCAAAACAAAAAATGAGTCAATAGATGATCTATGCTTAAATTTAGGAAAATGATTTTCTCTTTAGAAAATTGGAAATTATTTTTCAAAATATGACTAGATATCAGCACTTAGGCATGAAAACGCCAACACTCATTCCTAGAACCTTGGCAGCTAACCTGAGTCTAGAGGCCAGGGTTAGATGCACAAGGGTCAATAAAGTCCTAGCCCGAGTCTAGAAAGGCCAAGCCCGAGTCTAGAAAGGCCAAGCCCAAGTCCAGAGAGGCCGAGCTTGCAATCCAGGTGCACATACCTAGTTCCAAGCCTGAGTCTATCATCATCAGTGCTCGTGCCCAAGTCCCCCTGGGTTCATTGAGACTAGGATAGGGACCATGGTATTTGTGCCCGGATTCTAGGCCACTCGAGCTTGAGTCCTTATGGGTACAATCGAGGCCGAACCCAAGAACTTAGTGCCCATTCTCGGGTCCCACTCAATGCACGAGATCAAGCCCAAGACCCTAGTACCCATGCACAAGTCCACTAAAGCTGAGCTTAGGATCTAAGTGCCCATGCCCAATTCTCAAGCAACCGACCCTAGGTTCCCCTAGCTCCATCCAACCAGGCTTGGGACCCCGGCACCAATGCTTGAGCTCCCAGCGCCCACTCGTAAGTCAGTCGAGGCCGAGCTTAGGACCCCGATGCCTATGCCCAGATCCTCACTCCCAAGCCTGGGTCCTCGACACTCGTCAAGTCTATCAAAACTAGGTCCCCAGGCCGACCTTAATGCCCCGACTCGAGTCGCTAGTACCTATGCCTAGGTCCATCAAGGCCTAGCCGGGGACCTCAATGCCCTTGCCTAGGTCTTGGCACCCTAGTCCATTGAGGTAAGGCCCGGGACTTGGGTGCTCATGCCCAACTTCCCTCTCCTAAGCCTAGGTCCCCTACATCTGTGCCCGGATCCATCAAAACTAGGCTTGAGTTCCCTATGCCTATGCCCGAGTCCTCGAAGCGGGTGTCCGAGTCTCCGGTGCTTAGGCTTGTGTCTATTTAGGCCATACTCAGTTCCTAGCAATCGGGCTAATCGCTAGGACCCGAGCCCAGCCTCAATGGACCCAAGCTTAGGTGCCAAGTATCTAATCTCGGGCACTAGGGATCCAAGCACAAGCATAGGGATCCTGAGCCCAACTTCTATGGATTCGGGCCCAAGTGCTGAGCACGAGCACTAGCACTAGCATGCCAGACTCGACCTCAATGGACCCGGGGCACGGACTTGACCTTGAAAGACCCAAAATCAGGCGTAGGGAATCTAGGCACAAGCCACTGGGGTCTTGAGCCCCATGTCAAGGACTCAAGTATAGGCATCAAGGTCTCAAGCCTAGCCTAGATAGATCTAGGCCCGGCCTAGGCCTCTGCGGACTCAACCACAACCATTAGGATCCTAGACCCGGCCTTGATAGACCATGGCCTAAGTGTCGGGGACTTGAGCTCGAGTGCTGGGGACCCGAGCAAAGGCACCAGGGTCCCAAGCTAGGCCTCTATGGACTTGGTGCTCATGCTCGAGTCTTCGATGCTCGGGTTGGATCCATTGACTCTAGACTTGGGAACTTGGTGCCTATGTCTGGTTTCCTAACCGCTCATACGCAAGTTATTAGAGCCTGAATAATGTATATTTATTTAAGAAAATCAAATCAGATTTCCTTTCCAAACGATAGAAAATATTTTCCGATTTTTATTAGATTTTGATCAAATACTGAAAAATATTGTTAATTTCCTGAAAAATGACTTTGTGGAAAATATTTTTTTAGAAATGTAACATTTTCAGTAATACAAACAGAGCATTAGCCAGAAAAAATTATTTTCGTAGTAAAATATGGGACAGAGAGTCATGAAAAGTTTGCCACGAGCATTATTTTGTGGCCAGAAACGCTTTCTATTGCCACGAAACACGTTTCGTGGTTAAGGATCTATCCTATTGCCACAAACATGTGGCAACTATAAAGCTTTTCGTGCCAAAAGATATGACTTTTCCCCACGAAAGTTTCGTGGCCATAGGTGTTATTTTTAGCTACCAAAACTATTGTTGAGATTCAATATGAGATACACTGACACGAAACATTTGAAATGACTAGATCATCACGTTAATAATTTTCGGTGAAAATTAGCCTGGAGGACTATAATTGAATTTCACACAAAGATGTAGGACTAAATTGGCAAATTTGAAAAGATTAGGACTCAATGGGCATCTATACAATATGTTTAGGACTCATTGGGCAATTTTCCCTTTGTATAAATGATTGTAATTGCAAGTTTGATGTGATTTATCATATATCTATATCATTGAAGGTATATCTAAAAAGTACTAAACCTATTGTATAGTGGACAATTCAGTCCAAAACATATTGATGATTTGCTAATTTTTACTGAGAATTGCTTATGTAAATGATTTTTTGGATTTTTTTTATTTTTTCTAAAATTTTTATTTTTTTCTTTTTTTTTCTCTTTTCTTTTCTCCAATGGTCGATTGCTGACCACCAACCACAGGCAATTGCCTACAAGGGTTGACCTTGCCTGAGTATAGGCGAGGGCTATCCTCTTCAGATTTGGCGACGCTGACCCTCGTCGAGCCTTAATTGTGTGAGGGCAAAGCTCAATCTGGTGGCCCTCATCAACCAATGATTGTGGCCAGTGACCAACCGTTGGCAAAAAGAAAAGGAGGAAAAGAAAAACTCAGAAATTTTTTTAAAAGTTTTCAAAAATCATCTACATTAGTAATGGCCATACCATGTAGGCTGATCGATGTTTAAGTTAGCGATTTCACATAAAAACTAGCCGGAAAAACTAAATTGGTAAATCATCAAAAATTTTAGGATTAAATTAATACAATTGAAATGTTTTCGACTGAATTGGCCGCCACACTATAGGTTTAAAATTTTTTGGATAATTATTAAGGGCTTTTGGTCTTGCATTTTTATTCTAATAATGCCCTTGAAATAAATATGAGCTGTTGGAGTTTACTGACCATCCCAATTGTCCATGCATTCACTAATAGCTAGCCATCAATAGCAGTCCATACTCCTTCGGTAGCCACCCATTGGCTTCATGCGTGCTTGGACACAATTTTAGGTTCCGTTCATTCGGCAGAAAATATTCTCTCGGAAAATATTTTCCCGGTTTTTCGGTATTCGGGAGACGAAAAACGTTTTCCGTGGGAAAACATTTTTCTTCCCCCCTCACAAAATAGTCTAAGTCTATGGAAAATGATTTCCGCTTCCGAAAAGCGAAAATTATTTTCCGCCAAACTCCTCCTTCCCCCCTTCGGTCGCCGGCCACTGCCATCACCGGTTGCCGGCCGCCGCCGCCAGTCGTCCGCCTCCACCACTGCCGGCAAAAAATACTTTCCAAAACTTTTTCATATTAGTTACCGAACATTGGAAAATTATATTACTGGAAAACATTTTTCAGGAAAATGACTTCCGGGAAAACATTTTCCAAAAACACAATATTTTCCGCCAAACGAACAGATTCTTAGTGTAATACAATTTATGAGGCAAGTTTTTTTTCTTTTTTGCTAAAACAATTTACGAGGCACGTTGAAGAGTCATCGGGGTGGATCTGGAACGATAGCAATCGTCCCAAGCCAATCCTGCTGCCATTCTTGGTTATACTGGGGAATTAGCCAGAGTTCTTCCTAAAGCTGGCCTGAAACTAAAGTAAATAAGAAGAATCCCATATTGGACCGACCCGTTACATCCCCTTTAAAGAGCGATTCAATTTGTGACCCAGCCCAAATTCAATCATCTAATTTCTTCATTTCCTTTTTTGCAAACTATGGAAATTATAATAGCATATGATAGACGTGGTCAAGCGACATGGTCCACGTTTTGATACACACAAAATTCCTCTTTTTTTCTAGGGAAAAAGATAATAAAAGGAAGATACCGTTGAGGCTAGGAGAGATAGAGATCGAGGAAGAACACAATCTCAATCTCTGATGCAGGAAGCAAAAAGGGATGATTGCATTGGTAGATGGGGAGTGCATGGGGCACATCATTAATAATAACCTAACTGGTGCTTGCACGTCAGACTCAGACATCGGGAGCATCGATAGCCAACTCCCATTTTATTGCTGTTCTGTCATTTTGTATCTTCTTGCCAGGGGCACCGTGTACGTTAGCAGCTCTAGACATATTAAATTATAAATTAAATTTTAATATTTTGACTGACTTTACACATTGGAAGTAGACGTTTATTAAACGGGTCGTACTAAAAAAATGAATAAGAGTACATCACGATCACATTATTATTATTTTTTTATCAAAAAAAAATCTCATTCATTACCAAAATGATATATGAAAGGAATCATAATAAATATCAAAAGTCATAATAACAAGACCAACCAATAAAGATCCAAAACAAACCAAAAACAAAAAATCAAGACATTGTCACCAAAGCATGATTGGCAAATATCATCAAACGTTCATTCTTCAAGAACAGATTTGTAACTGCATTCAAGAGAAATGATCGGTGATCAATCACTAAATCACACAGCATCATCGGTGATAAGCATACGTTGGGTCTCCATTTGTAATTACGGCTTTACCTTTCATTGGTTGCCCCTAAATTTGGCATCCCCAACACTATCACTATACGTAGGCAACATAAACATGTTGAATAAGATCGAATCTGACACATGTGAAAGCAAGCCTTTAACCAGTGCTCAGCGCCAAAGCTTTTAACTAAAACACGTTGAACGAGCACATATTTGACATTGAAGCTACTATGAACACCATTGAAATTGAAGACAAAGTACTTATTCATTAAAACTCTAAAATCTAAAATTAGATCGGAAAGAAAAGCTCACATATATAAGATTGGGAGAGCAAAGCTCCCGGATCTAAAACTAGAGCGGGAGAGTAAGAAAAGAAACAAAAGGAAATTAAAGGAAAAACAACTAGGAGGGGAGGGAGAGATCTAGGTCAAATCCCTCCCCTCTAGAAGTGGAAGAGACAAAGAAAGGTTCGAAGGGAGATTTAGTATAAACAATTGGGAAAATGGCACAAGTAATCTCTTAACTTTGGCCCAATGTATAATGTGGCTCATGAACTTTTAATTTATTCAATGTAGTCCTTAAACTTTAACCCAATGTGTAATATAATCCCTGAACTTTTAATTTGTTCGACGTTATCCCTGAACTTTTAGTAAATATTCAATTTAGTCCCTAAACTATATGAAAATATTTAGTATAGTCATTTCATTAATTTAACTTCAATGACTATATTGAACATTTTCATATCTTTCATGTATTACATTGAATATGTACTAAAAAACTATGAATCAAATTGAACAAATTAAAAGTTCAATGATCGCATTGAACATTAGGCTAAAGTTCAAGAACTACATTGAACAAATTAAAAATTTATGGACCAAATTGCATATTAGGCCAAAGTTCAAGGCTTTTTGTGTCATTATCCCTTATATGGCGAAAGGCAATCAATAAAATCAAATATGTGTCGCTCCAATGTTGTACATGAGCTCAACTAGCACTTTTTCATTCATTTGGATTTGAACCGGGCCTAGTCCCAAGATATTAATTAGTATTGAGATTACCTTTTTCTTTTCCACTTGGTAATTGAATTTATTAATCTAGTGATGGAAATTCTATGCTAGCAGTAATGATGTCTAATCGATATGAAACATGGCAATTATTTAGTAAATTGGGCATGAAGAAAAATCAAATATTTTCAAAATTGTTAAGAATTCCATAATATTGGCGCACCCGCGAGCTCAACGATATGTTGCCTGGCTTCACATGATCCCGTTTTCGACATAGCTATGGTTGCACCATGACACCACCTGTTCCGATGAGTTGCTTACACCTCGAAATTCTTATTGCCCAGGTAAAGTCTCAAAACCAGAGCATTCCCCATATCTGGGTTAACTTTTGAAATGAGTGTCGAATGGAATTTTATAGGAAAAATTTCAACTTGTCCTCATTGAACTTTTTCAATTTAAAGCGAATAGATCATTAGTAAATCATGTGGGATCGATCTGGCGGAACATATATTCTTGTGACATGGATCGATGCCCAAGTAGGCAATGATGATAAAGATGGTGTCGGCCACAAAGCTTTGTTTTGGATGACTTTGGTACACGTGAAGACATCATGTGATTATGTGCGCTTCAATGGAGATATCATAATACTCTCATCTGAAAGTCAACCGCTTCTATTCCCCAGGAATCATGTGGGTCAATTTGAAAAGTTGGTGGTTGACTTGTGTGTCCATCTCCCAATCTGGTTGGCCATCCTAGAGATCTTCTTGGAAATCAGTGCGGAGAACCGTTGATAAGTCCCATCGGACCGTGAATTATGGATGAATCTCATTGATGGAGATATAACGAGAAAACTAGAAAGGGAAATGGAATAAGTGGGGTTTGGAAGTGAAGTTTTTATGTTCAAATTATACTAATCATGTGAAAATTGTTCTAAATTAGGGTAACATGCATGGGCAAAAGATTTGGACTTAACCAGGTCATGAGATTTTAGGTATTTCACGAGCTTCGAAATAACCGAGTTTTGTGCTTGTGCCCCTAGAATAAATAGACACATACAAAAAAGGGGGAACAAGAGCATGTATATATTCGTTTTGAAACCCAATTTAGCATGTCCTTTAAGTAATGCCACCATCAACATCACTGGTGGCGCCTCTCACGACTATTGCACAGTGTTCATAGATCTCAAGTGATCATTTGATCCTTTTTCTCTCTCTCAAGATCTTAGGTTGCGTAACCATCACGGGATTCCACCATTCTAGGCAAATTGCCAGCAGTGGTTCCGCTATCTATCCAGCCACCATTTCTCATTTTGATTCCGAAAGACCACCACCACCACCTTGGTCGCAGCTCTTCATAGTCTCCCTCGTCTACCAATGCTCTCTCTGATTTTGATTATGGTGATGAACCACCATAGTGATTGCCATCTCTAGATGTCATGATAGTCCCAGTGGCTACATCTCTAGATCTAGGGAATTTTTTCTTTACTCAGCAATTTATTGAACTATGTTTTTTTTCGGGGGAAGAATAATAGAACTGCCAAAACTTGTGTACGACACTCACTTTAGTGCCAAAGTTTTTTTCAAATTACTTAAATGCCACTTTTTTAAAAAAAAAAAAGGATCATTTAAATGTCAATTCCGATTTAAGTCGCCGGAAATCTAATATGGTCATATTTTATTAATTTCTCAGTCCTATGTGCCACATCGGCGCTACGGGGACAATATTTAATAATATTTTTCAATTTTTTAAATATTTTTTTTTATTTTTTTCCTTCTTTTCTTTCTTCTTCTTCTACCTTTGGCTAGTAATAGGACACCAGACACCAGCCATGGCCGGCTACCTAGCTTCACCCAGATGAGGCTGCCATTGCCCACCATGGGCGAAGCCCGATCGACCCTCGCCTGGGCGAGGGCGACCAATCCCCAGTGAGGGTCGGCCTAGCCTCACCTGGGCAAGGGCAAGCCCCGACAAGGGCTCCCCTCACTACAAAAAAAATAAGGATTTAGCCACGAAAATTAGCGATGAATTATTTTTCATTGCTAATTTACGACGGAATTAGCGACGAATTTTTTTTTCGTTGCAAATTAGAGACGGATAATTTTTCGTTGCTAATTTCCGACGAAGAAAAAATTCATCACAAATTTGCAAAGAATTTAGCGACGGAAAAAAATCCATCTCTAATTTGCGACAGAATTTACCACGAAAAAAAATTCGTCACTCATTTGCGACGGAATTAGCAACAAAATTATTTTTCGTTGCTAATTTGCGACGGAAAAAAATTTTATCGCAAAACGAAATTTGCCACGAAAAATATCCGTGGCAAATTTGCAATGGAATTAGTGACCAATTTTTTTTCCGTTACTAATTTTCGATGGAAAAAAATGACATCGCAAATTTGCAACAAAATTTGCCACGAAAAAAATGCATGGCAAATTTGCGAAGAATTTGGCCATGAAAAAAATTCGTGGCAAATTTGCCATGGAAATTTGCGACGAAAAAAATCCGTTGCTAATTTGCCACGGATTTTGTGACGAAAAATTATTCATTGCTAATTTGCGATGGAGTTAGCGACTTATTTTTATTCGTCGCTAATTTTGCGACGGAATTTGCAACGAAAAATAAATCCGTCTCTAATTTGCGACAGAAAATAAATTCATCGCTAATTCACTTATTTTCCGCCTCACTACTTGTATCATACCCCTACTCCCAATTTCTCTCGCTCCCTGCTAATTCCTCATATCCTTGTTTGTTGTTCTCCTTCCCTCTCCCTCTTTCATTTCTCTCGATAAACGCGTGCGCAAATCAATCTCGGTAAAGCTTTTCTACAGGTAAGTGGCGTGGCTAAATTTGTCGCAAAATTATTCATAGCTAGATTCAAATTTTCAATATTTTAATGAGTTTTAATTTTTTGTTTTTTTGCTAAATTTGTCGCCGGTTGCCGGTCCGGCGACCAGTGACTGGCAAGACCTCACCGGCCATGGGCGAGGCCGAGCAGTCTCACCATGGCCGAGGCCGAGTAGCCTCGCCATGGCCGCCGCCGCTGGACCTTACTATCGTGGTGAGGACGAGCGGCGGCCATGGCCGTTCGACCTATTTGCTGCCGGACCTCGCCGCAGATCTGGCTGCCACTCGCCTCGCTGCCCATGGCCGGCGAGGTGACCTTGCCTATGGCCAGTGAGCTCCAACTTGTCGGCCTCAACCGGTAGTCGATTGCCAGACCGACGAAAAAAAAAATTTGGAAAAAAAAAATTCGAAAAAAAATTCGAGCCAAGAAAAATTCGACATTTTTATAAATTTAGCCAAAATCTGAAGTTATTTGTTTTTAGGTACATGTCCATTTAAACTAAATATTGCAATTGTCATCAAATTGAGCACTTTCTACTATAAAGACTTCAGTCAAATACTTGAGTAAGTCTTCTTGACATAGTAATTTTTTTCATTTTATTTAATTTCAAAGTAATTGTTTCATCAAAAACAAAATTTTAAATTTTTAGAATGTTATGGTTTTAATTAAGAAAATTTTATGGTTTAAATATTTTATGATAATTTTTTATTTTTATATAGACACAATGCAAAGAGATAGGGCGTTGATGTATAATAAGAACTTATCTGGACGTCGAGGATTGACCGATGAGTTTCGTACTAGGTTGGAACTATTTTTGGACTTTGCTAGTAGTAAATATGAATAATTCTATCTTCTGGAACAAGGATATTTTTATTCCGGGGATGCGCAAACACGTCATCAAAGTGGTGAAGGACAAAGCTCCAACCTTTGGAAGAGTCGCCGACACGCCTTTGAATAGGAGATTACAAAGAAACTGGGGACTTTCACCTTCCATTTTTCTTAATTTGGTTGTGTTTAGTCATTTGCTTTGCTTGTTGTTGCTCCTGTTGTAAAGCTTTTGCTTAGTTTCCTTATCCCCTTGGACTATTGTCCCTATTGGGATTTGGATAGTTTTTAGCTTCCCTTTGTATTTGGTGATTTGAAAAGTTATATACACTCTTACCTTTACCCAAAAAAAAAATGAGTTAATTGATGGAAATAAATTACCTTGTTCGTGTGACAAATGCAGTAATGGTAAATTTCATGTGTGTGATAAAGTTAGAGAACATCTCTGTAGATTTGAGTTTACTCCGAACTACTATAATTGGACTTGCCTTGGTGAACAATTTATATCTGATGAAAAATATCGAATAAGTGACTAATTTTCAGTCAGGGAAGAATGTAGATATTATGATCAATTAAACCCATACCAGAGGATGGTCATTGATGCAGTTGGTCAGAATGTTATTTCAAATTCGAACCATGCAAGTGCTAGTTTTACTCCTACACTTGATCAATTGGAAGAGATAGGAGTAACAGGTTATGGTGAGAATATGTGTAATGAAACTCTTCCATCTAATCAGTTTTGGAAAGTGTTGAAAGCAGCAAATGAATCTTTATGGACAGGTTGTGACAAGCACAATAAGTTATCAGTAACAGCAAGATTGTTAAATATCAAGACAGAGCATAATGTGTCTGAGAATTGCTTCAACTCTTTTGTTGAAGTAATGCGGGAAACATTGTCTCGTGACAACATCATGCCAAGTTATTTTTACGATATGAAAAGGTTAGTGGATAATTTAGGTCTTCCAGTTGAAAGGATTGATGTTTGTAGTAGGAATTATATGTTATATTGGAGAGATGATAAAAATGCAAAATCTTGTAAATTCTATAGCCAATATAGGTACAAGATCAACAGGAGGCAGGGTCGTAATCAGAAGTGTAGACCATGCAAATAAATGTTTTATCTGCCCTTAATCCCAAGATTGCAAAGGTTTTATGCGTCTCAAGCCATCGTTGAACACATGACTTTGCATGCAAATCATGAAACAGAAGAAGGTCTAATGTGTCATCCTTCAGATGTAGAGGCATGGAAACATTTTGATAGAACATACCTTGAGTTTGCGATAGAGTCTCGAAACATCATATTAGAACTCTATGCTGATGGATTTGCCCCATTTGGGAAATCAGGAAAAAGTTATTCATGTGGCCAGTTATCTTAACTCCATACAATCTTTCACCCGATATGTGTATAAAGACACTTTATATGTTTTTGACATTGATCGTGCTTGGCCCACAAAATTCGAAAAAGTTGATAGATGTTTATATGCATCCATTGATTAAAGAGTTACAACAGTTATGGGTTGAAGGTGTCACTACATATGACATTTCATCCGATCAAACATTTGTAATGAAGGCTGCTCTTTTTTGGAGGATAAATGACTTTACAGCTTATGGAATGTTATCTGGATGGAGTACAGCTGTGATCTTAGAATGTCCGATATGTTTAGAGAGATCGAAGTCATTCAGATTAAGGCATGGTAAGAAACCCAGCTATTTTGACTGTCACAGACAATTTTTGCTGCCAAATCATACATTCAGAAGGAACAAAAATGAGTTCATCAAGAATAAGATTGAAAGAACACATCACCATTGAGGTTGACCAGTAATCAAATTTGGGAGCGAATCCAGGACTTTCCAACTGTTGTTGAAAACCCTCATGGCACAACTATTGCGTACGGAAGTACACATAAGTGGACTAAACGCAGTATCTTTTGGGATCTACCATATTGGAAGGCCCATCTTATTCATCATAATCTTGACGTCATGCACATTGAAAAGAATGTTTTCGACAATATCATAAATACTGTGATGGATGTCACTGGAAAAACAAAAGACAACTTGAATGCAAGAAAAGATATGAGAGATATTTGTCATCGGCCATCACTAGATATGGATGCAAGCAGCAGGAACCCAAACCAAAAGCAGTTTACACATTGGATAAGGAGCAGAGACAAATCGTTTGTCAATAGTTGAAATATGTGCGATTTCCTGATGGATATGCTTTGAACATCGAAAGATGTGTTGATTTGAATGAATGCAAGTTGACGGGATTAAAGAGTCATGATTGTCACATATTTATGGAAAAACTAATTCCAATAGCTTTCAAGGAACTTCTACCAAACTTTGTATGGGGTGCCATTATGGAGTTAAGTAATTTCCTTCACGATATTTGCTCAACAGTGTTAAAAGCAACACACATGGAGAAACTAGAGAGAGATATTCCAATTATTCTTTACAACTTAGAAATGATATTTCATCCATCGTTTTTTTATTCAATGAAGCATCTCTTAGTTCACTTGCCTTATAAGGCCAAAGTTGGAGGTCCCATCCAATTTTGATAGATGAATCCATTTGAGAGGTAAGATTTTTTTTTAAATAAATTTCAAAATATTTTATTATATATTATGTTCTTATAAATTTTTTTTCTATTGCAATTAGGTTCTTATATCATTTGAAGAAAAAAATGAAGAATAAGACATGTGTTAAAGTTTCAATTTGTAATGCATATATTGCAGAAGAAGTGACAACATTTGCATCATACTATTTTGAGCCGCATGTGCAGTGCAAGAGGCGGAGAGCAAGAAGAAATTATGAGGGTTCCATTGATCCAAATTGCAAAGCATTCTCTATTTTCAATTATCTTGGTCAGCCAAGCGATAGATGTAAGTTTTGTTGCTTAACAGGCGAAGAACGACAAGCAGCGCATACGTATATTTTACTGAACTGTCTAGAAGTGGAGTCATACTTCAAGTAAATATATATTTGCAAATATATGTATTGCGTGTCAAATATTGACTAATATATAAATGTAAATTGTTAATAGGATTTTTCAAACTCCAATGTATGGACTACCACCAAATGAGTTTGACCGTTTGTATGATAAACAATTTGCAGCATGGTTCCAAACATATGTAAGTTGTCTATGGACTGAAACCAAGTTATTAATATTTTATACATCATTTGAATATATATTATTGACTTTGCGTGTGTAACATTAGATTCACAGTAATCATGATCAAGTTGAAGAGCAATGATTGCTATATCATCTGTCATGGGGTCCAAAGGCAAGAGTACAAACTTGGCCAGCATATTTCATAAATAAGTATAATTTTCACACTCGAGAATATGGAATGGAAAAAGCCACAATGAATAGTGGTGTGTGTGTTCGATCATCCAATGATGGCAGTTCAAAAGATGAATTTTATGGTTTATTGAATGAAATCACGGAGATAGAGTACCACGGACCATTAATGCGGGTTGTGCTATTTAAGTGCATGTGGTTCGACTTCGTCAAAAGAATGAAGGTGCATGCGAAGTTTAATTTGGTTGAAATAAATCACAAGAAAAGGTATATGAAATATGAACCATTTGTGTTGGCACAACAAGCAATTCAAGTATATTATGCATCATATCCTAGTTTGAAACGTGACAAAACTAATTGATAGGCTGTAAGTAAAACCAAAGAACGAAGAAAAATCGAGGAACACCGGAAAGATACAACATATCAACAAAAGGAAGTTTGTAACACAATTCATATTGAGGAATATAATATTCTAACTCTACGAGATCTATATTGAGTAATTATAGATGTAGATCTAACTGAAATTCGAGAATCAAATTTACAATGTGTTGCAGAATCTAATTTTAAGACAAATGATGAGGACGATGATGATGACGACGATGATGACGACGACGATGATGATTCTCACAAAGAAGATGAAGATCAAGATGAAGACGAAGGTGAAGATGAAGATTTTTGAGACTTTTTCCTGATTATGTGGTAATTATTATAATAATAATTATTATTATGACAAGAGTTTATTGTCGTTGTTATATTTATTATTGTTGTTGTTGTTGTTGGTGTTGATTATTTTCATTGTTATTATTGTTACCAAAACGGTATTGTCAGGAAAAAAAATGAATTAGGGGTGTGCGTAGTAGTATAAATGAAATAGGCATGAAATAGGCATTTAGAATCGAAATAGGTATATTTTGGATTTTTTTTTAAAATTTGCAGCTAAATCCGTGGCAAATTGCCACGGATTTAGCCACGGATTTTAAAAAAATAAACATAGGCTTGTTTTGGAATTTTTAAAAAAATTCGTGGCTAAATCCGTGGCAAATTTGCCACGGATTTAGCCACAAATTTCATTTATAATCGAAATAGGTATGTTTTGGAATTTTTTTTAAAAAAAATTCGTGGCTAAATCCGTTGCAATTTGCCACGAATTTAGCCACGGATTTGATTTAAAATACACATAGGCTTGTTTCGGGATTTCATTTAAAATTCATGGCTAAATCCGTGGCAATAGCCACGAATTTCATTTAGAATCGAAATAGGAATGTTTTTGAATTTTTTTAAAAAAAATTCGTGGCTAAATCCGTGGCAAACTACCACGGATTCAGCCATAGATTTGATTTAAAATACATATAGGCTTGTTTTGGGATTTCATTAAAAATTCGTGGCAAATTTGCCATGAATTTCATTTAGAATCGAAATATGTATGTTTTGGAATTTTTTTTAAAATCCGTGGTAAATTGCCACGGATTTGCTTTAAAATAAGCATAGGTTTGTTTTGGGCATTCTTGTAAAATTCGTGGCTAAATCCGTGGCAAATTGCCACGGATTTAGCCACGGATTTTAAAAAAATAAACATAGGCTTGTTTTGAAATTTTTTAAAAAAAATTGAGGCTAAATCCATGGCAAATTTGCCATGGATTTAGCTACAAATTTCATTTAGAATTGAAATATGTATGCTTTAGAATTCTTTTTTAAATCCGGTGGCTAAAGATGTGGCAATTTAGCGATGCATTTGCTTTAAAATAAACATAGGTTTGTTTTGGGCATTCTTGTAAAATCTGTGGCAATTTGCGACGGATTTAGCCACGGATTTTAAAAAAACAAACATAGGTTTGTTTTGGAATTTTTTTAAAAAATTCGTGGCTAAATACGTGGCAAATTTGCCATGGATTTAGCCACGAATTTCATTTAGAATCGAAATATGTATGTTTTGGAATTTTTTTTTAAATCCCTGGCTAAATTCATGGCAATTTGCCACGGATTTAGCCACGGTTTTGCTTTAAAATAAACATAGGTTTGTTTTGAGCATTCTTGTAAAATCTATGGCTAAATCCGTGGCAATTTGCGACGGATTTAGCCACGGATTCTAAAAAAAATAAACATAGGCTTGTTTTGGAATTTTTTTAAACATTCGTGGCTAAATCCGTGGCAAATTTGCCACGGATTTAGCCACGAATTTCATTTAGAATCGAAATATGTATGTTTTGAAATTTTTTTTAAAATACGTGGCAATTTGCCACGGATTTAGCCACGGATTTCCAAAAAATACACATAGGTTTGTTTTTGGTATTCTTGTAAAATTCGTGGCTAAATCCGTGGCAAATTACCATGGATTTAGCCACGGATTCTAAAAAAATAAACATCGGCTTGTTTTGGAATTTTTTTAAAAATTTGTGGCTAAATTTGTGGCAAATTTGCCACGAATTTAGTCACGATTTTCATTTAGAATCGAAATATGTTTTTTGGAATTTTTTTAAAATCCGTGGCAATTTGCCACGGATTTGCCACGGATTTGCTTTAAAATACATATAGGTTTGTTTTGGGTATACTCGTAAAATTCATGGTTAAATCCGTGGCAAATTGCCACGGATTTAGCCACGGATTCTAAAAAAATAAACATAGGCTTGTTTTGAAATTTTTTTAAAAAATTCACGGCTAAATCAATAGCAAATTTGCCGCGGATTTAGCCATGAATTTCATTTAAAATCGAAATAGGTATGTTTTGGAATTTTTTTAAAAAATTCGTGGCTAAATCCGTGGCAATTTGCCACAAATTTAGCCATGAATTTCATTTAAAATTGAAATAGGTATATTTTGGAATCTTTTTCAAAAATTCGTGGCTAAATCCGTGGCAAATTGCCAAGGATTTAGCCATGGAAAAAATATTAGCTTTTGCCGCGACAATTTTATATTTGGATTCGAATTTGCCGTGACAAAATTAAAGTCCGTGGCTAATATCGTGGCAAATTAGCCACGGATTCAAATTCGTTGCTAATTCCATGGCAAATTAGCCACGGATTTTGATTCGTGACAAATTTGCCACGGATTTAGCCACGAATTTAATTTAAAATGGCATTTTTAGATTTTTTTAGTAATTCGTTACTAAATTTGTGGCAAATTTGCCATGAATCAAAATCCATGGCTAATTTGCCACCGAATTTGAATCCATGGCTAATTTGCCACGATATTAGCCACCGATTTCAACCCGTGGCTAATTTTCGCAAAAATTACAAAACGTGCGTCTTCATTACTTCTCTGTCTTGATTTAGAATTTTAGGGTTTTCTTCTGCTTCCTCTTGCCCCTCTTCTCCGTCTCTGTCTCGGTCTCTATCTCTCTCTCGATTTTTACGAATCTCAGCAAGCTTCGGCATTCTTAGGCGTTGTTCGGCCACAGACGCTGGGAAGTGCGAGGACATCGAGCGCGAGGATCGTCGGCCAAGAGTTTTAGAGGTACGTTCTCTAAATCTTTTTGTGGATGGTTCCTTCTGCTTCTGTTGTTTGTTGGATGATCATCGGCCGCGGACGTTGCGTTCTTCTTTCTATTGTTGGTTGTTCGTGGACGATCTGCTTCTGCCTTTGCTTCTGCTTCCACTTGTGCTTCTGCTTCTGCTTGCTGGTTTTGCTTCTGCTTCTGTTGGTTTGTGTTGGACGAATTTGCTTCTGCTTCTGCTTCTGCTTACTGGTTTTGTGTCTGAATTTAGGGTTTTCTGGTTTTGCTGGTTTTGTGGGCGAATTTAGGGTTTTATGTTCTGTATTGGGTCTACTTGCTGGTGGTCTGCTAGCTGGCGGTTTGCTTAAGTAGGCGAATTCGATTCTTTTCGTGCTATTCGTGTTGCTCGTGAGCGAAACAGAACGGTTCTGTTTCGCCCACGAACAACATTCTATCCGTGCTGTTCGTGGGCGAAACAGAACGGTTCTATTTCGCCCACAAACATAATCAAATTCGTGCTGTTCGTGTGACATAGAATGAAACAAAATGGTTGCCGAGTGGAAACGAGCTGAAATTTGGTCAGACTTGGGTTGAAATTCGTTTGAAATTCGATGAAATGTGGTGCGAATGAGCAGAAATTTGGTCGGTCAAGTAGAAATGGCCCGCTGATCCAAAATCACAGCCTATGGCTGTGTCGCAAGTCTTTTTTCGGCGTTTCAAAGTCGTTTAGATGTGTTTTTCAGCAAAAAACCATTCTAGTGAACAGTGATTTTTGTCCGGTTTTCGATTTTTTTGGCGTTTCGGAGTCGTTTCATTATTATTTTATTTATATCTAGGCTTGAATATTAAAACCAATAAAAAAAATAGCCTATAATGTTTTAATAAAATATTTATTATGCTCTTTTGATTTCATGCGAACTATATAATGCAAGTCTATGTTATGATGTTTGTTTACAAATTGCAGTGTTCCAAATGGAAATTTTAGAGTTAACTTTTCCCTAGCTTTACTAGACTAGTTGAATGTACCCACTACTTAGAAAGCATTATGGGCATTTATATGTGATTATAAGCATTATGGGCATGTATATGGCTTGGGCATTTATATGTGAAATTTGTAGCTTTACTAGACCATTGCTTATCGATTTTAAATTGAATTCTTCATTTTAGCGAAAAATTTTGTAAATATAAAAAAGGAATACTGGAAAAGCATATAAGCATATGCTTTTGTTGAGTTGCCTATTTTGGCCGTTAGCTTCAATGCTCATTTTCCGGAATACTACTTGTTATTGCTGTTGTACGACCAGAAATTAAGCTCATAGACATTTCCGAATAGCTTGCTTTTTATCAAAGGCCAAGTTTCTATCTTGCACTCAAAAATAAAATGCTAAGCTTCCAACTTTTTTAACACTATGTGTCCCCTAATACATATTCATATTTTTAAACATTTTTGTCTAACCTTCCAACTTTTTAGTATAAACGTGAAGGTCACATGCGTCGTGGTGTAGCTTCAGAAAGAAGACTAGGCCCTTCTCCTTCTTCGCCCTCATCCCCGTTCCTCTCATCTTCCCCTGCCTTTTCATCTACCTCTCAACCAGTACATGCTAATGGACACATTGGCCCTTCCTCCTACCCTCAAATGCGAACTAAATTTATTTCAGTTCCATCACCTTCAATGCAACACTTGAATGATGAAGAAGATAGTCAATTCATCATATCCCCATTCGGAGATTCGTAAGTACTTCATTTTTTTAAGTATATGTAAATTATTATGGATGTCAACTGAATTGTCCGTATGCTTCACGGATGCTATGTATGTTGACATCGTTATAACCCTTTTGCATATTCATAAATGCTACGTATGTTGTGAGGAAACATAATAAAATAATCAATAACTGTTGGATGGGGCAGTATAATAGTTAGACCACCGCTCCAAAAGAAGTAAAGGAATTGTGGACGGTTCCTTCTGCTTTTGTTGTTTGTTGGACGATTGTTGGCCGCAGACGTTGCGTTCTTCTTTCTGTTGTTGGTTGTTCGTGGACGATCTGCTTCAACTTCTGCTTCCGCTTGCTGGTTTTGCTTCTGCTTCTGTTGGTTTGTGTTGGACAAATTTGCTGCTACTTCTGCTTCTGCTTGTTGGTTTTATGTCTGAATTTAGGGTTTTCTGGTTTTGCTGGTTTTGTTGGCGAATTTAGGGTTTTCTGTTCTGTATTGGGTCTGCTTGCTGGTGGTCTGCTTAAGTGGGCGAATTCGATTCTTTTCGTGCTGTTCCTGTTGTTCGTGGGCGAAACAGAACGGTTCTATTTCGTTCACGAACAGCGTTCTATTCGTGTTGTTCTTGGGTGAAACAGAACGGTTCTGTTTCGCCCACGAACAAAATCAAATTCATGCTATTTATGGGCAAAACAGAACCGTTCTGTTTCGCCCACGAACAGCATTCTGTTCGTGTGAAATAGAAAGAAACAAAATGGTTGCCATGTGAAAACGAGCTGAAATTTGGTCGAGTTTAAATTTGGTCGGATTTAGGTTCAAATTTGGTCGGATTTTGGTTGAAATTTGTTTGAAATTCTTTTGAAATTCGGTGAAATGTGGTCGGAATGAGCAGAAATTTGGTCGATCAAGTGGAAATGGCCCGCAGATCCAAAATCGCAGCCTACGGCTATGTTGCAAGTTATTTTTTGGCGTTTCGGAGTCGTTTAGATGCGTTTTTCAGCAAAAAACCATTCTGGTGAATAGTGTTTTCTGTCCAATTTTCGATTTTTTTGGCATTTCGGAGTCGTTTCATTATTATTTTATTTATATCTAGGCTTGAATATTAAAACCAATAAACAATAGCCTATAATGTTTTAATAAAATATTTATTATGCTCTTTTGATTTCATGCGAACTATATAATGCAAGTCTATGTTATGATGTTTGTTTACAAATTGCAGTGTTCCAAATGGAAATTTTAGAGTTAACTTTTCCCTAGCTTTACTAGACTAGTTGAATGTATCCACTACTTAGAAAGCATCATGGGCATTTATATGTGATTATAAGCATTATGGGCATGTATATGGCTTGAGCATTTATATGTGAAATTCGTAACTTTACTAGACTGTTGCTTATTGATTTTAAATTGATTTCTTTATTTTAATGAAAAATTTTGTAAATATGAAAAAAGAATACTGGAATAGCATATAAGCTTTCTATTTGTTGAGTTGCCTATTTTGGCCGTCAGCTTCATTGCTCATTTTCCGAAATACTGCTTGTTATTGCTGTTGTACGACCAGAAATTAAGCTCATAGACATTTCCGGACAACTTGCTTTTTATCAAGAGCCAAGTTTCTCTCTTGCACTCAAAAACAAAATGGTAAGCTTTCAACTTTTTAACATTATGTGTCCCTTAATACATATTCATATTTTTAAACATTTTTGTCTAAACTTCCAACTTTTTAGTATAAACGTGGAGGTCACATGCGTCATGGTGTAGCTTCAGAAAGAAGACCAGGCCCTTCCCCTTATTCGCTCTCGTCCCCGTTCCTCTCCTTTTCATTTGCCCTTTCATCTAGCCCTCAACCAGTACATGCTGATAGACACATTGGCCATTCCGCCAACCCTCAAATGTGAACTGAATCTATTTCAGTTCTATCACCTTCAATGCAACACTCGAATGATGAAGAAGATAATCGATTCATCATATCCCCATTTAGAGATTCGTAAGTACTTCATTTTTTTAAGTATATGTAAATTATTATGGATGTCAACTGAATTATCCGTATGCTTCACGGATGCTACGTATGTTGACATCGTTATAACCCGTTTGCAGATTCATGGATGCTACGTATGTTGTGAGGAAACATAATAAAATAATTAATAACTGTTGAATGGAGCAGTATAGTAGTTAGACCACCGCTCCAAAAGAAGTAAAGGAATTGTGGACGATTCCTTCTGCTTCTGTTGTTTGTTGGACGATCATCGGCCGTGGACGTTCCGTTCTTCTTTCTGTTGTTGGTTGTTCGTGGACGATCAGCTTTTGCTTCTGCTTGCTGGCTTGCTGGTTTTGCTTGTGCTTCTGGTGGTTTATGATGGATGAATTTGCTGCTACTTCTGCTTTTGCTTGCTGGTTTTGTGTCTGAATTTAGGGTTTTCTGGTTTTGCTGGTTTTGTGGGCGAATTTAGGGTTTTCTGTTTTGTATTGGGTCTGCTTGCTAATGGTCTGCTAGCTGGTGGTCTGCTTAAGTGGGCAAATTTGATTCTTTTCGTGCTGTTCGTGTTGTTCGTGGGCGAAACAAAACGGTTCTGTTTCACCCACGAACAGCACGAATTTGATTCTATTCGTGGACGAAACAGAACGGTTCTGTTTTGCCGACGAACAGCATTCTGTTCGTGCTATTCGTGGGCGAAACAGAACCGTTTTGTTTCGCCCATGAACAACATTCTGTTCGTGTGAAATACAATGAAATAAAATGGTTGCGTGGAAATGAGCTGAAATTTGGTCGAGCTTAAATTTGGTCGGATTTAGGTTCAAATTTGGTCGGAATGAGCTGAAATTTGGTCGGATTTCGGTTGAAATTCGTTTGAAATTTGGCGAAATGTGGTGCGAATGAGCAGAAATTTGGTCGGTCAAGTGGAAATGGCCCGCTGATCCAAAATCATAGCCTACGGTTGTGTCGCGAGTCGTTTTTCAGCGTTTCGGAGTCATTTAGATGCATTTTTCAGCAAAAAACCATTCTGGTGAACATTGATTTTTGTTCGGTTTTAGATTTTTTTGGCGTTTTGGAGTCGTTTCATTATTATTTTATTTATATCTAGGCTTGAATATTAAAACCAATAAAAAATAGCCTATAATGTTTTAATAAAATATTTATTATGCTCTTTTGATTTCATGCGAACTATATAATGCAAGTTTATGTTATGATGTTTGTTTACAAATTGCAGTGTTCCAAATGGAAATTTTAGAGTTAACTTTTCCCTAACTTTACTAGACTAGTTGAATGTACCCACTACTTAGAAAGCATTATGGGCATTTATATGTGATTATAAGCATTATGGGCATGTATATGGCTTGGGCATTTATATGTGAAATTTGTAGCTTTACTAGACTGTTGCTTATCGATTTTAAATTGATTTCTTCATTTTAGTGAAAAATTTTGTAAATATAAAAAAAGAATACTGGAATAGCATATATGCTTGTGCTTTTATTGAGTTGCCTATTTTGGCCGTCAGCTTCATTGCTCATTTTCTGGAATACTGCTTGTTATTGCTGTTGTACGACCAAAAATTAAGCTCATAGACATTTCCGGACAGCTTGCTTTTTATCAAGGGCCAAGTTTCTGTCTTGCACTCAAAAACAAAATGCTAAGCTTCCAACTTTTTTAACCTTATGTGTCCCCTAATACATATTCATATTTTAAAACATTTTTGTCTAAGCTTCCAACTTTTTAGTATAAACATGGAGGTCACATGCGTCGTGGTGTAGCTTTAGAAAGAAGACCAGGCCCTTCCCCTTCTTCATCCTTGTCCCCGTTCCTCTCCTCTTTCCCTGCCCTTTCATCTAACCCTCAACCAGTGCATGCTGATGGATACATTGGCCCTTCCTCCGACCCTCGAATGCAAACTGAATCTATTTCAGTTCCATCACCTTCAATGCAACACTTGAATGATAAAGAAGATAATCGATTCATCATATCCCCATTTGGAGATTCGTAAGTACTTCATTTTTTTAAGTATATGTAAATTATTATGGATGTCAACTGAATTGTCCGTATGCTTCACGAATGCTACGTATGTTGACATCGTTATAACCCGTTTGTAGATTCATGGATGCTACGTATGTTGTGAGGAAAATTAATAAAATAATTAATAATTGTTGGATGAGGCAGTATAGTAAGTAGACCACCACTCCAAAAGAAGTAAAGGAATTGTGGTGGAATGAGTTTAAGGTAAGTTTTATCTTTCTATTTTCTCACAAACTAAGTTCGGTTTAGCATACTGAGTGTACACTTGTTTTTCTATTGATTGCTTGCAGCGGAAGTTCAGGTTGGATGAAGCGGAAGAGAATGAAGTTAGAATAATTTTTAAAAAGAAAGCCGGTGATCACATGCGAAATGTGATGAATAGAGCAAAGAGAAGTCAAGAAAAGCCGGATTTTGTTACAGTTGACAATTGGGTGGAAATTAAGAGAACTTGGGACACCGAAAAGTATAAGCAAATCAGTGAAATAAATAAGAAGAATCGAGCTTCTAGTTCTAGTGAAGAGTCTGCCACATATGCTGGGGGCTCTATCAACATCAGGGAGCATAGAAAAAGATTGGTAAGTCTATTAAATATGTTGTAAAAGTTAATTCGATTATTACTCATTTATATTTATATTTTGTAGGCAGATGAATTGAGGACAAAACCGAGCTTTATAGCTTCATTTGAACGTATATTTCATAAAAAAGATAAGACATTGACCGGCAATCGAGCAAAAGCTATTAAGGTATGTTAAGCTACATTTTGTATTTATATATATGAAGTTTTTTTGTTTTCATTTATATTGTTAATGTAGGATGAATATGATAAACTTGTAATGAGCACTGCTGCTAGTGGTGATGGTGATGGTGATGGTGTTGCTGCGTTCGAGCTATCAGTTGACAATATGATATTATGGGTGGAGGCATCGGGTGGAATGAGAAAAGTCAAATATTTGAGATGGAATCCTTGTCAAGGATATACACAACGTCGGCTGCCGAAACTTTATCCTCTAATGCGGCTTTTTTAAGGAGGACACAACACGAGGAGTAAATGACCTAAGAATTGAACCAACTGAAACATTTACTTGTATAGAAGGACGAAGAAATTCATGAAGTGAAACAACATTTGCAATTGATCATGCGACACCTCAACCTCGATCACAATGACGTTCCTCTTGTACCTCCCACTAATCTAGTAGGTAATGGGTACAATGATGACATTGCTGATGATGATGCCGATGCTGATGATGATAATCCTTGCTAGTTAAATTTCCAAACTCGAGGGTAAGTTTGCTTTAGCATTATCTATTTATTTATAGGACAAGTTATTGTTTGTTGCATTTGTTCAATGCACATGTATCGATTCTATTAAAAGTTCAACAACTGTTTTTGCATATATACACAAGAGACAATGGACTAATCAAGCTAATGCTCAGCTATCTCTCTTTGCTGTTAAATAGATGTGAAAAAATTAAGAGGGGTTCGGAGTTTGATATTGTGATGTTTGCGCTGCAGATGGACAGGACTTCGATTCATGGAGACACTATAGACTACGTGAAAGAATTTCTTGGCAAGATCAATGGTTCGCAACAAAAAACCGAACTTCTTAGTGCTTTGTTCCATTTCTTTCTTTTTTTGTATTTGTTCTTGTCTTAACTATGATTCTATCAATGTTAAATATATTTCGTGGCAAACTTTATAATTGCTGTTAATTAGATTTCAAATCGAAATCGTCCCTAATTCGCTGACTTCCTCGCTAAATTATTCATTAAAATTCGTCGCCAAATTCTTTTCGGAACAATGTTCGTGGCAAAAGTCATAATTTTACATGGCTAATTAGTGACGAATTTTGCCACGAATAAGCTCGACGCAAAATACTGACCAAAAAAAAAAATTTGTGGTGAATTAGCCACGAATTAGTTTGTCGCAAAATATTGAAAAAAAATATTTGTGGCAAATTAGCCATGAATTTTGCCACGAAATGTGTTCGTGGCAAATTAGCTACGAATTTTGCCACAAATTAGTTCGTCGCAAAATACTGAAAAAAAAATTGGTGGCAAATTAGCCATGAATTTTGCCACGAAATGCGTTCGTGGCAAACTAGCCACAAATTGTGCCACAATCTAGTTCGTCATAAAATATTGAAAAAAAAAAATTAGTGGCAAATTAGCCACGAATTAGTTTGATGCAAAATACTAAAAAGGTGGCAAATCAACCACGAAATTTGTTCGTGGCAAATTAGCCACGAATGTTCCCACGAATTAGTTCGTTGCAAAATACAGAAAAAAAAAATTTTTGGTGGCAAATTAGCAACAAATTTTGCCACGAAATGTGTTCGTGACAAATTAGCCACGAATTTTACCAAGAATTCGTTCGTCACGAAAAACTAACAAAAAAAATTGAGCCAAACATTAGCCACGAATTTTGCCACAAAATTTGTTCGTCGTAAATTAGCGATAAATTTTGCCACGAAAAATCAGCAACGATTTTTACCACGAAAATATTTCGTCGCAATTTCACGAAAAAAAAATAGCGACGAATTTTGCCACGAATACAGTTCGTGGCAAATTAGCAACGAATTTTGCCACAAATAATTTGCCACGAATAAAGTTCGTTGCAAATTAGTGACGAATTTCGTCACGAATATATTTGTGGCAAATTAGCGACAAATTTTGCCACAAATATAGTTCGTGGCAAATTAGCCACGAATTTTGACACGAATAATTAGCGACGAATTTTTTTTCGTCACAAATTAGCCACGAAAATTGAAATTTTCCGTCACAAAATTTTGCAACGGCCTATTAGTGATGAATTTTTTTCTGTTGCTAATTTCGTCATAAATTCGTTTAGCGACAAATTTTGCCAAATTTTTCATGGCTAAAACTAACTTTTTTTGTAGTGCCTCGCTAGATCCAGCAAGGCTGTCGTGGCTTGGGCGAGGGCCGGCCTCGCCAGATCTGGCAAGTCTGACCCTTGCTGGGGCTTGCCCACCTTCGCCCAAGCGAGGGTCAGCCGAGCATCGCCTGTGGCAGGCGACGGCGGCCTTGTCCAAGAAAGGCCAGGCAGCCGACCATGGCCGGTAGTCGGTGTCTAGTCACCAGCCAAAGGTAAAAGAAGAAAAAGAAAGAAAAGAAAAAAATCAGAAAAAATATTTAAAAAATCGAAATATACACGTGAAAATACCACGTAGATTGATTTCTTTTTTTAAAAAAAATCCAAATCAGATTAAAATTTTAATTATAAAAGCCACATATTAATTTGTCCAGAATTTCTCGTCATTGACACTTAAGTGATTGTTTTTCCTCCAATTTGAAACTTAAGAGAGCTAGCGAAAAATGTTGGTATTAAAGTGAGCGCGGTATGCAAGTTTTGACACTTCTAGTGCTTTTCCCCCTTTTTTGTTTCCTAGTATAACATAGATGAACCAAATACTATCCGACATTATGTGTGATATTTTCACGGACACAAGGTAGGATATAAGCGTTTTTTTTTATCATAACCGAATTCTTATCCTAATGACTAAATGCATTTTAAAAATGTATCTAGACGGGGCTATTTCCTTTTTGCCTATTCTTTAATATGGATGTTAGGTGGATTGGAAGGGCTGTTTTACCTGTTTCTCAATTCATTTATCTGAACGTTCGATAAATCGACATTTATCACGTCTGTTTCTAGCAACAAAAAAATACTCTTAGGAAGTGTAGATTCCCATGGAGGTAACTGTATCGCTTGCGATGGTTTAATGTTCTCTTTGAGGAACAAGATTTACCAAAAGAAGAAATAAATTTTTTGAATTGCATCATGGAATATTAGCAACCGCATATTCAATGCTCATGTTAACACCTAAATTTTGGTTATTCTATATAGTCACATATCATATAGAAATTAGGGATTGACCCCCCGATCCCTAAACAAAATATCATTGACATGCTTGACATTTGCATTACGGGCATTAGGGACTTTTTTATTTAGTAAATAAATTGCATTTAAGTTGGTCTGATCATAAATTACCTTGTATTAGCCCAAAGTGCTGCCTGGGTTTGAGGAAAGAGGCCCTATTCTCATTTGAATTTTAAAACTACGCCCATTTAATTGGGAAATTTTGGCCAACCCATTTATTTCCCTCACTTGGCCGAAAATCACATGTATCACTTGATGTTCTGAACTTGGAAAGTAGGTGTTCTAAGGCAAATAATTTCAGCAGAACATAAAGTATGAGAGGATGATGTTTGGTCATATTATGGGATATATATTACAAAATTTCGGCCAAATGGAGTAAGAGAGAGAAATATCCAAATTTTAATTGTATATTTGCTTGATCCAAAATAGGAAAGTAGGAAATTTTTTTTCTTACAAGAGGGCCTATTTTATTCAGTCAAAAAGAGAGGGATACATACAAATGATACACACGGAGAGAACACACTCAGAGAGCTCCCAAAAATTCTGAAACTCTCATTCTCCATCTCGGCAATCTTGAAACTCTGTCTCTGTAGCAAAAAAATTCCAGCTCGCAGTTGCACGAAATCAACGAATGAGCATTCGTCAGCCGTTGGATCATGCTCAAATTTTGTGGAGAGTATGTTCAGACATTATTCTTGAGTTTGTCCAATGGAGATGGTAAGAAATTATAAGAAAGTATGTCTTTGACAAAAAAAAAAAATACGAACCAATCGGATTGTTGGATCAAGATAGGAGAGCCCAATGCGCGATCATGCAAAAATGATGAGTACGTGTTCGTTACAGGTCATAATACGTTATAATACTGAGGAGACGTCTACGACACCTAGTTCGTTCAACCCCACCGAAGGAATCGAGCGTCAAAGATTCAGAGATCCTGAGATACGGCCAAGAGGCGTCAACTATCACCGAGTCAAATCCTTGGCCTTGATTCACACCAATTCCGGTGGTCAAACCTGCAGTCAATAACTCCACTGCTCCCAGCCAGGCCCTATCACGTCCAGCACTACCTAAGTGGTGTTCATGATTGCTCCACATCGCTGCCCAGCCACCGTGAGCCACCGTCCACACCAAGAGCACCGCCGGCCTCCAAATCTCCCACCGGCGGTCCTTGAGCCTCCACCATCGTCCTTCCTAACTGCGGGTCTCCCTTGGTGTCCCTGTTAGTCCTAATCAAGTTAAGTTTAGTAATTGCATAGATTATGAGTTAGAATTAGATTTTGCGCCTTGATTCAGTGCATAATGTATAGTTGTCAAAAGGTTGGACCTCAAATTATGTCTTTCATGCATTATATATAGTAACTTGCATCTAAGATTAATCGAGAATATTATCTCTGCATCATAATATAATTATTGCATATCCTCGATAGATATTGATGATTCTTTCTAATATTGCATAATTTCGATGAACATTGAATTATAATGGTAATGCTTAAAGTGATTCTTTGATCCAGTGCTTCCATCAGATAGTCTGCGCTTTTATCAAATTTTTCTCTTTTATCATACATTCATGCATGTTGTATATTTTAAGTTATATTCATCTATATATGTTTCCTAATATAGGATTTCATATATTTGATGCAATAGAAAACATGTAGTAGTTTAGTAAATCATGAATTCTAGTTAGTGCGTGACTAGGATTTGATAAACGTAATTTCCTAGTTAATTTAGGTCATCATGTAGATTTAGGGTAATTTCCTATTTCTAATCCATAAAGAAAATTTCAAAAATATTTTATTAATGACTCACGAAGATTGCGTTTAATTATAGTATTAATTACTATTAGCTCTATATTATCCATATTGCATATTGCATGCCATTTAGTAAGCCACGTGTCTTTAGGAATTAATTTATTGGCATCTCATATAGATTGCATTTAGGATGAATGCATTGCATCACATGTCATTAGCATTAAGGGATGGATGTTAGCTTAGATTATGCACATCATGTCATCTCAAAATTTAAGTCATGTCATATCATATTGCATTAGATCATGTCATTTCGTATGCACAACATTTGTCATTAGGGGTTCATATTAAGTCATTTGAATATGCCTTAATTAATCCATTCATTTTAGGCATCTTAGTCTAATCAGGATTTTCATGTCATTACATCAAAAAGCATGCCCATTAGTGTCTTAGGGTTTAATTTCATATTTATCATGGCATTTAAATGAGAAAATACCCAAAAAATATGAGTATAGGTTGCACACTAGTTAGTTTTGCATCATGATTGCATATTCCTACATAATCATGCATTTCATATGATCTTGCATATATCATTTGTGTATCTCCCTTTTGAGTCTAACTGTGCAAAATCCTTGTTTCAATTGACAATAAATAGAGAGTCGCTTCTGCTTGCTCGTGCATTCCAAGTTTTTTAATCTTTTCAATATTTTTTAATTTTTTTGAATATTAGGTGTTACATGATTGTTTGCACAACCTACATCATCATTTCTTACACATTAGTGGTTTAGGATTAAAACCAATAAAGATTGCACGCAAAAAACATTTTCGATATAAAGAGAAAATGTACCAAAATTGCATCAAATTAATCTAACGTAATCACATCCTATATCCATGAATCTCTTATTCGTAAAAGTTAAATGTACCCCCGCATTTTATTTTGGGGTCTAATCAACCCATAACCGATTATTGGTGGCTCCAAAAGTTAAGATATGTTATGAGTTTGAATTGAGACCCTTAAAGGCGATTGAAATGGGTATGGGAGGATCCATGCTAGGCGACTGTATCATCTCTTTAATAAATAACTGTTTGTGCCTGCTTAGTAATCCATTAGCTTTTCCTTGATAATTCATCTCAAGAGAGGTCGCGCGACAGCCCATGACCAAGTACTTTGAGATCTCATATTTGAACGAAACTTTCCAGCTATAGTGAATAATCAGTTTTGATGATCTAAGCTTGCCAATTTGAAATTTGATTTGCGGACCCAAAAAAACCGCCTCGGTTTAAGCCAAACCGTACCTTTTCCGAATTACCCCCATCAACGCTGTGTAGAAAGTATCTGAGTATCTTGTCACAAGCTTTCCAAAAATGCAAAGGTCGCGCTAATAGGACATTGAACGAGCGGATACAAGCTCAAGAAGATAAATGTAGACAAATGTAAGGCACTGGTCTCCCAACTTAAGCCATTCTAACTTGTGTTTCTCCCTCATTTTTGCTAATTTGAGGAAGATAAATGTAAGGCACTGGGTTCTCACAAGGTAAGTCACACGACAATTGATAGACATACACATCATTCACATGCAGTCATTGAGTCGCCCCATCACATGCCCTGTCGTCAGCGTACATCGAGTTCACTTGCCACATCGCATGTCATGTCATTCCATTTTCAATTGCCACTTCATTTTGCCATGCCATCCGCACGTCATTTTACATGTCACATAGCTTGTGTGTTACGCATGCTCCGATTTATACAATCATGCACATGGATGAGATCATTCCGTTTCGCAAGATGTTATAACTTACTTCAACATGTTGCAAACTAGCAAAAGTTAGATATTCTTTTTGGAAATTATTTTTGTCAATTTAGGATAGGATAAATGCGATTTAGGACTTAATCAAAGACTTGTAAAACTGGAAAGGCATTCTGGGTTTGCTAAACCTTTCCCGAGCGTAAACGAATTTTAGACCTGAGACTCTTAGTTTACGCAGATAAATTGGTCACCTTGCACATGTCACTTAGATATCCTGAAATCTATTAAGGATGCTAGGTGCCGAAGCAACCTACGACTCTTCTACTTTTGAAATTCGAATAATCAACATAGTAATCAATTTGATTCTAGATTAGGAAAATCTAGGAATTGAAGGCACTACGGACCTACCTACCTACCTACGTTTTGCAAAATTCCGGGGTGCTACAAAAATGTTAAACAGAAGGTGCACGTTTTTGGCTCAATCTAAGCCTATCGATTCGGCTTTGAAGAAAGCCCAGATAGTTTCCAAGCAGGTCCAAGTTGGGTCAGCCCATGTAAATTGGAAATGGGATGATAAATGAATGTGTAATTTCTTCGATTAAAGACTCAAATCATGATGCGATCCGGCAAAATCTCAGTCCTCACTAAAGGCAGTACGATGATAGCTTCAATAGTTTTTATTGGTTAGGAAAATGAGTTAATGAAATATTTCCATTATCAATACAATATTTAGGCATTAGAAGGACGTTGATTATGAAAGAATTTTTTAACATGACTGATTTTTTCTAAGGGATAACAACGATTAAAATTAAGAAAATAATTTTCAAATTATTGATTTTTCTTGAAACGAACGGATCCTTGAAGTTGAAAGAATGGATTGACGAACTGCAAGACTTGACGGTATTTTGATTTTTGAGTAGTGCTAAATTCAGGCTGAACAATGAAGGCCCATGATGAGCTCATGACTTAATCTTTTAGCTAATCGGGGGCTGTTTAACTGCCTCTGATCCCCGATCTTAGCCGAAAGGTCTATATGTAAAGGAGATTTGGTGCTAAAATAGCCATGAAGAGATCCTAGAAAATCTCATGAAGTTAGTAAATTTCAAGGTATCGTTAAAAGCAGTGAGCACGACGGCCTTCCTCACTCACTCAAGGCCCATATCATCTTCACTTACGTAATTTTAAGGTTACTCTCAGGAGCATAGACTCGTGTATTTTTTTTCCGTAATCGCCCGATGTGGATGAGACGAGACGCTATCACAATCGATGAGAATTAGTCAGGATGAGCAGAGTGCTCCCAAAGTTACGGCCATCCATTATTAGAAAAAAGAACTATACTCTAGCGATAGATAAAATACAAGCAAGTAATTGACAATCGCAAAGGAAAGGACTAAAGTATGTTGGTCATGGATTTGGCACTAAGTTGCCACAAAAGCTTGGATCGTTTCGATTCCTATTCGAAGTGTGCATACATGGGCAAGTTCATACTATTCTATCAATTTGAAAATGCAATTTGGGATTTTTCCTATTTGCCCTTAGTTTGTGATGAAGAATAACATACCTGTGGAATATAAGTATGGAAATCTGGCATTGATCAGATTTAAATAACATTCCAAATAAGTAAAATAAAATATTGAGTTAAAAAAGATTACATTATACAAAGGAAGGCCATATAACCAAAAATAAACAAAGTTAAATTTGTTATTTTTTTTACAAAGAGTAAAAAAAAACTGTTAAATTTCATGCACCCCTCACGTTTTTTATTGGTTATTAGAAAGAATAAGGGGAATTGTTCAATCAGTCATAAGCATATTGTATGACAATTCATTCTAAGCTTTTAAATTTTGCCAATTTAGTTCTAAATTTTTGCGCAAAATTTCAATATAGTCATTTGATCAATTTTCATTGGAAATCACTGACATGACGGTTTAGTCATCTCTAGTTATCCTACATGTTATATGGCATATTGTCACGTTAGTGATTTCTGGCGAAAATTAGTCGAAAGGTCTACTTTGGAATTTTGCGTAAAAGTTTAGGACTAAATTAGCAAAATTGAAAAGTTTAGGACTAAACTAACATCAATATAATAGGTTTAGGACTAATTGTGCAATTTTCCTAAAGAAAAAACGATAAAGCAATAGATGATGGATGAATACAAGAAAGGGTTCCCTTTTTTTGAATACATTAGTGTTCTAGTATTAATAATATTATTGAATCTTTCATCATCTGCTGAAAAGAACCATTAATCAAAGTCTTGATTTTTTTTTTTTATAAATTAAAGAATGGAGAGGGATGACTGACGCTAGTAATCTATTTTTGGTGTTATCATAAGTATCTCACACCTGACGCGAAATGTTCATCGGATCGTGACTATTTCACACCATCTGTGACATGAAAGTTCAAGATTGGTGAGTCTATCACCACAGCACCACCAAAATACCATCAATCAGGAAGTCCAAACAAGGTATGATTAGCTGAGTAATGTAAGACAAGCAATGTCGTCTAGAGATTTGCTCATCGTTTAAATTTTACTCATGACCTCGTAAAAGATAGGTGATCCATTTACCATTAGACCAACCACCCCGTTGGTATCAAAGTCTTGATTTCAATAAAAACCATATATATATATATATGGAGTTTTGTAGTTGAGCCACATCATCACAAAGCTCTATTCCCTCACTTCCCTTGACATCTACATATAAAATTATACGTGTCATTAAATGAGTTTAATTATAACCAACATTAATTGATTTTTGAACGATAAAAGTTCTAATTCATGATTTTCTTAATTGAGTTCATTAATTATAATACTTAGTGTTACGAAAAATATGAAAATCTAACTCAAAAAATCAAAGGGGCATGAACGAGGATAAAGATGAAATTGTATTTGATAAATTATTTAGAGAATTGAATATTTTCCATAGTTCATTTCATAATTGATAGTGTACGAAAACGAAAAAACACACACACACACACATTTCACTTCTCCTAGAGACACGATTTAGTCTCTTAAAATATCTATATTATTAGTAAATAAATAAAAAGAAGTTAGTTCTTAATGCGAATCATATAACGCATTTAATTTATCAACCAAGCCACAAAAAAAATGAAATCCCATCAGTATAAAAGTTGCCCATCTTCCTTTTTATAGTCATGGCTTTCGTAATTATTTTCAATTGATTTATTTTCCTAGTTAGCTTTAGAAATATTGTCTCCTAATTAAATGTAGGGTAAGTACCAAAAACATGCGCCTTTTATCTTATGATGACTTCCGTACCTCTACTTTTGAAAATGCATTTTCCATGCTTCTCAACAACAGCCCATCAATAGAAGACCAAATTGCCCCCTTTGAAAACTCCCCAATATTTCAAATCCTTTAAAAACCCTAATCTGTTCTTCACCACCCACCACCATCAGCCGTGCCATCCTACGCCCACAGCATCCACCACCGTCCCAACTCGGTGCGCCGTCCACCACCTTTGTCCCCTCGATTCGACGGGCTTTGTGTGTGGGAGGCAATCGGAATTTGGTATTTGGGTGGGGGTATTTTGGAAATGAAAATGACATTTCTGTAAATAAAGAGGCACTACTAAATAATATGAGGATGTAATGTTGTAGTTGTAGAGTTAAAATTTAATGGTGCAAAGATATATTTTTAAAAATTGATGCATGTTTCTTTGTTAATGGGTAAAATTTCAGACAAATTTAGAGTATCTGCCTCTAATAGTTATAGGCCTTGATTATTGATAGGTTAACGAAGGGGAGAAAAGCAGGATCAATCCTGGCCGAATGCCATGATTGACAGCTCTGGAGAGGATAAAAGGTGTCCAGGGTTTGGTTTTTGAGCTTTTATCTCAAGCCTCCAAGTAAAATGGTCAAAGTGCATTTCATTAAAAAGTCTGTATAGTACTACTCTACTGATTAGAAAGTAATGTTCTCCGAAATACGAACGAATAAATTAGCCAAGCAGTCTCACGTCACAAAAAGCCATACGACTGAGCAAAGAAATTATAAATTGTAAATTCTACTTCTTCCGCATGTCTTGTAATTGGATCGAAGTTTTTTGCAGCTTACTTATATAGTAGATGATCTATTTCCTTGGAAAAAGGTAACGTTTGTTAGTCTAAATGTGGCGACCATTGTCGTATCCACGATGAGACCAGGTTTAGTGAGGGTGGGACTAAAATATGGTGCCAATTTTTATGTTATAGAGTAATCCTTCAATTCAATTGGATGATTTATATGACATGTGCCGTATTTGATTAGATTCAATTTTGTCAAGAAGCTTTTTCTTATATGATCTCCTTTTGCGATTTAAATTAAACTGAAACCCACGCATCGCACACGTCTTTGACCAGTATATATAGGGTGGTTAAGGCTCTCTGAGCATTCGATTAATCGTCACTACATGCGGTAGTTCTTCTTGCATACGGGTGATCTTCGGGAATACGGGTTTGTATTCCTGAAGATGGCCTTATCAATGTGCAAGTATAAAGACTCAAACTCAAAAGTGATGTCGAATCTGACTGTTCAAGACCAGTGGTGAAGTGTAGGGACTACAATCAAGGGAGCACGTGTATCTGTTTTACCACATTCGCGATAAGTTCTCTATCGACCTCTATCCATCTGAACTTGCATTTGGATTTGGTATTTTGGAAAAGTATGTTGACCCACCTCTCACGATCAAGTAAGTGTTCGGACATGTTGCCTTCCTTTTTCTTTTCAGAGAAAGCGAGATACCAAGCTGCACCGCAACTGACTGGCTCGTCCATAGCAATAAAAGGCAAAGAGAATATCACAATGCAATAATCTAGAGTAATCGTTAATTTATCATATCAATGGGTGTCCAGAGTTCTTAAGCAAATGGCTAGTCGCTATCGGACGCGCCAGTCGTCGTCTCCCACAGACCCACCAGGTATTTCCGAAGACGCACGGGTCTGTATTCCTAAGGGTGGCATCAAAGGAACGTCCAAGTGTACTGATTCGAACTCGGGTGTTGAATGAGGAGGACAAATCTGCTTACCGCTTAAGTTATCATTAAGGTTAATCGAGAGTAATTCTCGAATTGAAGAAGACATGCAAAAAATCGATATATCCAACAATTAGCTCTTTTATTTAGAGGATGTATTGAGAGAAGTAGGCTCGACATATGTCGTGATGAACTTGTTCAGGCTCGAATTGGAGAATCAGCTTCGTCGGCGCAAGTTGGAGAAAATCGCCGTTTCCAAGCCTCTGCTTTCATGGCGGATCCTCATGCAGTAGCGGCGGCCGAGCCTTCCATACAGGCGCCTCTTCTAGTTCAAGATCAGAATTGCGGCAATCACCAACCACGGCAACTACGCGAGGAGGAGGACGAGTAGCCACACCTCGATCAGATGCTCCACAAGCCGGAGATGTTCGTCTCTTTCATAGGCTTCAACTAGTCGACTGTGCTCAGCACCGTGCTGTCATGGACTACATTTGTAGCGATCGGCGTGGTGTTGTGAGTGATCGTGCTCGAGCTCTCCGATTGCTAGGATGCGAGCAATACCAGATTTGTGTGAGGGTTACAACCTTGCCGGTGGCTAGCAAGGGCGTTGCGACGCGAGCTCGCTGGTCACTGTGGGAAAAAAAAAACAAAACAAAACAACGGAGGAAAAGAGAAGAAAAGAAAAAATATTAAAAAAAATTATACCACGTCAACATTTTAGGATGGATGACGTCTACGTTAGCGATTTCAGACCAAAATTGGCCAGATAGACTCAATTGGCAAAATGTGAAAATATTTAGGGCTAAATTGGCACAATTGAAAAGTTAGAAATGAATTGGACAATAAATTTAGGATTTTTTCGGTAATTTTTCCATATGCAATGGTAGCAAGTTTAGTGAGGGTTGGATTAAAATATGGTAGCAATTTTTATATTATAAAGGAGTCCTTAAATTCAATTTGGATGATTTATATGATATGTACCGAATTTGATTAGATTCAATTTTGTTGAAAAGCTTTTTCTAATATGATCTCCTTTTGCGATTTAAATTAAAATGAAATCCATGCATCACACACATCTTCGACTAGTATATATATGATGCTTAAGGCTCTTTGAGCATTCGATTAATCGTCACTACGTGCGGTAGTCCTCCCTGCATACTAGGTAATCTTCGGGAATACAGGTTTTGTATTCCTAAGGATGGCCAAGTATACAGATTCAAACTCAAAAGTGAGGTTGAATCTGACTGTGCAAGACCAGTAATGAAGCGCAGGGACTATAGTCAAGTGAGCACATGGATCTCTATCGACCTCTATACATCTAAACTTTCATTTGAATTTGGTATTTGGAAAAGTTTGTTGACCCCACCTCCACGATCAAGCTAGTGTTCGGACAAGTTGGCTTCTTTTTCGTTTCAAATAAAGCGGGAGAACAAGCTGCACTGCAGCTGAATGGCTCGTCCAAAGGAGTAAAAGGCAAAGAGGATATCACAATGCAATAATCTAGAGTAATTCGTTAATTTATCATATCAATGGGTGTCCAGAGTTGTCGAGCATCCAGCTAGTCTCTACCAGACGTGGCAGTCCTCGTCTCCCACACACCCACCGGGTATTTGCCGGAGACACAAGGGCCTATGCTCCTAAAGGCGGCCTCAACGGAATGTCCGAGTGTTTCGATTCGAACTCAGGTGTCGAATGAGGAGGACAAATCCACTTACCGCTTGAGTTATCGATTAGGTTAATCAAGAGAATTCTCGATATATTAATAGACATGCAAAAATCGATACATTAAACAATCTACTCTTTTATTTAAGCGTGTATTTAGAGAAGAGAAGCAGGCTCAACATACGACGTGATGAATACATTCAGATATCTAGCACAATCGATTCATATCATTCATAGGGAAAAAATGACACAAATGGTTCCTGACCTTTAGCTCAATGTGATTCATGAACTTTTAATTTGTTCAATGTGATCCATAAACATTAGCCCAACATGCAACGTGGTTCTTAAATTTTAATTTGTCCAATATGATCCTTGAACTTTAGCTCAATATGCAACTTGGTCCCTGAACTTTTAATTTGTTCAATGTGGTCCATGAGCTTTTAATATGTTCGATATGATCCCTGAATTTTTAATACATGTTCAATTTAGTCCTTAGACTATATAAAAATATTCAATATTGTCTATGTTCTTAAATTAATGGAATGGCAGCACTGAACATTTTCACATAGTTCAAAGACTAAATTGAACATATATCAAAAGTTTATGAACTATATTGAACATATATCAAAAGTTCATGGATTACATCGAACAAATTAATAGTTCGGGAATCACATTGCACATTACATCAAAATTTAAGGACCAATTGTGTCGTTATGCCTTCCGTGTACCAATTATTTCTTTACGAATCCACTCATCGCATAGAGGCAACGAGAAGATGACCGATTCGCACGTCCACCGTTGACGGGCCAGGGTCATTCGGGCCCCACCACGAAAACCGGAACGGTATGATTGAGCAGGGGGCCCAGTCCACGTCAAGTCGTCTCAAAAGGAAGGGCTCGAACCGCGGCGGGACCCGCGGCGCACCATGTGGGGAGACCGTGGAGAGTGAGTGAGTGGGGGAAGCGGAACGTGTTTGTACTTTGGTACTGCGCATTTGTATGGAGGGAGGGAGACGTGGATCGTGTCCCCAACAGATCTTGTTCGAGGAAGAGGTGAACCGTCCCTTTGTTTGCGAATGGGCCCGTGAGTCAGTCGTGTCCTTGGGGGGAATCTTTTGGAGTTGTGTCCCCTCAAATTACATTACTTTTCACGTTATTCGATGGGCTTTCAATATTTGGACCCGAGCAAGATCTCGAGATCATCGGGACGTGCAACTGTCAGAAAGATATTCCATTTTCTTGGGGAAAACAAAGATAATGGGGCATTAAGGACACGAGGTGTACGGCCACCGATACATTCAAATCAGGACCGCATTTGTGGTGCTCCAGTAAAACCTTATGCAAATGTCCGATTAGATTTTGTTCAGGAAGAGGGGCACGACCCTTTCTGCGAATGCGCCCGTGAGCCTGTGTCCTTGGGGGAATCTTTTGAGTTGCGTCCCTTCAAATGTCATTACTTTTCATGTTGTTCGATGGGTTCTTCTAATCTTTTGCTTTTTGAGCCTTCTTCCCCGGTTGGATTCGCCGTCAATGGTTTAGGGGGACAATGAACGGTGTTCATCATCTTCGATTGGCATGAGAGTTTTCTCTCTTTTCTAGTGCCATGAGTCGAGATAAAGAGCGGCGTCGATTCGAAGTCTCAGTCGTGAATAGGGTAAGCCACCCAATAGGCCTTTTAAACTTTTTCTCACTATTCGATAATGGTCCCGCCGTTGAATACTTTTTTGTCGACTCATCGTCCCATCAGCACCCCTTCGCCGCCCATCCATCTCTCTCTCTCTCTCTCTCTCTCTCTCTCCACCCGTGCGTCAGATTTGAGGTGCATGATGCAATTCTAAGTCATTCTCGTTTCAAGCCTAGTACCGTTGAAGGTCACATCAGTCGCGAGTGGGATGGGGGGTGGTGGTGCCAAGGTCTTCTGATGGTGGTGATGTCCTCTCCGGCGGCGGTGGTGGTGGTGGTGGTGGTAACAGCAGACGTGTACGGTGGTAATCATGGGTTCGAGCAGCGGAGGTATGATGGAAGCGGGTGTTAAAGATGCACAGTTTAGGTGCCATATTAGCAATTTGGACATGGCAGGAACATTTGGACAGTCTGATTAGACGTTAGTCCAATTAACAAAAGAATGAGATTGCGCCGATTTTAGGCAATACAAGAACTACATTGAACCAAAAAAAAGATATAGGAAACTAGATTGAACAAGTAAAAGTTCAATTACATGCGGTGTCTCTGCCCCTTTTCAAATTTAATTGCACTTTAAATCCAAGATTATGGAACCATCTTAAAGTTGAAATTGATCCGCATTATGTTGATTGAGCTCAATCACTAGAAAGAAATTTTAATTCATCTCAAGCTTGAACTCGAGCCTTCATAGGAAGTTCCATGCAAATTTTCGGCCTCATTTGATTTGTGAAGATTTTCAGTTTTCCTATTCTCTATTTTTTTTCCATTTAAGAATGAAAATGTTCCACAAGAAATGTGTGGTGGTATTTTTGAAACAGTTTCCAAACAAAAATAAGGGAAACTGTCATCAAAATCAAATTGTAATAAAAAAAATTTAGACCATCATTCCAAAAGAAATAACAAGGAGGTGTGGAAAATTACAAGAATGGCCTCCGTACAATTATTATGAAAATATATGCTTATTTTATTAGGGATGGGCATGGGGAACGATGCCCCATTTCGAACAGGGCAACAATAGGGCAATGAGCGGGGATTTATTGACCCTGCCCCGCCCCTCCAATCCGTACCACCAATAAAAATTCATGAGAAAACTATATTTATTGCATGTCTAAACAAAGATAAATAACGAACTATATATATATACCTACATATATATAAGCTTTAGGGAGATTATGTACTGGTCAAATGAAAGCATTGGTTTTATAGGAAATGCAAGTTTCAAAATTCTTTAAGTACGCTATGTGAGACCATTGTCTTCCATGTCTCATCTTCACTTTGTTTTCATATCGACTAATTTATGACAATGTAGCTTGCTTAACACTATAAGACCCCATTGTTTTTGAAACTCACCTATGAGACCCTTCTCTCTAGTAAAAGAAAATGGATCTTGGAAGTGATTTGAGTTCACTTTTAAAAACAAAAATAAAAAGCCTTGCGCGGCCCCATTGCTTCATGATGCAATAATCGCTCAATCCTCGTAACGCTCTCACTTGGGATTGACATTCCAATTTTGTGTTAAGAGTTTTATATTTTTTGTTTATTTTTCTTGGATTAATAGCACGAAAAGCCCTAAATTGGTACATCTGTGACAAATTTATCTAAACGAATTTTTTGACTACTAAAATCCCCAAACTGATAAACCTGCAACAAATTTACCCTCCGTTAGTTTTCGTTAAATTTTATCGTCAAATTGCTGAATTTGATGATACGTAGCTGTTAACAAATGAACTAGTTTTGGATTTTACCCATTCGTTTGTCACAGGTTTACTAATTTGTGATTTTTCGTTATATTAATCCAATTAATCGGAGGGAAAATTTGTCACAAGTATATCAATTTGGAGTTTTTGGTGGTCAAAAAATTAGTTAAAAGTAAATTTGGTACAAGTGCACCAATTTGGGATTTTCGTGGTATTAACTATTTTTTCTATAAATCCGGTCTAATCTTGCGTCATGCTTTTTTTTTTTCTTCAAGTTAATCTATGAATTTAATCTTGTGTTTCCACCAAAGAAAAGGAAATTTGTACTAAGTGGAGCGTACTGCTATTTAACTAGAAAACAGGGGGAGTGTACTACTGTAATTTCTGTACTACAAAATATCTGTAGATCTATCCCTCAACTCACGAAAAAAAAAAAGAAAAAAAACAGCCTCTGTATCTAGGATCGTGGTTGAGTGTGAGCCACATATGTGTTTTTTGTTTGTTGTCAAAATAAAGATTTCTCGTTTAATTTTAAGAAATTTATGCAAATCGAAATTTAAATTTTAAGACTAATAATATAAGTGATAAAGTCAAAAGCAAAAATCATTGTAAGTCTCTAGCACCGGTCGGATACATTTATTTTTGTTTCATAAAAAATAATAAATTATTTGACTCGTTTTTAGCATATTTAAACGTTTCTTAATTCAAAGCAATGTTTGGTTACGTCAAGTAATAAATTTTTATTTTATATCATTTCTTTTACTTTCAAAAAACTATTTATATGTACTTAACTAAACCGTTGCCTTTTAAGCCAACAATTATCCTAAAATCCAATGACACTTATGGAAACCACTTTAACCAAATATGATTTTTGTTAAAAAGTTGCCATCGAGACACTAGTCAACCAACCAAATAAGGAAATACAGCAATTTTTAGTACATTAAAAGTATAATATACACAATCAATACTTTGAAAATTGAATATTTCCTCGTCAAATATGTTGAGCGAATGCTCCGAATGTACTCATTAATGAGAATTGTAAAATAATTTTGTTATGTCCACTGTAGTTGAAATGTTTATTTCCTCAGTAAAGTCAAAATATTGGCATGCGTTCAATTTTTCTTTTCTTTGAGTAACTATATTCATTTCATAGACAGATGGATCTACCTTAACAAGCGGGTAATATCACCAGCACAACATTTTCATGTGAAAGATTGGAAATATTTTAGGGCAGCCTCATTGACACCATAAATTTGAGTTCCACTCAAGTGATTGGTTTTGTCCCAAAAACCGATAGTTTATACACTTAATTTTTTTTATTTTTTATTTAAAAAAAAAGCTTGTCTTGTTTAAAGTACAGACAAGTTGAATGGCCTAATTGCCCTTTGTGTCTAGTGATATAATAATTAGCACCTAAAGTATCCTTCAATGAATTTCCTAATTAATATGAACTCACAAGAGTGTCTTTACCACTAGCATATATATTCTTATAATTATGTCATACGAACATAAAATATCTCAAAATGCGTAATATTAATTTATATCACCTAACAACTTTAAAAATAAACCAGATCAATAGGCAGGTGGCGAACGGGCCCACCCATTGGCCGAACTCTTTTGCCTCGGAGAACTTTTCTAGGCTTGGTCAATAGGTGGGGTTGGGCTTGGGCAAGTGCCTCGACATCGTACCTGCTCGACTCGTCGATATATTTTATACGTATCAGCACTAATAAGATAGAATAAGACCAAAATTTCTACTATAGTAGAGAAAAATAGAATAAAAGTCATAGGTAAAGTAATAAAATAAAATAACACAAACTTCTAAACCTAATTTTTCATTTGTCTTCAGATTTGCACCTTTTTTGCTGACATAATTTTTTTTTTCCATAAAAAAAGAAAGGTGGCCCGATGGGCGGGCCTGTGCAGACCGAATGATGTTCGGGCCCTAGCCTGCACAATGAGCAGGTCTGATTGTAAATGACATAATTGCTCTCCAAGCCATAATACTTTAAAAAAAAAAACACAATATTGTTTTATGTCAAATAAAGTTTATGATTGCCTCAACGGGCCAAGGCATCCACAGTGGGTGGGGGGGAGAGGTTGGCAACTGGCCCCACTGACTTTTGCTTTGGCTTGGGGTTTTCTTTTAATAGGAAACTGGACAGAAACACACCCATGTAAGTGTGAAAGCAAAAAGATAAGGATTTTATCAAGCAAGTAATTAAGGAAAACTAAGTTTTTCATCTACTGTTTTTCTCATATTATGTGCAAATATTATTTTGAAGAATGTAATGTTCTTTATTAAGTATATTTAACAAGTGCCCCAGAGATAGTGACACTCGTTTACAAGACCCAGAAGAGGAAACGAACGTTAATATTAGGCTAATTAGTATTGTTTTTTGAGGGGCCATCATTTGTGAATTAGCCTAAATAGTGGCTCGGCATTTTGATTCATGACGCTCTTCACTCAGAGACGTTGCAATAAATTTCTTCAAGTAACCGACAATTATCCCTTGTCACTTGAACGGGTGATGGGTTTTCTTTTATTTTGGTAGAAGGGTGCCGAGCGGCAATCAAGGTAACTATTCCTTCGGAGTGTTACCATAAGAGTCTCGTATCCACTAGGAAATGTTCGATTTGAATCATAATTGTCCATTCAACTTATAAATCTATAAGCCGGTCACACCAGACACGCGTATATGCAGTAGGAAGACATGGACTGCACACCTATCCAAAACTAATCAAAACAGGCAGTGCTAAAAGATGAAAGGAAACTCAATGGAACTTGATGGGAAATTTTCATGATAAAAGACAGCCATTCTGTATTTTAATTGAATTCAAGATAAGATATTCTCTTTCATAACATTTCAAGACGTGGTGAAGAATTGGTGATATAATTCTTAAAGAGTGTGAAAGAACCAAAGATTCTGGGTGATGATTTCACTGTCATAGAAGTCCTTGTGCAGAGCAACCCTAGGAATCCGCCCTTTCCCGTTCCATGAACAATAGAATTGTTGTGGAATATCAAAGGGTGCATTAACATAACGGCTCATATTATTAACGTGCAAAAGTGAATTAGCGTACCCAGTTTCCAAATGCGACGGCTGGATCATATCATTATTTATGATTTTGCTGAGTTTGTAATGCTAAATCAAATGCTCTCACTTTTGATCTTCAACTTTTTTATTATGCAACTCTTTTCCAAAGGATTTGATCCCCTTGCTACCATTGTGACTTTTAACTAATTGTGCCGCTAGGAACTCGCCATATTTTATGGCCTTTGCTATTTGAATGATCAAAAATTAACAAAAGCCACCTAATTGCTTAGACGACGTGAAGTGTTGTCACTATAATATGTTATATAATAGGACATATCATAATTATATGCATATGGAATATTATGTGGTAACAAATTGTTTATATTTTTAATATTCATAATATACTTTATTTAACTCTTTTAACGTACTTATTAATTCCACAAATTTCACAGGTTTATACATGTATCTACTTAAGTATTGAGTGGATACGAGATGAGTATGATTCTAAACCCTGTAGTCTACCATACACTCACTGGTGCTAACATTACAATGATCCGGTCATGCAAGTTATGCAGATTCCTTAGATTTCCTAGATTCCCTTGCGCAGCCCTAGTTACAATCGTCTACGATGTCTGAAAAATATCTTCCTCCTCATTTCTTGACAAGTTTTCTTTTCTTAAGTGTCTTCTTTGATCCTTGACAGCATTGCCAAAACGGCAACTTTGGCATCTATGCAATCAGTCAACCTAATTTCGAAGAGTCCGATGGGTCAGATAAGGGTAGCTTTCATTAGGACTTAACGGGAAGTTTCTTCTTCAAGAAACCTGCCGCAAGCCCCAATACTCTAGCAGTGCATGAGCTACGTAATTTCTTTCTGAATTCCATTATTCTCCAAAAGAACTTGTTCAATGCAACCTTGCGTGGGGCACGGCGAAAAGAGCTATTTACTACTTCAAGTTATGATAATCCATCTAAAAATTTGAAAAAAAAAAATATTCAAATTCATAATTATAATCTTTATGTATTGAAATAGATTTTGGAAGATTCACGCTTAAAAAATATTTGAAGTGACATCAGCCACAGAACTTAAAAAACCTAAAGGAGCATGAATCAATCTGGGGTGAGTGGCGCGTTGGAGTATTTCAATTGAATGTCTAAGTGTTGTTCCTATTTTGGTGTTTTTAGAGAAATTGCGAAATAAACACAAAATTAATAGATGTGATTCAATATCAAATGTAAAAGACCGAAATTCTCGGAGAAAACCAAAAAGAAATCATAAGAACACTGGAGATTTACATGATCTAATCCAAGTATGGATATCTATTCTACGAGGAGAGCCAATCGCAAAATATTCTACTATGAATTTAGAGAATTACAAAGTAACAATAAATAAATAGCTCGAATGCTTTTCAACTCTAAATTACACTTAAAAGATTTCCAACTGTGTTAACGCCCAATCGCTCACATGTATTCTCACAAGAAAATATTCAGAGACAAAACTAAACACTCGGATAGAAGCTCCAGGTGTACAATACGAGCAGAATCCGCTTTACTTTGGCGGAACCAAAAACCCACGTAAAGAAAGATTCCGTCTTTGTATGTTCTTGCGTGACTTTTTTATTCAAACTTTTCTTTTTTTTTTTCAAACTTGAAAACAGTTATTTTCTTCTTTTTATTTCTTTATAATCCGCGATCACACCCCATCAAATTTTAGACTCCATCGAAATTGCCTGGAGTTCAAACGCAAGTCAAACTTTACTTAGGGTGTGTTTGTTTTGGTGAAAGTACTTTTTCGAAAAGTGTTTTTCGAACTTTCAACCGTTTAGTTCTTCAAAAATGAATTGGTCAATGGAAAATATTTTCTGGTTAACATAAATATCATGTTTAATTTTATGAAAGTGAATTCCCTAATTAAAAATATGAAAACACTTTTCCGAATTTCTCATCTTGAATTTATTAATATTTTTTATTTTCTTTTCTTTCTTTTTTTTTTCTTTCTAAGAAGAAAAACATTCATGCATTTTCTTTTCTTAATAAAAATAATTTTATATTAACAAATAATTTTAAAAATACAAAATTTTTTGATAATTTTCGCTATCAGATTTTCCTCACCAAACAACTAAAAATACTTTTCAAGTCTTTTTTAGGTTTTAGCAAACACCAAAAAATGAACTCATTTTCCTGGAAAGTGATTTCTTGAAAAGTATTTTCCAGAAATGGTACATTTTCCGCAAAACAAACGCACCCTTAGTAAACACCACAAATATCCAAACAAGGTCGAACTTCGATCGAATCGGATTTCGATATGAGTCTATACTCGAGACATAAGCTGACAATATTGATACCTATCATTGTCGAAAGGATAGAGATGAAAACAATTGCAGCCCAGAACCACCCCATCTATCCTCTTGAGTAGATGTTTGGTTTCAACACCACAAGAATATTCAAGAATCAATACATGAAATTTCAATCCCAATGAGGTTACTATATGATTTTCCATGGTAAAAGAGTCCTGAACAATTCGAAGCCAAACTAAATAAGAAGATAGTTGCAATGAAAGGGATTCATTGACCATATTGTTCTCCAATCAGAGTTTTGCTAACGTTTCCAACGAATTCATGGTCATATTCGTGAATTCAACATAAGAGAACCCGTCCATGGCTTGACTATGCTATGGAAAGCTCCAAGGAAGTCAGAATAAGAGAACACTCATCTTGGGGTGGCCTTTTTTTCACATTTTTTTAAACTTTAAGACCCTTATATCTTCTCTTGTTTGGGGGCAAAAGCTACAAAAAACTCCAAACTATACTCATTGTGACACATTTATCTTAAACATTTTCTTTTGACATAAAAAATCCCAAATCTCTATCTATGTGACACATTTACCCTGTCAAGGTTCCTTAGATGATTTTTCAGCCAAAATAATGGCGTTTTTATTTCATTTAAATCATGTGGGTGCCATGTCAACATAATTTACTTTCTGGCTCCATGTAGGCAGATCTTTAGTAATTCTCATTGACAAAACTTTGATGAAAGGTAAATGTATTACACAAGTACAAATTTAGGGTTAATGTGTCATGCTGAGCATAGTTTATGATTTTTTTGTGGCTTCTGCCCCTTGTTTGGACAAAGTATTGTGAATAATTTAACTCGTGTTGTATGTAAAAATTTTCTTGAAAATTGTAATATTCCTAATTGAGTGTATATAATAAGTGCTCAAGAAACACTCGTTTACAAGACTTAAATAAGAGCAGGAAAATTGATTTTTAGGCTACTCAGTATTGCTTTTGAGGGGTCATCATCTGTATTAGCTTGAAATAGAGGATAGGCATTTTCAGTCATGACTCTCTTCAATGGAGATATTTCAACAAATTTCTTCAAGTAACTCACAATCATCATCGTCACCAAGCCACAGTGACACTCTTTTTTCTTCCCTTGGCAAAAAGAGGAGAGCGGCAACTTGATAGCTACTCTCTCTGGATGCTACTACAAGAATTTCATATCCGCTATGAAATGTCTGATTTGAAGTAAAACTATTCAGTGCACCCATAAATGAGCCGTCTCACGGGAGATGCAGTTGCAAGATGTGGCCATGACCAAAATTGATCAACACAAGCACTGCTAAAAGATGAAGAGAAGCTCAATGGAATTTGAAGGGAAATTTTCAGGATAAGAAAGCAGGCAGTCTATCTTTTAATTAACTCCAAGACAAGTTATTCTGCTTTCATAACCTCTCAAAACATGGTGATATAATATTTAAATAGTGTGAAAGAACCAAAATATTGGGCGATGATTTCATTGCCCTAGAAGTCTCTATCCATAGAAAAACGAGGACTCTTTCCTTTCCCTTTCCCCAAACAATGGAATAGCTGCGGAGTATCAACTATCAAGATTGGCAACCTCTATAATTCTTAGCAAACTGACTTATTTTGTCCTATCGAAAATCAATAATCTCATGTTCTTTTTCATCTTCCATTCAAACAATTTTTAGATAGCTGCAAGAAATCTGACTCACTCTCTTTCTTTTCCTCGTTCAGATTCTTTTCCATTTATTGAAATACACTTTTAGAGTCATTCCTAAATAGGAGAGATATTTGTCTTTTTTAGTAAAAATCCTAAACTATACTCATTGTGATACATTTATCATAACATTTTAGCTGTGATATAAAAAATCTCAAACTTGTACCTATGTGATATATATATCATCCGTTAAATTTATGTCAACAAGAACCATTAAAAATATGCCAACATAGACACCAGAATGAAAATAGTATTGACACGGTACCCAAGTGACTTAAGTGAAATAAAAATGATATTGTTTTGGCTTAAAAATCATCTAATTGAACATTGATGATGGGTAAAAATGTCACATTGATGCATGTTTGGGGTTTTTTATGTCATAAGAGAAAGTTTATGGTAAATATGTAACGGTAGACATAGTTTGGGTTTTTTTATGACACAAAAAAATTCAAGGTAAATGTGTTATAGTGAACATAATTTGGAGTTTTTTTTTTGTAGCTTTTTCCCTTTTTTAATGAAAGACTCGTAATTATTTTAGAGCCTTGAATCGAATCAGTTATTTCACAAAGTCGTAATTCCGTGGTCATATTTCAACAACCGAACACATGGCATTAAATAATATCGTCATTGAGCGACACGTGTTGACTCCTGTGCCCGTCGAAGGATGAATACGTGCATGATGGTGTTCATGTGTTATGCACATGATTACTTTTAGCCATACTCATATGCCACTCACATGTTTTCTACATTCGCATGCCAGGCACTTGTGTATCAAGGATCAGATCATTTTTTGGTATCAACACTAGTAACACATTTATCTTCCGTCAAGATTCCGTTGAAAGATGTTTTAGCCAAAACAAGATCGTTTTATTTCATTTAAGCCACGTGGGTGCCATGTTAACTGATATCACTGATAAAATTTTGACGGAGGATAAATGTGTTACACATGTACAAGTTTGACATTTTTGGTGTCACCAAAAAAAGTTTATGATAAATGTGTCTCATTGGTTATAGTTTGGAGTTTTATTGTGACTTATGCTCCTTATTTGGATAAAGTATTATGAAAATTTAACTTGTGCTATGTGTAAACATTATCTCGAAAATTGAAATCTTCCTAATTGAGCGTATATAATAAATGCTCCAGAGGCACTCGTCTACAAGACCTAACTAAGAACGGGAAGGTTAATTTTAGGCTAATTAGTATTGCTTTTGGGGGTCCGTCATCCGTATTACCTTAAATAGTGGATAGGCATTTTCAGTCACAACTTTCTTCATTGAAGATATTTCAACAAATTTCTTCAAGTAACCGATAATTATCATCGTCACCAAGCCCCAATGATACTCTTTTTTCTTCCCTTGGCAAAAAGAGGAGATTGGCAACTTGATATCTACTCCCTAAGAATTTCATATCCGCCATGAAATGTCTGATTTGAAGTAAAACTATTCAGTGCATTCATATATATATATGAGCTCGTCACACGGGAGATGCGGTTGCAAGATGTGGACATGACCAAAAACTAATTAACATAAGAAGTTGTTAAGATACACGCGTGAGTTGTATTAGAAAAGTCTCACGTCGGATAATTGATGTGGTATTAAGCAGTTAATATATTTTAGTTGGCTCATTGTCACGACCTACCTGTCCCGATCGGGTCAAGCCAAGAGGTATTTGTCAATGGAGGTGAACGTTAATTGATTCGTTTGAAAGACAAACCAAATAGTTCATTGATCCAAAGATTGAGACACTCTTAAGCCTCATACCTTGCGCGACGAGAATTGTTTAATTTATGCATTCCATTGGAGTCGCCACTAGCCATGATCAAGGGTTGGCTAGAAACCCTGAACGAGATGCGGGAGTGTCATATTTTTTTTTTTTTTTTTTGATAACCCAGGGAACCCCCGCACGGCCGACAGCCGGGGCAGGAGTGTCATATTGATACGTACGAAAACCAGAGGTTCCAAAATTTGGGGACTTGATTACACTAGCGACCTAACTAGTGCCCTTTCGGTACCTAAACTTGAATGGTTGCAAACTAATGTACTGGATAGCCTATTGAAAAAGTTAAGATTCCACCTAACTGTTCTAAAAACAGAAAATAACAATCAATGTATTAAAAGTGCGCAACCAGATAATCATGAAAAAAATAAATAACCAATGGCCTAGCATCGTCTTTAAAAGGAAAATGCAATCAAAAGCCCTAAAGTAAAGCCCTAATGGCTTATCCGATTTTTGAGAATTTTTTAGAGGTTCTTTTTCACATTTTTCATTTTTTTGAGTTTTTAACCTAAAATCTAGTGAAATTAAGCCCAAAACTGATTTCTGAACATTTCCTAATTTTCTGATTTTTTTTGGAATTTTTCTGAATTTTTTTAATATTTTTTTGAATTTTTTGAATTTTTTTATTTAATTAATTTTTTGGAATTTTTAAACATTTTCGAATTTTTCTTGGAATTTTTAATTTTTTTACCATATATATTTTTTAATTTAATTTTTTTAATTTTTTTTTTGAATTTTCAAATTTTAAAATTTTTATTAATAAAATAAAGATTCCAGATCGGGTCCCCTGACCCGATCCGCCTGACTGCTCGACCCGGCTTTTCGACCCACCCGAACTTTCAAAATGATTTTTTTAAAAACATTTTTTTCTTATTCTTTTTTCTTTTTCCTTTCTTTTTTGTTTCTTTTTCTTTTTCTATTATTTTTTTCTCATCTTCATCCCCTACGTGCTTTTCCAGAACTTCTCCCCTGTTTCTCACCGAGAGCTCTTCATCCCCCATCGCCGGAGGCGCGCCATCGCCGCTTGACAGCTCGGCCCACACCGGTGACATTGACGGCAACCAACGTGGCTACCGGACCGTTGACTAACTCCATCCATGACACGGCATTGACAAACAAAAACTTGATATCTGGCTGCCACTCTTCCGCCCCCAAAAAAATGCACTAAATCTCAACAAACAAACATACACACCAAGCAGCAGAGATAATGGATTAACGGGAGCGGCCCCAAACCACCGGTGTCGTTCTGACGATAGGGATGGCATCTCCGGCGAAGGCTTCATCAACGGCTCACTCGGACGATGCAAGATATGCCATGAAACCGAAAGAAATCACAGAGAAAACATGAATTCAGACACCATTAGACCAATATGGGAACTAATCAAACATAAAAGTCGAGTTTCAAGCACTAATTCTACAAAAAATAACTTAGACCTCCATTTAGATATTTCGCCGAACAGGTGATGTGCGAGTTCATAAAAGTGTTCTGGCGTGAGATTTGGTGCGGTTTTTAACTCAAACGTGAAGTGAGAAGATCCATACAACCATATTATGCCACAATAAGGTCTCGGTTTGCACAACAATGACCCAAAAATGCAAGATCAGACTCGAGGTCCTAAACTCAAAGAGACTCATTGGGACATTTCAACGAATAGGTGGGATGCACCTAAAACTAATGGTTACTAAGTAGATCTTGGTGGGATTCGAAAGCTCTTTTTGATAAAAACTGTTCAAGAACACTCATGGGAGATTAGAAAAATGTTGTCCTCATTTAGATATGAATTTCACTACATAGTTCAGTCTTCCTAACAAACTCCGAACTTTTTTGACAGTTGAAGAAGGTTTCATATCACAAATGGCTTTAACTTTCGATGGGTCAATTTCAATGCCTCGACTACTAACCATAAACCCCGATAGCTTTCTAGACTTTGCCCCAAACACACATTTGTTAGGATTAAGCCTCAGCTTGAATTTTTGGAGTCGATCAAACAATTTCTGCAACACCTTGATATGGTCCTCTCCATGTTTGGATTTGGCAATCATGTCGTCCACGTAGACCTCCACTTACTATGCATCATATCATGAAATAGGGTGACCATTACTCTTCGGTACGTTGCCCCAGCATTCTTCAAGCCAAAAGGCATTACCTTGTAACAAAAGGTCCCCCATGAAGTAATGAAGGAGGTTTTACTTTTATCTTCTTTTTTCATCCCAATTTGATTATAACCAGAAAACCTATCCATGAAAGAAAACAGCTCGAATCGCGCGATACTGTTGACCAACACATCAATGTGAGGCAACATGAAATCATCTTTCGGACTTGCTCGATTCAAATCGCGGTAGTCAATACAAACCTTAACCCAACCATCTTTCTTTATGACGGGGACGATATTAGCAATCCAATCAGAATATTGCGATACTTCTATGAAGCCCACTCTCAACAATTTCATGACTTCTTCGATTTTCTTGGATAATTCAGGCCTTGTTCTCCTGAGCCTTTGTTTCTTAGGCAGAATATTCGGATCAGTCGGGAGAGCATGCTCTACAATTTCCTTATCTAATCCCGGCATATCAACATATGACCATGCGAACACATCTTGGTATTCCTTTAGCAGCCCAATAATCCTTTTAGCCTTAATCTCAGAAAGGTCAGCTCCAATTTTAACTTCTCTAACATTCTTTGAATCACCCAGGTTTATTGTGACTGTAGGCTCTACGGTCAACGGTTTAGATTCTTCATAGCGAATCTAATCTCGTTCAACGCTTCTTTGAACACAGTCCTCCTTGTCATCATCGGAGCTGAAGGAATTTCTGTCAAGCAAATCTGAGTTACAAATGCAACTATCATGATTACGTGGAATGCTATACCTGAGATGCTATGAAGAAGGTTAGTAATTAGATTAGCAAACGTTATTGCAATTGATGATATACATTTGTTTTGAAATCATTTTGAAAGAGTTTTCAACATAGAAAATGAGAGATTCATCCTCATATCCTCGAACGTCTCTATCCATAAAGAATTTTGAAAACTAGGAAGCGTGTAGAAGTCCAAGCCTCAAAGCATCATCATTTGACTGGTTTGAGTACTTCCACACGTCCTTAATAAAACAGATTCATGATTCTATTAATAGGATAAAGCCGTTTACATGACTCGAGGTCTTGGACCAACGGCTCGTAGTCCAAGATTTTGATTACAAAGGAAAGCAGTAGCTAGACCTAAACAGACTTCCCATGCAAGGGATAAACATAGACTCAAACTAGACGAAATATGAAAGAAAAGTAGCATCCCTATTCAGAAGGGTTAGTGGTAGCAGCAGAGGGCTTGGTCTCATCATTTCTCATGATAACACAAGCAAACTCCTCTTCGAACAAATCAACTAGTCCAAGGATGGCCTCCTCTTCCTGCAACAACTTGGGTAGACCTGGGAAGATCTCTTTCAACTCCGGAAGAAGTAAGCCCCTCTGACCCTCCTTTAATCTAAATAGATTTCCACAACCTCCACTACCTCCATGATTAACTAGGCCTTCATAATCACCACGGCCTTCATTGCCTCCACGGCCCATATAACTACTATGGCCTCCGGGGCCACGACGACCTCCACGATTACCCCGACCTCTGAAATCGCCTCGTCCTCCATGGTTATCTCGGCTACCAGAATTACCTCTATGATAACCTAGGCCTGTCGTTTTATGCCACTTGAAAACCTGAATAGGCTCTTTGATGCCCTGACCATGCAGCACTAGGTCAGCTTCGGGGACATGACCATTTTTAAGCAACACCCTGCTTGATATTATCGAAGGCTTAGCTATTTCTGGGTTTCGCATAATAGCTCCCACAGGCACATGAACCATTGATATTAACTCCAAAGTCTAGTAGCTTGATTCGGCCTTGTTCTCGGGCTCTATGTACAGGATTGCAGTGCTGTGAAAAACTTTAAAATCAGTCTCTCTATGAACAGTTATCAGCTTCCCATCCACAATGAATCTAACCTTCTAGTGTAAGCTCGAGGGCATAGCTCTAGCGGTGTGTATCCAAGGTCGTCCCAGTAAAAAATTGAATGCACTAGGAATGTCCAGGACCTAGAAGTTAACCAGAAAAAGAACTGGATCAACTAGAAGTTTAAGCTCGACCTCACCAACGATTTTCCTCTTCATATTGTCAAAAGCACGAACAGTAAATTTAGATGATAGAATTTTCTCCTCACTCACTCCCAGACGACGAAGGGTAGTGAGTAGGCAAATGTTTAATGCAGACCCATTGTTAATTAGCACTCTTGCCACCATTCTATTACGACACGTAACTAAAATAAGTAGCGCCTTAGTATGATTGCGACATTCTGGAGGAAAATCTTCATCAACAAAAGAAATATGATCTTTCAGCAAAATAGACCCAACAAACTCCTCCAATTGGGTGTCGTTGATAGTTTCGGGAACGTGCACTTCATTTAGAACCTTGAGTAGTGCATCTTTATGTTTCTCGGAGGATTTGAAAAGATCCATAAGTGATATCTGAGTCGGCATCTTCCTTAACTGATTGACAACATCAAACTCGCTAGTCTTGACAATTGCTAAGAACTGTTCAGCCTCTTCATTTGAAACAACCTTCTACTCAACCACCTTGGTAACATTGGCCAGAGCGAGTAACAACATCGATTTCATTCACCTAGTAGCTCCAAGGGATTGCCTTAGTATCGTAATTAGGGACCATCTCTATTATCATGTCTTCCTTGTCCTCGGGCGGCAATTCAATCACCGTCGGTTCCATGGCATAATCCTCAATTTCTACAGTAGCAAACTCTTCGGATGTGAGGTCAATGATTACATGCTCAACCTCTCGTTCATCGGGGTCTGATAGGCATTCTTTGACTGATAGCTTAATGACCACGGGGGCGATCATGTTGACCATCTCCTCCTCGGGCTCAAGCGAGTTGTCCATACCTCCCCATCCATCATGAATAACATCCTTAGGATCGATGAAAAAGCTTGATGGCGGTGAATACTTTACAAAATAGTCGAATTTACCACTAAGTTGACCCAGTGTGTCAACCACTTCCCCATTCTCGCGGGTGATCTTTATGAATTCACGGTTCCAATCAGCATTTCTAGCTTGAGGCTCGTAATCATCACATGAGTTGTCTCCTTCACTGTCAGTCACAATTAAATTCTTCGACATGTCATCATTGGTTGGCTTATTAGTTTCCGTAAGCTTAATAGGTGTCTCCTCTGATACTATCTTGATCTCATAAAACAAATCTATAACGGCTACCAAGGGCATTGCAACATCCTCCTTCATACTATAGATTATGCCCACATCTACCATCCGAGTGATATATTTCCTCTTCTCTTCTATCGGGATATCCTCCCCCTCTTCAAAATGTCCTACCGACACTAATAGCTCATATAGTTTACGAACATCCACTCTAAAGGTTTGCTTACTCTCGTTACCCTTTTTCGTAACCATGTCGACATTCTCAGCATGATTAGGCAATGGATTTTATTGGATATTAGGAGACGGATCCTTGAAGGATAAAAGGCCATTATCGAGTAAATTCTGAACTTTGTTCTTGAGAGTGAAACAATTATCTACATCATGACCACTCTCACCTCTATGAAACTCACAGGACTTCGACAAGTTGAATCTAGGGAATTTTGGAGGATTATCCCGAGGTACTTTTTTGGCTATCATTTCCCTTTTCAATAGCATGGGCAACAACTTGGATAGAGGCCTAGGCAAGGGAGTGAATTGCCTCATGCCTTCTTTTTCAATTCATAACTTTGATATGTCTTTTCTTGAAACACAGACGGTCTTTGAGAGGATGAGACAGGGGGCTTTATCACAACAGGCACTTGTACATATGCGATCTCCATATCCTTTTCTTTTCTATTCGGGATCTTTCGGCTAGTCCCTTAGTTCAATCTACCATCATACATGGCTCTCTCCACCCTTTTTTCGACATCTACCAACTGAAAGAAGGTCAGACATCTATAACCCACTAACTTCAAATAGAAATCATTAGGTAAGGCCTTAAGGAAAAGATCCAATAGCTCTTTTTCATCGAGCGAAGGACGGACTTGAGCAGCGAGAGTACGCCATCTTTGAGTAAAAGCTTTGAAGGACTCACTTCTCTTCTTTTCAATTCAGGTCAACACTTTATGTGTGAGAGCTATCTCGGTGTTGTATTTATATTGCAGAACGAACGCTTCGACTAACTCTTCCCACTTCTCAAACTTCTCAAGCTCTAACAACATATACTATTGCAAAGCAGGCCCAGTCAAACTCCCTTGAAAAGTCTAAATCATTAATGGGACATTCTGGGCATATCTCGCTATTAGGCTAAAATAATACTTCAAGTGGATCTTTGGGTCTCAAGTCCCATCATACTTACTAAAGTCAGGAATCTTGAACTTCTTAGGAAAGCTCATTTATGCATATCGAGATAGATCCTCAATCATGTGCATATCAAGATAGATCCTCGATCATGTGCTCTTCACATCCCCGCAGCGCACCGAGCTTGTCTTCTATCTTTGCAAATCTCTTATTGTGCTCTTCTTCCAAACAAGCCGTGATGGCTTTCGAAACAGGATCAAGTTCTACCACTACGGGCGCGGCATTCAATGTCTCCTCGAAACCATTCCTTCTTACAAACCCCTCTTCGGGATTTGGGGTAGCTTGTGGCGCGGCTTGGTTAGCATTCGGCTCCACCAGTGCGACTCTAACTTCATTCGAGAACTGCGCGAGCTGAGCAGTTAGCTCATTGATCTTATTATCAAGCGCGGTGAAACGGGCATTTTGCTCATCGATGTTCATCCTTACTACTCTCGAGCGTGTGCGAATAGGTGATCGCCACAAAGCCGTAGTTCCGGGACTTGGTTCGTAAAATAAGTAAGAAGGCCAAAATTAGTACACAGTAAAGCGAGAGAATGGAAATGGCACACCTTTTAATTTTATATTTCCTTATGATGAAACTAAAATAAGAAACCTTTCGCACAAGCCGCACCTCGTGTAAATAGTTTCTTATAAAACTTTCATTGCAAGAAATTATACAATTAAAAGGAAGTAACACCTAGTGATTGATTCAAATGCCCATGTCATGTTCCATTCAGCCTACAAAAGAGGAAATTTCACTAATTACATCAAAATTTGTGAAAGGAAATCCATATACACCCGCTAAATAGTAAAAAGCATACCTAAACATTTGCTCTAAAAGCTCATGAAAAGAAAAAGCGATATATATCAATAAAAGATAATTAAAAGAACACCCTAAAAGAAACTAATAGAACATGACTAGTCTTGGATATAGGGCCTCTTCACAGCATGTTACGGATGTGCTTGTAAACTTTCTGCCAATGTTCTGCCTCAGCCAGGGTTTCATCCATTTCTCTTATGATCCGCCCCATTTGAGTCTCCTTGGGGGTTGCAATAACGAGAAATTTTGGGATGGTGACAGCGAGCTCGGGCTCAACACATCGCACTATGTATTCTTTCGATGCATGGTGCTCCTTCATAGATCCCTCCAAGTCCGTGGCTCGCTCCACGTCTTTCAGTTGGCAACAGTAGAGTATATCGATGATTCGTTTCACCTCGTTCTTCAACTCCTCGAGTTGGTCCCCCTTGTCAACCCCATTGCGAAAATCAAAACGAAATAAACCCAACTTTAGAGGGGGAGGGATTTCTTGAAGCATGTAGAATTGATGAGTGACTCTTAAAGGATAATAAGAAGTCGATCCCGTCAAACCTATGAGTGGAATTGGGTCACTATGGCCGCTTGTAAGATATACTTTAGGAAAATGAACCCAAAGGGCTTGCCAAGAATTTGCTTAGGTGTAAGATTCTTGAGGAAGTATACCAAATTACGAAAGGTCCAAGGACAAAAGACTTTTTCTATCTCTCTAAATTGGGTAAGGGGATTTATGTCCTTACTAACATGAGAAATGGCTAAGTTTTTACCGAACTATTTCAAGTGAGACACAAACCAGACTTGGAGAATACCTAAGGGGGCTCTAAGGGCCACATGCTTGTCCTTCTTGAAACGATTAAAAGAGATTAACATTTCGGCGAGGATCATGTTAGCAAACCCTTTGAGGACGAGGATCCCATTGATAACATGGATGGTAGTGGGGTCTATTGTTTTTTGAGTGAGTGGAAAGATGACAAACCCGAAGAAGGCCAGTAGAAAGACTTTAGCGGATTCGACTCTAGAACTCGAAAGGAAGCTATGGAATCGTTGTTCAAGGAAAGCTAGTGGGAGACCTTGGAGTTACTATTGAGGAGTGTCCTAATTTTGGGCGACGGGACCCTTAGCATTTGATTCAAACAAGGGACTGAATCTACGTCTAAAGAAGGATCGACGACACTAAGGGAAGAGACATCGCCTATGATGATTTGAATTTCCTCCAAAGTCGGGGTTAATTCGTGACAATCAAACATAAAGGTCGATGTTTCAGGGTTCCAAAAGTGGGCCAAGGCCTTGATCAATGCCACTTGGGGCTCTATATGCAAAAGAGAAAGGAGGTAGCCGATCTATATGCAAAAGAGAAAGGAGGTAGCCGATCTTCTTTTCCACGTAGTTCTTGTTGCTTGGGTTGAGAGCATCTCACGTGTCCAACAACACTCGCTTCGGGATCCGGAGGTTCCGAAGCTCATCGAGGCCCATGATATCTAAACCTAGGGGCATTTAAATCAATCACTATTTATTACGAAGTAAATTTAAATTCGCATGGAAAAAAGGATTGCGATTATTGAACTCGAAGGAAATAAAAACCTTTACAAAAAATGGTGGATATGTCAAACACAAAAATAAGTCGCATGTCGACTCGTGAGGCTCACTAAAGGTGGGAGTTCTAAAGGCTAAAGGTCTCCATCCCAAATAGATCAAAAGAGTTTTCCCCGTTCCGCACTTACGGCGGACGGTCCTCTTTATCACTATTTGAAAATGGGCGAAACCAAAAGGGGATAGACATGGGTCCTTCCCCGCACGGTTTCCACACTTTTGGCACCTCATATGGGCTTCCTAAGGTAATCAGGGTTTTAAATCGCGAGTTGTGTGTACAAGGTGTAATGCTAAAGCAGGTAAAAGCATACACAATATTCGATATCAAAATAACACTTCAATTTTTCATTTACACATACATACACCTTTTACACTAACTTGCAAAACAAACATGTCAAGAATCACTTCACCCCTTATAACTTCCAACCTACAAAACCATTTAACACAACGTAAGTGGACTTACCTTAGCCTTCACAATGCACTGCCATAAGACCACGTTAGTTAATAAACAATTACATTTATTAGGCCTAAGTCCTCAAGTTCCCAGTAGAGTCGCCAAGCTGTCGTGACCTACCAGGCCCGATCGTGTTAGGCCAAGAGATATTTGTCAATGGAGGTGAACGTTAATTGATTTGTTTGAAAGATAAACCAAATAGTTCATTGATCCAAAGATCGAGGCACTCCTAAGCCTCATACCTTGCGCGATGAGAATTATTTAAATTATGCATTCCATTAGAGTTGCCACTAGCCATGATCAAAGGTTGGCTAGAAACCTTGATCGAGATGCGGGAGTGTCGTCTCGATACGTGCGAAAATCAGAGGTTCCAAAATTCGGGGACTTGATTATACTAGCGATCTAACTAGTCCCATTTTGGTACCTAAACTTGAATATTTGCAAATTAACGTACCGAACAGTCTATCGAAAAAGCTAAAATTCCACATAACCGTTCTAAAAACAGAAAATAACAATTAATGTATTAAAAGTGCGCAACCAGATAATCATAAAAAAAAAAAAAATAAACAACCAGCGACCTAGCATCGTCTCTAAAAGGAAAATGCAATCAAAAGCCCTAATGGCCTATCCGATTTTTGAGAATTTTTTAGAGGTTTTTTTTTCTCATTTTTCATTTTTTGAGTTTTTAACTTAAAATCTAGAGAAATTAAGCCCAAAACTGATTTCTAAACATTTCCTAATTTCCTGATTTTTTTTTGGAATTTTTCCGAATTTTTCTGAATTTTTTAATTTTTTTGAATTTTCTGAAATTTTTAATTTTTTAATTTAATTAATTTTTGGGGTTTTTAAACATTTTCTATTTTTTTAGAATTTTTAATTTTTTTAATATATATTTTTAATTTAATTTTTTAAATTTTTTTTTTGAATTTTCAAATTTTTATTAATAAAGTAAAGATTCTGGACCGGGTCCCTTGACTCGATCTGCCCGACTGCCCAACCCGGGTTTCCGACCCGCCCGAACTTTCAAAATGATTTTTTTAAAAACATTTTTTTCTTATTCTTTTTTCTTTTTCCTTTCTTTTTTGTTTCTTTTTCTTTTTCTATTATTTTTTTCTCATCTTCATCCCCTACGTGCTTTTCCAGAACTTCTCCGCTATTTCTCACCGAGAGCTCTTCATCACCCCATCGTCAGAGACGCGCCATTGCCGCTCGACGGCTCGGCCCACATCGGTGACACTGACGACCACCACCAGCTCCACCTCCTCCTGCGGCCAACGTGGCTAGCGGACCGTCGACTAACTCCGGCCACAACACGGCATTAACGAACAAAAACTCGATATCCGGCCACCACTCTTCCGCCCCCAAAGAAACACACTAAATCTCAGCAAACAAGCATACACACCAAGCAACAGAGATAATGGATTAATGGGAGCGGCCCCAAACCACAAGTGTCGTTCAAACGACAGGGATGGCATCTCCGGCGAAGGCTTGATCGACGACTCACTCGGACGATGCAAGACATGCCACGAAACCGAAAGAAATTACAGAGAAAACATGAATTCAGATACCATTCGACCAATATGGGAACTAATCAAACATAAAAATCGAGTTTCAAGCATTGATTCTACAAAAAATAACTTAGACCTCCATTTAGACATTTCGTCGAACAGGTGATATGCGAGTTCATAAAAGTGTTATGGCGTGAGATTTGATGCGGTTTTTAACTCAAATGTGAAGTGAGAAGATCCATACAACCATATTTTGCCACAATAAGGTCTCGGTTTGCACAACAATGACCCAAAAATGCAAGATCAAACTCGGGTTCCTAAACTCAAAAAGGCTCATTGGGACATTTCAACGAATAGGTGGGATGCACCTAAAACTAACAATTACTAAGTGGATCTTGGTGGAATTCGAAAGCTCTTTCTTGATAAAAAAAAAAAAAACTGTTCAAGAACACTCATGGGAGATTAGAAAAACGTTGTCCTCATTTTGTGGTGCCGGGCAACCACCGAATAGGCTCGGTGTGCCAGGCACCCGAGAGGCAGGAGAGTGGGGAAGCAAAACAGGGGAAGAAAAAGAGACCCACCTAGTTCACGGCCAACGGGAGCGAGGCACGACAACCGGGGAAGTTCGATGAAGGCTCAAGCAACCCTCCGGCGAGCGGGCGAGACATCGACCTCTCCGACTCCCCTCAGCTCGCTCACGGTCTCCTCTTTCTCTCTTCAAAACTCTCTCCCCTGATCTTTGTTCTTCCCTCTTTTTCAGACCCCCCCCCCCCCCCCCCCCCCCCCCCCCAGAAAACTCTCTCCAAATAGCTCGGTTTCCTCTCTTTTTAACCCCAAGGAAGAAGAGGCTGTCTGCTCCCCCCGACGTCATGGAACAACGCGCCCCTCTACTCCGCGCCGTTTCTCCTCCCTGCTGCACGTCCCCATTCTGTTCTGTACTTTTTGTTCCCTCTGGTCCCCCCTGGCAAGAATGATAGGAGGGAAAGGCAAGCTGGGCTGGGCCGAAGAGGAAAGAAGATTGGGCTGGCCCACGCAGGAAGGAGAAAAGAGGGGAAAAGAATTGGGTCGGGATGATCCGGACCACTCGAACCGGGCCGGATTAGCCCAAATTTTTTTTATAGGCTAGAAAAATATGTCTAATGAACCCTATTGATGCCAATACACCTAATGTCTATAAGCCATGTGATTAAATGAAAATTATTTTTGTTTAAGCATTAAAAATTACCCCCTAATTTTATAAGTAATTAACCTAAAACGGATAGAGAAAAATAGGTGTCAACACGCATAACTTATTGGTTTAAGCTTTTGAGTGAAGGTGGGTTCAACTGGATATGTTGACGGACTCAGACTCGAACTCCCTCTTGTCGATCTACCTAGGTGAAGGCATCAAGCTTCTGCTGCGCATTCCTAACAATTGTTATCAGAGCCAATGGTTGATTGGTGGGAGCCTCCAATCTGTTAAGGTGTTTGGTGAATATCTCAATAAAGAAATCTCAAGATCGATGCTTGTTTCAGGTGAAATTTTCTATCGCGATTGGTCTAGCAAGAAGTGACCATGGACAGTTGGTCTGATGACGCGAGATAAAGACGATGGGTGATGCAATCCTAAGTTAGTAGTTGATGATGGTTGTAGTGGATAAAAAAAAGTCAAGATTTTTCCACAAAGGCGATTAATGATAGTTATTGTGCATACTTGCGGGAGCAATGCAATGACTTGGAGATTTAAGTCATGATAAGTTGATGCAAAAGAATATCTAAATTAGGGAGGAGCAAACTTAACACTAAGCTCACACGTGAGGGGGAGATTGTTGGATACACGTGTGAGTTGTGTTAGAGAAGTCACACATCAGATAATTGATGTGATGTTGAGCAATTAACATATCATAGTTGGCCCATAACTCATTGGCTTAAACTTTTGAGTAAAAGTTAGTCCAACTGGATATGTTAACGGATTCGAACTTGAGCTCCCTCTTATCAATCTCCCTAGATGAAGGTATCGGGTTTCTGCTGCGTGCTTCCAACAGAAGCAATGGTTAAAGATGAAGAGAAACTCAATGGAATTTGATGAGAAATTTTCATGTCAAGACAAGGAATTCTCTTTCATAATCTCTCAAAACATGGCGCTATAATATTTAAAGAGTGTGAAAGAACCTAAATTCTATGGAACTTGAGGAGAAATTTTCATGTCAAGACAAGAAGTTCTCTTTCATAATCTCTCACAACATGGCGCTATAATATTTAAAGAGTGTGAAAGAACCTAAATTCTGGGCGATGATTTCATTGCCATAGAAGTCACTATCCATAGAAAAACTAGGACTCTTCCTTTCCCTTTCCACAAACAATAGAATAGCTGCGGAGTATCAACTATTAAGATTGGTAATCTCTATGCTTCTTAGCGAACTGACTTACTTTGTCCCGTCGAAGATCAACAATCTCGTTTTTTTTTAACCTTCAATTCAAACAATTTTTAGATAGCCGGAAGAAATCTGACTCACTCTCTTTCTTTCGTCGTTCGAATTATTTTTCATTTATTGAAAAACCCTTCAAGAGTTGTTCCACAATAGGATCGATATTTGTTTTTTTTTTTAATGAAAGAATCGACTCTAATGCCAAGTGAATTTCTGAAAATCAATTTATAGCTATTTTATCATGTTAATAAAAAAAAATTAGTTTATAATATTTTTTGGACCTTGGGGATCTAGGCCCACTTCACCATCGTTCATCTATATATTAGATTCCTTTTATTTTGCAAAAAATAAATAATTTAAAAATATTTTTTAAAAAATAGTCACTTATATCGTTAGAAATAATTTATAAATGGAAAATTTTTTCATTATTGATAACAATTTATGGCTCGAGGATAATAAAGATGCATTTGATTCATTCATTTTCGTAAGCAATACAAACTTTCATTTTTTAAAAAAATATTATTCAAATCATTCTTTTTTCACGATATAAAAAGAGTGTTTAAGATGGCACGCCATGATTTCGGAGCTTGGTTCAAGTCAATTATTTCACGAAAGTCATAACTAAAGCTACTCAAGCCATCACCCCTTTTGAATTAGACTTTTTCATCGGGTTCATCGATGGAGTTGGGTCGGTGAGAAGTCATTATCAATCAAACCAACGTCAAGTTAATGTACACCTCAATCATACCCCTTAACCTTTTGCCTAAAGTCGGACGGGTCGAGTTCATCCGGGTACCAACGCGGTGTAGCTTTCAAAGGCACGATGCTTTCGCACAGATCATGTTCTCCTTTTCCTCGCATTTTCCCCCTCTCTCCCCAATTTGATCACCAAGGGAAAATGAACGCCTACGTTGACGTATCCGCCACGTGTTTGTCGGAACACGGCTTATTATTTCGATTTTGTCTCATGCGGAATGAATAATTTGAAAAATATTTTCGTAAAAACGATCGCTTGTATCACTTGAAATAATTAGTCAACAAAAAAACAGTTATTGACAACAATTTATAAAAAATAAAAATTCTTTTCGTTCGTTCATTTTGTGAAACAATCCAAACAATCGTTTTTGAGAAAATATTTTCTTCAAATTCATTCATTTTTTGCGAAATAAACGGAGCCTTAAACTTATAAAAATCTAACTCTCCTAAGGAGCTTTGCCTATTTGGAATCCATTTCATGTTACAAGCATAGAGTTTAAATTATTTTTATTTTTTAATAATACGCTTTTTTCCAGTATTTAAGGTTCTTGATGTGGAATAAGCCGTATCTTTATAGCCTTGTTGATCGATACATAACTTTCTCCTAATATGGTCATGTAATATTTTTCATTTTTTTCTAAAGTAAAATTATTTTTCTATTTTTCTATTTTATTTAGATGAAAAGGTGAGTAAGCAATTTTATTTTCAAAAAGGAGCCATTTAAAGAATATTTCTAGCCAACAATGACTAAAGTTTAAAATGTTTTGGGAAAATGATATAAATGGTCTCTAAACTTTGTCATAATATACAATGTGGTTCATGTTCGACCCAAAAAAAAAATACAATGTAGTTCATTAATCTTCAATTTGTTCAATATGGTCCATAAACTTTAGTTAAATATGCAATATGGTCCATAAACTTTTAGTTTGTTCAAAGTAGTCTCTGAATCTTTGGAACATGTTCAAACTAGTCTTTAAACTATATGAAAATTTTCAACGGTATCATTCCATTAATTTAAGCTCAGTGATAACGTTGAACATTTGCATATAGTCTAGAAACTAGTTTAAACATGTATCAAAGATTTAGGAATCACCTTGAACAAACTAAAAGCTTAGAGATCGCATTACACATTGAGCTAAAATTTAGGGATCGCGTTGAACAAATTAAAAGTTCAGGTTCCACATTACATTCAGACAAAATTTAGGGACCATTTATGTCACTATCCCAAATGTTTTAGCCACGGAATATCGGATCGAAGTAAGAGACGATAGCGAGCCATGCAGGCAATACCGTAATTACGAGGCTCCTACTTTATACTCACCGGGGAAGGACCTAAATTTTCTCCTCACCGCGCATACAGAACAAAATGAATCCGACTTCGCGAGTGAAAAAGACGGAGATCATCGAACCTTCTGCGCCGTCTGCGACGCGGGATCGACCGGAAAAATTAATTGACCGGAAGAAATTCGCCCCGTAACGGGCGGTGAACTTCATCTGAGCAAGTAGGACGGACGGGCTGTTTAGCAACAAAACACAGAAAAAGGAAACGGAAAAAACGGTCTACTCTATAAAGTATTAGATGTCTCTTCGAAAAGATAATAATAAAGCTATTTGCCGCATCGGCGAACCTGTCGAGTACGGGCGAGTTCCGAATAAATTATTGAGTACGAGCCTTGAAAAATAGCTTCGGCTCCGTTCCGCGCTAAGACATGGAGGGCGAACCTCGCTCTACGATGGAGAAGAGACGGCGCGGCGCGCAGCCATTTCGGCTCGGCTCCGCTCGGGCTGGGGTTGGGGGCGGTCCCTTGCAATGCAATCCAGGCCGTCCAATCATCCCAACGTCTCGACATCCAACGGGCCAGGAGGAGCGCGCGGGTCCATCCCCATCTCGAAGCCGTTAAACAGGGCGGGGCCCACGCGGCGCTAATCGTTTTGACGGCCCAGATGAGGTGAAATCATATAGAATCGGGTGCAGGCGATGGTCGCTCCCGTCATCTTATTGCGTAGCGTCGCGGGCGGAGGGGATCGAGGGGTAGAGATCGACACGTGTACGGTGCACACGTCCCCGGGGTCCCCCCTCGCGCTATAAATTCGGGCGGCGCTTCGTCCTCGAGAACTCATTCTGCTTCAAGGAGAAGTTCAGGATCGACTTCGATACCATCGTCTTCTTGCCTCCGCGGTCTTTCCGAGCTCTCCGGCTTCCTGTTCACCCTTGCACCGCAACCCGAGGATGTCGTGCTGCGGAGGAAACTGTGGCTGCGGCTCTGGCTGCAAGTGCGGCGGCGGCTGCGGAGGGTACGTCTACGTCGTCCTCTGCTGCTCCTTCCGCTCGGCTGTCGTCGATGCGCCGACGATTCTTGTTCTACCGCCCTGTTTGATCCTTCAGTGTCTACCGAAAGCTTCGTTGAATTGTTGGGTTCTTTTTTCCTTTTTTGGGCTTAGTTGTCGTTCGCTTTGTCGAGTCTTGCGATGATGGGTGAATGGAAAATGAAACGGTGTTGTTTGTGTTGAGTGGATGATGACGATGATGGCGATGGTGATGCAGGTGCAAGATGCATGCGGACCTGAGCTACACCGAGAGCACCACCACTGAGACCCTCGTCATGGGCGTCGCCCCCGAGAAGTCGTACGCGTCTCCTCTGCCCCCATTAGACTACGGAAAAATCGGAACTTCATCGGAGACGTTTCTTTCCACGCAAACCTCTTTGTTTTGGCCTCGAGCCTGTGATCTGTGATTTTGATGCGAATGTTTTACGGCATGCAGATACTTCGAGGGGTCGGAGATGGAGGCCGGAGCCGAGAACGGGTGCAAGTGCGGCTCGAACTGCAGTTGCGACCCATGCAACTGTAAATGAAACGGATCGCGACCTTGAATTCAGCACCGCCGACCCGCCCCCGACCGAAGGCAGAGACCGAGAGATTGGATCTAATCCTTAGCTTTATGACATGTTGGCGTTTACTATGTGTCCTTCGCCATGTGGGTCTTTGTCTTGTGTGCTAGAATAAAGCAGCCATGGCTGGATGTGTGCGACTGCATCCTGAACTCCCCGGTTGGCTTCAGCCGTGACTGGCTTTGGTGTTTTTTCTGCTTTCGTTCTTCCTTTTTTGTCGTCTTTGTGTAAAGGTCGTGTCCGATCTGGGTGTCTCTGTTCCGGGTGGGTTTGGTTTGTGTTGGGGTCAGATAATGAAATGATAAGGCGATTGAAAGCTCTGTTCTTGCGGTCAAAAAGATGGGCATTCTCTCTTTAAATTCATTCAGCCACCCACCTCGCCCCCCCCCGGTATCATGGACAATTTTGACTAATGGGTACCACAAGTATCTTCCCCTCTTCTTAAATTGAAGATTAGTGTGAGGAGACATAAGAGATTAGATTGCAAATCACATGATGTTTCTTGTTGACGTTGGGGAGACTTGAAGTGGACGTCCGGGTGGGGTTTGGGGGGTGAATTATTGGGAAACGAACGAGGGTCATTTTCAAGTCCGTGCTTCAAACTTGAAACGTATGCCTAACTTTATCCACGAAGCGTGGTGTCTATCTTAATCCAATCGCCGAACGCAACCAAATATGTCAATACACAGTGCATGCATCTTCCGAAACCGATTTGGCGCGATGCACTGTTTACATCAGATGAGTTGGCTCATTACATTATTGACGTCTTGTTTGTATGTGCTCCTGGTAGAAATCAATTTTCATTTTCATGCCGACATCGTACCGGTTTCATCCGACGGCCGACAGCCAACAAGCTTATTTTGTTTATTTTTTTTTTTAAGAGCACGATGGGGTAGACAAGCCCCATACCCTTTGCGCTATAAACTGTCAATTCTTTTACTTGTTCCTCCCCTTGCAATCTTTTGCACGGATTAACGGGAGGGACGGGGATGGGGACGAGATACCAAAAATGCTTGTAGACAATTCACATGATTTGGGTAATGGACGAACGCAACAATGAGAGATCATAGGATCGAATGGGATTGTAAACAACGCACATGATCTGGATAATGGACAAACACAACAATGAGAGATCAAGGATAGAATAGGATTATAAGCAACGCACATGATTTGGATAATGGACAAACACAACAATGGGAGATCATAGGATCAAGACGCTATTGTTTATGACATTACATCCTTTCCGATCTCACAATTTATGGGTTTCAAGATTCTTGTCAAAGCTTAGACGCAGCTTGTTTACAATCTCCCAAAACAGGGACGAGACAGAGACAACATGTGAGATGATTCAAGCAGAAATGGTCAACAACAGGTTGTTGCCGGTCTTCCGGATCACTCAAACGCATCTCTTGCGACTCTACCAAACATGTTATGAACCTGCGAAAAAATCCGGGCTCGCAAATAGATTAGTTGATGTCAAAGATCCAGAGAACATCGGAGATTTGTCTTCGACGGAGGTCACATATCCGTGTATCTAAATACAAGTTTAGGTGTAACTAAAGTGTACCTGCTTAGAGGAGAGGCCGATCTTCTCCATGTCATCTAACTGCATTACCCAGATAATCGTAATGACAAAATTAGTTTGGAGAAGAGTCTTAATTTTCACTGCTATAATCTCCCGTTTTCATAAACCGAAAGGGGAAGAAAGTTGACGGAAGAAAGTAGTCTTCTTACCGATTTCAGAGGGCTAGAGTCCCTGAGTTCGAGGATATAATCTGCTCTCTTCGGTCCAATGCCCTGTATCATCATTCAAGAGAAAATATCAAAAAGTGTTACAACACGAAATGTTGATTTTGAAGTGTACCTAATTCCTACTACATGCGTACCTTAATCTCAAGAAGTTCCTCTCTGCAATTGCAGCAGCCACAACACATGTTCAGTACTCACTGATAAGAATAAATACATGCTCTTTATACAACATATGGCTGCATTACCTGCTGGCGACATTCAAGACATCGATGAATTCTTTAATAAGACAGGTCTGCAGATCAGATACCACGTGTTAGTTCCACCTCCACAGTACTAAAATGTTGGCAATGAAAGTGAGGCTAAAATGTTGGCAATGAAAGTGAAGCGGTTCTAGGTTATTTCTACTTACCTTCAAGTTAGAGCTGCACTCATTAAATTTATCAAGTGGAGTGACAAAATTTTGGAGCTTGCTTGTGCAGCTCTTGGAAGATGTAACTGGGGTCCGCGGCTCAAATGGCTCGGAGCATGTTACTAGAGCCCTTTGTCCGATGTTTACATCTACTGGGGAGAGTGCTTTTCTTATTGGGCTCTGCCTTGCACTTGCCGTATTGGTCACTCGATATGACTCGGTGAAGTCGACAGACGTTTTGGCTCTCTCTACTGGGGAAAGCACTTTTCCTTGTGGGCTCTGCCTGCCACTTTTCGTACCGGTAACTCTAAATGACTCAGTGAAATCGATGGATGTTTTGGCATTAGCGCGGTCGTCCTTTTCAATTGGCTCACCTACATATAATTACAGCCACTTTAAATGATAGCATGAAGCAGATATATCCCATGTATCGAAGATAATCCAAATTCCAGCTTATCTAAATTGACTACAAATAGAAGAATCCTTGAAGACTAGAGTACCTCGGAGGTCTATTCTTGATTCCAAGGTAACTGCATCGAGCACATCTTTCACCTTAATGTCTGTGTGCTCAGGTATATACTGCAGGTTCTGAAATGAACATTGTTCGACTGTTAGAGAAGCGAGTACATCTCCTTGTAAAAGTATATGCATTCTTCGTGATGAGATGCTTCAGATCGTAATTGACAAGAAACCACTGTAATCATTGTATTATATCATTATAAATTGCTCAAAAATTAAGGAACCAGCAGAAGCATTGAACGCATCACAGTGATAAAGAACAGCGGCATATGTATAAGGAAGTCATGCAGAGTAGGTCCTCATTGCTGGTTGGATTTTCATTTTAAGGGATATAATGTCATGTACAAAACAGCCTCTTAAGCAACGACATACCTCTGCATCCCTTTCCTCCAAACCTCCATTATCGAATAAATTTCTGGAGGAGACCGGCAAGATCCTGCATTTATGTGACCATCAGATAAAATTGAAGGAATAGTATGCCGTTCAACACTTTCATTGGCCGTGATGACCTTACCTTCGGGAGACAGAATTATCCTGTCTAGAGCTGACCTTCGTTTTAACAGAAGTACGACACTCAGCAGTTTTCTTGACAGAAACTGGTGTCTTAAAGGCTCCGACTCTGTTTGCACTCTTTGTTTTGCCTCTTGATTCAAGCCAAGCACGCAGTTTTGCCTCCATGTCAACTTTCAACTTGGGAGTCTCTTGCTTTTGAGCAGAAGGAATGAAGTTAGTGATGTGGCGTGACCGAGCTGCCAAGCTCACAGTATGAACAGATTCTTGGTACTCTCCAGGATTCTATTAATTGAACACCAAACAGAAATTATATTTGTTAAAGATCCAATGGACAATCACAAATTCTTAGAGGGAGTTCCACACTTGAGTCTTACCAAACATGCAACCATGATGGCACGGCTGGTTCCACCAATAGAGTCCTGCAGTATTCGAGTCAGCTTGCTCTCTCGATAAGGCACACGAGGTTTGTTGTTGTTCAGAGCATAAATCACGTTGGATAATGCGAACAGCGATTGGTTTATCTTGCCGCTCTCCTGCATACGGATTCCCTCATTGCAGGTCCTCCTATTATCTTCGTTCCCTGATGAAAGGCAATTATATGAAAAAAACGTGGGCAAAAATGATCTGCAGTAAACAACTTGACGGTGAAGAAATTAGAAAGTACCGGCTAGATCTATGAGGTTCAACTTTCCGGTGACCACAGCATCAGAACCATCGCCACAAGGTGTGGTGACAGCTATAACGAGTGCACCGTGGCTCCTGCTGGAGATGTCATTTAGACCAGTGTGTGCCACTTTGCGCTTCTGGATTCCACTAGCAAACACCTCGTTAAACTCGCACATTGATTGCACATGGACCCGCGAGAGTCCCTTCAGGTGGATTTGCCCATCCTTGTCGTCCATAATCATGATTTCCTTCGGTTTCTCTTGCAAAAGGTCATAGCATCTCTCCATGTAGACCTCGTAGTACGAAATCTCTGCAGTGCTTCTCATGGTCTCACACATGGACAGGATCGTGGACATGGCCAATGGCATCAGGCCCGGCAGTTCATCGGTACCCTAAATCATTTATCATTTCGTCAATTCTCTTTCAGCAGAAACGCTAATTGCAGTATTCAAGCGAAGGAAACAATTTCAGTCACCATTAGAGTCCGAATACAACAAGAAGAAAGAGATTCAAAAACCAACAATCCACCCCCCAGACATGCTTATATATGACGACATTCTATTAGTATTCCAAGCAACGGTGCATTCATCATGACATAGAATTTGCTAGCTCTGCAACTTCTGTTCGCTGCAGAAAACTTTCCCCCCGTCGTTCCTACCAATTCTCCTGAAACCCGACCCGAGACTAATTACATACAGAGTCAAACGAAGTTGAACAACAGAATCATGATCATCCGGACGTTTTTCTCAAAAGCTCAAGCTGCATATAAATATGAGCCCAGTATTCAATTCAATTTCCCCTAGCCAGCTTCAGAAGCGCCCAGACTAACTTGGGAACTCAGTACTTCCTTCTGATTTCACGTGAGTCTAAGTCACAATCAAAGCTCAAAAGCTGAAATTTTTCTCAAAAATACAGTACCAACCTGCATCGTGTAGGTTTTACCGCTGCCCGTGGCGCCGTAGGCGAACGCCGTAGCATTGCACCCATGGAAAACCCCAGCAATCAGGGGCTTCACTTCCCTGTCGAATATCTCCCTCACGTTGTCGTCTTCCTGGCCGAAGAACGAGTCCAGCTTATAGCGCTCGTTCCGACTGGCGCGCGCACAGCGAGCAAAGAAACAAAATCACCCCAAAGAACAAAAACACAAAATCAGAACCCTACGGAGGCACAAATCGGTCTCGGAGCTGCACAAATTCGAACACGATCGAGTAAGGATCTTTTTCCACTGACCTAGTGGCTTGGTCCTTGAGATGGACGGTGACCTCGTCGTCGGGGGACGACGATCCGCTCGCACGACGACCGAGTACGGAAACGCACGAGGCTGGTCCGCCCTTCCCCGAGACGGCGGCGGCGGCGGCGGCCTCGTGAGGGAGGAAAGGGCGGACCCGCACGACCACCCGGACCTTGGAGGGTAAATGCGCGGACGATGCGTCCATTGGAGGCGGGAGATTTGCGGGAAATCTGAAGAAGAGTAGGAAAATTGAAGGAACAGGACGGAGGCAGAGCAGTTTGATGTTGGAGTTCGACCGTTGGGAGTTTCAGATTTGAACAGGAGGAGTTTTGAAAGGGCTTCGGAGGTTGGGCTTCTTTCGTTTGTCTGGGTCTAATGCCCTTTTCGATTTTGAATTGTGGACTACCCGCAAGAACGCCACGTGGACACGAATTATTGTTTGGGGATTCGGGGATTTAATTACGCATTTTGTGATTGGTATCATCCGAATTCTAGCGTCTAATTAGCCTCGACACTTGTTAAATCGGGGGATTTTTTTTTTTTTTGCTTTCCAATGTATTTATTCCACAGGAAATCATTTCGTGGGAACTATTACAAACTTTCCTTATTCGATTATTTAGTGAATGTCCTTAAAATGTTATGTCAATAAAAGGGCTCCATTGATTCCCACTATGAATCGAGGAAACTTTTTAATTTCCAACACACTTTCTCTTTCATAATATTATAGTATGGGTAATCAATGCATCGAAACTCAAAACTTTATTTAATCAGATTTCAAGAATTCGTCTTTTTTTTTATTTTGTTTGAAAGCGCGATTACTCTTGCATTGTTAATTAAATCTCGACCACGGCGTGAGTTTACCTTCTAACTCCCACGGATAAATTTCTTATGAAGTGGCGGGTAGTTTTACTATGTGTTTAACTATAATTATGTCCTCGTTTTTTGACTTTCTATTTATTTAATGTAGGATCTGCATGGAATGCTTTTTTTTTTTATATTAAAAAATATTGACAAATACTTAACAGAACGCTTCATAAAGTGCATAAACGACACTTTTGAATCGAACTTTTAAATAAATAATGGTAAATACTTAACAATAGTGAGAAAAAAAATCATTCAAAAACGATTTATAAAATCCATCTAATTATTTTCCAGCAAAAATTTAAATTCTTCTTTTTTAAAGTTTAGTTTAAAACCGGTGCACTATCCCGTGCGTTTAAAAGTATTTTGTCTAATCTAACTAAATTGTTCAAAAAAATTTTTTGTATACCAGTAGAATTCTTGTATGGTATACTTTCTTTGTCCAATTTCATCTTTCAATAAGAAGAATACAATGATCGTTCAATTAAGTATTAACAACTTTAGAAAATATAATAAGAAATAAAATAGATATCTTCAGTAAATTTTTTAGATGAAAATGTTAAAAAAAAATAAAACTAAACTAGAGAAAAGATATACAAGGGAAAGGGAAGTTACAGGGGCAAAACCACCGAACAGTCGGCGTTCCCATCTCACTCGTGAGGATGATAAACTTTAGAGAGAAACTTTGGAATTCTATTATTTGTGAATGGATATAAATGAGAGAAATGAGAACCGTTTATATACAAGTACCGGCATAACTCGTAAATCACTCCTTAATCTAATGGTGGAGATTGCACTCCCCATCTACCAACTATTCACATGAAGACTCTAGAATATGGTACACCACCCCTAGGAATATCCTAGAGGTCTGGTCTTTGATGTAGCTAACAATAATCACCTAGAGGAGGGTAAATAAGTGATTTTAGATGACTTTGATCAATTTTTATAACAGAAATAATTGATCACCAGTAAAGTCTAAATAATGTTCAGATTCTGAGCAGTTTAGATAGACAATGTGCTAGTGTGCAAGATAAACAATAGAATAAGAGTTTAGGAGTAGAGAAACTGCACACAAGAAGTTATAGTAATTCAGCTTAGATCAAACCTACATCTAGTCTCTCACACTAATAGCCTACCGGCTGGATTTCACTATGTGATCAAAAGGGATTACAAGTTCTGAGTGATATCACTCCGTGAATGATAGAACTCTCAATCTCAGACAATCATTTTTACAAAATATCCTTCAAGATCTTAGTGTTTGGCTCAGGACAGACAAGTAATAGAATCGGAGTATGCTTAAGCTGCGCATGGCAACCATTCTGTACCCGGGAACAAATTCTGCTTGGAAATTATTCTTTTTGATTCCGTACCCGGGAACAATTTCTAAGCATTTGAAGGCGTTTGGTAACTGCCCAAAATTTCTATTCTTAGAATAGAAAAAGAATAGAAATGTGTTTGGCAACTACACAAAATGTCTTTTTATTAATAATTTTTTGAATTTTTTAATATTTCTTTCCTTTTTTTTTCTTTTTTCTTCTTTTTTTCTTTTTTTTTTCCCTCCCTTCCTTGGCCATAGCCAGTCGCCGGTGCGAGCAACCAGCCACAGGCTGGGGCTAGCGAGGGCGTCGTGGCCCTCGCCGTCGACCTCGCCAATGGCGACGGCGAGGTCAGCCTCACCTTGGCTAGGCAAGGCCGACCTTGCCTAGATCTAGCAAGGCCGACCTCGCCGTCACCAAATCTGGGTGAGGTCGAGCCTTGCCATGGCTGGGCGACGCCTCACCGTTGCAGTCGCGAGTTGCGCTCACTCAGTCAGTGAGGGCCGCGACGCCCTCGCTAGCCCTAGCCTATGGTCAGCGGCGGCAGCTGGCAGCAGACGGCAGCAAGCCGGAAAGAAGAAAAACAACAAACCAAGAAAAAAGAAGAAAACCAAGAATAATCGGAAATGGAAAAATTGTTCCAGAATCAAGAAGCTACTTTTTTTTGCTTCTTGATTCTGCTCCAAAACTAATTCTAAGAACAATTTTTTGCAAAATTGTGCTCGAGCACAAAAAATTTAACAAACGCATTTCTATTTCCAAACTGATTCTGGAAATAAAAGAACATAAATTTTCACTGTTTGGCAAGTTGTCAAACAGGCCTTTAGACTTTAGACTTGTTCATTATTGATTTCGTTTACTACCTTATGCTCATCGTTAATCTTCTTTTATGCTCATCCACTTCCAAACTAGCCATTGAACAGTCCTCAGAGGATCATTTTCCAATTTTCACCTTGGATAGATTTGTATAAAATTGATTGAGTAGCCGTTGATTGACAAAAATTGAATTCTGCTAAATTTGATCGCCTATACAACTAGAATCTTGGTTTTCATAAGTAAAGTTTTATCCATTGTGATGTCTTAATGTTTGATTGTCAATTAATTATATTCTTTTAAAATTGAGTTAATCAAAACTTTCTTTCTGTGAAATACACTCTAGATCACTAGCCGTTATGTTCGTTCTGAATAATTTCTGATTCTTACTTTACATTCAAAACTTAAGTCAGTGTGGATCTTCAGTAAGGTCTGAACCTTTCAAAAATAGAGTCTGAAGTTCTTCATCTGCTTAATATAACGTCTGAGTGACTTTTGCAATAAAGTTTGAACTTCTCATTTCAAAAGCTGTAAAGTTTGAAATTTTCCTTCTGAACCTCGTAAAGTCTAGCATCCAGAAAGTTTAGTTCTCTCGAAATAGCCATTTCCATAATATATCTACATTTATCAAAATACTTTAGAGCACGTGTTAGAATTAATATAGATAGTTTTGTCAACTTCAAAATCTATTAGGAAGTTTCCTCAACAATCTCCCCATTTTTTATGGTGGCAAAACTTCCATGCAAATTTAAAAAATTTCAAGTAGACTTGATAATAAAGTGAGCGTAAATATCTATTAAGCGCATAGGGCACAGAGAATAATTATAAGTGCAAACTTTTAATGTTTGTGTCCTTTTCTTTCTTCGAATAAGTCCAATAACCTGCATTTTAAAACATGTTATGTTTGCATATCAAGCAATATCAACCTGCATATTTATAATCTGCATACATTCTCCCCTTTTTTGTCATCAACCCAAAAAAAAAAAAGATAATCAAAGCATTAAATTGAATAATTCAACCATGTCAGTCACTGAAATAACAAACCAAGTCAAAGTGAACGATCAAATTACACATTCAATTGGTAAATTTTGAAACAAGAAAGGAGTTGAAGCAAGCTATTTTGTGATAGGGGTTTCGAACAAGTCGGAAGTTTTGCAGGATTTGAATAGCTTCCTCAATCTTAGTGGAACACTGACCAACAGCTTTCTCAATATTGGATGAACACCAAGAAACTGCTTTCTCTATATCTGCTTTATCTTGTTTTGCTTGAAGGCGAATATTCTGATTGTTTTTCTCAACAATTGCCTTAAGCTTCTTCATGTCTTCATCAAGAACAGATCATTTTTCCTTAATTTCCAACAAAAGTGAGAGTATGGTCCTGTTCTGTGAGGTCTGTCCCTGGACATTTTCATGCATGAACATTGCCTTGTTCCTATTGCTTCAAACCTAATCCTTTTGGTTTTGGTTCTGAAGTCTTTTCAACAAATTCTGACATCCTTGCAGCAGGTTTTGAAATTTCTTTTTCTTTCTCTATAGTCTATTTAATAGCATTCTGTCCTTCATCAATGTTCTTTGTTTCATCCTCTTCATCTATGAGGAGGATCATTCTTCGCTTTCTGTAAACTTGACAAGGACTTATTAAGAAAGTTTGCTCCTTCTTCTTCTCTTTTGACTTTGTTTTTTCCCTTCCTTCTCCTTCTCTCTTTCCAGCAGTTTGTTCTTTTGACTTTTCACTAATCTTGCCTTTGGATTTACTTCTAGCAATCTCCTTTTCCTTTCTAATATCAATTTGCTTGAAATTCATTTTAGCAATCATTTTCTCCCCAACATATATCAGAGGAACAAATGTTTTACACAGTTCATCAGGAAATATCAATTTTGAGATAAATGAAAATCTTGGTGATTAGTGCACCATAAGGAAGTTGTCCATTGTTCTTCTGTGATGTTCTGTACATATGAAGAATTACAATATGAGGGAGAGAGAAAGGAACCTCATTCAGGATTGCCCAGATTAGCTTGACCTCAAATTTAAACAAGTTTGTCTTGGATGATACTTTGGGCCTCAAGCAATTTATGATGATCTTATATAGAATCATTATCGTTTTTGTCATATGAGAATAAGATATGTGTCTTTTTGAACCTCTTGAGAAATTTGGATTTTCTAAGGCTGCCTTGAAAGTTTCTTTTGCACTTACTTCAATTGATGTGAACTCGGTATGCTTTACTCCAATAATATCAACTAATGTAGTAGCATACAGATCATACTTTTTATCACCTATTGTAAAATGAATCCAGTTTGGAGATAAAAAGGAATATTGGAATAGAAGTAGGCAGTTAGTTCAGCATATACATGAGTAGACTGAAGACAAAATTCCTGCATACCCAACTTTTCAAAATGTTGCCTCACCATAATACCAACACTTTCCAAGTAGGCAAAATCAACACTTTTGTGGTTTGTAATTCCTCTAGATAACAAAAGATTATGATAATTACGGTGCATTTGATTTTGGAACAGTTGTCCATTTCCTTTTACTCCTGAAGCAATACCTACCCTAATTTCAAAATTATTGAATAATCTGGCATCATCATCCTCCTTTTTCTTTTCAACCTTAGATTATGAGCCATTATGGACTCAGGGCTTGTAAAACTAGATATATTTGGAATAGGAGTAGATAATTCTCGTACATTTTCTTTACCTTTCCTCGACACACTCTCCTTCTCTTCAGGGCTAGTCAGATCCTCTCTAGATTGAACAGTTTTTGAATGAAACAAAGAATAGAATTGCAGAAGTTCTACCTCAGAGCAAAAACCATTGTCTCGTAAACACTTATTTAAGAGCAATTAAGATGCATTATTGCTTTTCAACTTTTCATATGTCTTCCACACAAATTTAAGATCTTCGAAACGAAAATCTATTTTACCATATGGTTTTTGAGAAGACTAATGTTGAGACACTTGAGGAGTTGCTTTGGAAGGTATTTGCTTATCCAACTCTGTTTCGGATGAATCTGTAATCTCCATGTATTCTGCTCTTCAGTGGACTTGGATTCTCTGTTTGGAATACATGATGATTTTCTCTTATAAGGCATTGTGATTCTCAAAGGATTTTTAGAGGAGAAAGGTTGGATTTTGTGAATGAGGAGTAACAAGGGCTAAAGTGGTTTAGAAATTGAGAATGAACAGTCGGGTTCCTATTAGGGTTTTTAAAAGTAGATAGTTTTTAGAAATAAAATCGCTTTTGGAAGCTATATATTGAGACTTGATTTTTCAGGAATTTTGAAAAATAGATAGAAATATTTTAAGCGCACTCAATCAATCAGATAATAATATTTGACAAGTAAAGATACGTACCTAATTTTCTTCCAAAATTAAAATATGCTTGCCAAAATTTGAAATAAAGGACTTACCTTCCTTTTGAGTTCGAATATGGCGTTCAAACTTAGATAATCTAAGTCTGAATAATTCCTACCTCTAAAGAATTCTTCAAGCAGAAGGGTAAGTGATGCACAACTTATTACAAATAAATTCAAAGGAAGATTTTTCTAAAGGTTTTGTGAATATATCTGCTAATTGATTTTTAGAATTAATAAATTGAATATTCACATCACCGTTCTAGACATGATATCTGATGAAGTGATGCTTGATTTCAATGTGTCGTGCTTGTGAGTGGAGAATTTGATTCTCGATCAAATTTATAGCACTTGTGTTATCACATTTGATTGCAACACTTGATTCTTCAATCCCAAAATCTCACAGTTGTTGTTTCATCCACAGAATCTAAGCACAACAGTTTCTCAAAACCACATATTCTGCTTCTGCTGTAGATAGTGCAATTGTGCTTTATTTCTTTGAGTACATGACACCAACATATTCTCAAGTAATTGACAAGTTCTGTAGCACTTTTCCTGTCCACTTTACATCCAGAAATATCAACATCAGAATAACCAATAAATGTAAAGTCTGATCCCTTTGAATATCATAGAGCTAATATTGGATAAGTTATAATGTATTTGATTATCCTCTTTACTGCTGTAAGATGTGATTCATTTGGGTTAGATTAAAATCTAGCGCACATACAGACACTAACTAATATATCAAGTCGAGATGTAGTAAGATATAACAATCATCCAATCATGCTTCTATACACCTTCTGATCAACCTGTTTACCATTTTCTTCCTTGTCCAATTTAAATGAATGAGACATTGGAGGGTCTATTTTCTTGCTGTTCTGCAATTCAAACTTCTTCGCAATGTTTCCTGCATATTTTTCTTGGCAAATGAAAATACCATCCTTGGTCTATTTTACTTGTAGTCCAAGAAAAAAGTTTAGTTCTCCCATCATGCTTATCTTGAACTCATTCTACATGCACTTTGAAAATTCCTTGCAAAATACTTCATTAGAGAATCTAAATATAATATCATCCACATAAATTTGAACAGTTAAAAAATCTTTACCTTTTCTTTTAATAAATAGGGTTGTATCAAACTTACATTTCATGAAGTCATTCTGTGGAAGGAAATTACTTAACCTCTCATACCAAGTACGATGGGCTTGTTTCAGACCATAAAGTGCCTTTTTAAGCTTGCAAACATAGTCAGACTTTCTTGGTTTTTCAAAACCAGGAGGTTATTCTACATATACTTCTTCTTTGATGTAACCATTTAAGAATGCACTTTTCACATCCATTTAAAACAATTTAAGGTTATGGAAATAAGCATAAGCCAAAAGTAGCCTTATGGCTTCTAACCTGGCAGCCGGTGCATAGGTTTCATCATAATCTATGCATTTTTCTTGTGAGTAGCCTTTTGCTACAAGCATTGCTTTGTTCCTTGTGACTTTTCCCTTGTCATCCAACTTGTTTCTGAATATCCATTTTGTTTCAATTATTGGATGATTTTTGGGTCTTGGCACAAGTTTCCATACTTCATTGAGTCTAAACTGATGAAGTTCTTCCTGTATTGCTTCTATCTAGCTTTTGTTCATTGTTTCTTCAAATCTCACGTTCATTGTTTCTCGCGTTCAGAGAGTTTTTGTTGAAAACTCAGTATGCCTTGCTTGTTGCGAAGTATCCAAGAAAAAATCATTCATCTACTTTCTCATCAAACTTTCTAGAGCAATCATTTGAATTTTTAAGTATAAAACACTTACAACCAAACACATGAAAATATGAAATGCTAGATTTTCTACCTTTGTTAAGCTCATAGGTGCCTTTATCAAGAATTGGCCTTATAAAAACTCTATTGATAATATAACAAGCTATATAAATTGTTTCTACCCAAAAATGATAAGGAATACTGCTTTCAATCAAATGAGTTTTTGTCATTTCTTGCAAAGAACAATTTTTCCTTTCTACAATACCATTCTATTCTGGTGTACAAGGAGAAGAAAAATTATTTTGAAAGCCAGGTTCCTCACAAAAATCTAAAAAACTTTGATTTTCAAATTCTCCCTCATGATTAGTTTTGATGCTGGAAATGGTATAACCCTTTTCATTTTTGAACTTTTTTTGCAAATTTTGAGAAGTATGAAAGAGCCTCATGTTTGTGTGCAAGAAAGAATACCTGAGTGAATTTAGTAAAATTATCAACAATAACTAAACTATACTTCTTGCCACCAATGCTTTGAGTTCTGATTGGTCTAAATAAATCCATATGTAGAGTCTGCAGAGCACGAATTAGTAGAAACATGATGTATAAATTTAAAAGAGCTTTTGACCTATTTCCCTAAGGTGCAGGCTGTACATTACTCAGTTTTCTTGTACTTCAATCTGGCAGATCTTGAACAAATTTTTTGTTTGAGATCTTTGAAATTTGTTTCATACTGATATGCCCAAATCTTCTATGCCATAGTTCTTTATCTTCCTTGATAGAATCAAAAGCATTGAGTAGAATTGGAATTTACATCCAGAAAATAGATATTACCATGTCTACATCCTGTACAGGTTTGAGAGCAGTCCTTGCTAGAGGCAGAACAGATGTTCTCTTGAAAGCTTATTTTGAAACCAGTATTGCATGATTGGCTTATGCTAATAAGATTGTATTTGAGACCTTTTTACCAATGGAACATCATTGATAGTAAGTCCTCTAATCTCAACGGTTCCTTTTCCAACAATTTTTCCTTTGTTATTTCGTCCAAAGAAAGTACTCCCACCATTCAGACTTTGAAATTTAATACCAATGAAACATCATTAATAGTGGGTCCTCCAATCTCAACGGTTCCTTTTCCAACAATATTTCCTTTGTTATTTCGTCCAAAGGAAATACTCCCACCATTCAGACTTTGAAATTTAATACCAATGAAACATCATTGATAGTAAGTCCTCCAATCTCAACAGTTCATTTTCCAACAATTTTTCCTTTGTTATTTCCTCCAAAGGAAATACTCCCACTATTCAGACTTTGAAATTTAATAAACATACTTGGATCTCCTGTCATATGTCTTGAACAACCACTATCCAAGTACCATTTTCTTTTTCTCTTCTGGTAACCTGTAAAAATCACATACACTCAAGCTTGCTTTGATACCCAGATTTGTTTAGGTCCTTGAAAGTTAATTGTATAGGCTATTTTTACAAAATTTCTCCGAATTGATTTCCAGATCTTAGGACATTCATTCTCAAAGTGTTGTGGAACTCCACATTTTAAGCACTTGATTGCATTTCGGCCAACAGCTTTTACAAAATTCCTTTAAAAGTGATTTTTGTAAGTTTGTCTAGGAACTCTTTGCCTTAATCTCTCATTGACTTTTGGAAAATCAATTAAATGATCACTTTCCTTAACAAAATTAAGACCTGATTTGTTATAGTAAGGAATTTGTATGGAAATAATATGTTCCAGCATTTTTGAACCATTTGAAAATTTGGAAGTAATATCAAAAAACTTCTCCTTTAAAGCATAATTTTCTTCGGCAAATAAATCTCGATTTTCCTTGATTTGATGAAATTCTTTTTTTGCAGAAAATCGATTTTGTCTTTTTGAAAAGGGAAAAAGTCACCAAAAACCCCAAACTTTACTCCTTGTAGCACATTTACCCGGAACTTTTTTTTATAACACTAAAAACCCAAAACTTTATTATTTGTGTCATATTTACCCCAATACACATTGTCCATAGGCATTTTTGTCTTTTCTGCTTTTTTCTTTTTACTTTTTTTGTCCTTTCCGGCGAGGGCCCCCCTCGCCGGCGTCCGACGAGGCTCGCCCTCGCCTAGGCGAGGTCGGGCGATCCTCGCCCAACGCCAGCGAGGGCCCCCTTCGCCGGAAAGGAAAAAAAAAAAAGAAAAAGCAGAAAAGATGAAAATGCCTATGGACAATGTGTATTGGAGTAAATGTGTCGCAAATAATAAAGTTTGAAATTTTTTGTGTCACAAAAAAAAGTTCATGGTAAATGTGTTACAAGGGTAAAGTTTGGGGTTTTTGGTGGCTTTTTCCCTTTTGAAAAATATCCTGTTGCCTCAGTACTAAATTTTCCTTTTTCAATTCGAAGATTCTCTTAAGAGCGGTCTTAAATTCATAACATAATTCATCAATATAATTTGACATTTCAATTAAAATTTCAGGATATTTTACCTCGATTTCAACTTCAGTCTCAAAATTTGAGTATGAGTTGGCGTTTGAGTTTGATTTGGCCATCAAACAGAAGTTTGAGATGTCTTCATCACTATCTTCACATTTTGTATCACTCTAGGTTTCTGTTTTCAAGGCTTTTTTTACCTTTTCATATTTGCTCTTCTTTTTCTTCAGGAGTGGACAGTTTGGTTTGATGTGTCCACACTTCTTGCAATGGAAGTAGATTACTTCCTTTGATTTTTCTGTCTCATCAAGGATCTTCTTTTTCTCAAATGGCTTCTTCCTTTTGAAGTTTCTTCCTTTCTTTTTCATTCTTTTTTACTTATTTATGAAAAGATCTAGTTCTTCATCATCAACATCCTCTTCTTCTGAATTTGTATCATCAGAATCAATATTAAACTTTAAAGCAATTAACCTTTTTACCTTTAGATTCATTCTCCTCATTTAGTTGTTCAGTTTCATATAACTAAAGAGTTCCAATCAGTTCATTCACTAATAGAGGCATGCTCCTTTGAGTCTCTTGAAGTGAGATTTTTATGTTGTCCCACTCCTTTGATAGTCCTCTTAGAAGCTTGTTCACTTTCATTACATTTGAGACTGGTTATCCTTGATATGCAAGACCATTTACTATATCAGTAAATATGTCATGCATATCAACAACCGATTCTCTTGACTTCATTCGGAAGGATTCATATTGCTTAAGCAATAGGTTAATCTGAGTTTCCTTTGCTCGATCTGTTCCTTCATATGTGGTGTAGAGGGTGTCCCATATGTCTTTTGCTAATTCACAATAAGCAATTTTCTTATATTTAATAGATGCTAAAGCACAATAAAAACAATAAATTGCTTTTGAATCTAAAGTTTCTCTTTTTGTTATCTCAGTTTGAGATAATGGAGGATCTACTAGTTTTCTTTCATCTATCTTCTCTTTTGAGGCAGATGCAAATGCAGAAGGTTTTGAATTGACTTCTCTGATGACAACATCTCACTGCATGTGATCAACTGATTTAATGAAAGCCTTCATCTTATTTTTCCAGATACTGTATTCCTTGCCATCGAAATATGGTGGTCTAGAATTGCTCTGTCCTTCAATAAGACCTGAAGCACTCATGCTAGCCATAAAAATTGTTAGCTTAGAAGTAAAACACTTCAATAAACAAGCAACCTGCTTTAATACGTAGCTAGCAAAGATCACCTAGAGAGGGATGAATAGGTAATTTTAGATGACTTTGATCAATTTTTATAACGAAAATAATTGATCACCAATAAAGTTTGCATAATGTTCAGATTCTGAGCAGTTTATACAAACAATGTACTAGTATGCTGGATAAACAATAGAATAAGGGTTTAGAGATAGAGAAACTGCACACAAGAAATTATAGTGGTTTGGCTTATATCAAGCTTACATCCACTTTCCCACGCTGACAGCCTACCGGCTGAATTTCACTATGTGATCAAAAAGGATTACAAATTCTGAGTGATATCACTCCATGAATGATAGAACTTTCTATCTCACACAATCACTTTTACAAAATATCCCTCAAGATCTCAGTGTTTGGCTTAGGACAAACAAGTAGTAGAATCAGAGTATGTTCAAATTTTGGACTTATTGATTCTTGATTTCGTGCATTACATTCTATTCCTTGTTAATCTTCTTTTATACTCCTCCACTTCCAAACTAGCCGTTGAACAGTCTTCAGAAGATCATCTTCTAATCTTCACCTTGGAAATATTTGTATAAAATTGATTGAGTAGCTATTAATTGACAAAAACTGAATCTCGCTGAATCTGGTCGCCCATACAACCAGAATTTTGATTTTCATAAGTAAAGCTTTATCCGTTGTGAAACACACACACACACACACACACACACTTATCTTAATGTTTGATTGTCAATCAATTATATCATTTTAAGATTGAGTCAATTAAAACTTTCCTTCTATGAAATCCACGACAGATCACTAGCCTTCATATTCATTCTAAATAATTTATGATTCTTACTTCACATTTAGAACTTAAGTCAGTATGGGTCTTTAGCAAGGTCTAAACCTTTCAGAAATAAAGTCTGAAGTTCTTCATCTGCTTAATATAACGCCTGAGTGACTTTTTCAATAAAGTTTGAACTTCTTATTCTGAAAGCCGTAAAGTTTGAAATTTTCTTTCTGGTCCTCGTAAAGTTTGAGCGTCCGGAAAGTTTAGATCTCTCGAAATAGCCATTTCCAGAATATATTTACCTAAATCAAAATACTACATAGCACATGTTAGACTTAATATGGATAGTTTTATCAACTTCAAAATCTATTAAGAAGTTTCTTCGTCGGTATTGTCGAATGGTTCATGGTCCTTCGAACATAAAAACCTTAAGATCGTGATATATATATATATATATATATATATATATAGAGAGAGAGAGAGAGAGAGAGAGAGAGAGAGAGAGAGAGAGAGAGAGAGAGAGAGAGAGAGAGAGAGAGAGAGAGAGAGGTAATAATCACCAAGATTTGCGAAAAAAGATGGCCATTGTCGTGTTCATTGACTTACCAAACCTAACAAATGTGATCTAATGTTTTCTAGCCTCTCGAGATCTATTTTCTCGTTCATCCTAGTCCAAAGAATCACTCCACTGGAGCCATTATCATATAAGAAGGCATGGGTTTGTGCATGTATTCCCTCAATTGATGTTTTAAAAATGAACAGATCTTTTTTTTTTTGGTAAGAAAAAATGGATAGATCTAAACACCACATCTTATAAGTGAATTTTTCCCCCTTCTTTTCCATTTTGACCAACATTATTATTATTAAGAGACTTAGTCGAAAATTACAAAAAATTGAGGGACTCCTTTTGTTTTGGCAAGCTATGGAGGCACACTCTCACTTAACTTGCAAACTAGGGATAAATTCACTATAAATTCTAGGGATATGTTTGCTAGAAGTCCTAAAACTTACAAAAAGTGCAATTGAGTCCTAAAACTTATCAAATTAGTTTAATTAAGTCCTAAAGTTAACACCGTTAATTTGTTTGATAGAAAATGCTGACGTGGCATTTTAAAATGAATTTCTCTCTCCTATGTGGCATTTATTATTATTATTTTATTCAAATCTTATATAAATTGAATTAAAAAACTAAAAAAATCTAAAAATTACTTTAAAAACAAAACTAAAAAAAAAAACTAGGGCTAAGTTGGGAGTTGCAACCGCCACCCATCACTAGAGGGGAGCCGGCGGAGGTCGCCAGCCCCGAGCGAGGGTGGCCGACCCTTGCCAACCCCGAGTGAGGCCCCGCTGACCCCAGGCAAGGGTGCCTAGATCTGGGCAATGCTGGCCCTCGCTTGGGCCAAGCAAGGGTCGCCAGCCCTCACCAAGGGCTGGCAAGGCTCGCCGACCTTAGGCAAAGGCCAAGCGTTGCCCAAATCTAGGTGCCCTCATCCCAAATCATCACCGGCCCCAAGCAAGGGCCGACATCACCCAGATCTAGATGCCCTCACCTAGGGCTGTCGCTAGCCCCACTGGCAACCTTCGTCGGCCCCCTCTGTTGAAGCTGCTTCTCTCTTCTTCTTTTTTCCAGTTTTGTTTTGTTTAAAAAAATTTAGCCTTTTAATTTAATTTAAATAAGATTTGAATAAAACATATATAAAAATGCCATTTAGGAGAGAGAAATTCATTTTAAAATGCCACGTCAGCATTTTTCATTAAAAAAATTAACGGTGTTAACTTTAAGACATGATTGAATCAATTTAATAAGTTTTAGGACTCGATTATATTTTTTATAAGTTTTAGGACTTAATTACACTTTTGCGACAAGTTTTAGGATTTCCAGTGAACATATCCCTAAATTCTAATATTTATCGCAAAAGTGTAATTGAATATTTAAACTTTATAAAATTACAATCAAATCTTAAAACTCATCAAATTGATACAGTCGAATTCTTCCATTAATACCGATTTATTTAACTAAAAATGCTGACGTGATGTTTTTTTAGTTAGAGGAGAAGGCTTGCGGCAGATCCACACTCTCAAAGGCACGTGCGATGCCCGTGCGATGCCTCCTTTCTCTCTCATTTCAGGGTTTAAGGGGAAAGAAAGAGCTCTCATGGCGTCGTTACTGCGCCCGCCCTTAAACCCTAGTCGCAGTTGAAGCGATGGACAAGACCATCCTCGGAGAGCTGGATTCCCTCCCCGAAGAAGACAAGCTCCGGCTGAGCGCCTTCGTCGACCGCCTCCAAGCGCGCGACAGGTGAGCCCCTCGCGGGTCCCCGAGCTCTAGGGACCCGAATGTCATCTCCGACCTTTGTTAGCAGAAGATGCATTCGTGATGCGTGGGCGCGCGGTGATTTGAAATTGCTGCAACTGGGTTTGTTTTGGCGTTGCGTTGTTTTCGTTTGGTAGTTTTCTTTTTTTGATGATCTCTGATGTCTGATGTGGGTGGATTGATGATGGGTTTCTAGTCCGTTTTCGCTGATGAGACAGACGTGTTGATCGGGTCGAAGAATTTTGGGTAAAGGAAGGCTGGCTGTAGATGTAACAAGTCTTGTTATGCCAGAGCCTTTGATTCTTCATTGCTAGAAATTTTTCCTCCTAAAGTTTCCATTTCCCAATTCTTCTTCTTCTTTCTTCTTCATTTTCTTTTGGAAGGTTTCATGATCTATGATTATGGTATGTGTCAATGGGTAAGTGGTTTCATGATCTATGATTATGGTATGTGTCAATGGGTAAGTTTCTAGTCTGCTGCCGAGAATTTCAGGTAAAGGAACACTGGCTCAAAATGTAAATGTAACGAGTCTTGTTATGCAGAATATTTTCTTTGTTCGTGGCCACAAATTTTCTCCCAAACTTCCAATTTCTTATTATTTTTTCTGCCACAAGAAAGTTCACGCGATGCGTCTTCTTTCAATGGTCTTAAAATTAAGGAGGAGTGACTCTGGCCTTTTCCCGCTGGTTTGTCTGCATATGTTACTTAAAAAGATATTACCCGAAACAAGAAATTTTCTAACCATTTTATCTGGGGAAGGGGCCTTCTCTTATTGTTGAGCAAAATCCGTGGAGTTGGTCATACCCAAACTGAAAATTTCTCTCCACGTCTCCTATTTTATGCCTTGTTCTATTCTTTTCTTGTTTGAGAGTGGCAATCTGAATTAGTCTGTTAAGTTTCTCTCTCTCTTGCCATGCATGCTGTCAGTTTGGAGTATAATACACGGTGTATGTGAGACCTCTTAACCGACTTTGTCCTTCACATGGCATTGGCATCGGCATCTTCTGGCAACGTCTGATTAAACCATCACATTCCACCTATCTTATGTCTGGAGATGACTCACTGAGCATCAGTTGCTTTGATGTCTAGTTTCAGTAAAAAGTTAGTGCATGGAGAGGCAAAATACTTTATGTTTTGTTAAGACTAAGAAGTTTATTCAGTAAAGAATAATTACAATCCTGTGTGGATAAAAGAAATAGTACAAATAAAAGAAATCAAGACTCAAACATATGAAGAGGTTTTTCCGACTGAGATATAATGATGCAGCCTTCAACTGATCTCTTTATCATGCTTATCAGCATAGATGGTTCTGTGGGCCAGGTTGTTCTCCCTCAAATTTCTTTCGTGGCTTTCATCCAAATTTTCTGTGTAATGTTCGATTGTGTAGCTCATTATAAATTCTGGTCAAATCTGACCCTCTGTTTTCATTTCCAGTAAGAAGAAACATTTTGTGGCATTACCAGGAGCATTCCATCTTTCAATTAAAAAAAGTTCCGGATGTCATAGATAGAAAATGGATAATAATATCATCCACAGATGGCTCTCTTCTTGCAAGGGAAGCATGGCTCGACATGGTAATATTACAAAGTTTAGTTTGAATTTTCCTAGAACTTGCTGTGCATTTGAGAGAACTGGCTTGATGGGGCTTTGACCTTCAAAATTCGCTGACATGAGAAACAATTAGGTTTATCTCCGCATAAATCATCATGAGAACTAAGAAGATTTCACACCAAACTTGTGTCCTGTTGATATTCCATCGTCGCCTTCGTTCAGTTTAACAATTAATTCACTGGTGATAACTTTTCTGAGAACAATACCCAACTCCTGGTCATTGAAGTCTCTTGTGAACTTGGCAACACTAACTAATCAGGACATTATCTTACTCTAATTGATCCCATAATGGTCCAAGGATTATCAATTTGATCTTTGACCTCTCTTTTCTGCGTCCAATTCTTTTTCTACTGACATAATGGGAGATGAGATTTTATCTTCTGATGGAACAGCCTGATTCTTTTGACCCTTTCCTTTTCTTTTTCTGCCCATCCTTATTTATCTTAATCTTCAGAAGTTAGCCTGTTCTTTCTCATCAATTATGACATCAATCTAACCAGTATTCATGTTTCACTTTCGCAGACCCCAGTAAACCTCCAGTCATCTCTTCACTCCACTGTGATTCTATGAATCTTACTAATTCATTCAAACTTAAATTGCATATGCGCGCCTTGTTTATACTTTCATTTACGTGAGTGAGGGTTATGCCATATGTGAGAATCTGATTTCTTTCTCCCGCTTCGGATATCTTATTGCAGTCTAAGGTTGTATAATTCTTTGGTGGAGAGATGCTTTATCGATTGTATCGATTCTTTCTATCGCAAGTCTCTTGGCAAGCAAGAGGAGAGATGCGTGCTTCACTGTGCTGAAAAATTCTTGAAGGTATCAGCATATGTTGGAATTAGACTGGCGGAGCTCAACCAAGCAGAACAGCAATCAAATCCAAGATGACCCTCACTTGCTGATAAGAACAATGGTGTTGTCATTGATTTTTTTTTCCCCTCCTGAGAAGATCCCCAATGAATGAGATGGCAGTGTTGTGTCGGGAGTTTGATGTAGCGACAGATATTCTTACATAAGAGTGTAAAAGAATCGAGGAACACAATAATCTTTACCATCCAATATCTTACTCGTTACTTCAACCGAGTGTAGCCACTACCGTGATTTTAGATGGAAATTCTTACTGTAAAATGAGCGATAAGAGAGTAGCTTGAAAGGGTCATGTTTTGATGACCCGCCTTAACAGGTTGATCGTTTAAGCAATAGCATTCCTGCTATACTTCTTTCTGGACGCATTTTAGTGATGTTTCTGTTCGTTTCTTGAATACTTTGATGTTCGTATGCATAGGTGGATGTTACTTTTGAGCATGAGCATCGAGTTCAATTTTTTTTCGAACATACAAAAAGGGACTGCATTTTTCATTAGGAACTTTCATTTAGTGAAATCCATCTACCAGAAACGTGAGATTCCAGGATTCGCTTGTCATCTACACGATTCAGAGTAAAACAATAGTCACGTATTAAATTATACAGTGTGAAGAAACAAATTGAGGATAAACAAAGAAGAGAGTCAAAATTGTTTTCATGATGCACCTCCAGCACTTTCCCTTCTCTCTCTCGTCTACTAGTAAAAGATTCAATTGAACTCCACAAGATGCCCACCGATCTATGTTTGTATCTAATGTTTACTTGCCAGTGCAAAAGCACTTGATAAGAAGAAATTAGATTCTCCTGGAGTTCTTGTTTTTGTGATACTATGGGGGCATATATCGACCGTTCATTGCATATGAGAACCAAAATTTAATGAGATTAACGGCAAAGATAAATTAAGCTAAGCTTCCACTATAGTCAACACGCCCCAAACGTTGTGACAATAAAACTAAGCCCATTTACTGAAAAAGAAATTTGTTGGGAAAGTGACACTAAGTGATTCTTAAATTTCGACCCAATATATAATTTAGTCCCTAAACTTTAGCTCAATATGTAATGTCATCCCCGAACTTTATTCATACAATATAGCTCATGAAATTTTGATATATGTTTAATTTAGTCCATAAGAATACATGAAAACTTTAAATGTAGTTCTTTCATTAATTAAAATTTAGAGATACATTGAACAGTTTCATATAATTTAGAAACTAATATACATAAGCCAAAAGTTTAAAAACCACATTGAACAAATTAAAAGTTTAAGAGGACATTACACATTGAACAAAAGTTCATGAACCATTTGGATCATTATCCCAATTTTGTTAGAAAAAGAGGGAGTCACGTCATTGCATCAAAAAGAAAGTTTGATAGTTTCTACTAAGTAAAGCGTCGGCTTTGAAACAACCCCATAAGATGGTCAATTCGACTTTCAGAGTCATTTACCACTAAATTACTTTGCAAAGTTCACAGATCCAGTCGAATTAACTTGATGCTCCCTGTCATTGTTCACTACAAGAAAAATGTCACTCGTGTTTTGGAAACTAGAACCCCCATTGATCACCTTGCCTTAGTTTTTCATAATACAAACATCTCAGCCAAAAGAACGGTGACAAATAATTTGCATCAAAAGGTCGATGCCTTCAAAAGCAACCAGGCGCCACCAAAGTCCTTCATAAGGAAGAGCTTACAGCAGAACCAATCAGCTTCAACGGCGGGGCAACTCTCTAACAGCTGTGGCTAGATTTTATATGCAACCAGAGTGGTTACCACATATCATGACAATAACCTAATTGATTGCATACTATGTGATTGTCAGAAACACGAGCTGAACAACGAGACTTCTCCACAATTTCTGCGTGAAAGAGTGAATATAAGAATAAAAAGCACAAAAGCAATTGGCAAGAGAGATCAAGAGCTTAAATACTATTGCAAGAGCATGAGCCAGTAATCTTGTAGTTATGTCAAGATCATACAAATTAAGATCCTAGAGTTTACACCCTACTCAGAAGACAGATAAAAACGCATGTACAGAGGAGAGAGAATGTACAGTAGAAGTATGAGCCAACAACACAAGATAAATTAGGTGCAAACAAACTCCGATGGATGGTGGAAGAGCAAAATTACCTGTCACAATAAGTTCAACAAGATGAGATAACGGTTATAAATAACAGCTATAAATAACAAAGTCAGCAAAGACAGTGTAAATAGATAGATCACTGCTTCATAAAAAGCCGCACTTCCCACCAATTTCATAAAAGGGGCATTGATATTAATGGGATGTTCATTTCAACAAAGGATAGTAGAAAAGAAGAAACAAAGGACGAGATCTGTCAGGATATTGCTTGATGAAGTAGTAGATGTAATGCTATAATTAATGGCCAAACAAAGAATATTGGAGATGAAAAAATAGCTAAGGGCGAATGATGCATGTTTGGGGAGGCCATGACTGTTGGCTTTGACTTTATGCTCCTAGCTATCGTTTATTTAGTCAAATGGGAAAATTGGAACGATAAAAAAGGAATTGAAATAAGCAAATAATTAATTGAACGGTATATCATCCACTCACAGGCTGACGCCTTGGAATTGGAATGAGATGTTTTTCAGGTTAAAGTGCGGAAGAAATTGATAACAGCAAGCAAACTCATAAAAATTTACTCAAAAACTCTCCAAGAAATAGAAAATAAAAAGAGAGAGAGAGGCCATAATTTTAATTTAGTTGTAGTAACTCATAATTAATCATGAATCTAAGCAATTATCATTTTTGTTTAAGTCGTGCCCACCTTTTCTCGTGAATTTCTGCCTCCCCTTTGTTGAAAAACATAGTAACGGCCTCTTTCATTCCCAGTTTCTATTCACATTCCTTTCTTATTCCAAATCCCCAAAGACCACAAATAAAAGGGATGAAGAGCACATTCTCGTTGCCAACTTTCAACCTAAGCATAAAATATATATCCTAGCATAAAAAATGATGTTTTGATAGTTCCACCAGCGCACGTGACTTGACAAATTCTCCTTGCATTCTTATAATTCCATCATTCCCAATTGTAAGCTCGTCACCCATCCTATTACCAGAAGCCCCCTATGTTCTTGCTACTTGAACTAATTAAATTATTTTTAGATAATGCAAGTTGCAACTGAACAAGGATCTAACCTATGGTGCGTTTGTTCACGGAAAATGAATGACTTGGAAAATATTTTTTCTAAAAATAATTGCTTGTATCACTCACAAAACTGAATATACGAGAAATATTTTCATCATTTACAAAAATATTTAGACAAATTGTTGCCGAAAATTTATACGAGAAATATTTTCATCATTCAGAAAAATTTTAGACAAATTATTGCCGAAAATTAAAAAAAAAATCATTGATTAATCATTCAAGCAATACAAACGATCATTTTTAGGAAAATATTTCTCAAATCATTCATTTTCCACAAACTAAACGGAGCGTAAAAGAAACAAGCACAACTTAACACAAGTCAATATGATTTATTGACACAATAAGCAAAAGGTAAAAATGGATATTGAAAAAGAGAAGCTAGCACGAAAGGAAAACCGACTCAGTAAAATAAAAAAATGATAAACAATGGTGGATAATAAAATATTAAAAGAGCAACAGCACAAATGCAAACCTTACCAAAAAAAAAAAACAGCACAAATGCAAAGAACCGAAGGAAATCAAAGAAGAGAACCACTTCCACCGGTCTTACAAAGCAGCTAGAAGTTTGCCACATTCATGAGTCACAAAAGAACAAGAAACAATAAGTTATTCTTAACAACAGACAAGGAAAGATGAAGTTGATTGGAGGCAAAAATAAACAAGAAGTTCAACTTCAGATATTGTTGTTTAGAAGACAGAAGATGGAGTTCGACTCCCCATGGCCACTGTCTCTCCTATGGATCTTTTGAAGATGAAGTTCACAAGCAATTTTCTATCCAAATCTGATGCCATAATATTGGATCTTGGCCTAAAATATGATGAGGCATGAAAGTGGATTTTGGGTGAGCTAAAATTAGCCCCGATTTCTTAAGAAAATTAGGATCATATTCATGGGTGCTATCCTGTCCAATAACATTGATCCTCAGAATCTGCTATTTTCAATTTAATCTGGATCATGGAACAATACCAGATCATAGAATAGTACAAACAAAATATGGTATTTGATTTGCTTTTTCTAGGGAAAGCCAAAAGTTTTGTTCAGAGGGATGAGAGAGAACAAGCAATCAAATGGAATGATCAGGAAGAAGAGATGGATGTTGACCAAAGTGGTATATTCATCATGCATGATCATGAATGCCTTAAAATTACAATAGATGAGGAGAATCATAAAAACGATCACTCAAGCGAGTAAGAAGCAAGATTAGTGTGTGTTTTTGCAAAAAAATGGAGTCATGTAGCTTATTAATGTCCAACTAAGATATTTGATAAAGACACGGAAACAAACATAGTGAAGATAATGGAACAAAGGCAAAATGGAACCTAAGAACCTTTGAACTAGCTGCTAGAACTTCAACAGTCTTCTCTTTGTTCCTCTGAACCAAATTGTTCCATTTTTACTAATTTTTACTAAAAAAATAATGGAACATGTATTACTCTGAGATAATCCCCTGAAAAGAGGAGGTCCACGGCATATTTTTTTTCCAATAAGAGTGCTATGATGATAAAACTCACATAAGGTAAGTAGGATAATAAAATTAAAACACCTGAATTTCTAAGACAAGACATGATATATTCATTTACCTTAATGGCATTTTCCAGCCTCACAATCCGTATTAAACAAAGAAATAGAAGCCGGCCTATTACAAGTTTGGTATGCCTGCCAACCCTTTTTTTGTTCCCAGATGTCTGTTCATAAGAAATTGAACTACATAATATGCTCCCTAACTAGATCACATACGAAAGGCAAAAAGGGATTCAACTAGAAATACATGAATAAGGGCTTGTTTGGTAAAACCAGACAATAAATGCTGAAAATGTAAATTCCGAATTTTAAGTGTGAATAACCTTAAGTACTGAAAACAAGAACAGATTGTTTGATCATAACTGGGAATGGATTACTAAATGATATTAATTACTTTCTAAGTATGGAATTGCAATTATCATTGGTAAGTTTAATAATATAATTGGCATGATTCTAATTAATCAATTAATTTTACATTAAATGAATTAGGTGACCCTTCTTTACTTACTGGATTAAGTGAATTTTTTACTTAATTAAATCTTTTAAGTTGAAATTAATTATGGTTAACAAACCAACTTAATTTCATTGACAGCTGAATTTTTTAATTTCAAACACTTAATTAAGATTATCAACCAGGCCCTAACAGTAGCCAAATGAAGCAAATAATTGAGCAACTTACCATTGTCCTGTACATAATTCATGACCAGTGGACCAGAGAAGCTTAACTGCCATAATATCCACATATCAACAACCTTGGGATATGCACAGCCATCTTGCCACCACTCAATATCACCTTCATAATGATAGTCCTCTGATATGATCAAATATCAGGAGTCAACAGGCTGCCCCTCAAAAGATGGAACAACAGCAAGTAAACAAAAACATGGGCTGACCTTTGCCGAAGTCCCAGCATCCAATCTAAAAGAATAAGGCACCGACACTTGTTTGACGAAGAACCTTGGTGCTTCGGTCTAGTCCATGTGAAGCCACCTGAAAAAAGACGATGTTTTATCAACAAAGGTGGAAAAGAAGTAGGATTCATGCTAACTGAAAAAATATTCTACACAAGATGGGCATGTTCTCTAAAGGACACGATCACAATCAATGCTTTTCCTCATTTTACATCTGAATGCCACTGACTAAAAGAGAACTAATTTCTAAAGTTAATGTTATATAGATATCATTGGAAGAAGCATAACAAGAAAAAACCATCACCATATAGGTAAGAGCAGCATAACGTTCTTCGTTCAAGTACAGAGGCTTTCCCCTATGCAAATCATTGTCCTGCAGAGAATTAGGACAGATGAGTAACATGTTATTAACTTATAGCTGACATTAACAAGACTGCTGAAACTGAAGCTTCAGAGTCATTGTGCAATGATAAGTCAAGATCTAGACGATGCAAAAATCAAATAACTGCTGAAAGCCAAGACTTTTGCATAGTGGTGCATTGACACATACTGCATCATATAATGAGCAAATGGAACTTAAACTAGTTGCTCTCACATTTAGACAACATACTTCTGTCATCTTTTTGTAGAATAGTAAGGTAAATAATTAAAAAAGCACCAAGGGAATGCCCAACCATTTACAAAATCAAGTAAGAAGTCTGGTTGGTCTAGAACAGCACAAATTTTTAGTTTATCCAATAGATAAAAAGTTAAACTATAGTTCACCAAGGGGGTGCCAACAAATACAAAAAGAACCCAAAAAAGCTCTTGAAACCAAAAAGGAGCTCAAATACAAGATATATCATCGACTATATCAACCAAGGCATTTACTTCCATATGCAATTTCCAGTCCACCAAAAGCATAATTCTAGGCCAATTTTCAATAAAAATAGAAATGGGAGAGAATCCTCTCCATCAGAAAACAGAGAAAAGAATTGAGGTAATCCTTTTTTCCTGTTTCGCTGTAAACGAATGCACTGCCAAGCCCAAAGCTCTTGCTGGATGAAACCTCCAATAATCTAGGATAAAATAGTGCAAGCATAAGAAACTCTCCAAACCATTCTCATCCAACAACAATGAACGAGGAGATACCACACTGACTGTCTCCTTTTTGCAGAGGAAACAGCTATGGACCAGTACTTTGCCTCTTTGTTGAAGGTTATCTAAAGTAAGGATTCATCCCCAAGTTGCAATCCAAGCAAAAAGATGAAACTCTAGCTGGAAAACTAACTTTCCAAATCGCTTTCCAAGGAAAATCCATTATACCAGCAACCTCCCTATCTAGGAGTAAGACTTCGCAGAAAAGATTCCATCTCTCTCATTGTTCCGCACCAAAGCATCATCGGAAGCAGTTGAAATCTTCAAATTATAAAAGACAACAAGAAAGCAGGCAAAAGCTTTGAATTCCCAACCTTGGGCTTGTCTCAAGTAATCAATCTCCCACATGATCATTTTGTTGTTTTACCAATGACAGTCCACTACCAAAGCTTCATGCAGAGATCTGGGAACTGATCCCTTGAACCCATTCCCCCACCAAACGTCAGAGCAAAAAATCGCTTTCCATAACACAATTTGAGTGAAGTAAATAAAATAACCTCACTCCAATCCTCTTTAATCCTCTTCTATATCCCAGTACGTGCAAATCTCTCCTATCCTTAGTGATCAACCTGCCTTCTCAAGGTTGAACAGTGTAGTCAAAGGCGCAACAGGGAAGCTCCTAGGTAGTCAGGCAAGGCGGTGCATCGGGTTTTCTTTCCAAGAATGGAAAACTTAAGCCATCACGTGAAAAGCTCTAAAGCCCTTGACTGACCAAAAAGAGGCCAAAAGGAGTTCTTTATATTCAAAAAAAAATTTTCAGAGTAGTTACTGGGAAAAAGCTTTATCCATAGCGAGGGTCAAGAAAGTAACTTTAGGACCAAAAAACTTTTCAGCCTCTCTCTCTCTCTCTCTCTCTCTCTCATGTTCTTTTCCCTTTTTTGCGCTTCTCACCTGAGACGTTTTTTGGTCCTAGTGCCTGAAGTGCGCCTTTCACCTATGACAACACTGAGGCCAAAAATAGCAACCACTACTCTCCTCCCCAGATGTTCATTATCAACACCGAACCACCAAAGCTATTTGCCGAGAAGAACCTTGTTGAATAATGAAAGGGACTAAATGGCTAATCCACCATTGCAAAAAGGTTGTTTATCTGCTTTCCAATTGACCAAATGGAACTTGCAAGCCTCCTCGGTATCACCCCACCAAAAATTAGTCTGAATAGCTTTCAGCCAATTAGCCACCAAACAAGGGAAGGGAAATAGAGACATAAAATAAATAGGAAGATTGGACAGAGCCCTCTGAATAAGAGCAAGCCTCCAATCATTTGCAACCAGACAATCTCTTCTCAAACTCCTCAAAAACGGGCTCTCAGATACTCTTGTTCTTGAAGCTAGTGCCCGAAGGAATACCTAAGTAGGTGATGGGGAGAGAACCTAACCAACACCCCAAAACGAACATACCAAAGTACCATGCACTCCTTCACCTAGCGGAATAAGCTCGCTTTCACTCGGACTGATCTTAAGCCCAAAAATTGCCTCAAAACACAAGAGTACATTCCTCAAATAAAGTGACTGCTGAACATTATCTTCACAAAAATGATAGTGTCGTCTACAAAGAGGAGTTGAGAAACAATCATTTCCATGCCATGATTGTACACCTTTGAAGCCAGAAAGCCAACCCTACACGGATGCTTTGCAAAACATTTGCTAAGGTCCCTCATTACCAGGACAAATAACAAGGGGGATAAAGGGTCACCTTGTCTAAGGCCTCGAGAAGATTGAAAACAACTGGTTGAGCTGCCACTACCAAGACCAGAGAAGCTCAGGAGGGTTGAAATAAACCGTTTTATCCTGTCGCACCACCACCGCTCCCAAAGCCCATCTTCTTCAGAACAAACAAAACACGATCCCAGGAGACATGGTCATACGCCATCTCCATATCAAGTTTGCAGGTAACACCTTTCTTCCTTGCCTTTAGTTGGGAATCCACTAACTCATGTGCAATGAAAGCTGCATCTAAAATGCGTCTTCCTTCAACAAAAGCACTCTGAAAAGGACCCACCGCATTGCACGTTCTAATCTCTTTGCAAGCACCTTAAAGAGAATTTTGTACACAATGCTCCCTAAACTAATAGGGTGGAAATCCTTGATGTTAAGCGCACTGCCTCTTTCAGGAATGAAAGTGATAAAAGTAGCATTGATTCTACAGACAAATCCACCTCTCACATGAAAATCCTTAAAAAAACCCTCATCAAGTCACCTTTCACTACTGCCCACTACTCCCTGACAAAAGCCAAAGTGAAACCGTCTGATCCCAATGCTTTGTCCCCATCTAGAATGGCATTTGTATTAACACTCAAGCTCTGTGCATACCCAAGAAATTAAAAAAAAAAAAGCCAAGAGTCCCTAATTTTGACAAAATGACTATGTATTATCGATAAATCTCCAGTTTCATTCCCGCCAAATCAGCCAAAAAAGTCACTTGGGGGATCAACTGAATCTTTTCTCTTTTCATACATATGCCCTGCAAAGCTCTCAGCTCTTCTTGCAGTCTTTGCACTGGCCTGCTTAATGCCCACAACTGACAAAGCCAAATTCCAAAGCATTCATGACCAACCACAGCACATCAATAAACAATCGACAGTTTCAGGCAACACCTATTAGCCAAGATTTGACCTCGTTTTTGCAAGTTGTCCAGCAAATTACTTCCATCATCAATCAAATTCAAACAAAAAGTATGTATCATATGAGTCGTGGACAAGCATGCACGATGCCACCATCCAGAATACCAAACAATGACTTAATTCACCATCCAGCAGCCATCTCTCAAAGATGAATATAGATCCATCACTTTACGGGAAAAGAGCTAATGAAACTACATGTACATTATACGCTTTACAAAGAGTAGTGAAGCCAATTGAAACAGAAGATAGCATGAGTAATTGCAATTATCAAGTCACTCTGAACTATTTGATGACACATTTAAAGAACTGGAAACAGCATAAAGAGAGACAATACTCTCAAGCCAAGGCAACAAGGTAACATACCCTTTTGATGAACTGAAGACTATAGTGTGTTTAAAAACTTCTAAAGTTCTTGCTCTTCCATTGAAACAAACAGAGACATACTCTCAAGCCATGGCAACAAAGTAACATGCTCTTTTGATGAACTGAAGAATGCAGCGTGACTAAAAACTCTTAAAAGTGCTTTCTTTTCCACTGAAACATTGCTTCCCCACCAAATAAGAAAATTCTGAAATTTAAAAATGGAACAGGAAACACTCCAAAAAGATCCTACATGTCAATGTTTACGTGTTTTAAATGGTACAAGAAAAGATTGAACCGAAAGAAGAAAGACCAAAGCCTCTAAAAACACATCCTCAATGATTCTCTGCCTAAAAAAAAAATCAACATTTATATCCTTCTGCTAAGATCTTGCAAAGCCACACCATAGCAAATTAGAGAAAAGCTACTCAAACATAATTCTTGCAGATAATAGGCCAGTCCCAAACAAAATTAGCTTAAGTGAAAACACGAGATTTAAGCTTCCACCCAAGAATAAAAAATCCAAACCACATCCAGGTAAAAAAGCTAACCTCTTCCCCAAACACATCTAAGTACAGAGACGGCCAAACTGATTGACGTGCAGACCTTTGGAACAAAATCATTGTCCTCTGCAACAAGAAAAAGAAAGTCAACAAAGTGAATAAGGAGAGGGAGAGACAGAGACAGAGAGGTCTTAAGTGGGACTTCCCACAAATCCACAAATAGCAAGTAGTCATACCCTGATCAGCAAGAATACTCCAATACCAGCACCACAGGCAAATGCATGACTTTGGCATCCACTTTTCCTTCAGGAAAGAAATAGACAAGGTCAATTAAGTTCAAGATTAAAACTTATGATTCCAGTCCAACAGCATATCTCCGTCCAAACTATGTACTGCTAACTGAGGTGAATTGAGAAAACCTGCAGCATGATTTCCAGCTTGGCGAGCATATTCTACCACATAGCAGGCACAATGTGGGTTCCTCTATAACAGTATTGCAGTAATGGCATTGCTGCTTAATATACCTGTTCATACATTTGCAACATGAATGATGTATACTAGCAGGCAGAAAAGAATGGGAAAAAAAAGTGTCAAATTTTTTAAAGTATTCACCATCCAAACAAACCTCTGCAAAAGGTCCTGGTATAGGTAGGGTAGTTGCATCAGCTTAAAAGGAACTGCAGGGACACAGCGTGCAATGCAAGTGATCCTACTAAGCTGAGCCTCGTTGCAGAGATGACGAATCCACCTTAAGACAAAAAAGCGGAGCTTTTCATCTTTATATATCTTATCAATCGAGGGGATCTTGAACATCTTCTCAAGCGTTTGAATCTCATTGAGCTCCACAGAAGTGTCTGAGAAATGGGCAGCATAAAAAGGCTCATCTGAATCATTACCCCTATCAAAGAATGGGCTATGGGCAGACGAGTTCAGAAGCTTCCACAGCAATGCACATCTCCGCAAATAAGGTAAGCTCAAGTTACAGACTACATTGTCAATGCCCCACGATGGATCAACATGGTCAGAAACAGCATACTCAAAATCACATCCAGACTCTTTCATAAATTTGCAGATGTCACTGACCATACCATTATGAAAGCCTAATTCATCCATCTCACCTCTATGTTTCCCACAAAATGAAATTATAGCCTGCATATCCATAAAATTAAAACATAAGAATCCAACTACGTGACAACAACTATATGCCACTGCACCAAAAATAAAGAAAAAAGAAAAAGAAAACAAACAAATAGAGCTCCAAATGCCGATGTAAAAGAAAATGGATGCCAGTAACAAACCTGAGTGATGGAGACAATGTAGAAAAGGTGCACAAGTGATAATAGGGACTCCTCGCATAGCAGGAAGGGGCAAGGGAGACAAAAGAGAACCCACATCAGAGATGAAAAAGGGTCATGAGCAAGGACAGGATCGGCAGCTCGTTTCCAGAAATGAAGATCAGGATGTAGTGATTCCCCCTTGAAATCTTCCAAAGTACACAACATACTGCCTATGAAGTGAAGACCCAAGAAATTCAACAAGAAATCAAGTGATGAAGTGAAAACTAACAACATGACCCAACTAGTTATTTTAGCTGATTGTCCAATGCTATATGAGCATGATGACTATACAACCAAATCTTACCTCATTTCAAACAGATATAAAAATGATGTCATATAGAATCAACTAACAAAGGAACAAATTAAAAAGTTTTCTCAAGTCATGGCTGTTACCTTAATTCAGGGAATTAAAAGGACATTAGGAAAGAGAACCAACCGAAGAAAGAATAAAAATGGTAAGAGATTAGAAAGCAAAATCAACATAAAAAAAAAGCTAATCTAATCCAATCTAACTTATTTAATAACATATATGTGGAGAGGTGCTCCTTAGAGAAGTCTAATGAGGAACAGAAATGTGGTCCTCTCCAGTTCTTTCTTTTCATTCATTCCCTTCAAACTCTGAAAGCCAAAGCTTAAATGAAAAGAGGAAAAAAAATCCTATTTCCTCTTACTCTTCCCAGTCCCAGGTTCTAGAATAATAGTAAGTAGTAATAATCATGAAAAAGTAATCGCCCATGCTCGAAGTGAATGTGAGAGAGCTAATTTTTTCAAGTATATTAAAAAGCACCAAGGGGGTGCCCCCCATTTGCAACTTAGGAGTTAGAAAATACATTAGAAATTCATTAAGACTTGGCGTCAAATGATCTGCCACCACAATGCCAAAAATTAAGGTGGCAGGCAAACCATCCTCTACATCACCATTAGAACTTTCCTCATTTTTAAAAGCTCACCAACTTCTACCTTTCTAGATGACTCGTAAAAATGGAAGCATTGATGAAAAGTCGTATTAGCAAAGGGACAAGAGAGTGACCCTTCAATCTTTTTAAATGAGTGTTCTATAGCATGAGTTAATTTAGTATTAATTTTCAGCTATACTATCTATGAAGGAGGACAAGAGAGTCATATAAATATAATGAGACTCCCTTCCATTCTTTTCACTTCTTCAACCAAACATGAAATGGTCAAATCCCCTTCGTTTTCTTTCTTTTCTTTCGTAAGTATTTAAACAACAACAAATCAAATCCTTTCCCATCTTCGTTTTTCTCTTCTGAGGACATTATCCGTATCCTTTCCATTCTCTTCTAATCACTCCATCCAAACTAAGTGTAAGAGTAGTCTCCACCACATGCACAAGAGAAGTATCAGATCTCTCATATGTTTTGTCTCATTTATTTTTCCGGATAGACTTTTGATAGGGAGTTAGCACCCTTAAATAAGCAAAGCTAATCATTTTCTAGAATCAGGCATCAAATAAGGGAGAAGACGAACTAAAAGTAGACAAGGTTTCCATAATACAAGAATATTTAGAACTTCTATTCTAGTTATAAAAGAATCAAGCCCAAAAAATTATCGGTTCTGTCTCCAATCCATTTTTGCATTGATATATAGACTATCAAAGATGTACATATTGCACTGTTCAAATATCACTAAGGAAATTAAGGAAAGATTTTTCCATTAACACTCCACGATAAAAGAGCCTGCCTAATTTTCAACTTGAGATCTATTCTTACTTCAACTTTTGTTAGGTTACTAATCTACTTTTACTACTCCATGTCGGATTAAGAAGTACTTTTAAGATTTAACAAGCCAATTAATTGATGATTTTGAATTGATTTTAGTTCGACATTTTTCCGAACAAAACTATAAGGGCATGAATGGTAACCATTATGTTCCTAGAAATAATTTCTGGCCAGAAATTTTCTATTTTTATTCCCTAGATTAGTTTTTGAGTAAAGAAACGTGTTTAATAACGACACAAAATTTCTATTCTCGGAACAGAAATTCATCTGATAATGACAATTTCTATAATTTTTGTTCCCTCAGTCGATCTATTGTCTATAACCTCATCTTCTATAGATCCAAATGGGTACTCTGGATCTCCATATAGGGAAAAGTTCTTATCCCTCTTGTCTTGATCACAGATGTAATTATGCATAGCACAACATGCAATTACAATAAGTGTTTGCTTTCGAATTGTAAATGAGGCATGTGCCTCAAAATGAAAAAGCGATTCTTTAATGTCACAAATGATCTCTCAATGACATTCCTTAGTGAAGAATGCCTATAGTTGGACAATTTTATTGTAGCTTGGTTTGAACACCCTTTTGGGTTTTGGCTTTGAGGAGGCATTCTTGTCCTTCCACCCCTTCAACAACCCACTATTCTTAATTGTTGAATGAGCTTGTTCTTTGCCTCTTCTCCTTCTCCTTCTCCTTCTCCTTCCGTGTCAGTGAAAGCAGGGTGAGAGAGGATAATGTTGAGCAACTGAGTCCCTCTCAGGGCATAGGTGAGTGGCTAGTGACCCTTAGGAGTGTCCTCCTTTAACTCCCACATTAACTCAATTGGGAATGACCTATAATTGTATTGCTCAAACTCCATGTCCAACTTCTTCATCCACCCAACCTTGATGAAGAACCTCGTGAAGTCCCTCTTGGCCTTGTCCCACAGCCTTTTCCAAATGTCATATTTAAAGCGGTCGTTGCTATGGCGACTCAATAGGTCATCAATCACCTTGAGGTCGGCTGCGGCGATGAAGTGGGCCTCGGATAAGAAGACATAGCCGCGCTTGATGGCAAAGTCGCCGGCCAGGGCAACGAGAAGGCAATGGGTCTCCTCATTGGCATGCTAGAAGTTCTTGATGGCAAGGTGGCACTCAAGGAGGTCGAGGGAGGTGGAGGGGGGGGAGGGGGTGGTGGAGGTGGAGAGGGCGACATTGGTGGTGGTGGAGGAAGAGGAGGTGGTGGTGGTGGTGGTGGAAAGTAAGATTTTTTATTTATGATTCTGTTCTAGAAATAGAATAATAGAAAATTTATACTTCTCATTTCTATTCCAAACCTATTTTTGAGCTAAAAATTTATTTCAAAAATAAAAAAAAATGAAATTGCATTACCAAACAGATTCCTGTTCCTGAGAACAGAAAAATAGAAAATCAAAGAAACAAAATGGTTATCATACGCGTCCTAAGATAGATAACCCCAAAATGTTCGTATTTAAATATAAAAAAGAAATTCATTTGTAATCTTATGAGTTTGAGTTTAAACAACATTTACACAATACTATAGATAGACATTTCCTTGGATAGAAAACATCTCCTATTCTTTGTATATTTAATAGAACATACATAGTTTTTCCATATAAGATGAGAATGTCATGAATGATGTTTAAGTTTAGATTGGTTTAACTTTTATTTTGATTATGGTTATGGTTTTCGAAATGTCCAAACCGACAAATTTTGCTTAATTTGCAAATCCTACAAAACCTAACCAAAAACCAAACCAAATCGAATCAATACATATCAAGCACATGCAATACCATGGGGAAGAATTGTTAGTATACTTGACAGTAGGATAGTGAATTAGTTGCAAAGGAAATGCCGGACCTATTCATATAAAAGAAAAGAAGCACCCCCAATGCTACTCCCACCTCAATTCCCGATCAAAAACTAAAAAAGACCTCCAAAAAGCCTGATGTGGCCTTCTTAATAGTTTTGCACTGGGAAAAAAAAGCATGTTTCCAGTTTAATCTAATGCAACAAACATTATTTAGATACAGATAAATATGAGCCGTTAATTTAAAACTTAACAGCCCATCTGTATAGAAAGATACAGATGAGTAAAAAAGATAAAGACTTAGAAATTAAGTATATTATATTTCTCCTCACCCTTCAACATACTGAATATACCAAATGAAAAAATAAATAAGACAAAACTGTTGTCATAAGGAGAAGAGAAAACAAGGCTCAATCATAGAGATATACGACAAGTATATCCGTAATCAGTCAAGGGTTGGGATATAAACGGCTCAAGCTAACAAGACATATAAAGATGATAAAAAGATATAATTTGATTCTCTAAGATTCATTAAGTAATGGACTAAATTAGCCAATGTATTTCCTGGATTTCGCACCATTTCCATAGATACGTTCGTAACATGTTCTTAATGACGAGCAAGGAAGATAACACAGACAGCTTAAAGAAATAGAGGAGAAGCATCCCTTATAGAGGACGCCTGACTACTATGATACAGTAAAATGGGACAGAAAGAAAGACAACAAATATAACACTTTAATCATATAATAAGGAATTACCTTCTTTGCCATCAGGAGAAAATGGGCGATCCGTCGAAATGCCAAAGCAGATTGAATCTGCAAAGAGCTTAATGCCTCTAAATCTTTGAAGAACGTCTAGGGTATCCTTAGTCCTCATGCTCTGAATGGCCCTCAAAAACAAGGAGAAAACAAACTTCCCAGCAGATGAAATTTCCTTGAACAAGGCACTAAGGCTAAGATTTGGGGTGAGAGACGTCCTTCCACTACGAGCAGAAATTTCTGTTGATATAAGCGAGTAACGAAGAGTATCCCACATGATAACTGAGCAAGTTGCCTTAGCAGTCCTAGATGATCTTTTCTGTTGGCCTGGAAAATACATCTTAGATAGCAGATCACAGAGCAATTCGAGTTTTGATCTCAAGCTAGAGTTACTATGAAGAGGAAAAGCTTTAAAAAATTCCCCCTTCTTTACTAAATCGGCTGCAGATTGCAAAAGGCACAAGGCTTCCGGTAAATGAAGGGAAGTTGTGTCACTGCTTGCACCAGGCCAAGGACATTGCGAAGAATTGGGAAATGAACTCGCTGATTGCCTCCACAACATCTGACCAACACCTGGTAGGGCAGGCAAGATTGAATTTGCCAGACGACGGCAAACAGGGCATAGAAATTCACCCTAACATGAGAAGAAACATATATTAGTATAGGACTTACAAGAGAAGTAAAAATCAAGACAAACAGACATGTTCAAAGTGTCAACAGTTCATGATATGGATTGTAATATTAAAAGACAGTCAATTCACATAATAGGTTGAAGTAAGAATAAAACACAGACCCCTTCCCACACAACAAAAAGAATATGTAAATAAAAGTAACTTTTGCGCTCTTTACACTTAGAACATAACCATGAAAAATTTACATCATCATTGGTGTTTAGGAAAAATCATTTTTTTACACAATAAGTTTGGTTCTAGTCTCATTTTGTTCCCATTAATATTTTGGCCCATTCAACCCTCACCCAAAAAACACCAAATAAAAAAGGAAAACAAAACATCCAGACAAAGCCTCACTAGTTTGTTCAATTTATTACCTAAAGTATTGATGCCACTTGCTTTTTGAGCAAAATCATATCTCGCTCTAACTGATTTGAAGTTCTTGACTTTATTTTAATAACCAAGTATGGAATGCAAATTGGTGTCAAAAGATTTGTCTGACTTGTCCAAATTCAAATACGAAAGAGAGTGAACCCCTGTAACTTGTAGCCAAAAAGTAGGAAAAATGCAATTTAAACCAGTGTGAAGCTCAGGGAATATATTAACATAAACAAATTTTACAGGGAACAAGAAGATCAAATTTCAAAGAGCAAAAGAAATGTGATCTATTTTTTATAGGGAAAATACCATCAAAACCCCCAAACTATGCCACTTGTGACAAATTTATCCTGAACTTTTTTTTGTCGCACGAAAAACCTCAAACTATGCTACTTGTGATGGCCGGCGGAGGGAAGAGAGAAAAAAAAGGAAAAAAGACAAAAAAACAAAAAAAACAAAAATGCCCATGGTCCAAAGTATTGTGGGGTAAATGTGTCACAAGTGGCATAGTTTAGAGTTTTTCATATCACAAAAAAGGTCATGGTAAATTTGTCACAAGTGGCATGGTTTGGAGTTTTTTGTGGTATTTTTCCTTTTTTATATTCACAATCAGTTCCTACCAGTGAGTTTCCCGTTGAAACTTTTTTATCCTTATTAGCATGTCCACTAGTAGTCCTAGACCGTCCTAAAAATGCCCTCCTTGTGTGTTGTCTTCTCGGAAATAAAAACTAGCAAACTAATTCTCCTGCATCATGTACTAAACATCTACAATCTCTAAGGCACAAAACATGGTGAACCGGAGTAGAATCTAACATTCACATCTGCTGAAGTATGTATGTTTTCCCTTTCGGTAAAATCAGATTAAATCATTGGTCTTCTCTTTCTAAACACCCCCCCATCCCAAAAAAAAAAAAAAAGAAAAGAAATCCTCACTATTTAGACAAAGGTTGTCCGTAATAGCATCAGTATCTTTCTCTTGCACTAATAAAAAACTCGCAATATTGGCAAGAATACAAAAGCTCCCCACGTTGGTTGTGCCGGGTTAACTTTTAGGGTGTATTAAATTGAAAAAAGTTTCAAAGTCACAGAGTGTGGTCTTAAAGCCTACTGGTTGAAGGCAATAAGATTGACAGGAAAGCTTGAAGAAGTACAAATGGAGCTCGTCCCTAATCCAAGAAAAGTCATTCCAGCTCTCTGGCTACGATTAAGGGGGAAAAACACTGCCAAATAACGAAGACAAAATAAGATAGGGACTCTCTGGCTATGATTATAGGTGTTCGCCAGTGTCTTTTATAATTTAATGAAGACAAAATCTACTATAAGCAACGCAAGTATCTAAATCCAATATAAACATCAATCAACAGCACTAAGAACTTGGTGGTTAAGAGAAATGAGATGACTACCTTATGCAGCCTAAGCATAAAAAAAGAGAGAGTTAAAGGACATGCACCTTATCGAGATTCACAATGTGCCCTCCTTCAAAGATAATTCTTCTTGTATGTCTGCAACAATTGTTTCAGGAACAAGTCAACTTTGTCAGGAAAGAGCGGTACGCAGGAAAAAGGAGACTGCTAATTGATTGGCTAAGCACAACAAAGAATTTGATAACAATTAGATTTGCTTTAAGCAAAGGTCCACTGAGATTACAGTCATCAAGCTGACAATATCCAGAAAGTTCACCAAACACAGCAAGACAAGGACAACAATTTGAACAATGTCTGAAGCTTCACAAGAAAAAAAACTTCATATGTCACCTTTTAAGGCTGAAACACTATCAAAAAGTTGCCCACAAAGTTGATAGATGACCAATCATTTTTTGGCAGGTTAATTACTCAAACTGATCCTTTTCCCACAAGATGCAAACAACTAGCTAGGTAATGATTCGGCGTTTTTGCTTTGGGCAACCTGCTGGTACATTCTATTAGTCTTGCAATACATTAGTGAATAAATCTTGCAGAATTTTTCAATTTGTAGGAAACTAATCAACCACTCTTATATACAATGATCATAGGCAAATGCCAGAACTTCCAATGTGGCATGACAATTTCTCGGCCTGAAATTAAAGACACTTAAACTTGACCTAACTAAGATTAAAGTGCATCAAAATTCTCAAAGCAGAAATGTGGTACATTTAATCTTCAAAGCAGAAATGCGGTACATTCAACTTCTGTTACCCACAATCCTATATCATGTTCTACTACAGACAACTTCACGAAGTTTAAGCTGTGTTAACATACCCCAGATGAAAGAAAAACTCACATCACGTCTAACAAAAAGAAATTACCATATTAAAATTAAGCAAGGTTCACAATAGCAGAAACTCACCGATGCAAGTATAGCAGCTGCCAAAAAGCAGATAGCCATCACAATATGCATTTATTTTCAAAATGATAGCACGTGAAGAATCATAAAATAACTATTGGGGATTAGATGGTGCATTTGTTGTGCTTACAGAAACTCTTGGCTTGGTTTTTTGGGTTTTTTGGTCAAAACTCCAGTGTAAAAAATTATTTTAGTTTAAAGTACTGTGAAAAATGATATACAAATCAATCAGCTAAAATCTATAAATTCTGAATTATTTTTTGGTGTTTCATGCAAAATAGTCAAAAGGTATGAGCCACAAGATTTAAAAAAAAAAGAAAAAAAGTTAAAAGTTAAATTCCCTCCAAACAAACCTTAACCAGACTAGAAAACTTTTATGCAAATCTGTCTGGAATTACTTTCATCTTTGCTACATTTTCCTAATTTAAATTTTGCAGCTGACGCATTTTGACATTTTAAACCCAAAATACCTAAAACTATCACCATATGCTAATTTTGACACGTAATTCACATATACTATCTTTTAGAATTTGAATAATAAATTAAAATTGGCGGTAGAGCAATTAAGTAATTTTTGCTTTTATTTATCCAAATCAAAACAAAAAAGCTCATAATGTTTTTGGCATAAGTTACTGAAGTGTCGCAATATAGCCACTCGTCCCAAGAGGTCAAGTATGTTCATCAACATTCTTGTTTTCTTTTCCCTTTTTCAATGTTGTGATAACAGTGATGACACTTGTCAGGTGACAGATGTTATCACTGCATAGTGCCAACAACATCCGCTATTGACCCAAAACATTTTTCTCACCATCATAGCAACAGGAGCATTATCAGCAGCCGCTGCTTCCACTTCAAAGCAGCCACTACTGGCCAGTATATAAACTTCCTATCAAGGCATGCCATAGCTAACATCTGATGTAGCAGAATTTTAAACTCATGCATAATGGGACATTTCTTAAACCTCCAACCCAAATAACACATGCACCAGTCAATCATTTTCTATCCTCCGGTTGCCATCAATGACAATGAAACCTAACCACCATCACAATCATATCACCAAACAAAGGATGAGAAAAGAAATTTTAAGCAGAACTAACCTTTCCTTCAATGAAGATAGATAACGTTCCAGACATCCCTGATGCACTGCATGACCACAGGAAGAAAGAAATATTCCATCACAATCATCTGGACCAAATCCATCATATGCTAACCCTTGTTTAGCATTTTCTACTGACGTCTCATCAATGTGCAAGTGTTCAGAAGCTGATGGATCTTTTGCTCTATCTCCTGAAAGGCAAGCTATATACTTTGCAAGCAGAACAGTTTCATCGTCTTCAAAATCCCCTGCAACCTCTTGAGATGTTGAGATATTTTTATCTCCCTTAACTGACTCTAGGAGATGTGCATTGTTATGAACTCCCCTTCGAACCATTCGGTACATATCTTCCTCTAGAGTCTCAAACATATATACAGTGCTTTCCTTTTTATCCTTAGACATCTGCGGCACTTCAAGGTTTCTCAACAAAGGGAAGCCAGCCCTGATAAACTCCATGAAAGCATTGACTTCAGAAGGTTGGGCATTATGCATAAATTTATTTATAGTATTGCGAACCAACTGCACTAACTTAGAAGGTGGATCTCCTTCTGAATGACAAGCTGCTGTAACTTCAACTCCACTTCGTTCAGATTCCTTGTTCTTCTCGATCTGCATTGTTTCCTTCTCTGGCCATTGAACCATATCCCATGATGGGGGTCCTCTTTCAACAAGACTTAGCAGCCTAGATTTCTTATATCAGGAACAAAAACGAACATTAATTTTAAGAAGAGATGAAGACACAAAAAAAATATATAACTTGTTACCTGGAGAAAAATTAAGAAAGAGAGAGGATTCTCTGGATTAGAATCATGGCAAAGAGAGCAAACATCTTGAGCAGATTCTCTGCTCTCACTAACGGCAGCCGAACGAGTTGCCTCTTCTGCAGAGGATAAGCCCTCATCAGTTGAAATGCTTGCTAGAAACTTGGACTGCTCAGCTCTCATTCTTGCCTGCAAAACAAACTTCAATAAGCCAAATAGGTTGAAGCAAATTTGTGCTGGTAATACAGCAACCTATGGAGCAAACTTTAGTCTTATATGCAACAAATTTATGTTTGCTGGAAACATGCTCCAACAAATTTAGCACATTTATTTTCCAACCACCAATCTTTGTCCGTCCTGTAACATCATTTTCGCTCGATTAAAAGCTTCAGTTTATTGGATCAAGCCATATACTCTTCCTATTTATATATCAATTCATCAAAAATACTTTTTGAGATGAAGTTTGTCCGTCCTGTAACATCATTTTCGCTCGATTAAAAGCTTCAGTTTATTGGATCAAGCCATATACCCTTCCTATTTATATATCAATTCATCAAAAATACTTTTTGAGATGAAGTTTGCCCAGAGTCATGTAGTTTTAATACCTCATGTACAACAAAATGATGACTTGAAATATACATGTATGTAGACCACAGAGCACCATGGACAGATTAAACATCACACAAACACTACAGCTATTTTGAACATGACCAAATCAACAATTAGGATAAAGACAACAACAGCCAACTTCAACTAACTTAGACCAAGTCTCTATTAAAATGCATGGCTCTATATTTTACTTATTACACCAAGCAAGCAGAAAAGATTATCTGCATAGATAATGTCTCACATCCCTACCATTATAGCAGCCTGCCTTTCGCGAGCTTTGGCTCTGTGTTTCCCTTCATTAGAAGGAGATCCTGAACTTCCATTACCACTGTCTAGGACGGACTGCGGTACTTGATTGAACACTTCTGGGGCTAGCCGTTGCAACTCATTCATACAGTAAGGATCGATTTCAGCAATTCTTTTCAATAAGCTTTCAATCATATGTGAAAGATTGGACCCATATGCATCCGTCTGATTCCCAACTCTCTCTTTCTTATGTAACATCATCAGCAAAACAAGTAGGGATAATAAGCTGAGTTTGCCAACACCATAAGATAATCCCTCATTAATTTCTTCAGCAACAAAAGATAGCATGGAATTTTGATCTCCATAGAGCCATGTTCTATCTGCGGACTCTCTCTGCTGAAAACAAATATCTACAGCTAGAGAGAGCAAGTGCAATGCAACAATCAGGACACCATCAGGTGCACGTGAGTCACGTGCCTTATCACTGAAAACAGCATAAAATAGCACTGAGCGGATTAATTGAAGGGTCACTCTACAAGTAGCTATTCCAGCTATTCCTTGTAAAGGTGCATATATGTAGGTCCACCTAGGTAACTGAGCAGTTAACGCTGAAACACTGCAAAAGCGTGCATATCTTTCTTCTGCAAGTTGCAATTCTCTTGAGTTCCAACGCGGGTGATACAAATCCAGTTCTTTCCAGCATGGCCATCGCAATGAATATGTACCCTACAAAAAGAGTGACATATTAGGATGATATCTGTCAAAGGCTGGTAGAGAGAGAGTGTGTGCGAGTGTTAAAAATACCTGATTAAGGCCAGAAGGATTGGAATATGAAGCAATAGTATCCAAAATTTCCTGCAGACCCTCAAACTTAGCCAGGTCACGGGGCAGTGACTTCACAAGTTGACTCCGAGTGGCATCACCAGCGGCTAACTTGTAAACCAACTCTCTTCTCAAACTTTCAGCTGTAGTCTGTCCACAAAATCGCCTTTCTTTAACAATTTGGATTATAAGAGTAAGCATTTCCTCTACTAGAACCGGTTCATACCTGAAAATACATATCATTCAGCCTTAACACAAGAAGCCACATTTCCATATTGGATGGAACAATCAGAATAGATAACAACATACATGTAGTATGTAAAAGCCCAAGGCAACCCGTCCAAAGATTAAGAACTCCCTTCCCCCCCCCCCCCCCCCCACCAAAATCCCAAAAAAAATGTTGCTTCTCCTACATCTGAAGTCTCTCACTCAAAATTGCGTGCACATGCACGTGAACATCGAGGATGCTAAAAAAAAGTGTGATATTAATATGTAATTTTGCCATATCAAAAACAAGGCAAGTAGATAAATTACAATCGTTGACACGTGTATACACATGTATTATATATAGCACCTAACAAGACTTTCTTGTTAATAGGATCCGTTGAGGATTATAGGACCACTACCAATTCACTTCCAATTATCTGAAAGCTCAAACTTTCAGAAAAAAAAAACATGCTAGCTGTAAAGAAGGAAAACCATAATTTGATTATAGGAGATTACAAGGATTCCACTCTGGACTCGGGGCTTCAAAAGTGCATAATTGATTGTTCTATAGCTTAAATGTATAAATAAGTGGAAAATGGTCCCACAATTGTAAACATGGCATGAGAAAGCGGCCAGACCATAGAAAAAGGGGAAGTGCATGGTTCGGTTTTTGGTACAATTTGAAAAACTAGGAGCGAGCAGCTTAGAATGAGGTCCCACTCTACACACTCCTAACCCCACCCCAACCCTAACTAGAGATGGTAATGGGTTGGGTTTAATAGGGTACCCTCCCTGACTCAATCTACAATAGAGCTTAAACAGGTTGCAGGACGGGTTGGGGATATTAGTTACAGAACCCCATAAGGTTTGTGACAGGTTTGTCATTTGTCTCACAAGTAATCCAAACCCAAGAGCCATTTTACTACAACAGTTTTACTTTTCTAATGAATAGAAGGTCCCCTATTTAATTATATACAAAGATAATAGAAATTACTTATGCCCATTTACATTCTTTTGAACATTCATAGTTTATACATTATGTTCTATTAATACAAGAATTTGAAATTGAATTGGTTTCATAATTTGGATTTCCAAAATGGTGGATGTGTACTCATGAGGTTTAATTTTACATTGTGTTAACAATTTTTTTCATTACAAAATTATATAGGAGAAAATAACAATTGTAGAGGCATTGAGACACGTTGAGAACCCACCAGGTAATTTAAGTGGCGATGGGGTGGGATTTCATCAAAAAACCATAGAGGGTTTGAGACAAGCTTGGGAAATACTCAAAAATTAGTGGGACGGGGGTACAGGATCAATCGTCCCAAATCCCATCCCATTACCATCCCTACCCTAAAAAAATTCAATTTTTGAACCTATGTCAAATCTCCATGTCAGAGGAAGTGCTAGAACTTCTGGATATGAAACATCTTCATTTACGTCCTTAAGCATTTGGAACAAACGGTTGTGCACACTGATTCAGAGGAACCACAAATGATAAGTAGAGAACTATTCACTTTCACCAGTAGCAATCATCTACCCATCAGAAGCTTCATAATTTTCTCACTACAATCTCCATTGGAACCACCAAACCAACAACACAAGAATGGGATATTTACATTAAATATTCATGCAACAAACATTGTCTCTAAAGCAATTTTTGGACAAGCCAAGGACGAATTAAAAGGAAAAGGCAATATAATTAGAAATTCAGTCTTCTCATTTTCATAGGTGGACTAATGAAACCTGACTACTTCCAATTTCTAACAGATTTCTATGGTCTAGAACTCGTACAAGAGGAGCACTATCAAAAACCATTCCCTTTCTTTAATAAGCATGGCAATTCATAACAAGTAGGTGAGAAGACTAAGTACAAATCTTACAATTACTGGCTAATGTACAAGGAAAAGCTGACAATATGCAAGTATACATATCAGACGTTTGGTACATAGCCCCCATCTCTTTCACTAACTTAAGCATCCTGATACTTATAACCACCCTTAAAGCAGCATATCTTCTGCAGCCCATCAGTTCCGCCAAGATCACCAATGACACAACTCACGCCAGAATGTATGACCAATCATTGGCATCAAAGTAATCATCATTTAGTTTTTCCTCATCCCCCATTTGCATTCTCCCTTCTATTCACCAATTAGATGAAAAGCCATTTGGCTGCAAGCACCAAAACCCTTGGGGCCTTTTTTGATGTAGCTGCAGCATGTGGCTTTCAACTTCGGTAGCAAGTATTATTGGATGTAGTAGTACGTAGAAGCTCTACGTTTGAAACTGCTATTTTACGTCATTTACTCAAAAACGACAAAATATTGTATTTTAGACATTTCATGGTTTAAGATGTAAAACTAATTTTCGTCAATATTTCTGCTCACAAGCCGAATCGACAAGCTAGAACCTAGGGGAACTTCAACTTCCAGCCTGTACAGATTAGCTCTTTACTGGCTTCTTAAACCCAGATGACTTGTCATTCTAGAAGCTAGTGGCCAGGAGTTGGTTGTAGCATGTTCAGAGTGAGGAACAATTTTGACAAGTGAATTACTCAAACAAAATGAAGATGACAACAATGATATAAATGATTACTTTATGCACTATCCAAAAGGATTTTTTATGAAAAGGGCCATAGCACAAAGTCCCAAAGAACAGATGGTATAATGCTCGATAACCATAAGTGAACATGCAGGGTTCTTTTGAAACATCTATCCACTGGCCAAATGCTCTAATGTGTATCACCTTTATCAGTGATTGAAACTTTGAAAGAAAACAGAAAAGGAATACGACACAATGAAGCTCGAATTTCTAAGACACAGCCAATTCCTACTCCTTCTATGAGAATGTGTTATAAGCCCAAGAATCCCTCCGCTGCTTTTTTCTGAGAGAATAAACCAAGGGCTGATGGGCAGCTTAACAATAGGCCCAAAAAAGAGGGACCACAAAGCAACTTCAGGCCATTCATTCTAACAGAAGATATATCTAGACTCACGGCAAAATTCAATATCCAAATAAAGCTATCCTACTTGTTCATAAAAATGCGAATCTTACAATTCTCCTGATCTAAAAACAGGTCGAGATGTTATTTAACAAAGGCATGTATGTGCGATTCAAGAAAGTATGCACATACTCGCTATCCCGTGCAGGCTTAAGAGAGAGGTAACTCAATAGCCCAAAACGTTCTATTATTCTGCTGACGAAAAGATCAGCAGGGGCTACGGCCGCACAGAACTGCATCAGGAATAGGTCAAGCTCCAAACCTTGCTCGGACCTGCAGAAAAGCAAAATTAGGAATCGCCATGCCCTATAGGAATCTGTAATGAATAAAACTAGGAAAATCAACATTGAGTTAGAAGGAATGTCTGTCACTCTGGCGTGTAAATCACACAAGATGAAGACCACATACCACCGAGCTGAACGATACAATTCACGATATACGAGGGCTGCATCCCCATTCTTCTTCCACATTCCAGCGTGAACCTCAGTGCAGAACACACTAATACGTAAAGGATGCTCCATGACAAGAGCAGAAAAACCCACTGGACTACAGAGACCCAAAAGGCACTTAAAAAAGTTGGAGTAGGGCACTGATGGCTGATAAGCAAAAGCAGCAGCTTTTTCATTGGATGCAGTTGTATCCCCATCCCATATTTTCAAGGCTTTAAGCAGAAGTAATGAGAGTAAGCGATGCAACGGAATGTGAACAGATATATCTTGCGAACTAACATCATAGACAATATTTGGCCAATCCTGCAAACTAAGAACACGCAAAGCACCCACTTCTGAAGCATAATCACCTCCCATTGCACAATTATCGGAGGCCACAGAAGCATTTGCAACATCACTTTCACCAACAGGTATGGACTTACTTTCAGTATCAGCATCCTCCCCATTATCTACACTGTCATTGGGCAAATCACCACGATTAAGTCTACCTTGCTGGTCACTAGGACTACCAAGTCTACCAAATATATATTTACCTTTTCTGATCCTCAGTATTGTCTTCTTCAATGTGGAAAAATGGCTAGTGGCAATACTACTGTTGCTCTGAGATAAATCAATTACAGTGGCCCCTGAAGTCTTATCAACTGATAACCAATTCTCAATGGCCTTCAAACATTCATTTATTAGCCATGTGATAAATAGTGGAACTGACGGATGACTACTTTTTACAGTATCGACTTCAGCAGCCTTGGATCCAGATGCTGATGCCTTGCTCCTCCCTGAAGTGCTACATGCAGAGCTTTCCTGAGATAAACGTACTACTTTTGCATGTCTCAGACTTTCTCCATCATCCATGACCATTTCATCAATCCCAGTGGTGTCAATTGTCTCTTTAGCAGGTTCATCAGAAGATGCTCCATCAACCAGTAGGGAGTGAGTATTTGCTATTGAATAGCATAAACCAAAAGGAAAGTGTGCATCATCAATTTCTTCTTCTATAAGTATACCTGTTTCTCTTCTTAGAGGGTTCATTCCTTGCACAAAGTTCAAAAGCCCCATCCAAGTCCGTAAGATATCCCGCTTTTCATTAGTTAAATACTTCTGTATGACCACATGGCTCACAACAAATCGTACATCTTCAGCCACACGAATGGTTGTAGAGTACAAATTTTGCCACTTGGTGAACTGTCAACAGAATTTTTCAGTTATTTAGACATGGCAGAACAAAGGAAATGATGTTAAAGAAAAAATCAAAATGTATTTTATTAAAGTACTTTTAAAAATCAAAACGAGACATTTATCGTGGATTTGCTTCAACAGGTAAAATGGAAAACCATTAAAACCTACTTTTCAATGAAGCTCCTCTTCCATTGACACTTCGAAGCTAAATAGAGATAAAAACTTCATGAGATACACAGAACATCATCGGATAACTTGAATATTGCCTAGCCAAGCCATCAATTAGTACAGTAAGGACACTGATTAGATGGCCAATCCTCGATACATAGAATACCAAGTGCTTTATGATATAAAAACTCACTCAATAGTTTACAGCGGCTGATACTACCAAAACAAATGGAGGACGTGATTTGTAAAAATACACCAAATGATACACTGCATGATCGATTACCTAATAGAAACCTAGTTGATTGAGAAGGAAGTAGCATCAAATCAATAGTCAGAAGCAGCAGAATGAGGTTTGACAATAACACAAGTGATCCATAGTTTTCTCAATATTCCCTCATTGCAATATAGTAATGTAATTTCCAAAATAGAGACACGGAATTCAAATACTAACTGAAAAATGTATGTAATGCAAGCACTGAGATTATACATAGATCAGATTTCACTAAAAGATGACTCCTTACAGAAACACTTCACTCAAAGAGCACTGATTTTGTCATAAATTAAATGTACTGTTATTTCCCAATATCATTCACCACTTCCAGTTGGTTAATACATTCCATTTAACTGTTTTCTAAAAGATTCTCAAACAGTACCATTGACATAAAAAGTAAATGATAATTCAATAATTTATTAGACAGTTATCATTTATTAGACAGTATATAAGACTTGATATACGTCTTAATTGGAAGTATCTTTCAGTGTTCATTCTACATCTGAGCATTCTTGTTTAAAGTATCAACTGTAAGATGTCTAGATTATAATCAATCTACAAAACAATATCAACACCCCATCAGTAAGGAAGAAACAATACCCTTCAAAGGGATTTCCAAAGAATACTTTCAAGTATTCTGAAAGCAGAGAACAACTATTGACTTCATTAAATTCCGAAAACAGTCTATCCTGCTATGAAACTATTCAATAATGAGAACCATAGCTGTCAATCATACACAAACTTATGATTTATGATATCCATAAATAATCTAGGATCTTCAAGAGAAAGGGAGAGAAAAAATAATCAAAGGCATACATCTAGCGGATATTGGCTAAGTGCTTAAGCAATTGGTTTGGATCTAGCAGATCCTATGTCCACAGCGTCACCCCACATTAATCTTACGGGTCATGCCCGACACCCTGTGGAAGGAGCCTTATCCAATATACGTGAATGGAGCAGTTTGCATGGAATTTGCTGAGCCGCAGGGCTCAAAAACCCCGTGTTATAAAAAAAGAAAGCACACGAGATGGCTCTATTTATAGAACAAGATAGACACCTAAAACCCTGATTATTTTATTTGAGACTCACCTACTAACTAATATTTAACGCCACTGAGTACACTTCAGTACTCACCGTCAAGCTAGAGTATCCATATTGCAACTAACAAGTGCAACTTTCTCTTAAAGAGTGTGACCAAAGTGCAATGTAAACTGGACCTTCCAATAGATAATGGATGTGGCAACATCCAACCAAATTCAAGACAATTTTGTGTAACCCGGTCCTTACATGACAAACTAAATACATTCGACATAAATACTAAAGTTGACAGAGAACCAGGGAAGAATGAAGTGATCAAAAAGTTGACAACTCTTTCTCACGTGATGTTGGTTAAAATCATGTAAGAACCCAACTTGTATTGTGGCAAACCAAACTGCATCACCCCACAGTACTCAACTATGGCTGCTCAACAAATGTGTGCTTGACTCCAGCGCTCACGGCTAACTAGAACTTGATGGTGACTTTGCTTGTCAATGACACACACAGTGTAAGAAGAGTCGCAACTAATAGCATCCATAATAGGCTTGTTGAGATTTCAGAGGACCAAAATTGGAGAAATTGCCAAAGATGAGTCGCTAGATATCGGAGCAATTATGGATCTCTAGAAAATCCTTTTTTTTGTTTTTTTAACCTTTTCTCTAGGATTAGAAAAAGACATAAAACAGGAAAAGACCAAAGCAGAAACCAATGGCAACAGAGATGACAAATCTTGACGGAAACCAGTGCTGGAAATAGAAAGATGAACAAGGGTGCGTTTGGTAACATTTCTATTTCCAAGAACAATTTTTTTTAGAAATAGTTTTTTTTTCTATTTCTATTCCCTAGATAAGTCTCTAAGCAGAAGAACGCGTTGGGTAACTCCACAAAATTTCTATTCTCGGAATAAAAAAAGAACAGAAAAGTGTTTGGTACAACCCTAAAAAAATTTTGTGACGTGGAATTTTTTTTAGTTTTTTAATAATTTTCTGAGATTTTTTGAATTTTTTTCTTTTCTTCACTGGCCATCGCCGAGGCCCGGCGACCAGCTAGAGGAGGAAGAAGAAGGGAGAAAAAAAAGAAAAAAAATGACTTGTTTCATAAATTGTTCCTTGTAACAAAGAAGTAGGCTTTTTTTGCTTCTTGTTTCTATTTCAAATCTATTCCTTGGCCACTTTTCTATTCCAGAAAATGGAAAAATGAGCTAACGTTACCAAACAAACTTCTGTTCTTTTTCTGTTCCAGGGAGCAAAAAAATAGAAAAATAGACAAACAGGATGGTCACCAAACAAGCCCCTAGCGAGTTATAGAGAAGGAAGACGAGCAAACGATGAAAAAGGAAAGCTCCCAACAAAGAAAGACAGCGGCAAAACTTGCTAGCCAAGAGTTGTCCCCTTGATGATCAGTAGAGACCAATGAGATCTGGGCTGGAGAGATGAAGAACTTAAGAGCCAAGAGATGGAAAAAGGAGACAACTTCGGTCAAGCAACTGGATATGGAAAGTGAAAGGTTGCTCAGGACAGAGGAAGAGACTATGAAGATGAGGACAACAGAGGCTGTGAGGGGGTCGTACTAGAGAACCAACAAAAATTACAAACAACAACTCCACAGAGCTTGAATGGACACATGACTAGGACTAACGAGGTTGGCAGAGAGGACAAGGGTGATGACGACACCACTGAGCTTAAAGGGACGGCATGACTGACGTTGACAATTTTGAGATAGAGCTACTCTCGAAGACGACAAGACCTGGTTTGAGACAGGGACAATCTGTGGACAATGATGCTGCTCTTGAAGATGACCAGGTGTGCCTACTCTCAAGGATGATGACATGAGCAAAGAATTGTCGACAACAACAGGCGACAAACAGCGAGCAATGGCAGCAGCGCATAACAAGGTGATTGTGTTACTGCCCTTATGAGAAAACTGGAACAGGGATCAATGGGGCTGATAAATGGGTCTTTGGGATTCTTTTCTCTAAATCAATGGTAATGAGAAAAAAGAAATATTAGGGTTTTGATTTGGGTCCCTCTCTCTTGTGGCTCTTATACCATGTAAATATTCTAGGATCATCAAGAGAGAAGGAGAGAGAAATACTTATAGGCTACATCTATACTCAATTAATTAACAAAAGGGTACATTAGATGGCTCTATTTATACAACATGAGAGACCCAAAATCCTAACTACCTTGTTTAAGACTCACCTACTAACTAATTCCTAATAGTACTAAATATACTTCAAAAATATCATAAGGCAAGAAGTATCTGTAAGGAAAAGATTAAGGTTTTAATGATAATAATTAATCAAGTACCAATTGCTCAACCATTGAGTGATTTTTTAATCCATGGAAAAGCTTGAGTCTCAACGCACAGTGATTAAATAAATGCCCTTAATGTTCAGGAGAATATTTCATAATAATGTTCAACTAGAGTAGATCCGACATCCTATCAACTAAATCACTAAAGACTGCACAATTGTCAGTATTCATCCAGTGGACAACATCCAAGGCTTGTAGGGAGAATATAATAACCAAACAGGAGACAAATTTGTGTCTTACCTGTAAACGACCGTCTTCACCAGCACATGAAGTAAATATGTCTCCCAAGCATCCGAATAGCATTTCAAGTAAGTTCATTTCCTTCACAAGACGTGGAGTCAGAGTTGGCACTGTAAAGATCTGTACTGAAAATGTCGATACAGCATGCTTCTTAGAAACATCATCATTGCACTCTTTTATAGCTTCCTCTACAACAACTGGGTAGTAACTCAAAAATGCCTTGGCAAACTCATACTTGAACAAGGGCTCTGCAAGCAGTTTAAGAAGTAGTTCATAAAGTTTCTTCACAACCTCACCACTCAAGAAACTCTCACCCCTCACCAGAATCTCCAACAGACCAGCAGATGAAAATATCCTAATTGAAGCAAAACTCAGCAAACTCTCGCTATGCTTGCAGAATTCTAGTAGCATCTCAGCTATCACAAGAGTAAGCTCATCCGCAACTTGACTACACTCTGCAGCATGGTCGCTTGCCCTGCTGTCTTCTTGAGTGGAAGACTCAGCAGACAACAGCTTGTTTTTCCAAAACACAAAAAGGGCATCAAGGACTGGCCCAGTAGAGTGTGCTATTTCCTGAGGAAGGGGTCGGATCTGTTCTGCACCTTTATGCTTCGAACAGAAGCCCTCTCGTCTCCATGCAGTCGCATCTCCACAATCACAACAACCCCCTCCAGTATATATCATTGAGTAATCATGGTCCTCATGATTCCCATTTTCAAAACAAGGTACACATATTGCACATGTGGGGTCATTTTCGCATGTTCGGCACCTATAGGCAATATCATCATTTCCCCACACAGCACCACAAACTCCCCTCTGGCCCACATCAATGTCCAAAAGAGACTCAAGTACATAGGCAGGTTCATCCTTAAACATCAACCACTGCAACCAAACCATACTTTCTCTAAAACGCTTTCTCATGTCAGTTTCTACCGGAACATCTTCAGATCCCGTTTGCAGTTTCTGATGGATCTCTGCCAACTCCTCATCTAAGGGTAAAATTGCAGATACAAGCTGTGGGGTCCAGGGCTCATTATCCTTGAGGAAAGAAACAACACCAGATTCAAAGTTGCAAAGGTACTCCGGTGGAACTTCAATTTGTGCAAGCCTCTAGCATAAATAACCAGGAAGGAGCATAAGATAGCATCCGATTTACCGAATTATTTCCTACCTATATCCCACTGTTAGCAAATTGTCTCTTGCTTCATATTATTAATGGCAAAATATTACCAAACAGTAAAAGAAAAGATCATCAGTGAAAGACTGGGCAAACAATGAAATTATTACAGTAAAAGTAGCAGAAACCTTATTACATCTCCATCCATTCAGCAGACTAAAAGATGAAAAAAAGAAGAAGAAAGAAAATGGAAATACTCACTTTCAAAATGCCCCTCGAGGCTACAACCTAAGGACTACGAACACACTGCCCTCACATCCCATACATTTCCTGTATACACAAAGCTCACTTCACACTGCCATACACTAAGTCCTATTATGAAGCTGCGGAAAAACGAAGCAGCTCAAAAAAAAAAAGCAGTGATGAGAAATTACATTTCCAGCTTCAATTCACCCGCATACAACCTGTCAAAGATCAATTCCTAGCCTCTTTGAAGTAGAGCCGACACGTTTCGCTTCCAAAGACCAAAACAGAAGCTCTCAAAACCCCATTCAGACCGCACCACATCGAAACCGACAGCAAAACATTCTCAATTCACAAACTTGAAAGAGGAAAGAAAAGAAGAAGCAAACAACAGCCGACGATCCAACGATTTCAACAAAAACGACGAAATGGAAACCGGGAAGAAAGCGAAAAACCAAAAACATCGGAAGAAAAAACCGCCGCACCTCCAGAATTCGATCTCGAGGGCCGAGATTGCTATCCTCGGGAGGGCGATCGGTGTCCATGTCCATCCCGTGGCTCCGAACGAACGGCAAGATGAACTCCGCGCAACGCAGACAGCGCCCGAGCCCCGACCAGCTCTCAAACCCCAGATTCGCTCCTCAAACCGCCCCCCCCCCCCACCCCCCGCCCCGACGGCAAGCTTCAACGATTGCAGAACTCACCGCGCGCGCCCCCCCGCACACGTCCGTCCTCGACAGCGCGGGCCACCACCAGCAGCGGTGGGGCAAAAGCTCCCTGAGTGAGGAAGGCGGCGCCGCCACCCGCCCAATCGCAGATGCCTCGCCGCTGCTCCTCCGCCGGCGGCGGCGGCGGTCCCTCGCGGTCTCGAACAATCCGGCGACGAGAGACGCCGACGGCGAAGAAGAAGAAGAAGAAGAAGAAGAAGAAAGCCCGATCGGGAAGCGATGACGCGACGGTGGAATCTTTGAGAGCAGAAAGGGAAGAAGATCGTTGCAGAGCTAGTAATTGCTTGCTGTGTTTTGCCTTCATTTTATGTGCTCGCCTCGCTTCGGCCTCTCGAGAGAGAGTCGGTGTCCAACTCGTGCCGAACGTGGCTTCTTCCTTTGCACGGAATCGTTGGGCCTGGCTTGGGCTTGGGCTTGGGCTTGGGCCCTTTGCTGTGATTAGAAATCCCGTTTTGATCCATTTTCATTTTTTGGATTGGATTAACCGAAAGCCGATAACCGGAGGCGTCGAAATGGGTTGACGACCCATTTTTTTTAACCCGTCTTTTATTAAATGGGTCGGATGCGGGTTGGCCTGTTGATAATAAATGGGATGTTCGTGGGTTTGAGCTGTAAAGCTTCGATCAAATGTGGGTCTTAAAACGGGTTTTAAATGGGTCTCTACGCTTTTTGCCCAACCCAACCTATCTGCAAATCCCTTGTGTCGGCGCGGAAGCTTTAGATTTGTGTGGTCGCGCAGGATTTGTTCGGAGGAAAACTGCGATACACGTGGGGTTTGCTCACTTCCGTGCACGTGCATGGTCTCGGATGTTTTCTTGGGCGTTAGCTTTATAATGCATGGCATTGATTGAGACATTAAGGGCATGCATGGTAACATTTTTATTTTTTTTTTCTCAAAAATAAGTGTGGAACATAAATCAATTTAGTAATATAATTTCATTTTTTTATTTCTGAAATAAATATTTACTTCAGAAATGGATTTGAAACAGAAATCAGAAATTAAAAAAAAATTATTTTTTTTATTTTTGAAATAGGAATAGAAATTATTTGCACGGTAACCAAAGCCACGTTACCCTCGGCTTCGCTCAATAAAAACAGATCTCTGTCCATACTCTGCTCAACGAAGACCCTAGGTAGGCCGTCGCTCATCTCCACTTTGAATCAGACTCCGTCCACCTCGTCGGCGTCGACTCCGACTTCGTGTTCCTCGCCGGCGTCGGCTCTCGCGGAACAACGCCCTCCCTGCACGAGCCTCTTCTCGACGCCTCCCGCGCAATTCACTCCGAACCTGACTCTGTCCTCCTCATTGGCGTCGACTTCGACTACGTCTTCCTCGCCAGCGTCGATTCTGTCCTCCTTGTCAACCCCCGCGGAACAACGGCCTCATCAACGTCAGGAGCCTCTCTTCTCAACGCCAACAGGTAATTGCTTTCCGACACAATCGGTGTGCTTCCCTTCTTCGTCTCGCTCGTGCTGTGAATAGGTGTGATTTTTTGTCTAGCGATCACGGCATTGAAGTTTAATTATGGGTTTAAGGCCGACGGCGTGAGTTTTGTTTGGGGTCTTTGTATTTGCTCGCTCGTCTGTTCGGTCTCTGCAGCACGTGGTATAATTCGACGTGGATTTGAGCTCGTTTTTTATTTCTCGCAGCGTTTTTCTGGAGTCCAACTTTGAGATGGTTGTATGGCTGGTTAAGTAGCATTGAAGTTCCCCTGTTGAAAATAGGGAATTTCTTTTTAATGGATCTAACTGGAGATTGGAATTAGATATCACCCAAAAAAGTTGCCTGTATTGGGGCACATTACTTGCTATTACTATGCGATCTTTACTGAAAGGAGAACCATAAGCATGAAACAGCAACCATGGAGGCTGAAAACTTACCATATTAGCCAAGAGTGAAGCAGCAGCTTTTGACGCTGGCTTTGCTAAAGGTTTATATACTACAGTCCACTGACTGTCCGAATTTAAAAGTGTATCCACTGAATTGTAGATCGCTATTCCAGAGATTTCAGTCTGAATATGTCCAGTACACTTAATGTTATATTAGGAAAGATCGAAAAAGGTTTAAATAAAGAAAAATGAGTCGAGTACTCACCTGGGATGAAAATATGGCAGCTGAAGTGCGATTCACCACAGGCTTGAACCTCACTGTCTTGGGTTTAATTGGGGCAAGACCACTTTCAGAACCTATTTTAGGGGTTGATTCATTAGTTGCACCTGCAAGGAGCTCTGAGAAAGACCTAAAAGTGGAAAAGGTAGGCCGTGACACAACTGGTTTTGCAATCACCGTTCTCTCTGCCTCGTTATTAGTCTCCATTAGTACTTGTACAGGCAATAAATATCAAATGCACTCGATGCGTGGCTAGCTTGTTCAAGATACAGGATGATTAGGTACTCTAATCTATCTTGTGGCCAGAACGCTCTATAGTCTTAGATTCAGGTGGCTGAAGTTTAGTTTACGTGAATGGCAGGCTAGAGCAATCCTTCGAGAGCCTCTACACTCAACCAACTGACAACTTCAGCTTAGTAAGTGCATGATAACATCTTCTGACCTGCATAATATTGGAAATAGTAAGTATTTTGCATTTTCCCTCAAAAGAGGAGAAGAAAAAATAGAGCTTGCATAACCATGTTGCGTATTTTCCCCCAAACTGTCCAGTTTGGTTAGACCAAGCATTAGCTCGGTGCAGCATAATGAGACTTCTAAGATGATATATGCTTGCGATATATGCTTGCTTGTACAATATGATATGCGGATGTTCTCTTTGAATTTTCTTCGTGCCTTTTGTTTTATTAATAGTTTTTTGAACATTAGATATATGTGACCTTGACATCAAATTTTTTACGCTTGAATCGGTACACCATATGATATGGCTCATTTGATCTCGGTCAATTTAGGTTAAATGGCATCCTACAAAGAGGCATTCATGGCAAAGTGGACCGAGCCGTTAACCAATATGCTTGTAAGTTTGTTGGTAAAAGAGGTGAGAAAGGGAAATCGCACCACTCGTACCTACAACAAAGTAGGGTGGAATAACATACTTACCCAATTCAATAAACAAACAACACTTCAGTTTAGTCTAGTTCAATTGAAGAACAGGGTAAATAAATTGAAGAGACAGTATGCTAGTTTTAAGAAGCTTTCTTTCATAATCTAGATTTGGATGGAATAATGTTAACAAAATGGTTGCTGTGGAGGATCCAAGTGTATGGGAGCCTCATATCAAGGTATCACTTTAGTTGGGTCATTTTTTTCTTATTGTGGATGTAATCTTTAATTATGTTGTTGACGTATGTCAGTATTGACAAAATTGCATAATAACAGCAAATGGGCTAAATTCCGGAAAGATGGGTTTCCTTAGTATCCCGATCTGTGTATTGTGTTCGGTGATACATATGCTACGGGGGAATATGCAACAGAAAATGCAGAGTACTTGGTGGTGTCAGAGGGGGAAGACAATGGTCTTGGTGGAGGTGGCAATGGAGGCGGCGGCAATGGTGGTGGTGGTGCGGTGGGTGATCCGGAGGAACTTAGTGAATATCCTAATGACAAGGGAGTCTTCACACCTTATGTGACTGCCACACCAATTCGTGAGAAGTACAAGTTGGATACAACTCCAAATTCAAAGAGGAGGAGGAAGAGTAACACATATGATGTCTCTAGCACTTTCAAAGCCATTCAAGAGATGATAAAATCCATGATGGCCCAATCAACAAGTGGCTCAGTCACCTCACATCCCCCACCACCCGGAGATGCCTACTCCATAGGAGCTGTGATTGCCGTCCTAAATGGCATGCCTAACTTGGAGCAAAATCTTTACAACAAAGCTGTGAACCAAGCATGCCTTAATGCCATTTGAAGAGAGGCTTTCATCATATCTTTACCTAAAAGAAGACGTGGTCTTCTTGAATCTCTTTAATTAGATGTTGAGAAATATGCTTGTTTTTATATTTGGCTTATTTTTCAAGCTATAACTGATGTACTTGAGATGCTTTGTTATTTTTTTATGCAACCGTGATGACATTGTGGCTATTGTTGATTACTATTGGATTATGTACTTATTTGTTGTGTTTATGTTCTTAGTTTGTGTGATTGCATACATCATATGGAGGGAGGTGAAAGTAGTGGAGGTATTGATCAAGTAGCATCAGTTGAATCAGTTAAGCAAGGCTTTGATGATTTTGAACTTAATATAATGATAGCATAGGCGTGCACTGTTGAGTTTGATATGTCCATGCACATAAAAGAACCTATTAGGGCCAGCGTATTGTCAGGACCCCAATGGATGAGGGAGGTTCTTTATGGACTTTCAGATAGAGCTTATGAAGCTTTTAGAATGGAGAGACATGTATTTCTCAACCTTTGTGAATTTATGAAGGCAAGAGGTTGGTTGAAGATAGTCGATATATTAGGGTGGATGAATAAGTTGGGATTTTCTTATCAATGATTTGTCACAAGAACTCAAATAGAGATTTATGTGAGAGGTTCCAACATTCGGAACAAACTATTAGCAAGTACTACGCTATAGTGTTGCAGGCAATTCTCAAACTGGCAAGAGAGATTATCGTACCACCTTCATTTGAAGTTGTCCCCGAGGAGATTTTTATGGATCCTACCTATAAACGCTACTTCAAGGTAGAATTTTCATATATTCCTTTACACCATTAGTTTCATTTTGTTGATAATCTTATATAATATTAGTATTTGCTAAAACGATAGGGCTGTGTAGGCGCTATTGATGGCACCTATGTTCATGCCTCTATACTTGCAGCGAAACAGATCCCATTTAGAGGCGGGAAAGGAATAACCACTCAGAGTGTGATGTTTGTTTGTTCATTTGACATGAAATTTACTTTTGTGTATGATGGTTAGGAAGGTTCTACCAACAATTGTTGGGTCTTATCAGCAGCACTCGATACTCCTCGCTTGGAATTTCCTCGATCACTGCCAGGTATTTGCTTGTTCTTCATGGGATAAATTCATTTATAATTGTAATTTGATTGCAAATCATGACCAACATATGAATATCTTGTGATAAACAAATACTACGTGGTAGATTTTGATTATGCTGCAACTCTTGGATTTTTAACTCCTTTCAGAGGTGAACGGTATCATCTAAATGATTATAAGGGTACAGCAAGACGGCCAAGAATAGTAGGAGAATTGTTCAATTATAGGTATTCTTTGCTAAGGAATGTCATTGAGAGATCATTTGCAACATTAAAGAATCGCTTCTTCATTTTGAAACACGTCTCCATTTACAATTCGAAAGCAAGCACACATTGTAATTGCATGTTGTTGTATCCATAATTATATCCGTGATTAAGACAAGATGGATAGGAACTTTTCCTTATATGGTGATCCGGAGTATCCTTTTGGGCCTTCACAAGATGAGGTCATAGATGATACATTGACCGGGGAAGGAATCGAGATCAACATGCATAGGAAAACTATCACCAATAAGATGGCAAGAGATCATAATATGACAGAGATTCCATGAAATTCTACTTTCAACTTTTGTAATGTATTTCAATTATTTTGTGTTTGAGGATTTCCTATGTTAGCTCTTGTAATGTGATGTGGTATTTAGGGATCCTGAATGTTCGCTCTTGTAATATGATGTGGTACTTAGTATTTAGTAGAGTTCGCGGATTTGTCATTTTTTCTTAGAGATCAGTAACTTTTGGAACATTTATCTTTGTTGCTTTAAATATAAGTGTGAAATTGAAAGAGCATCACAAATGCATTTACGTGCTTGGGATATGCCGATAGTGGTGTCTTTTTCTCTAGATTCATTCTGGCATTTTCTATAGGGCGAATGATGTAAAAGTATGGTGATTGTAGAGGATTGCCTCAGCATGTGGAGGCATGTAGGAACTGGAACTTGGTGCAGTTGCTGACTCGCATGCAACTATTCTTTGTACTTACAAAGCTCTAAATAAAACACTGGCTTACTTAGCAAATATGAAACCACAAAAAGTTTTCATATTCACAAATGAAGTAGCTCGTGGATGTTTTCTGGATCGATGCTTTGCTGTTTCTACTATGTAAGAGCAAGATTCTAGATGGAATGGGAGAATGCTACCGTGAAATGTTGATTAGCCGGACTTGCCGATAGTCGTTCCATCTGCTCCAATGTGCAATTCCGAATGTTAAGAGCCTTGTGAAGGTAAGGCTAGGTAATACAATTTGCTTTCACGACATACTAGAATTGAATCATAGTACATAAGTTGTATGCTTGATGAAATGCCAATTTTCCTTCTTTCATTCATTTCAAGAACCGAATCACAAATGCATTTACTTCATTTGAAGAAGTCATGGGATATGCCTGTCTTAATCCTGTCTTTGGTCGGATTTGCGAGAGGGCCAAGGAGGAAACTTGTACCGAAGAATGTGTGATTTGTGAGAAAAAACTAATAATAGGTAATGGTTTCTTTATTGGACAATTTTCGCAAAGTCATTTCAAGAGATTTGGTGTTACAGGGAAGTTTTCACATTTTTTTTTTTCATCAGATTTGCTCTAATAGAAATTTTGGAAATAAAAATTTTATATTGTTATCAAACGAATTTATGTTCCAAGAAATAGAAATTATATGTTGTTATCAAATGAATTTCTGTTACAGAAATAGAAATTTTAGGTTGTTATCAAACGCATTTCTGTAATAAAAAACTTATCCAAGAAATAGAAATAAAAAAAATTATTTTTGGACAGAAATTGATTTCTGGAATAGAAATGTTACCATGTGCGCCTTAAGTTTTTGTCATGCATCTGATTATGAATGTCTTGCCAATGCTTTTACAGTGGCACAAATTCTTTATTATAGGCTGATTACTCTTCAGCAGCTCTGGTTTTGAGTGTTTTGGATATATTGAAGTTAAACTTCTTGTAGTTCTTTCCTTACCAAAAAAAACTTCTTGTAGTTCTTTTGGTTTGCTCGCGAATTATTTGAAGAAATGCCAGTTAGGGCTTTCTCATGGAAATGGTGGATTAGATAGTTTAAGAGGGTGAGAATTGAGCTTGCCAACTATGTTCATGATATATTGCTTCATGAACTTATAGCTAAGAGGATCCATAAGTGAGGTTGATATGTATTTGTTAAATTTCTATTACCAATCGACGTGGTTGTTTCACTATGCCTTCTCTTGTTTAAAAATAATAATAAATATCGTGTCGCGTCTGACAATCTAGGGCATCATAGCCTATTTGGTATTAGAGCAAGTTTACCTATGGAATAATAAGGTGCGGTTAAAGGTTGGAGTTGTACAATGGTCATGAGTGTAAAATATTATATGCACGTGTTTGCTTTTGATTAATTGTGAGATATAAATAACATTAGTTACTAAATAATTAGCACTAAGCTAATAAATATATTTAGGCTTTTGCAAGATAAGATGAGCTCCAGTGGCAATTTGAAGCAAGATCCTCAAATGGAAGAAATTATTTAGGTGCTTGCAAACGTCGAAAGCCTGATTTATTTATTTTTTGGTCGGACGTCGAAAGCCTGATTGAAAGGCAAGTAAAACAGCATGCAGCTTCTAGCTTGGGAAATGGAGATCGTTATTTACAAGGTTTAATTAAGCAATTTTTGAAACTGAAACCGCCAAAGTTTGCTGGAATAGGAAATTTAGAAGAGGCGGAATCATGGATTTGATGGGATTAAGAAGATATTTGCTTTGCTAAATTGCAACGAAGCTAACAACATAGCCTTAACTGAGTACCAACTCCAAGATAACGCCAGTTTTTGGTTGAGGGCATCTAAAGAAGTGGTTTTTCGGTTGGTGCACTCATGACATGGGGTGGCTTTGTTAAAATGTTCTTTGGAAAATATATCTTGGATTGTGCTCGAAGTGATGGAATTCATAGAATTAAAACATAATAATCTAACAATGGATCAGCATGATGTGTAGTTTGCAAAATTGCCAAGGTTCACCCCAAATTAGTTGGGGATAAGGAGGACATGGCTAAAAGATTTCAAGATGGCCAGAGGCTAGATATCAAGAGCAGATTAGTGCTCTTGAATCTTGAGAACTATAATGACCTATATGGGTGTGCTTAACCCATAGAAAGAAACTTTTCAGAGTTAGCAACCGCAGCAACTTTTACAACAAGACCGAATCGTAATGTCACACCCCGAACCCCAACGAGCGCGCGACATTCCTAAACTGGTCAAATTGAATGCGACGTCCCAAGTTCGTCACCGACCCAACTCCAAAAGTATCAGACATCAAGCACAAATAGAAACAAGCATAATACCCAACAAGAATTAGAAGAGGAGTAACAGGGAGAAACCACCACATAAACAAACAAACAATTGCCATTAATACAAAACGTACATACAATATCCATTTTTTTACAAACAAACCAAGCTTACACGGTTAGCAACCACTATCGTCAAAAAAGGGCAAGTGGTTTAAGTAGGTCAACTTCTATACCAGAAAGGGCATTCTCAAAAATGGTTTTAATATCTAGCCCTAGCTATACGAGACCTAGGAGGTGTCCACTCTGGGTCTGTTCCCCTAGAATCGGTGTCAAGCTCCCTCGGGTCAGCCCACTCATCATCTAACTCGAAGTCAATCTTGATCTCAATCGGGTTATTCTCGGATCCTAACTCTGATGGGACCTCAATTGGCTGATCTTCCTCAGGTTCTTCTTCGGGCTCCTCTTCAAATTCTTCTTCAGGCTCTTCAAACTCATCAAAACCATCTCGGAAACACCATGCTTTGAACTTAGTGGGTTGCAACTAGGGTTCACCTACATCTATCCAAACCACCGTAATACGCTTAATCCAAGCCTAGTTCTCACCTACCGGGTGCTCAACTATCGAATGCTCAAAGTGCATCGGTATCCCAAAACGTTGCAAGGGACTGTTCATGATCCAGGCCAAAGGTCTGAAATGGTTTGGTTAAATAACCATGAGGACACTTCTCAATAAGTGATCACCCTAAAACCCACTTAGGCTAGTACCTACCTCCAGACTAATTCAAGCACAAAAATCATTCAATCAACAAACTATAACAACCACGGCATACTTACCTTGTCTCGGCTCACGTACAAATCCTGCACGTTAGTCCAAACATAACAAGCATGCAATCAATCCCAAGACACATTCAATGCATGCTCATGCACTTATGATAATCCGGACATTTTCAATCTCAAGCTCAATATGTCGCATTTCTCAATACACTCAAGCATACGTGTTCAAATTATTCACTACCCGCATAAACACGCCTCAAGCTCAAAAATGATCAGTCAATTCTCGACCCGCGTCAACACACCTCAAACTCAACAACACGCCTCAGGCTTTATGTCTCTTGCGCACGTAACACGCCTCAGGCTTAACATTTCCTCCTACAGCACAACTCGCATAAAACGCATCAGGTTGGCGGTCTTCCGGTATAACCAGACATCATTCTGCGTAACACGCCTCAGGACGGGCTCAATTCCCCGCGTAAAACGCCTCAGGGATTAAGTGATCATACGAGTACACTAGCACACCATATTTTATCTTGGCCCCGCATAACACGCCTCAAGGATTTTTAGTGATCACGCGCACACCACATCTCATGAATTTTAACACATCCACATGCTCAAATATCATACGAACGTCCTCAATTTCCAACCAAATCAAATCAGCCCATGCTCGTACAAATGAATTCCGAATTTCAACCATAAATTCCACATTCCGCCGAGTATAATACGCTACCACTAAACCGATAATTACTGCCCATAAAAAGAACATATAATCATCATATTCATGCTTAAATCTAGCCACAAAGACCATCACGAATCAGCCACGGCACCACACAACAAGCTAACACGTTTAATCCATGAATCAAACCATACGCTCGTCACGCTAAACCAAAATTTCCAGCATGCATAACCACCATGATCAGCCCTTATTAGGTCTCTAAACAGCCACTAAATCACCACAAATGCATCCACAAATTCACTCATGATCAACCGGTAAGTCCACCCTCAAAACAACCCCTAAACTTGCTAAAACAACACCTAAACTAGTCCGTTAGTACTCACCATCCTAAGTAAGGTTTAGAATGTCACCTACTCAAGGTCCTAAGTAAGCTCAAGCAAGAAAAAGGGCAGCAAGCTAGCGATCACACGGTGGCCTCTGGTGAACGACGAACAGACTGCGACGGCAGCGATGGCGTAGCTTGCGGGCCGAGTGTGCAAACAGCAAAGAAGAGAGGAGGAGAGCTAGTCGAGGGGGAGAGAGAGATTGTGAGATGGGGTGGTGGTGGCGAGGTCGCGGCGTCAAGGACGACTGGACGGGCGGCGACAACGCATAGCAACTGAACGGTGGCGATGGCGGGCTTGGCCGGTTGGCCACGGTCACGGAAGGAGAGGGAGAAGAAGAAGGTCGGCCAAAAGGGAGAGAGAAATGGCGTGAGGGAGAGAGGGTGAGGGAGAAAGGGAAAGAAAAGAAAGAAAAAGAAAGGGATAAGATAGGTGAGGATAGGTTTGGTAGATAATGATAGCTAAGAAAATCCATCACGGCCTAAAAAGGCTCATCATGGCCTAGGAAGAGCTATCACAGCCTAAGAAGGCTAGATGGGTCAACTCACCAATAAAAAGATCGTCTTACCCCTCTCCATTATTTCACCAAATCCAAGGTTCCACATTCAAACACACATCACATCCATCTCATCCATCTGCTAAGACTGAATCATATACAAAATATCTAGGGGCAAAGAAGGAAATGAGCAAGGAAAATGGAGGCATTTTTGTCCATAAAATTCGTCCATCAAGAGGCAGCTAAAAGCCCAAACTGCCCTTCCACTTTTCTTAAGAGCCTTCACATAATCCCAAGGGCAAAATGGTAATTTTCCACTCTCAGTCCAAATTTTGATTTTCGGACAAATCTAACAAATTCTAAGATTGAATACGCTAGTGACAACGTCGTCTAATTAACTGTCATGACATTTGAGGAATTCAAAATCCAGACTTGGATTCTAATTAATGGCCAAACCCAAATCAACGCGACTTAAGCATATCTCTAACTAACGGGCGGCTCTTAGGTGTTACACGAATTCGACCCGTGGTCGACACTAAGTCGAGCCACGTTTAAGTTCACTCGAACCATGGCGACCTCGGTAGTCATGTAATTGCGAGGTTCAATCACTAGTTCCGAAGGGCACGATCATTCGAAATAGGTTTAGGGTCATTTGCAAATTCATCTCATGGTCAAGCGGAATCACTCACGATCCACTCGTATGACATTGGCGAATCGATCCATGACCATCTTTGGATCGGCCTACATTGGTCCAAAATATCACCTCAACAATTCTTATGGTCAAAAGTCAACCTACGATTGAGTTTCTTTGGTTACGCGAACTTAAATCCCTAATTAACCATTGTCTAATGGTTAGTATCCCGAGAGTGATCAACTCTGAGCAAAATCTAACTATAAACGCGTTAATAAAATCATCCATTTCATAAATCTCAAGTGGGTCAAATTTTAGAATGTCACACATAAGGTCTTTTAACCTAATTTACGTTGTGGCAAAGGGCCCATACAAATTGAAAAGTGACCATTTGTTTCAATTAAGAGGAATAATGCTAGAGGACAGTTTGGGTTAACACATAATAATCAACCGTTGGTGAGGATGCAATATCAAAATAACGTATGCTGTACTTGTGGAAAGCCACATGGAAATGCACCCTGCCTGGCTCACACAGGAGCCTTTGGATGTTGACCGAAAGGTCACAAGATAAGATAGTGTCATTTGATGGCATATCGACAGCAGATAAGGCCATCGCAACAAAACCAAGCCTCACGGCTAGGAAATTTCTAGAGGCCACCAGCCCAAGGCAAGTTTGTGCTCTCACGCAGGAAGAAGCTAGGGCTTCCAAAACTATTATATCTATCTTTGTATGCGACAACAATGCTTATGCATTATTTGATACGGGTATCACACATTCATTCAGATATGCATGATTCTCATAATTCATTGGAGTAAATCCCAAACTGCTCAAAGCACCTCTTAGTGTCACTACACCATTAAAAGATGCAATTTTGTTCACTATGGTATGTAAGAATTGTAAGATTACCATTAGTGGACAAGATCAAATGACATATTTGGCCGTATTGACAATGTATGATTTTGACGTTATTTTGGAAATGGACAAGCTTAGAAAGTAACAAGCCAATATGAATTGTTATCGGAAAGTTATTCGGTTCAATCCACCTAATCGTTTTGGATTTGCATTCTTCGAGAATGGGGCAGATCCTCCAATGCCACTCATTTCTACGCTTGAGGCATATTGTCTTCTGAATGATGGTTGCAAAGGGTATTTAGCATTTGTAACAGACCAATCAAAGGAAGAAGCACAACATGAAAGAATTCTCATTATTCGAGAATTTCGCAATGTCTTTCTAGAGGAATTACCCGAATTACCGTGAAAGCATGAAGTTGAATTTATTATTAAACTTGCTCCAGGAACATAACCTATTTCTAAAGCTCCATAACGAATGGCTTTAATGAAGTTGAAAAAGTTATAAGTGCAGCTACAAGGATTACTTGACAAAGATTTTATTCGACTTAGTGCATCATTTTGGGGTGCACCGGTCTCGTTTGTCAAGAAGAAAGATAGGTCGATGCGTCTTTGCATTTATTATTGGTAATTAAATCAAGTTATGATTAAGAATAAGCATCTATTGCCTAGGATTAATGATTTATTTGATCAATTATAAGGAGCGTTAATATTCTCCAAAATTGATTTAAGATCGGGGTATCATCAATTACAGATAAAAAAGAAGAATATTCCTAAGACGGTTTTTCAAAGCCAGTAAGGTCACTTATGAGTTTTTAGTCATGCCTTTTGGTTTAATTAATGCACCATAACATCTATGGATATGATAGAAATGACGTTGTAAGCCATTTTTTAATCAATTTGTGATAGTGTTCATTGATGATATTTCGGTATATTCAAAAGGCACATGAGCAACATTTGAAACTCTTACTTCAAATGCTTCATGAGCACAAATTGGCTGGTAAAAAATTCAATCTTATGGCAAAATAAATCGGATGAAAAAAAAACAGCCATCGTCGGTGTATGGAATAATTCATATCTTCGCCATTGAATTGTTGACTTACGAAAGAATATGATTACAAAACTCATTTCAAATACACATGTCACTCATCCAATGATGAATATGTAAGTATGTTTTTCCCTTGACAGGGGACTTAACGATAGTCCTCCATCTAAAGCTAATATACAATTGTGTTCGAAACCCCAATTACCAAACACTACTCGTGATCAATCAAAAGACTTGAATTCAGGTCTCTTTCCATCAAGGTCGTTGTGTTAAGGTCAAAACATTCCCAAACTCAGCCCTTGGTGGTCCCCAATCCGGTGTGACGACTCCACCTAATCTCAAGTTTAAGAATCCATTCATACCTAAAATTAGCAATGTGGTACACCAAGAGAAAAAAAAAAGTCTTGAGCGTCGTCTCTCGGCGGTAGTGTTATCGGGATATGCATGCATTGACATTTGAATTCACCACGCGTTCATCGACACCCTTTGTACCACGAGAGAATCATGTCAAAGAACCCAAGATTGACTTTTTATTGCTTCTCTAAATTTAGGAGTTTACCCTTTTATTTTGTCGATTGAACGAGGGTAATTATCTTCGATATTGTGTAGATAACGTCTTACATATCGGGTTGCTTATTTCAATCGTAAGAGAAAAGAAACACAGATGAAAAAATAAAAACGTGAAAGAGGGGAAGAAATAAATTGTTTACAATCGACAAAAGTATTTATGCCGTGAAAATTTAATTCGGCATGAAGTTATTTAAAATTTGATGATGTAACGTGCGTAACCGTTATATAAATAAGAATATTGCATGTTTCTTCATGTTAAAGAACCCGAGATTGACTTTTTATTGCTTCTCTAAATTTAGGAGTTTACCCTTTTATTTTGTCGGTTGAACAAGGATAATTCTCTTCGATGATATTGTGTAGATAACGTCTTACATATCTCCGGTTGCTTATTTCAACCATAAGAGAAAAGAAACGCGGATAAAAAAAAAAAATCATAAAGGAGGGGAAGAAATACGTAGTTTACAATCTACAAAAGTATTTATGTCGTGAAAATTTAATTCGGCTTGAATTTATTTAAAATTTGATGATACAACATGCGCAATCACTATATAAACACGAACACGGCATGTTTCTTGAGGAAAATGAGAGCGAGTTTTCCTTTTACCAACGACGGACTCCGAGGCGTCCATCTTGACGACCCGAGCCAACCGCAGACACGCCCTTGAAAATAAAACGCTAATCATAAGATTAGCACCACCTTTCTTCTTTTTCTTTTTTTTTTTTGATAATTTTAATTGCAATGACAGTGACATAAAAGAAAGAAAAGAGGAATGCTATGTTGACCGTACGTACTCTGCAGGCGGAGGAGACCCCGTGACTAAGCAACGTCATCGATGGCGAGCTAGAAAAAACTTGAAGTAACTGTATATTATATAGTTTCCATGTTGTGAATTTTTCGTGCGGAACTTTGGTCTCGCCACAGGATTCTGACAAAGGAGCTTTCAGCATTAGAACTTCCATCTTTTACTATTCTAACGTTCTGGAATCGTAAAGAATTTATTGGAATTGGATTTTTTTTTTTGCTTTTTACCGTTCTTGTGTGGAATAAGATTTCCTCACGAGTGTCGATTTTGACCGTGCTCTCTGCAATAATTTCAAGCTCATCAGAAAGTTGGAGTAATACAGTCCGTGTAGGGCAAGCTTCCATTTTTGGGAGGACGATCGAAGTTCTGTATCGACTGAACTACAAAAACTTTTGCATGTGTATTTCGAACCAGCACTACTTTGCTGGGTCTCTGAAACTTGTTCACAATTTATTATTAATTGTTACCCTAAAATACAGGAAATTAAGTTTAATCCGGATAGAATCTAAAAAGGGTATGGACGAGGACGTAAAGGCGCCGTCGGCAATCCGCAATCTATACCTAGATCGAATGCTTGGACGCCCAAGCTTCGAAGGTTTCGACAATATGACGGGTTTTCATCGGGACAAATGAATTTGCCACTAGGATGCTGGTTCGAAATGTTTTCATTTTTGTCTCCAGCTTTCCATGTGGAGTTGTGATTTCACCGTTGATCACGTTCATACTCGGCTCCAAGAATTTAAGACGAGAATGGGCGGTCTAACGGTTAGAGAGGAAGTCGAGCAAGACCTGTCTACAAGGTGTCTATTCTCTTCTTACTAAAATACCTTGTTTTGACTGTATTGGCCCGAGATAGGAGAGGAGAAAGCCATTCGGGACAAAAGCTTTCGCGAAAACAGTCCAATCGAAAAATTCCAACGTCTTGTGTTACGAAAGAGGACGACGGGAGTATCATCTTTATCTATGGAAAGCATCAAAGGATTTTCTTGTTACCAAAAGAGAACAGATGATAGAAGTTCGTATGCTTTTCTTGGCAAGATCCTCCCCAACTCTTTAATGAAATCTTCAATGTGATCTTCTTTGCATCTTCTTTGCATCATATGATTGATCTCTCTCGTGTTTTGGGGAATCATTGGGGGCTGTCCGGTAGACGACAAGGGGAAAGCCAAATAAACCGAGTCAAACCTTCACAATGGTTGGCCAGAGAGGGTCCAAAAAGGCTACCAGGTAACACCCAAAGACCACTGCTTCACGCTCTTTCTTGCCGGGCCATCTCTCTCTCTCTCTCCTCTCAATCCGAAAACGAAAGAGCCAGGAAACCCCACAAAACAAAAATGGACGGAAAAGCAAAAAGGGTAGAGAGACAGAGGGGGAGGTATCCTAAAGTTGGGTCTGTTCTTTTTCTTGTTTCTGCGCAGGATTAGTCTGAATCTTGGGGAGGGTTTGCTGTTTGGAGCAACTTGCACCGATCTTCACGGCTGAGAAGAGTTATTGGGTTCTGAGAGAGACGGCACAAGATCTTTAAGCTATCTTCTTTAAGGGGGAGCTCACGGACTTGGTGCTGCTCTATTCAGATTCTCTGCACCTGAAGAGAGAATAATATAGCTCTGTCTTTACAAAGGTTTGTCTGCTGGAGTTGAATATTCAAGCTTTTCTTGTTCTTGATGGGTGTTTGTTGGAGCAATAGGATCAAGGCCGAGACTCCTAATCACACAGGTAACTAACTACTGATCTGTTCAGCTTCTTCGGAAGCTTGTTTCTGCTGGGTTTTTTGCTTAATAACTTTGACTTGGCTTCTGAGCTTATCTTGGTTAATCATGTAAAGAAGTAGGCTCTGCGGTTGGTACCATCATGGGTTTTCACTGGTTTTCTTGGGTTTAGTCAAGGATCCTCTTGTTTGACACGAATTGCGTAAGATTTGGCTGTTATGATTTATGGGTAGTGGCCGATGGTGAAATTGCTAATGTCAGGTCTAAGAGGTGTTGAATATGTGATCCCAGCTAGAGCAAATAAATGACCTCGGCCCACGGCAAACGCGTGGTGTAGATTTCCACTCGTTGATTTAGAATGAGATTTGGATCTTCCAAAATAGAAGGGAAGGATGGTAAAGAATTTCCTTTGGACTTGGATTTGAATTTTATAAAATGTCTTGCCGGTAGTAGTGCCCTACGGATCCTACTTTCATGAATAAATTCATTTAGATAATGAGAATCTATACTTGGAATGATTAGTTAATTTGGGCATGAAAGATACAAAACTGGGCTGAAAGACTATGCTGCTTGGTGGAAGGAGACTACATGCGTGTTAGGCTCATTGCCATCCCGCATTTAAGCATTGTGGATACACATTAACTTGGACTAAGGAATTAGTCTGCCATGGTCCCAAACTCAAATATACAAAATGGAGCCTTTGTTTTTGTCATAGACATACTGAGTTGATGCCTGGAAATGATGTACGAGCAGGGGTGAACTCTAAAAATGTCAGCCATGATGGGAACGACTTGAGCGGCAGAATCTCTTCTGCTTCTGGACCTCAGACTCCCCGAAGTGAGGGTGAAATCCTTCAGTCTTCTAATTTAAAGAACTTCAGTTTCGGCGAACTGAGAACGGTTACGAGAAACTTTCGCCCAGACAGTGTGCTCGGAGAAGGTGGTTTCGGGGCAGTTTTCAAGGGGTGGATCGATGAGCAAACGTTGGCTCCTGGCAGGCCTGGGACTGGCATGATTGTTGCGGTAAAGAGGCAAAACCAAGAAGGGTTCCAGGGACACCGTGAATGGTTGGTAAGTATTATCTCCTTCTCATAACCTTATGAAGCTTTTGTTTCTACGGTGCAACCCTCTTTTCCAGTTTCTAATTCACACAGACTCCTGTGAGTTTTATTGAGGTTTTTCTTTGTAGGAATTTTAGTAACAAATGCCTCCAGGGCAGTTGTTAAACACCTCAACAAAGAAAGTTTGTCTTCTTCAAGGCATTGTCTTTTTCTTGTCAAGTGTAATCGGCGTATTTGTCTCTGTCAGAATGTAATCCGTGCGTTTGAAATGGAAACATTTGCTTATTAAGATTGCATTTGTTTAGCAAAAAATGAATGATCGAAAAATTATTTTCCTATAAATGATCGCTTGCATCGCTTACAAAAATGAATGAACAAAATATATTTTCATCATCCACGAAGATCTTCAGACATAAATTGTTGTTGCTAATGAATTTGAAACAATGCAAGCGATTATTTTTAGGAAAATATTTTCCAAATCATTCATTGTTTGCGAAACAAATGGAGCTTAAGTGCGGTTGACCAGGACTCTGAAAGCACTCGTTAACAAGTCCCTTTTTTCAATCATTTGAATTTGGAAGAATTATGACCAGTGAAGGATAATCTTTGTCCCCACAATCTTGATATCATAGTGCAAGCAAGCCCACAATGACATGGATTCATAGCGGTAAAGTCTAATTTTCTGTGTGATTTTGGAATATGCAGGCCGAAATCAATTACTTAGGACAGCTGCATCATCCTAATCTTGTGAAGCTGATAGGATTCTGCTTAGAGGATGAGCAGCGGCTTTTGGTGTACGAGTTCATGTCCAAGGGAAGCATGGAAAATCACCTATTCAGGAGTGAGTACCTTCCATGGTCTTGGCTTGCTTATCTTTTTCAACCTCAACCGTTTTAGTTGCTGTTGTTTTTTCCGTTGTCCCTTTTTCCCTTTATTGAGAAGTGAATATCTACTTGCCCTTTCTCATTATATATCATTGCTTGAAACAGGAGGGACATACTTCCAGCCACTTTCATGGTCCGTGCGGATGAAAGTTGCCCTTGCTGCAGCTAAGGGGCTTGCCTTTCTTCACAATGCCGAACCAAAAGTTATTTATCGTGACTTCAAGACGTCAAATATATTGCTTGATTCGGTATGTGATGATGCTGTCATTTGCAATTTAATACCTTTGTCTCTGTATTTTGGTTCATCACTATCTTACGGTTATTAATGCCATTTGGCTTTTCTTTTCAGAACTACAATGCAAAACTTTCTGATTTCGGGTTGGCCAGGGACGGGCCGACTGGTGACAAGAGTCATGTATCTACTCGGGTCATGGGAACTTATGGTTATGCTGCTCCAGAGTATCTTGCCACAGGTACTGCTTAGCATGATCATAATCCCTCATGGGAGTGGCTATAGATCGCTATAGATCCTTATAATCAGATTCGCTCCTGTTCTTTGGAGCGGCTAGATATTTCATTTTCATGTTGAAGGAAGTCTTCCCGTCAATTGACGTATTCTTTAATCAGTTTTAACCTGCCATGGGACTGTCAAAAGTTGGCTAAAATCCTCATGATGCCTTTGGTCGACTCCTCTACTACTTTTTGCTTTGTCTTTCAAGATTCTTAAGCAAAAGCTAGAAGAGATGTGGCTGGTTTCTGATTTTAATCTCACTTTTCAATTGAAGGCCATTTGACTGCCAAAAGCGATGTCTATGGCTTTGGTGTCGTTCTTCTGGAAATGCTATCTGGCCAACGAGCAATAGACAAGAACCGACCAGCCGGGCAACACAACCTTGTGGAGTGGGCAAGGCCATACCTCACAAACAAGCGAAGAATATTCCGCGTCATCGATTCCCGTCTCGAAGGTCAGTACTCTATGGATCAAGCCCAAAAGGCGGCGTTCCTCGCGCTTCAGTGCATAGCCACAGAACCCCGGATAAGGCCCACCATGGACGAAATCGTGACATCCCTAGAGCAGCTTCAGGAGTCGAAGGGCACGAGGGGTACTCACAAGGATCGGCGGTCGGCCGGTCGCAGAAGTTCAAATGCTGCCCCGAGAGCCTGTAGAAGCCGCACGGAGGAAGTGTCTGCTGCCGCATACCCGCGGCCTTCTGCTTCCCCGCTTTATGCTTAGAGATGGAGCGCCACTGCCAGCGTGTTCTTGATGTTATTCTTGTCTCTTTCTGAGTTCAGGGCATGTAGTTTGTGTGTGCCTTCTGCTGTTTGAGCATTGTACAGTAGTTGTCTAGGCTTAGTGTACTAGGTGCTGCCTTTTGATTTGTCGATGTAAGCAAGAGTTTCCGAACGCGCGGTGGCGAAGGAACATTGTTGTAGTTTTGCCATAGTCGATCTGTTCAGTCGGTCTGTTTACATAATTGTGCTCGCCCCCTTCTCTCTGCCTCCCTTTCCAGTAGAGAATCGTCCGAGGATGTCGCTATGAATCACTCGCGAATTTTCTGCTCGCCCGCCATGCCGGGCCTGTCGGTGTAGTACGGTTCAGGATAATTTTACCAAGGTTCCGGTAGTTTTTGGAACTTTTTAATTTGTTTGATCTGATCCTCGAATTTCTTTTTTCTCTCAAACCGGAAATGCCGACTCGTGATGCCACGTTGATTCCATGTCAGCGCTGACTGGATTAATTAGGGTGACGTGCCGATGTGGACATCAAAAAGGAAGATTAAAGAACATTACAAAAAACTAAAAAAAATAAAAGAACACCCGGACTGAAGAAGCTGTGGTTGCGCAGCCTTGGCTCGAGCCCGGGAACGGACGCCAGAAACCTCGCCCTGCTCGAGCGGCCGTGGCCGTGGCAGCGGCAACCGCCGTAGCTCCCCCGCCCCTATTCGACCTGGAAAAAGTTTGGGAGCTGCCAATACTTCTATCCCTTGACCTTTCATGTCCGTCACACTCGTCGTGGTCTTTGGGCCATGGATCCTCCCCATTACAAACTTCCATTTCTATTCGCGTGCAAAGAGGATTTATCCGAGACCAAAAGGTCCCACACCTATTGTACGGCGGCAAATTCGCTCTCAAACTTTACAATTGTGCCGATTAGTCCCGAACCTTTCGACGATTTGCCAATTTAGTATCGAGCCTCTCAATCGTGTCAATTCAACTCTAAACCTTTCGAAGATTTATCAATTCGGTCCTAAACCTATTATTTAGGCATTCGGCTGGAAGTACTATATTTGCAAATCGTCAAAAGGTTCAGAACCAGATTGACAAATCTTTGAAAGGTTCGGAACTAAATTGACAAATCGTCAAAATGTTTATGACTAAATTTGGTGTAATTGCAAGGTTTATGATCGAATCGGCCGTCCTACGACCGATTCAAGACCTTTTCTAGACAATCTTCCCGCTTTCTGCGGTCCCACTTCCATCTCAAAGCGCCATGGCTGCCTCACGAGCCATTTAGACCTGAAACCTTTCGAATCGGAGGACGTGGGAATGGAGCGGGCAAAAGTCAAAATCTTCCATGCGAAGGTTTGCTCTTTTGGCAACGCCTTTTCTTAACTCAGCCCCTGCAAATGTGAAGGTTCTTTTCATCTCACAGACCTCTTCAGAAGCCAAAAAGAGTCATCAAACTCAAATCCATCTCTTTTTCCCGCCGCGGTCTATGGACACGGAAACGGAGGGCCGTGCGTACATTCCGGCATCGGCGCTATCGGAAATGCTCGCGAATGGAGATGGAAGGGTCGAGAATTCGCGAGCTCGAGCGGGAAAAGATCGTTCTCTCGAATGATGTATATCCAAAATTCCCTCTCTTTCTCTCTCCTCTATCTTTCTTCATGGACCTCAATGTCCCATTCCTGCACTTACCCCCAATTGGAAAGGACAGTTTGGGGGCGGCAACATGATATCCCTGGAATATTTGGTCTCCATAAGTATGTAAGTTGGACACCAAAGTCGACATCAATTTCGACAGTTCAATCGATCACGCCGCGTGTACTAACAAATATAGCTAGACATTTTTTCGAGCTAATACGACGAAAAATCTCAAACTTGTATGCTCGTGATAAATTTACTCAAAACTAATTTTTCGAGAACAGAAATCCCCAAACCGGGTATGCCGGTGACCGATTCTCCCCAAATTGATTTTTTTGACCAACAAAAACCCCGAGCCGGCACATTCATGATAGATTTATCCTCTGTTAATTTACGTTGAATTGGATTAATATCACAGAGAACCGTAAACCGGTCCCAAATTGATACAGTTATCAACCGTCACGTATCGTCCAAATTAAATAAAATTTAACGGAAACTATAAATTTATCACATATGTATCAGTTTGGAGATTTTTCGTGTCATTAACCCTATTTTCCTTAGTTTATTTAACATTTTCCATTTTGCATTTTTACCATTTGATGCAAAGACTTTTCATGCATGCCGAAAGTCTAACTTGATGATAAGAAAAGAAAAGTAGATATACCCCCACCGCCCCCCCCCCCAGCTCTTTTTCCTTGGAAACAAAAGAAGATATGGTTTTCTCCCTTTTGGCGCGGGGTTGCCTTTTGGTAATTTCCTCCCGGGATGCTCAACTCGGCACCGGCCTGCTAAAAGTAAGCCAGGAAGGAATCACAGAACTTATCAAGAAGAAAAGGACTAATTCCCTAAAAAAATCCCAACTTTATGTTAAGTCCAAACATGTCCCAAACAACTTCTTCTTCTTCTTTTTTATCTTGGGAAAAATCCAAAATTTTAAGTCGCGTCCCAAATCTGCCCCAAATTTTATTTTGTGTAAAAAAAAAAATCGGCAAATTTCAATTTATTTTCAAAAATATACTCCCGTAATCCAGTCCCAACTTGACGTGGCACTTCCGTGTCGATAACAAATTCATATCAACAAAGCAATGGGGCTTTTTTTTAGACAGAGAAAAGTTCGGAGCAAATTTGGATTGAACCTAAAAATTAGGTTTTTTTTTTTTTTAAATTAAAATATTTTTTTGGGTGGATTTGTTATTGTTCATAACTTTCATATCCTAGAATGGTTTTATTTTGGAGAATTTCATTAATTTTTATTGGGTTGGATTTGTTATCGAAGTGGAAATGCGACGTCGGTATATACCTATCGCCCAATTACTTTGCTAATGTGGATTTGTTATCGATATGGAAGTGCCGCGTCAAGTTGAGGCGGGATCACGGGGGTATATTTTTAAAAACAAATTGGAATTCGCCGATTTTTTTTTTTTACACAAAACAAAATTCGAGGCAGATTTGAGATTGAACTTAAAGTTTGGGGTTTTTCTCGAGACGAAAAAAAAAGTTCGGGGCAGATTTTGGGGACTTGACCTAAAGTTTGGGATTTCTTCCGAGACCAAAAAAAAAAAAAGTTCGGGGCAAACTAAACGATTTCAAGATCTTTGAAGACCGTAATTAACGTGGTAGGGATCTTCCATATTTGCCAAAGGACTTGATCAAACTTGCGGTTGGAATTCAATTCTGGGGCAATCGCAAGCGCGTACCGGGGTTGTTGTGCTGTGATATCTCAGGTTCCACATCGAACCGGCAAGATCTTAATTATACCGTGTCATGTTCATAAATAAACGCACGATCCCTGATCGATTGACACCTGCCTATTAATGTTCATAAATTAACGGGGTCGTTTCAGGCAAGCTGTTCTCGACACGGTTCTTGCCCAGAGACAAATTCCGGCCGGCGACCGAAATCGCCGCGCGCTATTCGTCTCCCTTATCGCTTGTCATCGTTGGCGACACGACGACACAGCAAGTTACAGGCTTCTTTTCCGACCTAATTATATCCCGCCGACGCATCATCAAATTACACAAATCTTCTATGGATAAAAGAAGGGGCAAACATAGACAAATCACAAACGTAAAAAAAAAAAAAAAAATACACGCACACACACATATACATACATATATATATATATATATATATATATATATATATATATCATATAAATTCTTCAAATTGAGAATATTCGTATACGATAGCTGCGGGCTGCACACCATCCTATAGTTGCAGCCGCTTCAGCCCTAACGAAAAGCTGGTCGGTCTCAAACTTTCATCACCAGCCTTTTCACCAGAAGCAACTCATACCATATGAATTACCACCCCAGCCCCCCCCCCCTCCAAATTCAAACCCCTTACACAAACTACTAAAGTTTTTTAGTCCTATCTATAAATTTTCCCACTTCCACAATTTTCCCGGGAAAAATTTGGGAGAAAAAAACGGAAGGCGGGAGGGGGAGATACATGTTCCGATTCGAAAAGCTTTCCCCGGGGCGAGCTCAGACCCGGAAGTTCTTGCCCGAGAACGTCTGGCCGAACCGCCAGTCGGCGGGGGCGACGTTCCACGAGGTGGAGGTGCGCCGGTCGCTGCCGGCGACGCGGAACGAGAGGGCCTGCCCGACGAGGACGGCGTTGGACTGCCAGTTCTGGCCCCAGTTCCGGCTCATGCCCATCCACCCGGTCCGCGTACCCTTCACGCTCACCCGCGCCACGTCGCCCGCGCCGGCCACGTTGGTGACCAGCACCAGGTTGAAGTAGCGGAAGCCGTTGATCGTGAACCGGATCCCTCCTCGCTTCCTGCACGGCACCCTGCCGGAAAAAGAAAAGGAAAAAAAAAACACGGAATTACAAATAATCAAACGCGGAAATTATACTAAACAGTGCAGCGACCGTTAAAGCCCGACCGGTGGAACCGGTAAGAAAAGGCGGCGAACGTGGCCCGATTTCCGCCGACGTTACGCATCGGGCCGTCGCCAACCACCGCCGCGTCCGTCGCGCGGGCAAAAGCGGGAGGGAGGGAGGGAGGGAGGGAGGGCTGACCGGCGGAAGGAGACGGGGACGATGCCGGCGCGGTACTGGGCGATCTTGAGGAACATGGGCATGGCGAGGTCGAAGTGGGGGCGAGGCGGGTTGCACCACCCGCCGTCGTCGCCGGGGAGGGCGAGGTTGGGCGGGCAGAAGTTGGTGGCCGTCACCGTGACGGCCGGGCTCCCCGGGTTGCACCAGCGCGGGTCGTCGGCGCACCGGATCTCGAAGCACGCCCCGCAGCTCAGCCCCTCGTTGAACAGCGCCGTGCTCAGCGCCGCCGTGTTCACCCCGTACCCCTGGCTGTACAGGTCCCCGTACCCGCAAGCCCCGCCTGCCAACATTGCGCACGCGTTAAACCTCTTTCCCTTTCCTCTCTTCCTTTACCAAAAAAAAAAAAAAACACGCAGAAGAGGGACGAGACGGCGCCGGGGGGAGGAACCCAAGAATGCCGGAAACTCCTCCCCCCCGAGGACCGTGAAGGCGGTACCCATGGTGCCGGCGGCGTCGCTCCCGCCGTAGAAGGTGGCGTGGGCGCTCTGCCAGCCGCCGCCCTTGTAGGCGCCGGGGATCCGGGCGGTGGCCGCCGCGAGGAGGGAGAGGAGGGCGGCGGCGGCGCAGAGCGCGATTGCACGAGCCATTTGCCTTTTCCACTGTTCACACACACGCATGCACACGCGAGGGCGGAGCGAGCAAGCTAGAGAGAGAGAGAGAGAGAGAGAGAGTGAGAGAGAAGCGAATGGGAAGCGGGAGGGAGGAGCTGGGGGGCTACTTAAGGCTATCCGCGAGAGGCCGCGAGGCTATTAACTTTGGCTCGACATGTAATGCGATCTTTCAATTTTTAATTTATTCAATATAATTCATATATATGTTCGATACATGTTCGATATAATCTCCCGAACCATATTGAAAATGTTCGATTAAAATCTATGGACCACATTGAAAAAGTAAAAATTAGGGGATCATGTTAAATATCGAGGTAGAATTCAGGGATTACATTAAGCAGATTAAAAATTCGGGAATCGTATCGTACGTTGGATCGAGATTAAGAGATATTGACCGTGAGATTTTCCCAGTTATTAATGCTCCCTCCCCTTTTCCCTCACGGATCTACCCATGTTGCTAATTTTTTTATTTTCTTTCTGGCTACGTTTTGTCTACTTTTGCTTCTCCTTTTTTTATTTTTTTTCCATTTAATGTCGGTATGGGAATTTAGTTTCTTCGATAACAAGTTTATCTTTTTTTTCATTTTTTTACAAATAAATTTCTTTTTTATAATTTTTTGGGCAGTGTTGGGGTGGGGCGGTATGGCGAAGGGAGTGGGCCAGCAGCGACCCATGCATGCTTTAATTGCTTAGGGCGGCCGGAGACCAATGAGATTGTCATCAAGATGACATTTAGGCCCAACATGAGCGCCTACTGCTCCACAATAGTGCCTGAGCTTGGCGGCCCGCCGTCGCATCGTGGCATTCGGGTCGGGAGCGCGAGGCCCGTGACCGGTCTCCCCCGGGTCGTGATCTGGCGTATGACGGCTCAATCCGCTCGGTCGATCGAATTTTGCGGGGGGGGCCGCGCAATGGGAATGGGGATCCGTGCACCGAGCAGCGAAGCCAAGGCACCGGGTCCGGCGAACCGCTCGATGACGGGAAATACGGAGGGATGATACGGCGGGCATGGAGCAGATCGCCTGATGAGTTTGGATGGACCGAGCCTACACTCGTATTTGACTTTGCCATCCAAGCCGCCCATTACCAGAGAAATCGTACACGGGACCTCTACGCTTGTGCCTCCGGAAGACCAGAATGATCGTCCCTAAGTTTTCCGTCCGTGCCGGCCGGGTTGCTCGAGATCGTCGGTTCGGAGGGGCGGCAAAAGCGAACTCAATTCAAGAACCTCGGATGTCTCGATTCCTAGGATCGCGCATCTCTCTTCTCCTCGCCGAAACGAACGGACCGAGCCCTTGATATGGACGGCTAAGGATGGTACTAGTTCGCGCGAAACGGCATCAATTCACCTTTGCTGCCCTATGGCCTTCTGATGTGCCCACTTCATGCGTTTCGCGCACCGTGCCTCCTCTGTAGATTTCGCCGGGGAAACGAGAAAATCATAAACGTCCGGGCCCGGATCCCGGTTAAAACGATCGCGGATTCATTGTATGCCAATCGAAACCGCGAAATATCCACGGGGCGCCGCCACCCCGGTTTTGTACCTCCGTCTGGCCTCCCCGTCAGTAATTTCCGATGCCACGACAACTCCCGGGGACGCGATATTTAGCAACGGGTCAATTTATCTTTCAAGTGGGGAAATTCACTATATAGTTTTCACAGATTCTTGCTGGGATTTGGCCCGGAAATTCACTTGTTATTAGTCACCATGCATGATGGGGTCCATGAAATAATTAAGTTTGTTTCGCAAAAAAAAATGAGTGGAACAAATCGCCCCGTATTTATTAAGGTTGATCGGTTCTCGCTCCGGTTCTCAAAACCGGAGCCCTAGGATCGGGAACACCGGACTAATGGAACCGGTCACTTAGGGTTTAGTTTGCATTTTACTAATTTTTGCCGGTGAATTTATGTAAATGAAGTTTACTTGCAGTTTAGTTCACATTTTATTAATCTTTTTGATGAAAAAAAATTAAAAAGGAGTATATGTAGTCGGTTCAGTTCCCTCCTTGGAATCGGGAACCGTACCACATCGATCGGTTTGGTCCAGTCCGGGCGATTCTCGATTTGAGTGGTCCGTTTTACACACCCCTAATATTTATGTCAATGTATTCATTATCAATAATAATTTATGTACAAATATTTTCGTGAATAATGAAGATATTTTTTTATTAATTTATTATGCAAGCGATTTTATTTATTCATTTTTCGCGAAATAAACACACCCTAAGTTTAGGACATATGTGTATGCTGTTTTTTTTTTTGTTACACCGCAGGTAATCTTAACAAATAATCATTCAAAGATTATCTCTGATATTTATTGAACAAAGTATAAATAGTTTTTTTTATTTAATTTGTCCACGTTTAATTTATATTTTTTTCCGATTATCAAATGTTACTTAAAAAGAACGAAAGTCGAACTCGGTATGGCTGCGCAATTCGCTTTGTTTTCCATGAATTATCAACTAAATCGACTAGTTCGATCACTCATATTGTATTAAGGGTTGATACCACAAATATTCAAATCGGTAAACCTATTACAAATTTACTCTGAACTAATTTTTTTACCATAAAAAATTCCAAACCGATACACTTGCGACAAATTCCCCTTCCGTCCATAAATTGGTAAATATGCGAGAAACGGAGGGATAAACTCTGAATTGGTATATATATTAAGCCACGTGTCATCCAACTCAGCAATTTGACAGTAAAATTTAATGAAAACTGACGGACAATAAATTTGTCATAGATGTACTAGTTCAGAGTTTCTGATGGTTAACAAATCAGTTTGAGATAAATTTACTACAGGTGTATCAGTCTGGGATTCTTTGTGGTATCACTATTAACATTTGTATTAATAAATAATGAATAAGTTTTTTTTTTTAAAATCCATCATTGACAAAAAGGAAAAAGCAAACAAACATATTCGCCGAAAGGCCGATCGTTCTCTAGTTGCACCGTCGATTCGTGTGGCGGTGTCACCTCATGCCGTGCATGCACCGCGCTATGGAAGCCCATGTGCTTCCCATTCACGGTCTTGCTCCCTCATCATCAACCTCTCTAGTCAAAAACATGACTTTTCCCTTTTGTTTTTGGTCGGAACATAACATGACTTTTCATTTAGGGCAAAAGTAACCAAAAATCTCGAATCATGCCCATTGCCATACATTTATTTTAAAAAAAAAAAAAATTCCGCGATGCAAAAATTTCTCAAACTTGTACCATCGTGAAACATGAAGTTCTGTCGATAAGAACCATTAAAAATCTGCTTACGTCGATGGCGGAAAGCAAGCATTGCTGGCATGCACGCTTACGTGACCTATTTGAAATAAAATGACGCTGTTTTGACTGAAAAATTATCTAACGGGACCATGATGAAAGGTAAACGTGTCGTGTAAGTTTGTGGTTTAAGTTTAAGGTAAATGTGTTACGGTGAACATAATTTGGAGTTTTTTATATCACAAAAAAAAAAGTTCATGATAGATGTGTCACAATGGGCATAATTTAGCATCGTTTTTTTTTTTTGGTGGCTTTTTCCCTTTTAATCACATGAATTTTTTTTTTTCCTACCCTATTTAAACCACCTTATCCGTCCAAAAAAATGAAGAAAGAAAATTAAATCCATGGTGCCCATGTGATCACCGAGCCAAGAATTTGGCAGCTTGCTCTAAATTATTAAATTTATAGCCCCCACTCCCCATGTGCCTTCACTTATTGTTTGCCTCATCTCTTCTCCAATCGCCATTGCGTACACGCTTCCTAGGGTTTCCTCTTTTGAGACTGCAAAATTTGCAATGCATATTGTCTCCTTTTGCTCGTTTCTCTCCTAATCGATGCACCTTAATCAGAATTCGAGCCGAGTCATGGCATGATACCGATCGTGGCAACACGCGGCATCTAGAAAAGTTAGACATGTTTCGGACTTCCGGTTCAAGTACGCAGGCCACGGCGAGGAAAGAAAGTAGGAGTTCGGCGTGCCGTGGCGATTGAAATCAAAGTCCAGCGACGCGATTGCGGAATGTACTCTCCAGAAGCCAATCTGATCTTTACCTTAACATTGTCTAGGTTCCAAGAGATTCGTCTCGATTCGTTGCTCTTGTTAATATTTACTCTCTTCGTGGAAGTCTATTTAGACGGCCTATTATGTACACGCCCGAACGAAATTGTTTCTTAAGCTTGATGGTTTGATTGTCGAAATATTGCCCGCTTGGTGTCGGAGTTAGATTCCAAATCTATCGTGCTACACGCTTCCCTTCTCCATCAACTGGTGTCGGAGTTAGATTCGTACTTCACCAACTGGCATTGGAGCAAGCTCTTTGTCACTTCGTCAATTATTATCAAGTCTTGTTCCGTTCTGCACCATAGCATCAGAGCAACATCCATATTACGCATCATTCGGTATAAGAGCAACTGTCGTCTTCATCAATTGGCACTCGTACAACATATATGCACGTTATTGTTGTCCATTCTAATAATGATAGGGGAGCATATGAAGTCTTGATCTAGCAAATAATTGCTCGACTCCCTAAGTTTTCTCTTGCGCACATGGCTACTAGCCTAAAGCCATGTGAGAGTGCATGAGCAATGTGGCCGCATCTATGCAAGGCTTGCTCCAAATTTAGGGAAACCCTACGGTAGAACGATGAGAGTTAAGGTGGTAGTTTGGTGCTATTCAAGTTGCATGTCCAACTCGTAGGCCCAAATATTGCAAATCCATCGCGTGATTTATGTTGGTCACATATCACAATCTAAGTATTCGTGAAGCCCTCAAGCTCAGCCTGACTCAAGTTGCTTTCTAGTATGCTTTTTCATAAGGGAGAAATTACGAATATGGTAGAGAATCGGTAAAATTAGCTCATGGGTTTAAGAGATAGAAGCGAAGTGCATATAGACAGTCGAACTACTACATCAAAAGGGGAGATCTAGACGGTCTCATCATCTCGATTCTACGGAACTAGGCATATATATATATGCACGAATCACTTAATTGAGTCGCTAAAACAACTCCAAAAAAAAAAACAGAAGAAAAAAGTTCCATTTTGCAAAGGTACCTCCGTTTTAGTATCCAAATAGTCATGTAATATGCTTTTCCCCTGAAAATATATTAACTGACCAACATAAGTTGCTCAAGAGTCAAAGTTACAATGGTGCTCCATCGGCTCTGCCAAAATCTAGCCTCAACTCACCCACATCGACTTGGCCGAAATCTCGATGCAAATCCGCGGTCGGCCCTCCTGCTAGTGCCCTCGCCCTTCCGGCCTCCCCCTACGGTCTCCCGTCGGCCTCGGCCAGGGTTACCATGGAAAATTGCAAACCTCGATGACCAAGGTTGTCCATGGCGTTCCCGACGTCATTCAGAGGTCGCGATGCCATGGGCAACCTGGAATGGAGGTCATCCAGGAGTGATGCAATGCGCAGAAAGAAAGAAAGAGAGAGAGAGAGAGAGAGAGTTATATTGGTTTGATAAATTAGATTTAATGTATCTAACGTTACTTGAAAAGGAGAATTGTTGTTGCCAATTGTCAATTGGTCTTGCTGTGCACAACCTTCGTGAGAAGAAGGGCCAAATTTAAGAGGTGAGACGTGCTTCTTAGGTTTGCACAAACCAGATTCGTGTCTAACATTGACCGTAAGGGTCTTACGTGAGCTCCGCACATAATTAGAAGTTCAAATTGCACTTGTTTATGAATTGCGACTTCCTTTGGTATCTTTCCTGCTTTCCAATCTTGTAATTTCCAAGAGCCTCTCGGTCTTCCAATCAGTCGTCTTTTGTATCTTTCTTGCGCTCAAATCTTATAATTTCCAAACATCTCTCGATTGTCCAATGACTTATCTTTTTACAATAGTACAACTTCCTAAATTAAAGTTCAAAAATCAACCTTAGTAGAGCCCAAGTTGACCACTTCAGCACTTTTATTTGAGATAGATTCTACTTCGGCCATATACTGAGAAGACGACCCAATTTTAGAACCTTATTTGAAAATTTTCCTTTGATTTTTCACCTTAAGAACGGAGCAAAAAGGTCGGATGCCTCGTGTCTTGACAAAGAAACATTGATTTCATCTTTTGAAATTGACATTGAACCCATCATATAGATTAATGGATAAGCCTATGCTGAACCAGCATGCTACAAGCCGACACGAATTTTTCATTATCTATTATTCGGGACCGACAGAAATATATTGATAAGTGTGCTTTGACCGATCTTTAATCACTATTTATTTATTTAATTTTATTTTAGTCAAATAATTACTCTTTATTTAGTTGCTGGACTTGCGTTTGTTTTCCACACTCAGATCTAACTTACCATAGGAAGCCATTTGTATATTTGTTTATAGGGTGATTGAACAAGGATTGATTTGATTCTTTTTCTAAGCAAATGCCAGTACAGAATCTGCACTTTCACCGTACCCCTTGAAGCACAAAAATTTTCTTTCACAATCACTTCAAATTGTATGTCCTCCTAAAAAAAATTAGAGGTCTCACATATCAATTTATTTATTGGCATTAGAAGGCATCGCTCCATAGGTTGTCAACAATGGATAATATGCGCAATCTCCTGCGCGTGACTGATATTAAATTAACGTGGAAACTGAGTAAAAATATGATTTGACTTAATCACCCATCTTCATTTTGTGAATAGAAATTTCGCAACAACTTTTTAACAAAATGAAAGCTGGAATTTTATTTATATATTATAGAGCTCACAGCGCCAGTCGCCAGCTCCAAAGCGCCAAGATGGCCTAAGAGAATACACGAGCGTGATGATTCGAATCCACACATAGAGCGAGGAAGAGGAACGCGCTTCCCACTCCAGCAACTCCGATGAAGTAAAGAAGTAATCAAATTTACCCCATGGAAGTTGCTAAGGCCAGGGAAAGTTGAATAGGCACAACTTGCAAACGTGAATTAAGCCCCCACCATCTCATAAATGAAAGTAACACTTCTTAAATGAGTCAGTGTTTTGGACGTGAATGGTGGGCCAATGGCAATTTGGCGGGTGCTTCTGCTTTCTTATTTTTCTGATACATACAAGCTGCAAAGATGTGCTTTTCTGATACATATCGAAGGCTAGTTATTGATGTACTATGTATATTGTTCCCGAAATTGTTGTGTTTTCCTCCACTTGCATCATCAACCGTAACATGATGTGCTTTTTGTTGGCAGGCATCTGACATGCATCTCCTGAAAGTGGCACATGTGATGCATGTGTTCGTCGGTCGGTGAAAATTTGGTAGATCAATGAGATCAGGATCTTATTAGAGATAAGATCCACTCGGAATCCTTTTTAAGAGAACGATCTCACTTGAAAATCTTATTTATAAATTTTCCTTGATTTCACCTCGAGAAATGGAGTGAAATGGTCGGATGCCTCGTGCTATGGAAAAAAAAAACATTGTTGATTTCACCTTTGTTATTTCAAAGATTAGATTGACATTGAGTAGGGAACGGAAGACATATAGTTAACGAGTGTGCTTTGACCGTTCAAACATTCGCTATTTAGCAGCTGGTCTTTCCTATGTTGCCCCACCAGAGATCTAACTTACCTTTTATTAACATGTAGATGCTCAATATTTAAATTTGATCCTTTTGAATATTTCGTTCATAGAGGGAATTGCATATCGATTAATTCGATTCTTCTTTTTCAAAGCAAATGCTAGTACAGAACGCGCACGTTCGCCATACCCCTTGAAGTACAAGGAGTTTCTTGATAATCAATTTGATTTTTTTATGTAGTATCGAAAAGGGCCTTCACGTATTATTAGTTTATTTATTGGAATTGGAAGGCATCGCTCGTTCAGTCATCGACGTTGCGTAATGTATATCCTCATCGACGGCGGCAGTGACAACCCATTCCTTCCAGCGCTCTCGACTAGCTTGGCCCGCGAGGTTGTTGAGCACTTCCGCGGACAACTCAGCGACAAAGCCATTGAAATTGTCTCTCTTTACTCGAAAAGAATCGCCTTCGGAGCGGGCCGTCGTCGTGGAGGAGGAGAACCGACCCCATGAGCACGATTCATGGGGACGAACAGCAGAACAAGTAGAAAACTCATCTCGGTACGTGTTCTTTCTGTTTGAAACGTTCTCGAAAGACCCTATAAGTCACAAAAGAGATTCGAAAAGGCCAGTTCACAAGCATATAAGTCAGCGATCATTCATGTCATTGGGGACAGCAGGAGCTTGGGACGGAACTTCATTCCAGAAGACTAAAACTCAAGCAGACTCGATGGTCCGATAATGTAAAAGCCCTTGGGAGTAGGGGTGTCAAAAGAACCCGCTCAAATATGATTTGACCCGAACAGGAAGTTTTCGTATTGGATCGAGTTGGGCTTTAACTTATTTGGGTAATAGAAAAAACAGGGCTTCAGCTTGTTTTGGATGTATCCGAGCATGCCCGAAACAAGCCCAACAGAAACAAACAAGATCCATTTGATCTTGTTGCTCCCAAGCCCACCCGAAACCTTATCATCATCTTCTTCCAGAGCTCCGAATCTACAACTGGCGATCGAGTAGGGCGACGCGGAGGCAACTAGCGGCAACGATTGGCGTCTTCGCCGTCGACGCCTCCCTGATTGCGGCCGACATCCACCTCTCCTACGCCAACGTCGCTTCTTGGCAAGCTCGTGCCAAAGCTCGCAGCAACTTCGTCAAGTCTCGCCTTCGGAAGCTCCTCGACGATTGACCCTCCTAGCCTGCTGCCCCCGGCCCCACCCACAAGTGACGATTTCTCTCTTCCGGTGAGCATCGCCGTCTTTCAATTAATCCCCGGCGAGCTTTGAATCTGCGGTGTTCGTGCTTCTTCAACAGCATAGTGCTTGGGTGTGTTGGATTGACTCTCTTTTCGGAGTGGAACTTGATTAGATCAACTCCAAGTTGGCTTTTTTGGCTTTTGTTTGTCGAGGAATGGGAAACCCATCTGTTGATTCACTGTGCCTTTCGAGGTGTTCTATGTATGCGTGTTCATCTCATTTTGCATTAGCCGATTTTGCGTATCATACCAACTGTTCGATAAAATTACTGAATCAACTGATCACCTTGCAACGACCTTGTTATCTGTTGTTCCATCTCACATTTTTTTACGACAGAGAGGAGGATCATTAGGTGCCTTTATGATTTTGGGTGCATCCTGTCCAAAACGTAGGAGGAGCGACGCGGTTCAGATATGAAGAGATCTAAGGAAAATCACCGTCGGCTCTGAATCGGTTTTGCGATCAAGATTCTGAGGGGAAAGTGATGGTTGGCTTCATTCATTTGTGTAGATTCCGGTGATTCTGGCGAAAACTAGTGTCTCTGGCCCCACTACGCCACCTTCCACAGCCTCAACACCAGCGTCGGCTTCCAAGCCCTGCTCCTGGCCGTCGCCTTCGCTTTTCTGTGCTGGTGAGAGTTTGACAATGTTCGTTTGCTGTGATTCTCCTCTTACAGTGACATTTCTTGTACTACTTCAGTTTAGGCTTTTGTCCTGGATTACTCATTGTATGAAGTGCTGTAGTGAAATAGCTCGAATGAAATCGAACGAATGCATGGTTTCTCTTGCAATCAAATTGAATGTGTACTCGTTCTGCTCATTTTGCAGCTTCTCTTTCCACTTATGAACTGGTTAGGCATGAATGTGTACTCGCGTTGCCTTCATTTGCTTTTTTTTCCCAAATCGAACTCTACTTCATGTTACGAAACATCTGCCAGAATGAGGAACCGAAATCTCCCGAGACAACATTTGTTTTCGAGCTGGAATGTAAATATAAAAGCAGAGTTGAGGACTGCACCCTAACAGACAAATGACGCAAAAGTACCACATTTGAGAACAAATTTAGCAGCACGGTCATGCATGAAATGTGAGGAACAATTCTTTCAAGAGGATAGCAAACCTCTAAACCCGAGCCCGAATCCAACCCGACCCGACCCGATTGTGCGGCTATATCATGTTTGGGTCTTGTTTCGGGTAGGGCCAAACCCATATATACATTGTTTCGGGTCGGGTCAAGTATCATGAAAACGTGACCTGTTGACACCCCTACTTGGAAGCACAAGGAAAATAGCTCTGCTTTGCTTTCTCGACTTGTCTTCCTTTTGGTTTACATCAATCGTTTTATATTACAGAATCGATACAACAAAAGAAATGGATTTTCCAGATCTTGCTCGCCAAAATTTGCACTCGACTTTCCCCACGCCCTACCACCTCTTTCCAACACAGAAGTTCGGGAGCAAATTTACTACCAGATGCACTAGAATGAATGAATGAATGAAGAATACCATCACCTGTAGGAAGTGAGAAGCGTCCGAGACAGAGCAAGGTGAATTTTCTTTTATTGTCCTAATGGAGCAAGATGAATTACCAACCACAAAGACAATCTAATTCTCACGGTCAGCCCGCTTCTGCTGATTACTCCAAAGCGCCCATCGAGAAAGCACAGCAATGTGAAGAAACTCGTTGAAAAGATGTTTCGCCCACAAAAGCTCATTATATGTGTAAAGTCAGTCGTCTGAGGTCTGCTGGCTTTGGGTTCCCAATTTTCTGTTAGTGGGTGATAGCAGCAACTCAGAAAAGAATCACTCTCTGAATTCATGTTGATAACAATGAGAACAGAAACTTGCTTTCTGATAATCAATCATGGACTCCCAACGTGACGAAAAGGTGTTGATAAGCCGTCGAATATATCTCTGTATGCCTCAAATGACCTCCCTGAGAGAAAGAACATCATCCCGTGGATGAGATTCTTCCACCCGAACTACTATTTCATCCCCAATGTCCCTCCCCACAGACACCCATGACGAAGCTTGAAGTCCGACCTGAAACATAGTCCCAGATATTACTCAACAGAAGCATTCTTATTCTTACACGATAGGAATGTAATGACGGCCAGATAGCAAATCGAAATTACACCATTCCAAAAGGATTGCAGATACAACTCCACGAAAATCAAAGTACTTATAGGAGATTGCCATGGATCTTTTGTATCAGCTAACAATAATTTCTAAAAGGAAAATAACCTTATTTAGAAATATTAAAACCAATTCCATTTAGTTTTAGGTTGGGGTGCGGCAAATCTACCATGTGACATCATAATGAGTTCCCCAACAAACTAGACAAGACGGTTTTGTCATATTAAAATAAGTATCCAGCCAAATGTAAATGATATAGAGACAGTTGCTGTCCCATAGTCCAAGTGGTTCAGCTTCAGCCACTTCGCCACCTTCTATGAGAAAATCCTTGGATCCTCCCATGCCACACTGCTGTTATAGACACGGTTTAGCTCAGAAATGAATAATAATGCACCACAAAGCAGTCACCTTCCCCCACCCCTTCCTTTTGTGATTATCTTTCTAAAATTTCCTTCCCTATATAGGGTTTGGCAATCAGACAGGCTCACCCACAAACTGACCCTTACCAGTCTAGATAGGTTGACATTCATATAGAAGGCAGATCTTCAAAAACACATGCTCAGTTCCTAAATCCTAACACTGAAGGGCAGGTTTAATGTTAAAGATTCTAGTTAGCCATCTGAACCGACCCAGGACATGGAGTCATAAGAATAAAGAAGTTAAAACTTACTCTGTTAAGAGGGATAGACCGATTGACAATAAAATTTAAACTTGCATCTACTTGTAGAAGAATGGGACACTCTTCAAATCTGATCATTCCTACAGCACATTAAACCGAAACTATAAAATGAAAAGGTCCTTACCCTATTTTCTTTTACAAAAAAATGAAAAAAATATTTTCCTTGTTTGAGAAAGATAATCATCTCAATGGCTAGATGGAAACTGAAAAGAGATAAATCACCCATCATGCCATCCTCATAAATTTCTTAGCTCAACTGAATAAACCATACTCTCCAGCATCTCGTAAATCAATGTCAAGGATCTAACATAATAATTCCAAGTGACAAACCGTTTTAATTAAGCAATTTAAAGGCAAATAACAAGCACTTGGTAGATCTTATTAATGTTAAATATGCTCATTTGTCTCACACAGGCATAGATATATGTAACATAGATGAGATGATGAACTATATAATCACAAGACGCTGAAGTTGCGAAGGATGCTCACCTCAACCAACAATAATGCTGCAATTCTGTCTTTAATAAATCTTAGAATCAGTGCATGATATCTCTTTTCCTTTGGTTGCCTTCTCAAAAATTCCAGTATCCAATAACGGAGACTCGTGTTGCAGATCTTCTTAGCAAGCCTAGCATTCATATTTACACTTGATGCAATCCCTTCAAGCTGTCCAGCTGAAAAAGGGAGAGACTCACCTCGAAGAAATGCCTTCAACTGCACAAGTGGACAAATCTAATTTCAGAAACCGGATAGCCCCTCAGCCAGGATAAATAATACAGGTTAAAATCCTCTACAATTCTTCTGTGGCTAAAACAATGACAATAAAATCACACTAGAGAGAAAAATCAAGAAAGTAGTGCTTTGAAGCAATCTCCTTAATCCTGGTGAAATTATGCTTCAGAGTCCATTTACAAAATAATTATTTCCTCATTTTTGGATAACTAAAGAGAAATTCACTATTAGGCACCATGCGGGGTGATAATGCATTCACAAAAAAGAGCTTGAGGACTGTAAATTGCCATACTATGAAAAAGATCTTTGCGAACAATGCATTGCATGGGAACACAGCTTGTTAAATCCATTCTTACTTATATCACAAAGGATACCATGTTTTCTTAATATTCCACAACAAGCAATTACAGTGAAATAGACAACACTACCAACTGAATAAGTGCTACACTTCCCTTCCGATGACCCTTTCAACTCCCAGAAGCTTGACCATATAATTAATCATGAACTGAAATGCTTAGGTGCTTCTTGAGTCCTTTCTCCATTGTAATAATAAGCAGGAAAGATGGCTAAGGCAGAGTATAGTGCTTCTATATAAAAATTCTCCTTTTGTGGCCATTTTGTTTTCTTGACTTTTCGTTCTTAACGGCAGGGTTCGGAATTCAGTGTTTCAAGGTTTGCCAACTTCTGTGAGGCTGATTAGAAATTAACGAAAATAAAAGAACTCACCTGATAATGAGCAAGAAGGTCCATATATCTACGGATAGGAGATGTAAATTGAACATAACCAGGAATTCCAAGAACGCCATGGCGTATAGGCTTCCTGAAGTCAAATTCTGCAGCACGCATAATCTTAACCAAAGCAGAACTCCTAACTGGTCCTTCTGGAAGGTGTGAGAATGCAGATACATCGATATTCGATTGTGGCTGCCCTCTGTAAGGCAAGGGAATGTGGTTTTGAGAACCATAGGAGGCTATAACTTCGCCGCAGAGTATCATCATTTCAGAGACAAGTCTCATTGCAGGGTCAGCTTGGTCTTCCACATAGAGTTTAATTTCTGGTTCTAGCTCCTCAGGATCAGGCACCTTTACGCGTGTTTCCAGAGTTGCTGTGTCTATTGCACCCTAAAAGTTTCAACAAATTAAATTTGGAAGCACGTGATAAATCAAGTCAAGTGAAGGAAAGGTTACTGCAGATTTACATATATATAGTCGCTCTCAAGTCTAGATGTTCTAGAAGCACATACAAATCTATTCTTACATCTATCTTTCAAACCCAGGCCTGATCGATGAGAAATGGTATCAATCCAGGAAAGATAGATGAATGATACAAGCAAACTGTTCTTGAGCAATGTTTGGTTTTTTATACCACAAAACCAGGAAAGACTGTTTTGACACATTAACTCACTAGAAACAAAGGGTTTCTTGTTTTTCTGGCTTGGTCATTTTCAAAACAGAACGTACTTGCTTTAAGAAATTCATTATTTGATTCATTGATCAATTTTATGCATTCTAATAGTGGAATAAAACCTCATATATATGACAACTAATTACACTAATTCAACCAAAAACCTAAGATTCAACCAAAACAGGTTGAAGCACTCTCAAGAATACAAAAGATCCTCCAGAAATTTTACATTCATCATCCTTGAAATGAAGTAGTCAATATTATCAGATATATCAGGCCAACCTGTTGTCGACGCCATTGCAGTCGAAGAGTGGCTGCCTCTGATAGAATTTTCAATTCAATCTCCTCTTCTAAGCTCAGATGAATCAGCTCAGACGCACTCTCATAGGTCAGCATATACGTTGGTTTGATGATAGAATTATCAACTGTGAATTCTGCAATGCTATAGCACCACAATTTGAACTGTGTTATCATCTCTTGGAAATTCAAAATCCACAAGTTGACCACAAACAAGGAATGGAACACCGTATTACCATGAAGATGACAAATTTGAAGAAAGTAAACTAACATATATATTCATAGTTCAGATAGTGAGATAAGATTCCAGCAGTGTAAGCATTTGAATAATCCTCGTATATGGCAGGGATGGGAGGGGTCCCAGGAAAAATTAAGGGTCAAAACTCTGAGGGTTACCTCCTTTACCCACTTAAATGATTCCATATCACGGTGTTCTTGCTTTTAACCGCACATAATCCAGAGGAACAAAGTACATACTCCTCTTTTCTTACAATAGTAAGACAATCGCCCATAAAATTAACAAGCTCCAGGCCTGGAGTTAAATTTATGTCTGGCATAAAATGTTTCCATGTCACAGAGAATGTGAGATTCTAACAAATAGAGAGAGCACTTGGACACAATGAATTTAGATGCTCACGAAATAAATGGGCCAAAAAACCCTAGAGATTACCTTCCATCAGAGTGCAGGACAACAGAAACAGTAACGGCATTGCAGAGCTCTCCTTGTTTCAAACTCATTCCCGCCATAGCAAGTTTCTCAGGGAACATTGGATAGGTGGCCGTAGGCAAGAAAATAGAAGTTCCCCTCTTCATTGCTTCCCTAAATATCACAGACACACAGAGGATGAACCTCTAAATAGTATTTCTAGCCATATCAACAAATGAGTTACCAAAACTACCTATCAACTAAGCTTCCGGGTCGAACAAATCTGGCTGGGTCCGCAACATGTATCCAGACTTTGATTCGGCCATCCAGCAATCTTGTTGCACTCAAGGCATCATCAAGCTGCAAATCATTGCCAATTAGCCATTTGAGGTCACAGCATGTGAGAAAAACTCTCATTCTTTTTTTAAAACAGCACATCCATTCGAAATGCTTTAATTTGCTTGCCTTTTGTTTACACGTGATGGGAAGAAGGTAATGAGGATAAATATGCTAGTTACCCTTATTGTTGTTCAAAGCTCCCAATCACCCACGAAAATTTTAATGGGGCTAACAATTCGTGTAAGCATGTCATAATGGCATTCATAATTAGTGTCGATTTTTGTTAGAATAAAACATCATAATGTTGATTCTACATGTCAAATAGTTAATTTATGATGGAAACGTGTTAATTCGTATGATTCGTGCCAAAATATAGGGCTGTGCGTATCATGTTGTGTCATATTTGAGTTCTCTTTCTGTAATTCATCTGTGTAAACGGTCCTGTCCAATATTACCAGCCCTAAATTAGAATATAAACTTTTGCTCTTATCTGGAAACATTTCACATATCAAACAGGTCATTAGTTCCTTCCAGCGTCCCTCCTACACATCATTTTCCAATCAAGTACATCCATCCTTCCTGCACTTACTCATATGCTCATATCTCACAGAAACAGATATTGGAGACTATAGTTCAAAGAAGCTAACAATAAATCAATTGATATTTACCTCATCAGCCTCATCAACATCGATTGCATACACCTTCAGGACAGTGAGATCTTTCCGGTCAGTCTAATCTCCAAAGAGAAAAAGAATGAAGGATTAAAAATCAAATTGAGGATTTAATAAAGAAAATAAACTTAATGGCCCATAACTTTGGTGGTTATTCGTGCATGCATTGTTGTTAGATCCTTACCCACAAATAGGTGGAAGCAATTGCTCTATCAACCATAGATGAAAGATTGCATACAAAGTTAGTTTAACCAATCTCAGACCTAAAAAGTGATTTCATTAACTTCGAAGCAAAAAATGTACATACCTCATCTAGGTCAACTGACTGTGACAGAAGAAGACTCTCAGCAGCTGATATTATCTCATCTGAATGCACAGTAGGGACATTCAGTTTTAACAGATCAAGATTGACATGTACGGGGAAATAGCCAATATCCATGAGAAGATTCACTGCAGATGAAGCTGTTTTTGTCAGTCCCATTGCCTTCAGGATCTGCCCGAACAATAAAGAAGAATAGTTACCATGTGACACTGCATTCATGCCAATAAAATGGAAGCGATCCTAAGGCATAAATGGCTAAAATGAAAACTGATGCTCGTGAAATTGCATCACTAGTTTTGCTTCACCCAACCAAAAAACTATTAGTGTAATAAGTAATAATTGTTTTTCCCCTCATCATTCCAAGTGAAAAAACCCAGAAAAAATCAAAGCCCAACACCACTAGTTCCCCCCCCCCCCCCCCCCCCCCCCCCCCCAAAAAAAAAAAAAAAAAAAAAAAAAAAAAACAGAGAGAGAGAGAGAGTGGTAAAGGGTTAACATGGATCTAGAAATGTACCATGCCCGCCAATTTCCTCTGCTCATCATTTTTGCATGCATCAATTGCGTAACATTCAAGAGACTCTATTTTCTTTCGAATTTTCTCTTCTGTAAGCCATGAAGATTTCCGAGGTTTAGCAGGGTAAGGCATCAACTTAGCAGATGTCAACAACTGAACAAACTCCTCAATTTCCTTCTCAGCAGCTTCTCGTGCAAGCTTCCTACGGATCTGTTCTTCCACCTAGCATATCATGTTTCAAATCCTTGAGAACACTCAAAGTCGAAGCTACTCCAAAAAGGAACCTTTTAAAGTTTTACTCTTGAATAATTCAAGGTGTCCGCATTCAAACTATACAAAATTAGAGTAGTCACTCATTAATTAAAAGCAGTATATTTAATCAAGATGGTGACTAGATACAGTTTCTCAAAAATGAAAAGTTTTGTGCAAGCGTTTTCACAAAAATGTCATGCCCTCATTAATACAATAAATTGGGAGAGATTCAAAATCATCTCACTGAAATTGCACTCTTCTGATAGAAGATATTCCAAGCTAAACTTCCTCCATCTTCACTGAATCAGCACTCTTTAGACATATAGTACGTTACCGACTACAAAGCTAACTATTCCATCAATTTGCCATCCAAATCTAACATGATATATTTTAAGAACAATAGTTTCTAAGAACAGAATATTCCTTCACATGTTATTCCATCCTATTTCAGGCATTCTCAGTGTAGGATAAGCAACATGTACCTGTGCAGCAGGCCGAGGATCATAAATTCTACGCAAGCCTTTTGCTTCAATGACAGTGAAGTAAATTTCATCCTTTGAAAGCAAAAGATGCGCGCAATAGCTCTCCAAGGGTTCTGAACTGCCAAAGATTATCTGTAGAATAAGCCGAGGTTATTAAATGAAACGGCACAGCTAGCATCCCAAAATGCATCATATAGTACCTCCGCCAATTCTTCCGCTGTCACTGACTTATTTTTCTCCAGAAGCTCAACCCAAGCAAATTCAAGCAATGTTGGGTCCTGTATGAAGCCAAACAAATACTTACTTGCCAAGACAAAAACATGCACGTGTTTGGAATATACAAGAGGAACTAACCAAGTTATCTTCAGCCCTCTGTAAAAAATCTGAAATTCCTTTCTGGTCAAAATTTTCAACACCGGGAACAATAAAAGTAATCTGCTGTGGCTTGATCGATGATGAGACACCATTCTGACATCAACCCGGGAATAAGTTAAGCAGCTACAACAATAGGTTCACGAAAGAAGATTTATTGCCAACAACTAGCAACCTATGTGCTTTAGTTGTGTCAAGCAAAACCTGATCAGAAACCATCCAATTTTTCTTGCCATCGGGCCTCTGAGTGACTGCCAACAATACTTTCTCAGAATCTTTTTTGAACTCCAGCAGCAACCCTTTCTCCAGTGCTCGGTTCAAAAGCTTATCTTGCAAAAGTTCTCCGCTGCCAGTGAGCGCCATTCTGTGATTAACAATATGCTATTGAAAAATAACCAAAATTATCGAAGTAACACGCCACCATCATCTATACCAAGCTCAAATGAGACGTAGGAATAGGAATTTCAACCATCGCGTACAAGAGCTGGAGAAATGATAGCCTATCAGGAGGACAGCTCAGACAAACTCGTCCGACAAGAAAATACTCTTAGGCAACAACTTATCGATACTAGGCTGACCAATGGCATCAGCAAATGGATGTGTGTCGATAGAATGATCAATAATTAACCTAATCAGACCGAACTTGACACACAGGCCTCATCATTTTCGGCCCTCTCACGACTCGTCTAACACAGCTTCATCCACCCACCATCAAGGACTGTCCTACTGAAGAACACCAGCTCGGAAACCACAATTACGGAAGCAAGAAAACGAGGGAGCAGGACTTTTACCTGGAAGCAGAGCAGGCGAGCCTCCGCCGGCGCGACTCCCTAATCTCGTCGATGACGCCCTCGACGATGCTGTGGACGCAATAGCTCCGCTCGCACCGGAGCGCCGCCGCCGACGACGACCACCGAGCCCTCGGTCGCGCCGCCGCCGCCGCCGGGTGGGGGGGCCCACCGGGGGCCCGGCGGCGGCAAAAGAAGCAGAGGCGGCGCAGGGCGCGGAGAGGGGGAGGGGAGTGGAGCACGGAGGAGGAGCAGCCGTTGGCGGCCCGAATCGCCGTCATCATGGTGGCTCCGATGTCGATCGACGGTTATCGGCGACGGACGGGAGAGGCGAGATTCATATCCGATAGGAGCATCGAGCGAGGCGTGCTTTGTCCGCGCGGTTTGCTGCTTCTGTGGAGTGGAGTGATTGCTGCTTACTGCTTCAGTTCAAGCTTTTGTGTGGAAATTGCTCGCCGCCTCTGGTTTTTTCTCCTTTTCTTCCTTTTGCCTTTAGGAGAAAAAAAAATTGAGATAAATATACTGAAAATCTTAAAATTTGTCAAAACCCGTCAAACCGATGCAATCAAATCTTTTTATTAATTTCGTCCAATTTAGCTAACGAGAAATTCTGACATGGCTTTTTTTTTAATTATTTTCTCTATCCTATGTGGCGACGCTTACGTGGTTAAAGGTAATCGTTTCGGTCAAAAAAAACCTTTTAATACAAATTTTATTTAAATTAAAAAATAAGCAAAAAATTTAAAAATACAAAAAAAAAAAGAAAGGATGAAGGAAGAAGCAGGCGGGTCGGCAAACCTGGCAACCCCCAGTGGTGGCCCTTGAGGGTTGGCGAACCTGGCCCAGTTTGAGTGCGCTTGAGATCAGCGAGGTCGCCAAGCCTTGGCCAACCATTCCCCCACCATCATCGGCCCTTTCCAATGATGGTGGGGGCGCGGGCAGCGGCAGCGGCAACGGCAACGGCAGCTAGGAGCGTCAAATGGGTGGGTCAAGTCGAGTTGAAAATGGTCTGATCAATTTAATCAGTTTTGATCTATATTCATGTAATACAAATATAGTGACCAATACCCGACCTAATCTATACTCGACTCGTATTCTAAAAGACTTTAATAAAAAATCCAATTTAGAAAACAAAATTAGTGAACAATTTTTATAAATTAAAAATTTAATTCTTTTATATTTTTATATATCTTTATTTCCTTTTTAAATTTATTTTAAAAAATCAAAATTTATTTTATTTATTTTTCTTTTCTTCTTTTCTTTTTACTTTTCATTCTTCTTTGGCTAGTCGCCAACGACCGGCCACAATCGAGCTCTGCTAAATTGGCGAGATTCAAGCTCCAGCTCGCCTATCTGGGTGAACTTGAACTTCAGCTCGAGCTTGAAGCTCGTTGTGATTCGAATAAACTTAAGCTCGTTGAAATTGAGTGAGCTTTGAGCTTGCGATCTGGACAAGCTCGAGCTCACCGGAATCTAGATGAGCTCAAGCTCATCGACCACTAGCGAGCTCGAAGCTCGCCTATGGTTGGTCGTTAGCCATGGTCATGGCCGGTTGAAGAAGAAGGAAAAAAATAGAAAATAATGAAAAAGAAAAAATAATTTTTTTGTTAATGACATATTATGATTCACTTAATCTATTTAACCTACAAGTTAATAACTTAAATGGGTTAAATATGGGTTTGTACAAATCCATATAAACTTAGGCTTGAATATTGCAAACTCATTTTGACTTGTTTTCAAAATTTCAAGTAACCCTTATTCAACCTGGGCCCACGAAAAATGGGTTAATAAATGGGTTTCTAACTCATATTGCCAATTCAATCATGAGCCTTGTCAATTAAGTCTTAAACTTTATAATTGAGTCTATCTAGTCAATTTTAGCCGAAAATCGCTAACATAAACGTCATCTGTCCTATGTGCTAATGTGGAAACTTTTTAATAATTTTAATAAATTTATTTTCTTTTTTGTGAGGGTTCGTAGGCCTTCGCCCAATGGCTGACGGGGGTCGTCGGGCCTCGGCCAGTGGCCAACGGCCCCCTGCTAGCCCTTAACAATAAAAGAAAATAAAGAAGGAAAAAGAAAAAAAATGTATTATTAAAAATTATCAACATCATCACCGGTCGTATCACATAGGATGGTTAGTGTCCACGTCAGAGGTTATCGATTAATTTGGCCGAATGGACTTAATTGGCAAAATACGAAATAGTTAGGACTCAATTGGCATAATTAAATATTCACAATTGAATTGACAAAAAGTATAATAGATTTATGACTTTTTGGACAATTTTCTGCATCTATGGATCATCAAACATGTCCAACGTGTTATTGGAAATCGTTGCATTTGCAATTTCATTAACACGGAGGGCAAGGTGCAATCGAGTAGGACTCAATGGAAACGAGTTAATGAAAAACACAATAGAAAAACGATTAAGTGATTGTTCTTAATTTATTGTGAGATTAACATCATGTTTTGAGTCAAAAAATAAATAATAAATAATTGTAAATTGTTTTGAGATCCATTCCTTCAAGAATTTTTGTCTTACAACATACTATTACTCTCACAGTGACTCAAAGATGGATATGCTAGCAAAGCCCCAATATTTGCTATTAATCCATATTTTGATTTCTTTTTTATAATTCATTCCAATTCCCATTATTTTATTCATATTACTTCGTAAAAATTCGAAACGGTCATTACCAATTCATGCCCTTGAAGATTTTAATCACCAAATTTTTTTTAGTTCTTCCCAAATTTGGATCCCCACTTGAGCTTTGCAAAAAATACTCCTAACTCACCAGCATCGTTTTCGGTAGTCCAAACTACGTCGTTTTGCCCCTCAAAAATTGTGCACCAACCCCGCTAGCCATGTTAAAAAGACTCGTGGGGGCACCCATGGACGGAAAGATCAGCGGTCGGTGGCCAAAATTACGCCGTTGACATAGCTCGATGCTTTTTTAAGATGCCAAAAGATTGGTCTCAAATTTGTCCATATGGCATTAAACACTTTGTGCCTTTTTCTTTCTTTTGGATTGAGCCCGATTATTTGCAACCGTCTAGAAAATCAGGATGTCCTAATTCCCGATGAAAGTGGTTGCAACCACATGGTTGCAACCATGTTTCGCAACAACGACACTCCTGGTTTTCGAACTATCGAAAGTGCAGTACGATAGAAACTACGATATATGTTAGAAAAACAAAGTCACAACACTAATTTGAGGGTCATCCCTAGTCCAAAAAGCAACATCACGAGGTGGGGTACCTCCGTTAGTCGCCAAAACTAAAGACGTGCATTATAGCATTAGGTACAAGAAGGACGATCTTTCAATGAGTTCAACTTACTCCTTGAATGTTTTTTTTTTGTTTAATATAAAAAGTTGTCCCTAGATTTTCAGTTGACTTGATTAGTTAGGTCTCTGAACTTTTATATGATATTAAATGTCAACCTTTCGTCAAGTAGCTGTAACAGAATTTGGTGAAATGCCCACCAATCCTTTGAAACTAAAGATGGATGGAAGAAATCAATTTCCCGTCGCCGTTGAGCTCGGCAACTCCTCCAGGGTCACGGAGATCTCGGCTACGCCATGCGAGTCCAACGGCCATGGAGGAGCTGTTGCCTTCAGATCTTGAGGAGAAACTCGACAAAACGACACGACCTTGATCCAAGGTCCCAATGACCACAATGACACTTGCCGAGGTAGGCCACTGAGCCACTGAGAGCAACAGCGAGAGCGAGAGAGGCATGGCGAGAGAGAGGCGGCAGCAGTCATCGAAATTCACAATAGAAGTGGAGCAGTTTGCCAATGGGGAATAAAGGATTTAGGATTTGAGTTTGCGTGATGGGTATGTAAAGAGTGACTTTCACATGTTGAGCATGCTGATGAGTTATATCCTTAACAGAATCAGAACAATCATATAGATAATAAAAAAATTGACACACGAGTTTATCTAGATTTACCCAAAAATAGGACTACATCCTATAAAAAAATTCCACTATGATATTTAGGTTTTACAATCACAACCACTCGTCACAATGATCTCTCATACAATTATAATATATAAGATTTAAAATGAGCCAAAAGCCTAAGTTTATTCGAATTATTTTGATCTCACAACAAACGGGTCAGCAAACCTAATGTTATTTTGGGAACCCCCACCCGCTGTCTGGGCAGCAGAACCCCCGACATTCCGTGCGTAAGGATCACATGTCGTTAGTTTATACTTCAATTTCCCTAAATTCACGTGGACATGCTTGGTATGAGAAACAAGAGTTCTCGAAATATTCGCCAACTCCAACATTCTCCCACTTGGTGGATACTTCACGCAAACAAGGGTCATACCAACATCACTCCTCTTCAATCCAATCACAGCAAAGCATTATTCAAACTTCGCATCCATGACGGCTTTAGTAAGGAAGTCTAAACTATTTTTCATCATGTCAATCTTTTCAAGCCGAACTACTTTCTTCTCCACCTTCTCTCGGATAAAGTGATATTGTATGTCGATGTGCTTTGTACATGAGTGAAACTATGGATTCTTGGCTAAATAAATAGCCCCTTAATTGTCACATTTCACCTCCACGGTACCTTGCTCAAAACCAAGCTCCAAGTACAACCATCGTAACTACATGGCCTCTTTTCCGACATGAGTAAGAGCCATGTACTCAGCCTCCGTATAAGAGAGTGCTACCACACTTTGCTTCCTACTCATCTAACTTAGCGTAACTCCAAATAATGTGAAAACATACCCGCTAGTAGACCGTCTATTATCAATGTCTCCACCCCAATCTACATCTACATGGCCCACGATATCGAGGATGTTTCCATTCCTTTTACCTTCAAAACATAAAGAAAAATTCCAAATTTCACGAAGATACCTGAAAACCCTTTTTACTGCATTCCAATGTTTTCTACCCGAGTTGGATATATATCAGTTCAAGACTCTCATTGCTTGGGCTATATCTAAACGCGTGCACATCATAGCATACATCAAGCTACTCACTGCACTTGCGTATGGAACTCGGGCCATCTCTTCGGTCTCCTCATCCATTTTAGGGTACTGTTCCGTAGATAATTTGGTACCTAAAGGTATATGGATACTAACAGGCTTGCAGTCCGTCATGTTGAATTTGTTCAACATTTCTTTGATGTATTTCTCTTGCCCTAGCCATAACTTATGTTTCCCATGGTCCCTGGTTATATGCATGCGCAAAATAGAATTTGCAGTGTCAACTCCCTCGATCTGAGAATACCTTATGGCTACGAGCCTCGCCTTGTACTTTTCCACATTACCATCCGGTTTCAATTTTCGCTTGAACACCTACTTACACCCAATTGCCTTTCTATCCTTAGGTTATTTACACAGGTTCCATGTCTCGTTATGATCAAGCGACTGTATCTCATCTATCATTGCGAGCTTCCACTGATTCGCATCATCCATGAATCTCACCTCTTTTACAGTACTATAATCATCCCCGGTAATGCTCAAGGCATGAAACGTACTCAAGGCATTAAGCGAGTATCAAAGTGGTACTTGCCTCTCCCGCGTTGATCTCCCGAGAGCTGACATGCTATCTATGTCCGGGTCTTCATCCGAATCTGCAACCACAATTTCATTAACCAAGTCCCCTTGTTCCATATCAGAATTAGACTCCACTGATGTACCTGGTGGAACCATCTCCACAATTTCAGCTTTCAGGTTTTCTTCAAGCACTATTACTTTCTTGGGCTTATCATTTTCCTATGTGCCTGCCTGGGATTGTTTTTCACGAAAGACAACATCCCTGCTGTATATGATGGTCTTTGATTCAGGATTCCACAGCTTATAGCTCTTGATCCATTCCTTGTATCTAACGAATATGCACTTTTTGGATTTATTGTCAAGCTTACCCCTCTTCTCCTTGGGCACATGAACGTACGTGTCACACACGAACATATGACAGATTCAGCTTCTTCCCAAACACTATCTCGTATGGTGTGTGGTCCTTCACTGATGAGGTTGGTGACCGATTCTTCAAATAGATGGCCATGGCTATGGCTTCTGCCCAAAATTCAGGTTTCAAACCTGCCCAACTCCACATGCATCTCGCCTTTTCTATGAGTGACCGGTTTAATCTTTCGGCCACCCCATTCTATTGAGGCGTATATGAGGTCATTTTCTACCTTGCGATACCATTATCCACATAAAACTGCTCAAACTTGTCCAAACAAAATTCACCTCCGCTATCTGTATGAAGTACTTTGATTTTCCTACCCAATTGGTTTTCAACCAAAGCCTTGAATTCTTGAAATTTTTCAAATGCATCTAATTTACTTTTAATAAAATAAATCCAACTATATCTCAAAAAATCATCTATGAACGATACATAGTACATGGATCCTCCAATAAATAGAGTCAAAGTAGGCTTGAAAACATCACTGTGAATCAATTCCAGAATCTCTATTGCTCTTATACCGACGTGTTGGAAATTAACTCAGTTCTGTTTTCCATGAAGACAGTGTTCATAGAACCTGAAACCCATAGAGCAATCTAGTACTCCCTCTATCATTTGACTCGAAGCTAAGGTAGACAATCCATTTTCACCTCTATGTCCTAACCTCTGATGTCACAACATGAATGTATCATATCCATCTTCCTTTGGCTTTTCAAAGATGAACTCGCCACCAGCAGTCACTGTTTTTCCAAGCAGCTTGTACAGCGTCCTGTAACATACTCCTCGTGCAATCACAATAGAACCTCAAGTCATCTTGCATGAATTTGAATCACAATTGAAAATAATCTCTTAATCAGCCATCGTACCAACCGATAACAAGTTTTTACTCATCAAGGGTATGCGCATCACATCCGGAAGAGTTTTCACTGTGCCGTCAGACATCTTCAACTTCACTCTGCCACGCCCAATAATCTGAACTGCAGTATAATCTCCGAGCGTGACATCTCCACCATTATATTGCTCATATTTACAAAACCAGTGTCTATGAGGCATCATATGGTATGAAGCACTGGTGTCGACGAACCAAATATCCTTGTTTGACTACACCATACATGCAGTAGCCACATACATATCTCTTGTCTCGACCTCCTTCTTTCCCAAGGATGATTCGTCTTCTTTCTTAGGAACGGGCTTGTTTTTATAGTCCCGCTTCACATGGCCTCACTCTTCACATCTCTAATACAGTACCCACCTCTCCCTCCTCTTTGATTGCCCACGAGATTTGGATCTGGACCCTTTCCAATTTAGTCCGTTCTGTGATGGCCTACCCCTTGCCACTAGTGCCTCATTACCGAAACTCTCTGACCCTTTCTTCGTGTCTCCTCTGATAACAAGACTGAACACACGGTCTCATACGACAGTTCCTTATCTCCACCACCGATTACTACAATCGAGGTTATCCCATGAATTCGACAGTGAACAGAGTAGTGCTATCGCCTTATCATCATCCTTGAACTTAACACCGATTGACACGAGTTGGCTTATCAACGTGTTAAAGTCATACGGGTGTGCAAAAAACGAGTAGTCTTCATGCATCCGAAGATTATATAGCTTCTTCCTTAAGAACAATTTATTTACCAGCGACTTGCTTTGGTACAGCGACTCCAGTTTTTGCCATAAATCCCTGGCTGTAGGTTCGTTCATCACGTTGGTCAAAATGGAGTCCGCGAGACAAAGCCAGATCAAACCCTTTGCTTTCCGATTGATCCAATCCTAGTCCTCAATCTCCTTTGGATCTGGCTGTTTAGGAGTCATATCTGCTTCCTTACCCGCTTCCTTGCCTATCACGACACTAGTCGTCGCAACAACTGGCCTTTTTCCTTACGATTGCTGACCAAAGATCTCGATCACAAAGAAGATCCTCCATCTTCATCTTCCACAGATTGAATCGCTTCCCATCAAATTTTTCTATCTCAATCCGTGACCCTCCTGACATATGAGATAAACCCTAATTCCTCGAACTTGGCTTTAATACCAATTGATGGGTTATATCCTAAACAAAATCAAAACAATCACACAAATAATAGAAAAATTGACATACAAGTTTACCCATATTCACCCCAGAATAGGGCTACGTCCTACAAAAGGATTCCACTATGAAATTTATATTTTACAACCACAATTATTCGTCAAAATGATCTCTCATACGAGTACAATATATAAGACTTAAAATGGACCCAAAGCCCAAATCTATCCGAATCCTTTTGATCTCACAACAAATGGGTCAGCAAACTCGATGTTATTTAGAGAACCCCTGCCTGCTGTCCGGGCAACAGAACCCCAACATTCTATGCGTAGGAGTCACATGTCGTCGGTTCATATTTCGATTTCTCTAAACTCACGTAAGCATACTTAGTACGAGAAACAAGAGTCCCCGAAATATTCGCCAACTCCAACACATGCCAATCGTTGATAATGTGAAAACTCAAGACTGGGTTTCCAACCGTGAAAAGTACAAAACGAATGTCATGAAGTTTTCAAATTGCAAGTTACTGGTCGGATCGGCACTTTTCACACAAATTGCAAGCTTCCTCATGAATTCTAAAGAGTAATATGAGATCCTAAGATAGAAATTCGCAGGTATAAGTTTTACTAGGCTACTTGGTATTAGACTATAAGTCATCAGGGGAACATACAATATGATTGATACTTGGAAAATCATGCACTTCGAATAACGAAAGCATCGACCGTCATTTGAAGAACAAAAATTGAACTCAATCAATAATCTATCACCCTTAGCAGTACATGTAATATGAAGATTCGAGTTAATGTTCAGATTTGTAGTCTAAAAGCAGAGTCTCTATGCCCCCCAGAAAATTTACATAAATCCAGTAACCCAAAGTTGACATGACTTTACAGCAATAAAAAAAAGAAAGGTGATGCCTGCACGCACTGTGTTTTCTTGATAATCAACTGCAGAGCTGAGAACACAGCCCCTGAATCTGAGAACTAGTTGCATCTGGCAACGTGTAAAAGCCAGATTTGCCGTTGGTCAAGCACGTCAAGTTCACCTGGCTTCCCAACCATGTGGACTGCATTCAAAAGCAATTGCAACACAGGTCAAAGGGTTATGCAGTTCTCGAAATAGATAGTAGGAGAGAAATGAGACTGGTCTCGCATGACAAATACGGAGTCTTCATGTGCAAAAGACACGAGTTTAACGCTCGGTGCCACCAACTATAGAGATCGGCAATTTCATTTTTTGCAATACAAATGAAGTTAGAGTTCAAGTGACAGAAAATTCATATAGTAAAGATCTGCACCGTGCATAGTTCTTATATTATCTGCGATAGATGTCATCGCATAACTAAGAGACCTTACTTCATAAACCGAAATTTTGATTTGCTTGGCTTTACGATAATTATAATCATGAATTGCACATTAAGGTTATCTTTACAATTGGCTATAGTAAGAAAATTGTTATTTGCTACCCATGATCGCACATGAATCACATGGGCATTTTCTAGTCCATATAAAAGGTTGTCCAGTCTCAAATGAATGTTCCAGGATTTTGCAAGTGAACTGAATATACTGAAAAGTGTAAAAAGAATGGAGAGATTCCTTACATTGCAGTATCCCGGATTTGAATTGCAGCTCCATCTTGAAGTTGGGACACAAGACAAATAATGGCACCAAGAACAATGATCATTTGCGTTGAAACCCCGAAGCAGCAAAACCAGAGCAACGGTAAACCTATTAAGAAAGCATAGATATCAAATTAGAACCCCTAAAAGTATTTTATAGTCCAAGTACTTGTGCATAATGAAAGCACCAACAACCTGAAAAAGCAAAGAAACACAACGATGGAAATGGAAGGAGGAAGCAACAAACAAAAATATTCAAGAGATGATGTTTTAGAAGCATAATTGGTGGGCAGAGTGACTGTCATTACTTTGCTAAGCTTTCATCATTAAGCTATGCAGATTTCCAACATTTACGTGCATAAACTCAGCACAAGATCGTATGTTATATTGGTTTACGCAATTACTTCCAATTAACCCAGAAAATCAGCTAACTATCGGCTAATGCCTCGAAATAGAAATTTGGCAGCTTTCTTGGTCTCAAGATCATTAAATGGTCATCAAAGTCGGCTTGTTTATAAATTCTGACAATCCTCTCTCTCCCTTGATTGTTAAGAACATGTGTACTGGGTACTTACCCAACTATGAAGATGATAAGAGAGGAAATCCACAGGACACACTGATACTTCTTGAATTTGGATATAACAGAAGTCGTCAAATATCCAGGGGGAGCATATCTTTGGCTAACCCATCCAAACTGGGGCCGGATCAGAAAGACAAATCCCAGAAAAAAGCCAGAAAGAAATCCTCCGATATGGGCAAAGTTGTCCACATGAGGAAGTATCCCAACAGCCAAATTTAGCACAATGATAGACAAGAGGGTCACAAATGCTGCAACCTGGGAAAAATCAGTTAATGTTAAAAGAAAGAGAGAAGTTGCTAGATAGTAATACACGGGTCGTGAAAAAGTATGCATAATGGTGCTATACCTTGTTGGTGTAAATGCTCCAATTAATAATGAGTTCAGAGAGCATTCCACCTAGTAATCCAAATAGTGCACCAGAAGCACCAACGGAAATGTTTGACTGAAGGAAAAGAGCTGACAACAGACTTCCACCAATTCCTGAGATTATGTATAGCAAACCAATTCGCACTGCAAGAAAAGCTCTAAGTTAATGGAAGCCGCATGGATGAACGAAGCTTTTATGACAGATCCACAGATCTTAGTAGCATGAATGAAGATATTCCATGGATACAGTGATATACAAAGTAATTGTCTCCATTGAACTACCTTTGAATCCGAGCCAAGATGAAGTTGCATAATGAGGATGATGCAAATGCCATGTTTCTTCAGAATTTAATTTGCAAAATGAACATGAAATACAAAGACTTTGCAGATTTAAGCATCACCGATGATGGCATTCGAGTTGCAGATACAAAAATCTTGAACAAAATGTAAATGATAGAACTTAAACAGGTATAAGGAGGAGTAGATCGGCAATTTTCTATTAAAATTAGCCCATGAAAGAATGTAGGCATCATGATATAGGAAGCTAACAAGAGGAGAGTGTACAAAAATAATACTTGCACATGATATAAGGAGCATACTAGGCTAAAACAAAACTAACATATCATGGTGAGCATGTTGATCAGGTAAGAAAGAAGAAAACCTCAGTTACATCCTAAAGCTGAAATTTCCATTTTTTGGGATACTGGCACATGAACAATGTATAAATCATGATACATCATAACAATGGTAGCACCAAGAGAAATGAATTTCACATGCAAACTAAAAGATTAAGGCACATGGACCATCAGAAAAGAAACAAGTTCTGCTATCCACTCCCCAGTGAGTATTTGGAAACATCTGAGCAGATCAAAACCAAAGTCTATCCCTACCTTGCATTATCAAATTAGATACTTGTCTCCTCACAAATTTTTTCCTCCACATTGTTCTCAGAAGTCAGTAACAGTAGGTAAAGAAAAACAATCGTTTAACTCTATCCAAAAAAACTTGCCTAAAAGCTATTGCTACATTGCAAATCATCAGATGTTATTAGTTCCTTCACTTTTGATGCCAAACCATACCATGTAGATGGCATCTCCAATGAATTCAATGTCTCCAACCCCTCCACATGTTCTCTCCCATGCAAACCCCAGGTCAGAAGTTCTGAGTCAGAACTGAAGCAAACTCCAAGAAATTTAACAATTCTACATACACACTCAAATGGATGTTCACCATCATGAGATTTATGACAATAATGGGAAGCTTTGGACAATAATTTTACGTGAGATGGGAAGTTTCGTTAGAGAAGGCTGGTATCCAGAAGATATAAGTGCAATGAAGCAGAGGTGGGAAAAGCAGTTTATACATACCAAAACCAAATTCTTGCTCAAGCCGAATGCCAATAACTAAAAGACTCAACATATTTGCCAATAAATGGAAAACTCCTCCATGTAACCAAATGCAGGTGACAAGGAGCCACACCTGGTGCCGGTCAACCACTTTACTTGCCACTAGACCACCCATCTTCTGAAGCCTAAAAAGACGCAGCATAGACTTAAATTTGATAATTACCAATCAGCAAGGAAACTATCTAATACAGGCATGAAACAGCAGTGAAGTTGAAAAAAAGAGTCTGCACATGATTGCATATTCGCTACTAAGTGTAGAGGTAGAAATATCTATAATCTAAAATGACGAGGCAATTACATAAAATAGTAGTAAAACGGCAGTCAAGTCGAATAAGGTCTAGCATCTTTGACGATTGCTTATTCACCAGAAGTGTAGAGATAGAAATAGCTGTCATCTAATCTCAGTCACTTTTAGAGCTAAGATAGTAGCCCATCCTTCTTTTAGCTTCACCATGAAAAATCAGCTAACTGATACTCACGATACTGTGGACACAATCATTAATGCTAAAAAACATCTCTAACTTGCCTCGGTATAATTTCCCATGTTTAGTATGTAGGCTACGCAGCGGGACTACTCCTCCCCAAGAGCTCAAAACACTTCTTTCTTTGAGAAATCATTACACTACATGGCTTACACAGGCTTCTTTAGTCCATAAACAATAACCTAATCCTTGGAAACAGAATCCCAAAAATCCGCAGACCGAAACAACACGAACATTGTCCGGAAACCGAGAGCAGCTGTCTTGCTTGTTTCGTTCCATGATGGTTCAGAACACTCAACACACCAAATTTTGAACAGGACAAGCCTAAACTCGCACCACCCATTGAAAAAAAAAAAAATCAAACTTAAACCAATCGAAGAGGCCAAAGAAGGGGAAGCTCGAATCGCAGGAGCAAGAAAGATCAATTCGACTCACGTAGCAGAGGAAGGGCCGAGGAGGGGGTTCTCCTTGAAGGGCTGGAAGGAGAACCGGCCCAAGAACCTGGCGATGCAGGACACCGAGTTCTTGGGGCAGTCGTTCACGTACATGGTGATGACCAGCATCACCGTGTTGCCCACCACGAAGGTCGGCACCAGCCACGGGACCCAGCTCCTGAAATGCTTCACCTCCCGGAACACGACCGGGCTCGGAGCCGCCGCCGCCGCCGCCGGCCCCGGGGGGGGCGCGGGCACGTCCACCACCGGGTGCACCGCGTTCGCGGCCCGCCGGGAGTTGACACGGACGTGGATCTCGGACTCGGAAGAGGAGGAGGAGGAGGAGGAGGAGGGGGGAGGCCGGGGGCCGGGCTCTCCGCGTGCCGCCGCCATTGGAGAGGCCGCCGGTGACCGGAGCTCCGGCGGGTGTGAAAGAGGAGAAAGGGGAAGGGAAGTAAGGTGAGAAGGCAGGGGAGGAGCAGTTGGTCAGCCGTTCATCAGAGGTTGGCTGCCGAGGTTGGACATTCTCTCTTCTTTCTCCTTTTAAATATCATTTAAAAAAATTATTAAATATTTATCTCTAGGACGCCTCTTGATAGTCAAAGCATGCTTTTGAAAATACAAAATATTCTTACTTTAGGTAAGATGATTTATTTAAAATTTTCATTTATTGCTCGATTTTTAAGTTGTGTTGTTATATGGGTCACTGCAATCTTATAGTGTCTCGAAGAGTGCTTTTAGAATACTCCCTAGCAAAATTAAATCAAATAACGAGTGTTTTTTTTTTCATGGTTGAATACTAAATAACGTTAGATACGCTAAAAATTAGTTTGAAAATCGAAATACCTTTCCATGTAAGATATTGTTAATTGGTATCGTAAGAGAAATTTGTTGCATACTTGATAAGGAATGGTATCGATTGGATTACACATAATACAAAGAGAAAGGATATATCAAAACACTGTAGGCTTTATCCGCATAGCTCTCGCAATGCCACGAGGGCATTATTTAACAAAGCTCTTTTATCAAATATACTACATGCTATCTCTTTATAGATTTGAAATACAGAGAGTCTATTATTTAATATTGATAAGCTCCTTCGCTAGCAGCTTTTAAACAATTATCTCGTCCAATTTGGAAGTGTTGCGAGATCAGAATACGTAGCATCGGTGACAGTAACCCAAATAGCACTAGCGAGCATAATTACAAAAACATAGCACAAAAAATATATAGCCATACCAAATAAATATTACAATTTTTTGGTCCTGATCGGTATTGAATACGATATATTAGTTTATACGGAGAATGACACAAATGATCTTATATGGGCTTTGGCCCAATGTATAATATGGTCCCTGAACTTTTAATTTATTCAATTGGTCTATCTCAATATGATCCACGAACTTTTAATATGTACTAAAAGTCCAATGATCACATTAAAAATTGAGCTAAAGTTCATGGGCCACATTGAAATATTGAATAAATTAAAAATTTAGGGATTACATTACACATTGTGCAAAAATTTAAAAATTATTTGTGTTATTTTTCCTAATTTATGATATATATATATATGTACAATTTAACTCGTCATCGATATTATTGGTTGCACTCACATGCAAAATCCACGGGAATATTTGGGCCCCACAAAATAAAAAACGACGAGATCCGGCGGTGGATCCCACGCGGGTCCGGGGCTCCGAGTTCCCGACAGACGAGCGGGCCGCTCGCTCGCTCCCTCCCTCCATGATTGAATCGAGTATGTTCCCGCGTGTTTTTGTCTACCCTCGCGCACGTGGCAGCGATTCCCCCAACAACCGGGCCACGTGGCGTTTCCTTATTCGTCCTGTTTCCCAGACGAGATTTGACCTTTTTCTTAATCGGTCGGTAGGTGGTTGCAGCTAGGATTAGAAAGTTCTTCTTTTTTTTGTTTTATTTTCCTTCTTCCATTTGGAAAATGGACCGCATTAATAGGCCAACTTACTAACGTCGGAAGCCTCGGTTCATCTGTGATATGAAGTTAGGTTGCGTTATGGTTTTAGGTAAATGGGACGGCGGCGATGGGCTCGCTTAAAATGAGTAGTAACTGCAACTTGAGCCGAACATTATGTCGCGGGTATGGAACTCCTGCAGGGTTGCTGACGCTAGTCGCCTATTCCCGCTCCTTGACTCGGAAAAAAAAATGGAGAATGTGTCCGGAATAACGGACATGTTGCCGTGCTCCTCAAATAATAGTGTTTTTCTCTTTTATTTTTTACGATAGTGTTGTTCTTTTTCCTTCTTTTTTTTCTTTTGCGGGGGGTCAATGCTTGCCCTACTTCTTTGGGGATGACGAAGAGCAAACTCATGATTGAGATTAAAGAATTATGTGGTCCAGACACAAAAGACGCCAGGGCTTCAACAGCACCACAAGATTATAAGATAGATACAAAGATAATATTGCAATGTCTGGACCACTTAGTGTGCTAGCCATGGTGGTAAATTGATGATATAAAGGCGTGAAAACATAGGGTGATTGTCCTGACCCTCTTATTGGGAAGTGGTCATTGTCTCTAACCTTGGCAAATCATGGATGTAAGAGAGATGCCAAACAGAAATAGCACTCATGGACACAACATACACCAGGAGTAATATTCCACTAGAATCACAATCCTACCCAAATACTAATACAAGAAAGCTGAAATCAATTCCATAGTACATTGCGATTCTTTTCTTTCCATAATTTATGAATAGGAGCGTAGAGATCCGGCTACTTAGGTACCGCATGAAAACTATTCTGGTTCTGTCCAAAACTGTTTTTTTGTTCCCAAAATCAGTTTTGGACCAAAAACCCATTTGGTAACGCAATTTCATTTTTCTATTTCTGGAATAAGCTTTTGTTCCAGAACTGATTCTGAACCAGAAATCAGAACAAAAAAAAAAGTAGGCTTTCTATTTCTATACCAAAAATGAGAATCATTTCTGAGAGAACTCTTTCTTCAAAACACATATTCATATGGAAGTTACGATCTTTGAGGTGAGAAAAAAAAGTAAAAAATCAAAAATTTCAAAACTTAACAAAATGGTTTAAAATCTGTGGCTACCCACTTTGAGTGAAATTTAAATTTTTTAGGTGCCGAAAAAAATATAAAATAAATAAATAATTTCAAAATTTCACAAAATGGCTTAGAATACCTATGGCCACCCATTTTAAGCAAAATTTAATTTTTTTAGATGCCAAAAAAAATAAAAAATAATCAAAAAATGTAAAATTCAAAAACTTCACACAATGTCTTAGAATACCCGTAACCATCCAATTTGAGCGAAATTTTATTTTTTTAGGTGCCGAAAAAAATAAAAAAAAAAAGCAAAAAATAAAAAATTTCAAAATTTCACAGGATGGTTTAGAATACCTGTGACCATCCACCTTGAGCGAAATTTAAATTTTTTAAGTGTCGAAAAAAATAAAAAATAAAAAATTTCAAAACTTCACAGAATGGCTTAGATACCTGTGACCACCCACTTTGAGCAAAATTTAATTTTTTTAGATGCCAAAAAAAAAAGCAAAAAAGTAAAAATTTCAAAACTTCACAGAATGGCTTAAAATACCTGTAGCCACCCACTTTGAGCGAAATTTTTATTTTTTTAGGAGTCGAAAAAAATTAAAAAAAAAGAAAAAAAATTAGAAATTTTAAAACTTCACAAAATAGCTTAGAATACATGTGGCCATTCACTTTGAGCGAAATTTAAATTTTTTTAAGTGCCGAAAAAAATAAAAAATAAAAAACTTCGCAGAATAGCTTAAAATACCTGTGACCACCCACTTTGAGTGAAATTTAATTTTTTTTAGATGGAAAAAAAATAAAAATAAGCAAAAAAGTAAAAATTTCAAAACTTCAGTGAATGGCTTAAAATACCTGTAGCCACCCACTTTGTGAGAAATTTTATTTTTTTAGGTGCCGAAAAAAGTAAAAAAGTAAATAATAAAAAATTTCAAAACTTCACAGAATGGCTTAAAATACCTGTGGCAATCCACTTTGAGCGAAATTTAAATTTTTTTAGGTACCGAAAAAAATAAAAAAATAAAAAACTTCACATAATTGATTAGAATACCTGTGGCCACCCACTTTGAGTAAAATTTAATTTTTTTAGGTGTCGAAAAAAAATAAAAATAAGCAAAAAAGAACAATTTTCAAAACTTCACAGAATGGCTTAAAATACCTGTGGCCACCCACTTTGAGCGAAATTTTGTTTGTTTTAGGTGCCGAAAAAAATTTAAAAAAAGCAAAAAATCAAAAATTTCAAAACTTCACAAAGTGGCTTAGAATACATGTGGTCATCCACTTTAAGTGAAATTTAATTTTCTTTAGAAGCCAAAAAAAATCAAAAATACCATTTGGGCACCTAAAAAACATTAAATTTTACTCAAAGTGGGTGGCTAGAAGTATTCTAAGTCATTCTGTGAAATTTTTTATTTTTATTTTTATTTTTTATTTTTTTTGCACCTAAAAAAATTTAAATTTCGCTCAAAGTAGATGGCCACATGTATTCTAAGTCATTCTGTCAAGTTTTGAAATTTTTGATTTTTTGCTTTTTTTTCAACTCCAAAAATTAAAATTTCACTCAAAGTGGGTGGCCATAGGTATTCTAAGCCATTCTGTGAAATTTTAAAATTTTTGAGTTTTTGAAATTTTTTTGGGCACCTTAAAAAATTTAAATTTTACTCAAAGTAGGTGGCCACATGTATTCTAAACTATTCTGTAAAGTTTTGAAATTTTTGATTTTTTGATTTTTTTTTTGCACCTAAAAAAATTTAAATTTCACTAAAAGTGGGTGGCCACAGGTATTCTAAGTAATTCCGTGAAGTTTTGAAATTTTTAATTTCTTGATTTTTTTTTGAAAAATTCAACAAATTTCCTATCTTCCCAAAATTTGAATTTTTTTATTTTCTCAACATTTTGATGATTTTTTCTGGAATTTTTCAATTTTTTGGGATTTTCTGAATTTTCGTAAAGATTTTTATGAATTTTTCGGATTTTTTTTATTATTTTTATGCCAGTTCTAAAAAAATAGATTTTCTGTTCCTGGAAATAGAATTTTCTATTGTTTATCAAACGAGTTTTTGTTTCAGGAAATAGAAATTTTGTACTGTTATCAAACGGGTTTCTGTTCTAAAAATAGAAATTTTTTGTTGTTATCAAACGGATTTTTTTCTCCGAAATTCATCTAGGAATCAGAAATAGAAAAATCTATTTTTGGTTCGGGAACTCATTCCGGAACAGAATGGTTATCATTCGCTATCTTAAAGATATAGAATACCTTACAAGCCCCAAGAAAGAGTTGAGTCTACGTCTTTTAGCTCGTACAGGCGGCTCAATCTAGAGCAGTTTGCATTAGGGGTGAGTATGGTTCCAAGATAGAATCTGGAATTTGAAAACCTGACCATTGGAAACCTGTAGGTTCCAGATTCCAAGGTATACATGATAGGTTTTAGGTTCTAAAATTTTGGGAACCTGTTTTGATGGATAGGTTCCGGGTTCTAGATAGCTGTAACTTGAAACCTGAAACCTAAACAAGTTTTTTGTATTTTTTCTTAGTCTATATCTTCGCGTGATCATGCGGTGTTTCATGGCGTTAGATGATGAGTGTATAATTTGGAACCACTAGTATGAGCTTTTGTTTTATGACTTGTTAATATTTTATATTTTTCGTATATCTAATATAAGTTATGGTTAGTAAATTATAGCAGAAAGTGGTGATTGTTAAAGATCACAATTTATTGTAATTGCTCAATTAATAATACAGGTAGAACCTGGATAAACTGTGAAACCAACTCTCGAACCTGTAATAGGGTAAGTTTTAAGTTCCAAAAAATGAGGAACCTATTATTATGGGTGGAACCTATACGAAACATGGAACCGCTCACCCCTAGTATTGATTCATGCAATGACTTCTCATTTTAATTATATTTATTTGAATCGTAATGATAGGAAAACTAATCTTTGAATGACAAGCTCGTTTAGTATTATTGCATTAATGAAAAAAAAAAAAAAAAGAACCTGTTAGACCGTGGAACTTAGGATAAGTTGTAGGTTGCAGATTTTGATGGATAGGTTTCAGATTCCAAAAAATGAGGAATCTGTACCTAAGGATAGGTTTCAGGTTCCACGTGGAACCTGTAAGGAACTTGGAACCACTAACTTCTAGTTTGTGTGTACTTAGTGGGATTTGAACAAGTGATTTGTAGTTCCTGAGCTGAAAATTTCCCGACGTAATATCATCGCGAATAATCTAAAGTGACCTAAACCAATTGCTGTTTGGACTTGAACTCCATTAACACCTACCACATCGAGGACGATAACTTTGCTAAGTATCCCTCTACAGTGTCGTATGAAAGCCAAAGGATACGTGCACAAAAATTCCTAAAAACACTCAAAATAGTGCCATCATGTCTTAGGAAAGGAATTTTATTAAGTCCGTCCAATTTAAGTGAAGGAAAATCGGCATCTTTAAAGATTTTTCGAGAACCCTTTAGCACTGATGTCGTGTCAAGTGGGCGCCATTTAAAAGAAAAAGGCCCCCCAAAAAAACCATCACATGTTGAAGCACGTGGGCAACGAGAGGACTAGTTTCACCTAGCGCCTCACAATAGGAAGTTGGGACAACATTGGCCCATTAGACGGGCCCGAGCGGTCCTACCCAGGCCCGCCCATCAAGGCACCTTTCTTTTTCTAATTTTTTTGATGTTCAGCCAAAAAAAGAAGAAGAGGTAAATAGAACTGGAAAACAAATGACGAAAAATACCTTTAGGTGCGCGTCTTGTTTTACTTAATTACTTTTCTCATGAGTTTTATACAATTTTCCCCCTACTATATTAGAAATCTTTGAGCTTATTCTATGCTACTATTGTTTATAAATATTAAACACTAACGTAGAATTTTTAACAATATATCTTTTATAATCTCTTTCGATAAATATATGAGTGACCCGGGCCGCTTGCAAGTTTATAAATATTAAATTTTAATATAGAATTGTGACATGTAGCATGCATTGCCGATTTTTGACCGGATTTAAGCAACGTTCTCGATCGGGACATTTAGGTGTCGCATAAAAAGAAAAAGCTCATCCATTGACTTTTTCTTGTAATTTGGAATGATAGGTTAATTTAAAAATCGCATTTTGACCTTGTCAAGTAATTCAGCAGATCAATTATCCATTTCCATTGTACAAAAAACAGAAAAAAATCACAAGCGACATCCTTCATCGTTGAATTTATGATTAGTGAGGAAGTTTATAGTCAAACTCTCAAATTAAGGGTGGATAGAATCGGTTTTGTGTCAAGTTTTCTTTAAATTGATGGAGCATGTTTAATTTTCCAGTAAGATTTGCTGATAAGGTCATATATATGTTAAGAAAAATGATAGACTTATTGGGACTGATTTAAAATTAGATATATTAAGTCATGTGCCGAACTATTATTGATCATTGAATGTGACCCACTTGTTTAAAGGATTAGTCATGGTCTGATTTGCCACCAAATACATCAATTTTGTAAATTATCATAGTAGGCTTGCAATTTTGTAAATTATCATAGTAGGCTTGGTATCACTCATCTGTCATGGGAGGGGAAAAGTGCCAAAAAATCATAAACCTTTTGCATTAGTGCCAATTTGGTCATAAACTTTTTTTTCGTGCCAATTCAGTCCTAAACCTTTTGTATTGGTGCCAATTTAGTCCTAAACCTTTTTTTGGTGCTAATTAAGTCCTAAACCTTTTAAATTTGTGTCAATTCAGTCCTAAACCTTTTATTTTTGTGCTAATTTAGTCCTTCTAGCCAATTTTGATCGGAATTTGCCGACATGGACGCCAGCCGGTCGGCAACCGATCACCGGCGCCGACGTGGACAAATTAAATAATATTTTAATATTTTTTTAAAATTTTGAATTTTTTTCCTTTTTTTCAATTTTTCGACGATCGGCTAGAGGAAAGAGAAGATAAAAAAAAATTGAAAAAAAAATAAAAAAAATAAAAATTCAAAAAAATATATTAAAATATTATTTAATTTGTTCATGTCAGCGCTAGTGACCGGTCGCCGGCCGGCCGGCGTTTACGTCGGCAAATTCTGGTCAAAATTGGCTGGAAGGACTAAATTGGCACAAAAATAAAATGTTTAGGACTGAATTGGCACAAATTTAAAAGGTTTAGGACTTAATTGGCACCAAAAAAAGGTTTATGACTAAATTGGCACTAATACAAAAGGTTTATGACTGAATTGGCACAAAAAAAGTTTATGATTAAATTGGCACTAATGCAAAAAGTTTAGGATATTTTTAGCACTTTTCCCATCATAGGAGTGAGCAAAATGATCGAATCAAATCGGCCGGTTCTGAGCTATTCTCGTAGGAACCAGTCTTAGTCCTGATTTCTGAAATATGGCGATGAATATTTGTCCACTTCTTGATTCTAAGTGTGGACCCCACCCACTAGGATAGGACAGATTTTTTTTTTAAAATTTTATCATCCCAAATTTCAAAAACCCTAATTCCCGTTTTGTTCTCGCTTAGACTTGATCACGCACACCTGTCGCTTATGCATCTCATTCTCACTTCTCTCAGTCTCAATCAAGTAGCGCTCACACCTTGATGCCTTTTCGACTTGATTTTGGATTATCATTATAGCTTTGTTTGTAGAGATGATTATTATGTTTAGCTTATCACAAGCTTGTTCTATTGTCACACATATAGTAGTTTAGATTATGCAACAAAACTTACAGTCTTGTAGGGAATAGGAAAACAAAAAATAAGGAGATATGGTCGCTTCTTAGACCCACTTGGAAATTGGACCGAACTGGTCAGTCCAGTTCTTGAGTGGGTCTAGGGCGAGGTGGGTCGATTCGTGATCCCACAAACAAAAAACCGGTTCCCAGCCTTTTCTGATTCGGTTCCGATTTCAATACGGCATAAACTTCTCTCTTTTGTACTTGTTGAGGTTTCTATCTTTCAGGGGTTTGTTGGCTCACGTACGGATGGTCCCTAAATCTAGTCGTTTTGGGAATTATCGTATGGCTATAATAACTCCTGTACTTCTTGAGAAAACTTTTGATCGAAAGATTTTGTAATTTATTTGTCTTAAATTTCGATTTGGTAGATATTTGCAGATGTTAGTTGTCATTCTCATTATCCGATAGTTTTTGAACGTGCAGTTGGAAACGTGTAATTGACAGTCGAGATTATCTGGACTGAAATTTTCAAATTAATTATACTATAAATCATTCACGCGTTATGCACTTATTAAATTAAAGATAGACATTGGGACATTAAAGATAGATGTTCATGGTTTCTAGAAAAAAAGGAATTATGACAAATCTCGAAGGTAAGATAGCGCTGCATATAAAATTGTGCGATGTGTGAAGTAACCGATCAACATATCGAATTATCATTTATCATATTCAATATACCCCTTACTATTTTCATGCTGAAGATTGTGAATACGGGTATTTTTAGTTTTTTAAAGGGTAGACACCTAATCTGAAATTTGACCTTATGTAGAGTATAGATTATATAAAACCGAATGCTTCCAATACGAGTAGTTGAGACGAAAAATGAATTCTGTGAATGGAATTGTTTTTATAAAGAGTATATTTATAGAGCTCTATTTTTGGGTTGTTTTAAATGTAAGGTGAGTAATGATGAATAATTGCTTAACGTAGGTTATACAAAAGCCAAAGTCTCTACTCTCTAATCCCAATTCGCCAATAGGCTATTAGCCCTATTGGTAAGGGATTAGGAAGGTGGGGACGTAAGTATCATAAGTGTTGTTATTGCCGATTTGGGATGTCGCAAAATTGACGTGATAATATTTTAACATTTTTTGCAACCGACATGGCTCATCACCATAAGGAGTTAGTATAAAATGACCTAAACGATGCTGTCTAGCACATGATTGCCCTAAATTCAGCCTCATCTTCAAATCTTAACCTCACAATCGTCGATTTGGGGAACATTCAGCCTTTTCCTCAAACCCTAACCTCCCAACCGAGGATTTGGTGCAAAAATTAATAGCTGCAACTTGTAATGGAGGTTTGTCGCATCATCTGTGCGCTTTTGCTTCACCGGAATTGAAATTTTTATATTGGGATTTTGAGGATGGATAGTAACACCGACAAGCGATGAGGGTAAAACAAGGAGATGTGATGAATGTTGAAATGCTAGGAAAAAGAAACATAGCGAGAAACACGTTCATATTAAGAGAACGAGGGACAACTAACTAGTGGTGGTGATGATGGTGCCGAGGGACATGATAGCGAGGCAAACGATGGGAAATCATATTGTTAAATATGTCTTGAATTTTATGTATTTAGTACGGTTTATGACCCGATCCGATCTATTTTTGTGCGACTTGAAAAAGGAGATTTAGTTTACGATGCGGAGGGTTGGGCCGATAGGCCCAACACGTAGCAAGCGAACAAATCTCTATGGCGGTTCGCTCGAGCCGGAGTAAACGAAGAAATGTCTCGGGGGGTTTGAGGGCGTAGCCCTCAAGAAAATTTTTTTGAGAAGCCTTATTTATATCGCGGCTAGGTTTTCTCATTAAACAGAGAGAGAATTTTGTTTTCTGTGGATTTGGTGAGCCGTGAGGTTTTGTCAAGTCGTTGTTTCGACTTCTGAAAATTGTATTCTCTTTGATTATAGTGAAATCTTGATTTGCCTCGCCCGTGGATGTAGATCACTTTATGATCGAACCACGTAAATCCTGTGTTCTGTATTTATTTTTCCGCACCTGTTTTTTTAACACAGATAAAGTTGGAGGAGAGGAGGAGGACGATGTCGCCCTTTCGGATGCCCATGGCGGAGAGGCGGGAGGTGAGGGAGTCGATGAACACTAAGGCTTGGAGAAGGGGATGCGGAGGTCCGAGGAGGCGTCGATGAAGGCGATAGAGCCGCGATCGGGAGGAGATGAAGGTGGTGATGTTGAGGGAGGGGGAGCGGGAAGGGAATGGGCTTGCGCTTGCCGTACAAGGTGGATTTGGAGCTGCAAAAATTGCTTCCAGGGTCGATTTGAAGCAGATAGGTGGCCATTGGAGATGAATCACGACTTCCTGACAACTTATGCTTCAAGGCAAACGATCTCTCTCTCTCTCTCTCTCTAAGATTGGTCTCTTTTGTAATTACAGATGGATAAGATCCCTTTTGTGTAAAGTTTTATTTACACCGATTGTGTATGTCGTGATTTTCTCCTAAAATTTACTCACGAAACTATATATATGTCGAGGAAAATAATAGACTTACCGGGACTGATTTACAAAATTGATTTACAAAGTCACGCGCCAGTCTGTTATTAATAATTGAACATGATCCACTTATTTTAAAGGATCACAATATGATGCGTCACTTAAGAAATCAATTTCGTAAATTAGTGTAAGTATATTTGGTATTTGCTCATATGTCGATTAATGAAAAGACAGAAATTGCAAGTCGGTTTGGCGATGTTTGCTTCATTACCTATCAAAGCAAGGCGTTAATAGATCAAATCAGCAAAATAAAGCAAACTTGGTGGAAGGATCCTCAAAGAGCAGACTCCATTCTCTTAACTTATGCAACGCAAGCTTATAGATCGACAAGATACTACTAACTAATAAGAACAAAAGCACGTCAAAACATTCCGAAAATCAAAATCCTATCCTTATCTGTGTCGTGTTTTCGAGAGAACGCAAAATCTGGATACATCCGGATAAGATAATCTCAATTGGGATATAATCCGGATATGTTCGGATGTTACATCCTCATCTGTCGCGGTTGGATGCTCGTCACCGCCTCCAGCGGTAGCCGCTGCAGCGAACGGTAGTTTCGGTGGTGGCTGGTTTTTTTATTCAATCCTTTTTTGGCCTTTTTCAGTATTGCTGTTGTAATTTTTTTCAATCATATTCTAGGTGCACTAAACATATGACGGGATTTCTCACGATCCAAAGGAGTTTTAATCCCACTTCATCCTATTCTATACCTATCCATGTTCAAATAATCGAAAGCAGCTAAAGGTTTATCTACCCAGTATAGATCTCTTGACCCATACAATCTCCCAAGCAGTTCATGTGTCTTCCACAACCTTAAACCTTTTATAGTCGAAAAAACTCCATAAGTAAGACCCATTGCTGTCTAGGAGATCATCACCAAAGTCAGCCGTGAACGCTGGACCGTCTTCGTGGGCCAACGAGAAACCTCTGATGTCGTTCGCTCCGTTCAATATCGAATCGTGGGACGCATTATTTGCAGGATTGAAGTCGACCGCCGCAGCTTGATCGGTCGGGGTCTGTTGTTGTCCACGAGTCAAGGAAATAAAGGGCGTGTGTGGAGGCCAAGCTACCGAATCGGTGGGAACATTAGGATAACTGTAGTTGATTGCACCATCGTTGGCCGTCTGCTGTTGCTGCTCCTGAGTCTCCCACCAGTCGAACATGTCCAGAGGCGGGGCATTAACTCCCGGGTCATCGAGAGTGTCAGCGTCTTCAAAACAAACCGTGCCTTTCTCTGCTGCCTGCGGCTGTTGCTGCCTCTGATCAGGCGTGGGAACGCTGCCGCACACGCTCGGAAGCTCGGCGATAGGAGCCTGGCCCCACGGCTCGAGTGGCGCACCGTCATTCGGTCCGGGAACAGGAGACGAACTTTCAGCGTGACTTCCATGATTGCCCGGATCTTTGTGTGGGGCGTTGCATCCACCCTTGGTTGAAGCCACGCTCTTCCTCTTCCTCTGGCCAGTCTTGCGGCCCTCCTCTTTGCGGTCGTCCGATTCTGACTTGCTCCTCCTCCTGTGTATCTTGCATATCACATAGCCATCAAGCTGAACAAAAAGACGTATCAATCCATAAGGAAACAGTTTTATCACCACGCAAAGCGAAGTCACATTCGAACTTCAAAAGTTTCCAATGCTACGCTTATCGAACTAGTCGGTTGCAGAATGTTAGGGTCCCGACCTGCATGTCGTTCTCGCCCGTCGTTCCCTTGTGATTGTTGTTGCTGTTGTTGCTACTGCTGTTGTAATCAGCGTCCTTGGCTGCTGTGAACTCGTGCATGATCCAATCGGTCTTGACGCTGTCCCGAGGCTTGCCTTGGTAATACACGAGCGACCTCTTCCAGCCGATGACTTGCCCGTCATGAACGATTTCCTCCGCCGACCCGCTGGCCCTCCAGAATCCGCCTCCGGCCTCTCTATTGGGTCGCGTCCCGTTCTTGTACTTCCGGTCTCTCGTCGTGAAGAAATACCACTCTTTCTCTCTCTCTCCAGACCCGTTCAGTTCTGCGTGTCACCAAGAACGAGACAGGACAACTTGGTATTTCAGAAGCAACTATAAAGAGCACAATGTATCGGAGCAAATTGGCCTTGTAAAACACACGAGAGAATGAGCACATCATCATTATAAATCAAACTAGAGAGACGAGGACACTGACCGGAGAGCTGTTGAGGGGTGTGCTTGTAGACATTGAGGTCCATGAAGGGATGAGGCGGCCGGAGAGGCCGGCCCGAGAGCTTGCGGCGCAAGAAGGCGATGAGCTGGTGGTCGAGGGGGTAGAACACCAGTCCCGGCGGGCGTCGCTTCGCGAATGAGGCGTGAGGCACCGGTCTCTCGCACCCGCATCCGCAGCTCTCTCCACTCTCCGGAGTCTCCATTGGTGGCTGAAACTCGTCTCTCTTTCGTCACTTGTTGAGGTCTCTATTTTTCAGGGGTTTGTCTCCTCACGTCCGGATGGTACCCAAAACCTTGTCGGTCTAGGATTCTCTTATGGCTATAGGAACTCCCGTACTTCTCGAAAAAAAAAATTTTGTTCGAAAGATTTAGCAATCTATCTTTATTTTAAATTTAGATTTGGTAGGTATCTGCTCATTATCCGATAATTTTTGAACACGCGGTTCAAAACGTGCAACTGATAATCGAGATTATCTCGTATCAAAATTTTGCAATTAATTATAATATAGACCATTTGCACGCGTAACACGACCCTTTAAATTAAAGATAGATGTCGATGGTTTATAGGAGTAAAAAAAAGAAGGGATGCCAAATTTCAAATGCAGGATACGTGCTATCTATAAAAGGGGCGCGGTTTGCGAGGTAGCCAATCGAGATATCGGATATCCATTTATCATGTATGCAATATACCCTTTATTCCTATCGTGGTTTTTTTGGTCTTGTTTGGGTCCGTTACTACTCCTTTCATGTTGAAAATTGCGAATAAGGGGGTACTTTTGTTTAGGGGTATCAGAATTGAACCGAACCAAAAAATCGAACTGAACCGAAAATGAAAATTTCATTTTCGGTTCGGTTTGGTTCGGTTCGGAACACCAAAATAAACCAATTTTTCTTTTCAGTTCGGTTCGGATCAGTTTGGATCGAACCGAACCAAAATAAACACTTCGATTTAGGGCTATTTTGTCTTGTCTCTCTCCTTCTCTCTCCTTTCTCCTCTCTCTCTTTGCTTAATGAACTAATCCGAACCAAACCGACCGAATCAATTTTTCGGTTCGGTTTCAATTCGATTCGATTCAGGGGGCACCCTTAATGATTCGGTTCGACTCGATTCGATTTTCTTGAAAAACTGAACCGGACTGAACCATTTACACCCTTACTTCTGTTCTCCACCTGCTCAAAACTCGACGTTCTATAGAGTAAGAGATTACCCGCCACGTCGGAGTTCGGGTCGGGTCGCCTGCACCGGCGATCGACCGACCCGAATTTGTTTTGTTTTTGTTTTATTTTAATTTTGTTTTTTTGGGGGGGGGGGGGGGGCGGTAATCCCGAGAATTGTCCTCGTTCGTTCGGCCCTGCTGAGGGAGGAGGAGGAGGAGAAGAAGATTCGGGGGCGGAGGTGGGATGGGATAGGGGACTCGGGTGCAGCTGAGCGCATTCTCGGGAGCGATGGCTGTTGCGACACGTGTCCCTCGGGCCTTCCCCGCGGCTCCGTCACCGTCACCGTCACCGCCGCCCTCGGTAGGTCGATGCCATAAATCGAGTTGGGTGGCAGCGCGCGTCATTAATCCCCGGGGCCATCCCAGCGGCACCAGCACCAGTCAAATTGGGGTCTCTCCGTCGCCTTCGCCGCTTCGTTTCGCTTCGACTGCTTCGTCGCCGTCGCCGTTTCCTTCCTCTTCCTCTTCCTCTTCCTCTTCTTCTTCTTCTTCTTCGCCGAGGAGGCGGTTCCCGACCGTTGCTGCATCCATGGCCGGGGCGCCCCCGCCGACGGTGCTCGTCACCGGTGCCGGTGGTCGAACCGGTGAGGCCCTTCTCCTCCTCCTCCTCCTCCTTCGTTTGCGATGCCTTTTTTCCTCCTTGGTTTTCGAGAGCTTTCGAGTTGCGAACTCCTGATTGCTTCCGCTGCTTGGGCTTAGTCTTCGTTGTTTTTCGCGTCTGATTCTTCAGAGTTGACGGTACCTGTTTTCTCTTTATTGAGGTGGATGATGGATTAGGCCTTAAGTGAGTGCGTGCGTGCGTGCGTGTGGAAGTTTAGAACAGATCTAGCGCGAGAAGGAGGAAGGAGGAAGAAGATGCAGACTAACCTAATTACGACGCTAAAATATTTGCGAATCGAGCGGATTGGATTGGAATTCGGATCATTTCATCGATGTGTCGGGTGGGTTAATAGTTGGAAGTTGCTAACTGGTAAGATCATACTAGGTGATGTCTTATGCGCACCGGTTGCGCTACTTGGATTTAAGAGGCGATGTAAGAGCGCTTTGGAGTGAGTTTTTGGGAGATTTGTCCGCCAACTGATGGCTTCTAGCTTGAAGGCTGGAAGCCAGAAGTTGTGGTACCTAGCATTTGGCTTTTAGTTTGTGGGTTTTTCTATAGATGAGGTTCTCAGCTTAAAAGTAATCAAGACGAGCCATAATCAATAATGAAAAGCAAGCCAGCCATCTTCCAAATACCGAAAACCACTTACTAAAAAGGTCAAAAGCTAGAGTGACAACTCAAGAAAAGTGCTAATCTCAAACATATGATTGACCTTTTCAAATGTCATTAGAAGTGCTAATCTCCTATATAAAATCTCTATTTTCACATGTGCAGCGATATTCTGCCATCTTGTTTGATGCCTTTGTATATGTCCATTCACTGGACACGAATTGTTTGAAGGGGGAGGTACCCGTTTTTTCCCCATGCTCCGCTAGCATTGTTCCTGATATATTTTGACCATTGGATTTAGGAAATAGGGCATTTACTTAAAAGTCTTACGCTTGACAATTTAGATGCACCAAGAGAAATGCTCCTAGAGCACCTGACGATTGTCCCAACTTAAAGCTAAATAGCTCTTTGAGCAGATTTTAGGAGGATATGAAAGGCATTCTTTATGGATAAATATTCAGCTTGCAAAAGAAATTGAAATACTGCTGCTTAAGATCTGGTCTATGGTGATTCCTGTATTTTAATGGCTAGATTTCTAAGGGAGTATTTATGTACGCACGCACGCATGCACATGCGAGAGGTGCTAATTTTCTATCTCTAGTTCTCAAATTTTGCCCATCTTCATAACATTCTGAGAAGAGACAGAATGCGGAGTTTTCTAGAATCCAGATGCAGCCGTCTTTACCTCACTTTCAAAAAGTCACCTTTCTTTCTTTTGGTTTTAAGGTTATCATTATTGTTTATTCTTTGAGATAATTTTGTCTGACAGGTCAAATAGTTTATAAGAAATTGAAGGAGAGGTCAGGCCAGTTTGTTGCAAGAGGTCTTGTCAGAACAGAAGAGAGCAAGGGAAAAATTGGGGGAGCTGATGATGTTTATGTTGGTGATATAAAGGATCCCAGCAGTATAGTACCTGCAATACAAGGCGCTGATTTTCTTATTATTCTCACCAGCGCTGTTCCAAAGATGAAGCCTGGTTTTGATCCCACTAAGGGTGGAAGGCCAGAGTTTTATTTTGAAGAAGGAACTTATCCTGAGCAGGTCATTTAACATCTCTGTTTACACTCCCTGGGGACATCCGCTGTCCTTTTTATCTGCTCTAACAAAATATTTTGCATCTCAGGTCGATTGGCTTGGACAGAAAAATCAAATCGATGCTGGTCTCTGTCTCCTGCCCATTGGAATTGATTTTGTTGTTCTGAGTTCCTTGGCATGCCTTTTACTGGTATATATGGTTTCTTTCTACAGCTAAAGCTGCAGGAGTAAAGCAAATAGTTTTGGTTGGTTCAATGGGCGGAACAAATCCGAATCACCCTTTGAACAGCTTGGGGAATGGAAACATTCTGGTTTGTAATTCATTGATCTCCACAAAATCTCTTGAAATGGTCTTTGATCTCTTTTTATTTGAGCATATATTTTGTGATCGAGCTTCCATTTAATTGACCATCACTGTGGGTAATTTTTCTGTGTTTGTTTTTACTGGGAGGAGGGGGAGAAAGACAAATAAATGGTGGAAGGAAGATAGAAGAAGAGGGAAGAAGAGGAGGGGAAGGGGGAAGAGAGAGGGAGGGGGGGGGGGGGGAGGTGGTGAGGATGGGATGTTTGGCCTTCTTCCACTACCGAAAATGTATGCAAAATGCAAATCACACAAAATGCTTTAGTCAAGTATGGTAGATGCTGGCTGACAGATCGTGGAAATTTGGTTAAGATAAATTGATATTGTCTGATGCCTATTTATGCCATTGGGAAAGCAACCATGAGCCTATGGTAGGGAAATGTGCATACAGTTAAATGCTAAAAGTTAAAGTGGTTGTTCACATAGGGACTCAGACTACTGTTTAGTTCTGTGAGTTTCTACCGGTGCCGAGTAGCAGCTTTCCTGGTTTGAATCATCTTCCTTGTCTCTTGAGACAAATGTCTTTCTTTAATATCATTTACTGGGTCAATATGTGAGTAAGGAATTGTATATCATGGCAAAATATTAGCTTTGCTATTTTACAGGTGTGGAAGAGGAAGGCTGAGCAGTATCTGGCTGATTCTGGTATTCCATACACAATAATAAGGTAGATTTGAACTTCTGAGATCTAAATAGTTTTCCCAACAATATCACTGATTAAGTCTCTCTTCTCTCTTGCCTGCACTTGTGTGCATTACCAGAGACGAATGGATATTATAAGCCACTTTTTGCGGTACATCTTATTTGTGGTATCTTTTCTTCCCAAGTGGCATGAAAACATTTTAATAGGAGAAGTTGATCTTATTTAATGTCCTAAACTGGTGATTAATCACCGATTGGTTAGTCATGAGCATCCCAACTGTCGATTACAAGGAGTATTGGTTTAGTAAATAGCATTGCTTATTGGCTGAAGATAGTCGCAATTGTTGTTACATTCACTAGACTAGAACATGCCTGCTGATGTCTACCTGATTCAGGGCTGGAGGCTTGCAAGACAGAGAAGGGGGTATCCGTGAATTGATTGTGGGCAAGGATGATGGGATTCTTGAGACACCAACAAAAACCATCATGAGGGAGGATGTCGCAGAAGTTTGCATTCAGGTAATTATTTATGCTGTTATGCATTTCGTTCTCTTAGTTTTTTTTTTTTTTGGGTCAGATTTCGTTCTCTTAGTTAACTTGCAAATTTATATTTTCCAATCCAATCTTTCCCTCAAAAACAGGCGCTGTTCTTCAAGGAGTCCAGGTACAAGGCGTTTGATCTGGCCTCGAAGCCCGAAGATGTCGGTACACCCACAAAAGATTTTAAGGCTCTATTTGCCAGTGTGACCACTAAGTTTTAAATTGCAAGTGGCCATTGGTTAATGGTTGCTCTTTCTAAGTCTATGGAAAGGGGGAAAGAGAGACATGGCAAATAAAAGTAGGTGTACAAGAATATATGTCTCCACAGAATGTGTTGCAAGTCTCAATTCTGTGGTCGACTGCATATGATGTGGCCCAAGAATATGATCAAACAACAAAATTGGGCATTATTTACTTGTAAAAACTGCACGTCTATATGACTAATGTGCAGTGGAAGTGGATAAGGTAAGAAGATTGGAATCCTCTTTAAGTGATCATGATCTGTTTCTGATGCTAGCGGTTATATGCTTACGTCTCTCCCTTGTGTATGCCTGACCAGCCTTTGTTTGGAATTTGTCGATGGAAAAGCATCGCATGGTCTAAAGATCGTGTAGATCGAACCTATCTGGATTGTTGATCAATATCGGTCCGGCTGTTGGACCTGCATGTATGGTATGGATCCATTATGGCCTATGAACCATGCTATCTTCCACGGGCTGATAGGACAATATTTTAGTCGAGTAGGATGGACCAATCTGTTCAGAATGAGATGACTATATTTGAATTTGCCTGATGTAAAGTCAGGTAAGAAGATTGAAATCGTAATGTTAGAAAGAAGCATCGGATTTCGATTGAACTAAGGAGGTATGGGTTACGTGTTCGGGAATCCTGAAAACCGCGGAAGCAAGGAAACAGGAAACTTCTCTCAGTGCATATTTGCCAGATTCACAATTTGGTCCATTTATGCTGGGTTAGGTCGAACAAACAGGTGCCTTTATACATCATGATCCTTTTGTTCGCCTTTTCGGTTAAAACTCGATCCGTATTTTCAGGACAAAATGTTTTACATTTGCGAAAACTAAAGACGTTAGATATGAATAGAAGTTTCGGACACCTGTTATTGTGAAAAGTAGCGTATGATTTTGGGCCGTGGCCAAGAAGTGGCAACCAAGGGAACAAAGACTAAAAAGGAACGAGAGTTGAAATGCCTATAGATGCCTCATCACAAACCCAAGAGCCACATCCGCAAGACTCGTGTCTGCAACATACAAGGAAAACCTAGGCCTCACGGGAGTGGCCTTGGCCCTTGATGGCAGTTTCTAGCCGGCGGGCGAATTGGTGAGTAACAAGATTTTGGTGACGAGACAGTGATACGGTGGAACCGGGGCATGGAGTCGCAGATTGATTGCAGTTGAAGAAGTTGCAAGGAGTCGTGGTGATAGGAGCCAAGGTCTCGTGACGGATGAGAGGAGGACGCGAGTGGCGGCAGTGGCACAGGGCCGCCGCGATGGTGAAGGGGAGCGGAAGACGAGAGTGGCTGCGGCGTAGAGCCGCGGGGAGCAGGGTACAAAGTTGCATTGGGAAGGGAGCTCGCGGCGGCCGGCTGCCGTCGGCAACCATTAAGACGAGGTGGCCAACACGGTTGGCGCAAGGGTGTTCTACGACAAACGGCCTTTCGGCGGTTCGAGACAGGGAGATAGCACCCCTCTCTCTTTGAGGACGTCCTCATCCTCCGTAAGCGAACACATGGAAAAACAAAAAAGACCTCAATCAGATGAAACCCTACAAACACCATTAAGTTAATTTTATTCCAACAGCTAAAAAAATGATATTAAGGGCAAAATTATCACTTCAGTTATAAATTTATTATATGGATTTCAATATAATGTTAAATCTTTCGATTATTTTAATATAGTTCTTAACTTTTGCATAAAATAATCATTTAGGGTAATCTTTGTCTGAAATTGCTGACTCCAGTTATTATTGACTTTCTTACGTGGCGTGGTGGGCGATCTAATATTGACAAAATGAATAGAAACAACTTTGCTTCATAGAATTTTCCTATACAGGCTTGCGGGAGAATCTTAAAGAGGACCGAATATTGTGGAAATTTGGAGGGGGCAAATTTCAATTGAAATTGTCAAATTGCATTTACGACACGTCAAATCACCGACAGCATGGCCACTCTTTTTCGATCTGACAAATTTGCTGAACTCTCCCCACTTTGAATGTCGGTTGAGAGGGCTCGAATTTGATGATGCGCTTGGACATCAGCTAGAGAATCTGAATTATTTGGAAATGTGCAATTTGTCTGAGGTTAACATAGCGAAAAATTTCACACCATTATACCTATTATAGATTTACCTCAAATTAATTTTTTGACTATAAAAAATCCTAAATTGATACACCTATGACAGATTAATCCCAAATTAATTTTTTAACCACAAAAAACCTTAAACTGGTACACTTATAACAAAATTATTTTCCGTTAAATTGGATTAATGCCACGAAAAATCACAAATGGATTATTTTGTGACAAACACACAGGTAAAATCCTAAACTGATACATCTGTCAACTGTTACGAGTCATCCAACTCGGCAATTTGATAATAAAATTTAACGGAAATTAATTGAGGGTAAATTTATTATGAGTGTACCAGTTTGGGGTTTTTGGTAATCAAAAAATTAATTTAGGGTAAATTTGTCGCATATATTTCAATATAAGGTGTTTTGTGATATTAACCCATTTGTCAATTGCTTGCTAGGCTATCGGGTCTATCAAGATTAAAGGGGCTCCGATATTAGAGTGTGCAAGCACTAATTGAGACTCAAAGTTTGGAGAAATTTGAATTGTTGGAGCATTTGTTCATTCACAAATGTGGTTCCTTAAAAAAGTTGCCGGATCTATCAAAGTTACAGAAGCGGCAACGCTTGAATTTCAGACATTGTGAATCACTGCAAAATTTGCATGATCTACATCTAACAGACACGTGTCCTCTCAGCATCGCAAACTGCGGGAGGTTTCGTGCCTTCAATGGCCATTACAAAGATTGGAAGAATACATGTAGTCATATTGTGGAAGATATCATCAACGGGCGACTCTAGAAAGGGACAATTATCACTTTCTTGACTTGCGGTGTTTCTACCGTCTTATTGGCTCTTGACAACTCGTATTATATTGAATTGGCTACATTATTTATTATCTTTGTTTTTTTCTTCTGTTTCAATTTTACTATAAACGAAACTATTCACGCTCCTGTCAATCAGCATTTATTAAGTTAAATGGGGAGCCCACTTTTGATTTAAGATTATTGCTTGCCTTCATTTCTTCTTTTTTGATTTTTTTCCTTTTCTTTCTCCATTTATGAAAAATTGGCGTACTTCTTTTCCAACAAATAGTTTATTTGGTGGATAGCTATCTAATCAATGTGTTCATGACAAAAAAAAACTAATTTTTTTGTTAATAAGTTGTATATTTCTTCTTCTTTTTTATACTAGGAAACTATTATTTAAAAAATAACTCAAGTACAAGTAAGAGTAAGAAAAAACTATCTAATTTTGTTAATAAGTTGTATATTTTTTTTGTGTACAAGGAAACTAATTATTTTGTTAATGTGTTGTACACTTTAATATGTGTCAATAAATTATATCCAGTGTCTTTTAATTGTTCAACTTTCATTTTATCAGTGAATCTAATAGTTATTTTTCAATTATTTATTGTGTGATGCATTCAATATTTTAAGTGACCATGATCCATTCTTCATTTTATAGCAAAGTACCTCAAAGGACATTAGATTCGATTTTTCTTCTTTGACATGCAATATAAATATTATGTCAATCATGATAACTATTTCCCCTATCAAAACCGAGAAGAACACATTTGTCTCTCTTTGACATTTTTATTGAGATAAAATAACCTTGAGCAAGAAGATACGTTCGCACATTAGTCAAAAGATACTACTGCTTTAGAAAATTACCCGTTAAAGTTTCAAATGAACTTCTTGAGATGATTAATTACTATTTTCTCCATCCACAGTTTCATCATAAATAGATATCTTTAAGGAGAAAACACTGTTGTATTCCATAGTAATTGCACTACAAGAAACAATACAATCAAAGATGAGTAAAATGTGGATAATGTTTACATCAACCACAATATTCAATAATTGAGTAAATTTTCGTAAATTCGTACAAAAAATCGAAGTTGAGAAATTCACAATCATGAAGATAATCTAGGGAAATAAAGTAAACACTTTGCAGATTAAACTTACATTTCTTAACTTCGATATAAGATTAGTGCTTGCTAAGATTATAAGAGTGGAGAACAAGTTCAAAAGAAGATAAACATGAAGGGAACGTTGAAATGCAATGGGTGTGGAAGAAGCGGCTAGGGTGAAAAAAAAGTTATTTGGATGTGGGTAATTTTGTCTTTTAGTAAAATTGGAAAAAAAGAGAGAAAAAAGGTAATAAATAATCTTAAGTCAGGAATGAAATCCATAAGGGATAGTGTAGTTAATTCAATGTCATTGGGCGTGTTAGGAATTAATAAGGGGGTGGAAATAGCATGAGCCTTCTTTTACAGTTGGTAAAAATTTGCTGCCTTCTTTCCTCCGAGCAATTTTCTGTTTTTTTTTTTGGGTTTACATCAAGCATGTTCACCTTAGCATTGAATAATTGAAGCAACAATCTCTTTGTAATATTCAGGATTTTCCAAAGAAAGGGAAACGGAAGAAATAATTCATGACTCATGGCTTAATATTTACATTATTGTTGAAATTATTTAGCTGTTCATAAATGGAAAAATGTCTGTAGACTAAGTTGATGAATCGTCATTTGATTGTGTTCTCGTCTGTTGACTAAGTTGGTAAAGTACGACGATCGTCAACGTCAATAAACAACAACATAATTGACCCACAAATGTTCTTGTAGTGAAACAATGCAATTTTTATATTTTAATAAAAAATTGGTTTTATTTCTTTCCAAAACATACAATGGGCCAAATCATTGGTAGAACCGGGAATTGGAACAAAATCGACCAGAGCAGGAACTGGCGGTTCGAGAACAGATCGGTTCAGTTCTCGATTCTAGGTTGAGAATCGTGCTTTGGGTGTTCAGGCCAATAATTTCACTATTTATATATAAATGGATGACTTTTCAAGGTTTTCCAAAATGATGTCTCCTTTAAAAATTTTCTGAGGGCGGAGGATCTGGTGGAAAAGCTTTTCACATTAAGAATGTAATAAAAGCTCTTCACATTAAAAATGCAAATTTATTTTTATCGTAATTCTTTTAATTCCTGAAGATTCTCATAACTTTGAATTTGATGACAGTTTTCAAAATTTTACCAAATTCATATCTTGGAGTGTATTTAACACGAAATTCTTAAAACATATATCAATATAAAAATATAAACATGTTATTGTAATTATTAAAAGCTTAAACAATTTTACATTTTCATATTTTGGAGAGAGAGTCTTAGAAGTAGAAGTAGTTGATAAAAAGTACCAAATAGGTTTTTTTTTTCTTATTTGATAAATTTATAGTATTCAATGCAATGACCTAACGTTACATTTGTCGCTTTTGAAGTTGTCAATATTGACGGGAAAATTACCAACAAAGTCCTAAACCTATTATAATTATGCCAATTTAGTCTTAAACCTTTTAATTTGATCAATTTAATTCTAAGTCTTTTGACAATTTTCCAATTCAATCCATATGGCCAGTTGTGGTTGAAATTGCTGACGTGAACAATTTATATATTTAATTATGAATTATTATTATTATTTATCTTATTTTTTTGTTTTTTCACTATGGCTGGCGAGGGTCGCAATCGCTTGGCTGGCGAGGCTTTCCCTCACAGCCTCTGGCGAGGGCTCGAGCCTCACTAGAGGCTGGGCGAGGCACAACCTTGTTAGATTTGACAAGGTTTGGCATTGTCTTGGCGAGGGTTGCCATGTGACTAGCCCTCACCGACCATAATGAAAAAACACAAAAAAAAGAGAGAAAAATAACAAAAAAATCAAAAAATTGTAAGAAATTATAAAAATTATCTACATTAGCACTAATGGCATCCCGTAAGATGACTAGCATCTAAGTTAGTGATTTTCGATTAAAATTGGTTGGATGAACTGAATTGACAAATTGTCAAATAATTTATGACTAATTTGGTTAAATTAAATAGTTTAAGATTGAATTGACGCAATTATAATAGGATTAATACTTTTTTGGTAATTTCCCCGATATTTTGCCGTTGACAAAAAAAAAAAAGGCACTTATGCCACTTTGGAGGACTGTCATTGGAAAAAAAAAAGCACTTGTTTTGACCGTTGACCGTTGACTTCGTCGCTATTTTTTATTCTTTCCGTGCTGAGACAAAGCAAACAAATCCAGGAAAATACAGCCAGAGCACATTGCTATTCTCCTGCCTCCGTCGCTTTGCTAATTTTTCTTGAGGAATCCCAGGTCAGAATAAGAAGCAAGGACTCCACATCTCTCTTTGATCAATCTGGTTAAGATTATGAGCTCCTGAAGGAGGATGAAGAGAAAGAAGGACTCACCAGACGTAGCGACGACAACTGCATCTGCTGATGACTGCGATTTGTCATCAGGGGCTGAGTTTGAGGTGTTCTTAAATTTTAGAGGCCCTGACACATGCCTCAACTTTGCTGATTGTCTCTATCACTCCCTGGTTCGAGCTGGGATTCGTGTTTTCAGAGACTACGAAGAGATCCGAACGAGCGAAGTGATTGAAGACAAGCTCCTGCAAGCCATCGAGTCCTCCAAAATATACGTGCCCATCTTCTCTAGGGACTACGCATCAAGCACCTGGTGTCTTCGCGAGCTTGCGCACATGGTGGAGTGCTCGAGCAAAGAAAACGGCAAAGTGATCCTACCCATTTTCTACGACATGAATCCCGACGACGTGAAGCTCAAAACTCGATTATACCTCGATGCTCCGAAGCAGCACGAGAAGAAGTTTGGCTGCGATGATGTTCGGCAATGGAAGAAGGCTCTGACCGAGGTCGCAAGAATCAACGGATGGGGCTTGAAGGACAAAGGGTACGATTGTGGGTTCGAAATCTGCTTTCTTCTTTTTTTCTGGGCAATTAAAAGCATAATTATACATATTCACTAGAGAAGTACGTTTTTGGTTGAGATGATGATGCGTTCTCATGATGCTTTGCTGCTTACTGTCCCAAAAGAAACAATGCCACACTGCCTTTATAGTTAATTTATCTGATGGAGAGAAGAGCAAGGCGGAGATAAGAATTTTTCCCTGCTTCATAGTTAATATTTTTGAAGATCTCTACACTAGTGAGATGATCATAATGAATAGAATTTTCTCCAATTTTTCCTCTTTTAATTATTCCTACCAAGCACAGGATATTAGTCTATTCTTTTTGTTTTCTTGCCCGGGGCTAGCGAGGGCCAGCCACCCTAGCCCAGGGCTGGCGACCTCCGCCGGCCCATCCGGCGATGGGTGGCGGGGCCCCATGGCAAAGCTCCTTCTCTCTTTTTTTTCTCAGGTTTTTTTTTAAAAATTTTGGCCTTTTTAATTTAATTTAAATAAGATTTGAATAATAAAATAATTAAAAATTCCACGTAGGAGATAGAAATTCATTTAAAAATGTCACGTCATTATTTTCCGTTAGACAAATTGACGGTGTTAACTTTAGGACTTGATTAAACAAATTTGATAAATTTTAAGACTTAATTGCACTTTTTAAAAGTTTTTAAATTCAGTTGCACTTGTGCGATATGTTTTAAGACTTACAGTGAACATATTCATTTACTTAAGAAAGTGATCTTCTTTTCAGTAACACCTTGCCGATTCAGAAATCCAACTAGTTTTGTGTCTTCAATGGTTCCCAACTTAAGAGTTTATCTGCCATCTGTTTCATGCCAAGATTCTCGTGTCAATATGGCAGCCATGGTGAAATCATCAACAAGATTATTGACGAGGTTTTGACCAAGCTGATGAAAGGAATAAGAAATCTGCCCGATCATTTAGTTGGGATTCATGATCATATCGAAGCTATCATGGACTTGTTAAATGAAGGTTCTCGTGATGTTTGTTACCTAGTCATCCATCGAATGGGCGGTATCGGTAAGACAACTTTAGCAAGTGCTATCTTTAATCGAATCTCCAATCAATTTCAAGGCTGTAGCTTCCTCTTGGATGTTCGGGAATCTGCGCAATATAGTAGAATTATTAACTTACAAAAACATTTATTATCAGAAATTCTCCAAGGCAGATCTCTAGAGATCTATAATTCTATTGATGCAGGGATTAACATAATTAGATAAAGGTTTCGTGATAAGAAAGTTCTCATTATTCTTGATGATGTAAATAAGTGGGACCAACTCTCTAAGCTTGCAGGAAAGAGCAATTGGTTTGGTCCGGGAAGCAAAATCATCATCACAACAAGGGACATCAATTTTTTGCCAATCAAAGAGAGGGACAAAGAAAGTAGTTTCCAAGCAAGTTATGAAGAGTTTAAAATTTATGAAATGATAGAAACGGGTTCTTTCCATGCTCTTCAACTTTTTAGTAAACACGCCTTCAGGTTGGATTTCCCACCACCTGACTATGACGAAATCTCACGCAAAATTATTAGCAAAACATGTGGACTTCCATTAGCTCTCGAGGTAATCGGTTCATCACTTTGTTGCAAAAGCAAATTTTTTTGGAAAGACACCTTGAAAAAATTAGATTTGGTACCCAAGCAGGAAGTCTTCAATAAATTAAGGATTAGTTATGACATGTTAGACCATCATCAAAGAGAAATCTTTCTTGATATTGCATGTTACTTCATTGGAAAGGAAAGACTCCTTCAGTATTATATGTGGAAAGCTTCTAACTATTTCCCAAAGAGTGAAGTTCTTGTCCTTGCCCATATGTCTTTGATAAAGATTGTTGAAAATGACACATTGTGGATGCATAATCAACTTAGGGCGCGGATGGAATCCATTCTGGAATAGAATGGGTTCTAGAATAGAAATGCGTTTGTTAAAAAATTTCCGGAATACATTTTGAAGCAATTTTCACATTCTGGAATAAAAATGCGTTTGTTAAAAATACTTGATTCCAGAATGCATTCTTGATTTCAGAATGAGTTTTTGGCAAGAAAAATAGAAGCTACTTTTTATAGCTTCTCTCTTCCAGAATGCATTCTCTCTTTTTCTCACTAATTTTTTTTTTTTCAGAAAATGCATAAAAATTGAAAAATTCCAGAAAAATTCATAAAAATTTCTAGAAAATAAAAAAAGTCAAGATTTCGGGCAAATAGGAAATTTGGTGATTTTTTTAGAAAAATATAAAAATCAAGAATTTCAAAATTTTACAGAATGGCTTAGAATACCTTTGGGTATCTACTTTGAGTGAAATTTTTTTTTTGAGGTGCCCAAAAAAATAAAAAAAATCAAAAATTTTAAAATTTCTGGCTTAGAATACCTTTGCGTACCTACTTTGAATGAAATTTAATTTTTTTGAGGTGCCCAAAAAAATAAAAAAATAAAAAATTTCAAAACTTCACAAAATGGTTCAGAATACCTTTGGCCACCCACTTTAAGTAAAATTTAATTTTTTTGAGGTGCCCAAAAAAAATAAAAAAATAAAAAATTTCAAAACTTCGCAAAATGACTTATAATACCTTTGGCCACCCACTTTAAGTGAAATTTAATTTTTTTGATGTGCCCAAAAAAATAAAAAAATAAAATTTCAAAACTTCAAAAAATGGCTTAGAATACCTTTGGGCACCCACTTTGAGTGAAATTTAATTTTTTTGAGGTGAACAAAAAAATAAAAAAAATAAAAAATTTCAAAACTTTACAAAATGGCTTAGAATACTTTTGGGCACCCACTTTGAGTGAAATTTATTTTTTTTGAGGTGCCCAAAAAAATAAAAAATAAAAATAGATTTTTGTTTCAAAAATCAATTTCTAGAACAGAATTAGTCATGTTTTACCAAACAGATTTCTCCTCCAAAAATCAATTTTTGGCAAGAATTGCAGAAATTAATTTCTAGCAAGAATTTGATTTCTGGAGCAAAATGGTTACCATTTGCACCCTTAGAGATCTTGAAAGAGCAATTGATCTGCACGAAGATGTCAATTTTCCGGGGAAACGCACTAGGTTGTGGTTACCGAAGATTGCGTTGGACGTGGTTCGGATGAAAGAGGTAAGCTACGGTCACCTTGCTATTTTCTTTAGGAAAAAATCGACCACGCATTTACCGACAGTGTGGAGTAACTTTCTTGCAGGTAAATATTTTTGTTCAACTTTCCTTTTCGCAAAGAAAAATGGAAATGTTTTTATAGGGGTTTATTGATGGTTATATCATTATCTTATATAAGAAGTGTTGCAGCCACCACTTCAAGGGATACCAAAATTTCTTAACAAAATGATATGAAAACAGGTGCAGATTGCGTCTTCCTTTTTGCTAAGTTGGCAATCATTAGCGACATTAATCTAAAACGAGACATCGTCGACCACCTCTTACTGGAAATTTGGGAATGGAATTAGAAACTAATTACTCCGTTTGTTTCGCAAAAAATGAATAATCTAGATGAACATTTTCATAAAAATAATCTCTTAAATCGCTTAAAATAATCAGTTGATGAAAAATATTTTTATTATCAATAATAATGTACATTCAAACATTTTTGTAGACATTAAAAATATTTTTCGTTTATTCATTTTTCTAAACGATATGAGTAATCATTTTTTAGGAAATGTTTTTCAAATCATTCATTTTTCGGGAAACAAACGGAGTGGTAATTTACTACAATCTTTTGTGTATAGGCTGGCCAAACTTTCCTGCAATATATGGATTTAGCCATTAATGGTCTATCTCTAACATTTCAAACAATATAAGGGAGACTTTCATGAGGTTGGTTGAAAATCTCTACTATTATGAAAGCATATCTCGTTTGTAGGTTGATCCTTTGTTCTGTAGAATCCGCAAGAAACTCCTAAAGCAAGTTTAACTTTCCGGTTCCTGTGCCTCATCTTGTAATAAAACTCATAAGAAACCTAATAAAGTGACCAAGCAGGAATCCATCCATAGAGTCGCAATCGGTTTACAAACTCAAGACATAGTTAGGAATTTGGTCTGGCAACTTTTTTCTGTATTGCAAAAGGTTAACACCACGAAAAACTTCAAACTGGTATATCTGTGATAAATTTACTTCAAACTAATTTTTTTACCACAAAAAATCTCAAATTTGTACACCCGTGATAAATTTACCATCCGTTAGTCTTCGTTAAATTTTACTGTTAAATTACTTTATTAACTGACACTCGGCAATTGACGAATATATCGGTTTTGATTTTTACCCTCCATTTATTACAGGTGTACAAATTTATGATTTTTTATAGTATTAATCCAATTTAACGGAAATTAACCGAGAGTAAATTTGTCCCAAATGTACAAGTTTAAGGTTTTTTATAATAAAAAAATTAGCTTGGAGTATATTCGTCATTAGTGTACCAGTTTGGGATTTTTGATTAAAAAATTAGTTTGGGGTAAATTTGTCATGAGTGTACAAATTTTAGATTTTTCATGGTGTTAATCCTATTGCAAAACCATTGAAGGTTTTTTATGTTTTAGAAAAATTAAATAATGTAGGCAGTATTTTCTATCAAGCTGTTTTACCCAGTGATAATTAACTTCTTCTTTTTTTATCACCTTGTGACAGAAATTCACTTAAACTGATTGATTAGTAATATATTTATGCTTTATACAGTATAGAAAATTCTTTTCAGCTGCACGAAAAAGTCGGATTAACTTGATTAGGTCTTTCTTGTTCTTTTCTCAGTTTAGAAACGTACGAAGCAATATTGTATGTTCCATTGCTGACAAAATCATGTTCCTCAGACTTGTACAACACCGTGTTTGTCATTCAATTGAAATGTTCACGTATGCTTTTCCTATCACCAGGGGACAGATAAAGTCGCAGCACTCAGACTAACGGGACTCTCCAATGTGCATCATTTCACAAGTGAAGAATTTTCAAAGCTGCCCAATCTGAGATTCTTGGAATTAGAGGGGGGGAACTTGGTAGGGGACTTTAAAAATCTTCTCTCCAAGTTAACATGGCTCTCTTGGAGTTTTTGCCCTTTGAAATTAAACGCAACAAATTTAAGTCTCGAGAAATTGGCCATGCTCGAGCTCTCAGGAAGTAACATTACTGAAGATTGGACCGGATGGGGGCCATGCCTGATACAACATCATACCGTGCATTTTACTTTTTCTGGCATTTGTCTTGCTAACCAAACTTACCCATTTACCTTTCTTGATTTGGCTGATTCTTGGTTTGTTATTCCAGGTGAGCGAGAACTTGAAAGTTACGCGAATTACTCATTGCCCAAACTTAAAAAGGACTCCTGACTTCTCAAAATGCTTGAATTTGAAGACATTGGTTCTTCAAGGTTGTACGACCTTGCTAGCGGTTGATGGCTCTTTCTCTAAACTAGAGCACCTGAACCACTTGCAAATCGAGTCGATTGATATGGTAGGGGAAGACGATTGGGACATTTTTGCAGTGTCTCCCATAGGTGGTCTAGAATCCCCGTCAACGCCAAAAGTAAGAAGGAGGGAACTTCAAGTACATGATGATCATGTTGCACAAATTAATCATCTGTGGTGTTTGGGTTTAGATGATTGTTCACTTTTTACACTTCCACAGTCCATTGGAAAGTCAAAATCACTGCTTGAACTGAAATTGGATGCCAGGGGAATCGAAGAATTACCTCACTCTATCGGAGATCTTCAAATGTTGAGGAAGATGAGTCTTCGTAGAACTCGGATAAAGGAGCTACCGAACTCAATAGGAGAGCTCGAATCCTTGATTGAGCTAGATTTATGGGGAGCTGATATCACAAAATTACCTGCTTCTATTGGGAATCTCAAAAGGTTGGAGATTTTATGTCTAGAAGGGAGTGTGATAAGAGAGCTCCCAAAGGCAGTAGGGATGCTAGAGAATCTTAAAGAGTTGAAAGTCCGAAAGTGTAGAAATCTGGGCAGGGAAATTCCAAGTGAAATTGGGGGTCTATCATTTTTGAGGATGCTAGATCTAAGAGAGAGCAAGGTCAGGAGATTGCCCACAACTATGAATCAACTTTCTCATCTCCAACAACTTTGTTTGGATGACTGTAATGAATTAGAACAGTTGCCAGAACTTCCTGTGAGTTTGAAGGAATTAAATTTCTCATCTCATTTATTGTGGACAGCCCCTGACCTTTCATACCTAACTAACTTATCTAATCTTTATATATGGGACAACACTCCTCAATTGTCAGAATTCAGACAAAGAGCTCCAAAAATAGAGTGGATTGAGGGTTTATCTAATTTGGAGAGCTTGACAGTTGTCATGGGAGATGTTGCATTTCCTTTTATTAATTTGGTTACTCTTTCTCGACTTCTGATTCTTAAGATAACTTGTGTTGACCTTCGCTTTCTGATGGGGCTTCCGTCTGGTCTTGAAAACTTGGCTCTATATAATGTCAAGTCACCAATGGAAGGGTCACTCTTTTCCAACTTGACAAATCTGTCCAATTTGGACCTTTATGGATGTCGGCTGAGGGAGGTTGAATTTGATCATGTCCTTGGACAGCATTTGGAGAAACTCCATAGTTTGTATGTGAGGGATAATGAATTTCTTGAGAGGCTGTCAGTATCAGGTTTGAAGGGGCTCCAACGGTTGAGCGTGTTCGATTGCCCAAGGCTAACGGAGATTCAAGGTGTAGAGATATTAAAATCACTGCTTGAATTGGGATTTTATAGGACGGGAATCACGGGATTTGGCTGATTCTATTGTAGATCTTAAAATGTTGAGGAGGATGAGTCTGATTGATACTCGGATAAAGAAGTTATTGAACCCAATGGGAGGGCTAGAGCTCTTGCCTGAGCTAGATTTGAGGGGAACACATCATATAATTATTTGCTTCTATTGGAAATCTGAAAATAGTGGAGGCTTTAGGTCTAGACAAGAGTGCAATAAGATAGCTACCAGGGCCATAGGGATGCCAGAGAATAAAAAAGTGTTGCATGCTGGAACCCGTGAAAATCCTGAGGGGAAATTCCAAGTGAAATTGGGGGTCTATCCTTTTTCGGTACACCGAACTTTTCAAAAAGGAAGGTTTATCGATTGCCCACAATTGTGAATTAGCTATCTCATCTCCAAAAACTTCATTTGGATCAATATGATGAACTTAAACAGATGCTGAAACTCTCTGTAAATCTGAAGGAGTTAAAATTCTCATTTCATTTAATGTGGATAAGTCTCAAACCTCTCATATTTAACTAACTTAGTTGATTTAAACATACAGGGCAAGACTTATCGGTTGTCAAAATTTGGTGAAGGAGCTTTGAATATAGAGTGGTTCGAGGGATTATCTAACCTAGAGAGATTGACACTCGTCATGGGAGATGTCACGCTTCCTCTTATTAATTTGGCTACCCTTCCCCGGCTTTGGGTTCTTAAGATAACTTGTGAAGACCCCTGATCCTCGATAGGGCTTCCGTCCAGTCTTGAAGAATTGACTCTACACTGTATAAAGCCACCGATGAAAAGGTCATCGTCCTTTACCTTCTCGACAAATTTGTTCTATTTGCTGAGGAAGGTGAGATTGATGATGGCTCGGACAGCAGTCGAAGAAACTCCACAATTTGGATGTGACACGATCTGGGAATTGCTTGAGAGGCTATCGGTATCAAGATTAAAAGGGCTTCAATGGTTGACGGTGTCTGGTTGCCTAGGGCTAATGGAGATTCAAGGTGATGAAAAATTAATTAAGCTTCAAAATTAATTTAAGCAGCAATCCCTCCTGTAATATTCGTATATTCCGAAGAAAGGGAGAAGGGTAATATTTTTTCATAAAATATGCACAATCATGTATGTGACGCTTTGAGAATATATTATAAAATTTTCGCGACGATGGATTTGTCTCTTTACCTAATAATATTCATTTCATTGATTTCGTAATATTCGTTTAATTCTTTATAGTGGTATTTTCTAATTAATCCTCTAATACTGTTCATACACCAAATAGAGAGTATCATGTCATATGATTTCTTATAAGGATTATTATCACGAAAAATTCCAAACTGATACACTCTTGATAAATTTATCCCAAACTAATTTTTATAATGATCTTTTAGTATCATACATATATATATGTATACGTATATGAAATATGAACCATAAAGTTAAGGGTGAATGGTTCCCGATCCGGTCCGGTCCAACCTAAGAATCGGGAACCAGACCAGTTCCCAGTTTCTAGGACTAGGGACTGAATCGGCTAATCTTGAGATCGTGAACCGGTTCTAATGAAACCAATATTAAATATTATTTATGAACTGTGAATTGATTGTTTCGTTTTTTTCTTTATAGTTTTGATTTGATCTCATAAGGCCATGGAAAACATTAGAAAAATATATAATAATTGGAACCGATTATTCAATTTTTTCATATATATTAAATATCATATTTATGAAAAAATGATAAATATATATATTTATCGGTCCGGTCCGGTACGGTCCTATTCCCATCCTAAAACCGGGAACCAAACTTCCTGAAAACCGATTTTATTTTTAGGAATCAGGAATCAAACCGATATTCTTGAAAACCAGATCCAATTGGTCGGACCGGCCCGGTTCGATCCCGGTTTGAGAAGTCCTTCTTGCTCACCCCTGTATAGAGCCATTACAAAACTTTCCTTTTTTCAACAAGTTATTTCCACCGGCCAAGCGCACCCTCTCTTCATTCCTATTCCCGCACAGGTTTTGGTGGTCTCGCATGGCGGTCGTCGCTTCCCTGAACTCGCAGCAGCTCTTCCCTCCTCTCCTCTCTCCCAATTCCCATTCCTCCATCCGTACCTTCCCTCGAAACCCTCGTTCGAAACTTCGAACTTCCTCCAAGTTCCAATCCATTACTTGCGAGCTCAGGAGCAGCTCCGACCCGAGCAATTCACCAGGTATCGTCTCTGTCTGTGCTTGAGTTGAAGCACTTTTCGTGCTACTGTGAATCCCACGTCGGTTTTTGTGCTTTGGTTGCGGAACCAGAGAGCGAGGCGAACAGTTTAGGGGTTAAAGCTGCGTTGGGTATGCTCAGGTTCTACAAGAGTGAGTCTCTCCACTTGCATCTCAGGTGTTCGATCAATTGTCCGCCTCTTAGTTAAATGGTTTGATGCTTCGGTTGCATCTTCTTTGTCGCTTCTTGATGTTGTTGGTGGCATGGGAGGAAGTAATGGAATGGTGGGTGTCTCGTTGAATTGGATGTGGAGGATGAAGATTGAAATCTTTTTCCTCTTTCTTAGGCTTGATTGTCTTCTGTTAGGGGAAATATCGCCGATTCTGCCGAATAGTTGTCGATACGTGCCGACGTGTAGCGAGTACTCGATGGAAGCCTACAAGAAGTATGGGGTTGTTAAGGGCACCGTCCTGACGGCTTGGCGTCTCTGCCGTTGCAATCCTCTTGGTAATTGCCTTTCGAGCACCTTATTGTCTGAAGGTTCTTTTTAAGCTTCAGTATGTCTTGGAAATGATGTAGGAGAATTTATCTTTTCTATGTTAATTTTATGTTGTGCTTTAACTCATTTGCATATATGGAAAGTATAAACTTCACGACACAGCAGGGTTCCACCAGTGCCCTTAATGCCATTCACACCGTATCAGCAGTTCGCAACCCTTTCTGTTCATCGAGGAAACTATGGCGCGCTCTGTTGAGCTCTTGCTTTCTCCATGATAAATGTAGGTAGAAAAGGTTTTCATTTTCCCCAGGTGTTCATTTTGCCAGGTGGATCTGGATTTGATCCCCCACGCTGGTTTGGTGAAGAACGTCCATCTGAAGAAGAATGAGAGTTTATTATATTGACTTCTGGGCCGACGGGTATATTTTCCACGTCTTCGAGGTAACTTGGCTTAGCCTGTCTCTGAGATTGGTTCTGGGAGTTGCAGAAGACTCAGGCGAACAAGTCTTAACATCTATCTAGCGGTTCACTAGTTCTTAATGTTGACTTTGGATCGATTTTTTGTTTCAACAATAGGAGTAATATTTTAGGGGATAAAGGCACTGGAGGTCCGTCAACCATTACAATTTATTCAATAGGTCCCTCAATTTTTTTTGTTGTGCAGTTGGATCCCTATACGATATATATTTTTTTTGTTCAAGTTGGACCTTCAGTCAAATTTATGGTGCGACTACATGAATCTTGAACAATTTTACATGTCTAGGACAACTGGGGGATGAAATTTTCAAGCTCTAGATAATGCTTTCTTTTGCATCGGTTTCATTGGTATTGCAACAGAATGGCTGCCCCTTTGGTTGCCTTTCAGGCATTATTTGAGGAAAACCACTTACATCACATAGATTTCTTAAATTGGCACCAAAATTGCACTACAGAGTTCTATGGAAGTAAGTCAGTTTCAGCCAAGAGTGAGTCAAGGAAAGTGGGGAAGTTTGTTGTCAAACCATATCGCGGATTATGAAACAGGATCGATGAGCTGTTCAATCTGAAAATCCTTTTTTGCGCCGGCTGGTTGGACATACAAACACGAAAACTGACGATTGTGTTTCTTGTGTTTCCTGTGCAGGTCTTTGAGTAGAGGGATGCTTATGATTTTGGCCATCCTGTTTCGTGATTGCGGCTAATATTGAATGCTTATGGTCCATTATTGTTCGACCAAGTGTATTGTTTGCCGTCTTATGGAACTATCAGGAATTGCAATTTGGGGACAGATACATCCTTTTGCCATTGCTCGCTGGATGTCCGGTCCCTATGGCATAAATCCTCCAGAGTCCTCCTGCCATCCCCAATGTGAAGGAGTTCGCAAGCTTGAGATAGTCAAAGAGCAATCGTAGCAATGGAATCTCGACACTGGGAAACGGTGAAAGGACTCAATGATTCCGTCTGTAAAATATCATAAATGGACAAGTTGCGCTTCTCATTTTGACAGACAAGAAGGGAAGCAAAATCAAAGATGATTGTTGTTTGCAGTAAGTGTCTTGTAGACCAGTGCTCCTGGGACATTTGTTAAGCATGTTTGGTAGGGAAATGTTCTTTTTTCAATGCACCAATTACACATAACAGGAGAGGCACTGCTTTGGAAGTCACGAATTCTCTTTATACGACTGTTTAAACGGTGCCTTGGAGGCGCAAATTTTGTCAAAACTCGAACCAGTCTTAAGATAGCTCGTGTAGGGTTCTGCTGCGAGTTCAATTCTTTTTCCAGCCATGCATTTGATGTTGGCATTACTTTCCATGGCCACTCTTGCTCTACCATCTTTGAATTTGCTCTTCTAGACCAATCTCCGGAAAGAACTATTGTTGAGAGGCCTCAGCGTATCGCCTTAAATCATCCTGGAAGCCCATGATTCTACGGTGAAAGTCTTGGGCGACTTTTATACGCTCCACGCGAGTCACACAAAGTTCCTTGGCAGTGGCGCCCGTTTCTCAAAATTCCCCCGAGAACTTAATTTTGTTTCGACATATCCTGCCTCCATCGGCGAATCCGTTCCATTCGATATTTTTCCAAAACGGTATATTCTTCTTTTCTATAAATGAGAACGTGGCTTCTGCAAACACGAAGAGTTCTCTAGGTGAAGTAACGTGGGTGGGACAATTCTATTCGGCGTTTCCGTCTTCTCAATTGCCCAACATCGACTGTTTAACAAAAGCTGGAGCTTGTTATCTACAAAACCAACCCATGCGACTTGTTCTTTTACCCACCCTCAGGAAATTTTTATAACGTAAGATAATATATAATTATAATGATGAGATCACACTGATGTGATTGGGGCACCGCCGGGGACAAGGACCATGATCACCGGCCTCGTCCCCATCCCTATCAATAATCTCCCCATAGTGGCACCTGTTTTTCCAAATTCCTCCCAATCTTGATACTGTTCCAAAGTATTCATGAGCTTGATCATTTTGACCAGACAAGCGTTCCTAAGCTTATCGCCGTCGGAAGTAATGTCCGATCAACGGACACTGCTCGACACTTGCACGTTTCGCCCCCTTCTCCAGGAGGCATTTTAGTCCAGAAAAAAAAAAAAAAAGAGCACGATTCTTCCGTGCCACTCACGTGATCATCAAAAACCTTAAAAAAAAAAACAACTTCACATGTGAAAAAGTAAGGGCCAGGTCTTTTCGAACATAGTTAAAAAGAAAAATGGAAATGGCGAGGCACTGCAGTTGTGCCAATAGAATGGTAATGAGATCGTCAAGGACTAAAGCAAACCCCTACTAGGTGCTTTTTTGAGTGCATGAAGTAAGGGATAAGGTTGACGGCTGATTATTTTAAACTCAACTTAAAGTTTTGGGTGATTTTTGGACTGAAATAGTCGAAAAAAGGCGCAAAACGTGCACGTGACAAGTACATGTTCATCGGTCGATGCAACGAGCTCAGAGGTTAATAGGTCGAAATGATCAAGTTCATAGAACATTTCAAAACAATGTCAAATTTGCGAGAAATTTCATGAAACGGGCGCTAATTTAAGGAGATTATGGAGTCAATGTGATCGAATTCGGGAGGCATTTTTTTAAACAAAGACAAGTTTGGGGCAACTTAGAGAAACGGCCGCCACTTCAAGGGTACTTTCAGATTTCTCCTAGAATACTCGGGTTGAGTTTGGTGCCCTTTTTAAACTGATTGCTTTGGATTTTTCTCCTGGAAGAAGGGGGACCCGTCTCGTGTGGACACCCCGGTCCCAAATCCTTTTTCTCTTCTCGACTCATTTCACACCCTTTCTATTGGAAGCCCTGAATTTTTCCAGAGAAGGGAATGCAAAGAAAATCATCACAGAAAAAGGCGGGTTTCCCCTTGGAATCAACGTGCCATCCTTCGACTCCACATGAAAACACGATACATGGTGACAGGACACAAGGGAAAATTCAAGCCTGCTCATTCATCGGCTGCCACTATACACCGCCAATCAAAGGCATCTGTGCAAGATCACAGCGACCAACTTCCCTCCAAAGTCTCCATCGGGCTATCGACCTCAAGCTATGGACCCGATTGAAGAGTATGGACTCGATTGAAGAGCGGCACCTGATATTTGAAACAAACATAAACCAACTAAAAAAGGAAAAGATGGCCATGTATTTACCAAGCTGTAGCAACACCATAGGCCAATCATACTCATATCGTTTCAGGGACGGGTCAGAATCAACTGCACGGACTCCTTGCAAATGAGCATGTCATACTCAGGGCAGATACTCTAAATTTGAGAATTATGTGCACTTGTTTCCTTTACACTTTGTGCTGGACTAACTGTTTGACATTTCTGTGGAAGAAGACAAGGCACAAATTCTGCTTTACCCCGTCTTCTTCCACAGGACTTTGACCTCTAAATCTACATCACCATCTGTTGCGCAATTGAACAAAGTCACCAGACCGAACCATCTACCTGCCAGTTTAACAAGGTTATATCAAACAAAAGTGCTAGTGGAAGGACAGGTCACAAAAGCAGGTTCCAGGAGAGAGAGAGAAATAGAGAAACAAAAACTCACCTCGGTATTCCATCTACTGTTGTATGCCTGACATTGTCAAGCCCCATTGTTAAACCCTTGATTGTAAATTCACCAGGCAGGCTTCCAAGCAGAGAGGGCATAGATGATCCGGCCCTTCCATCCTTGTAACAGCCACTGGCCATCTTCGTTGATCATAAAATCTTTGTGATAGCTTGACCGTACTTTTTCTTTTGCCAGCCTCACGATGTCCCGATCAAAAGGAAGCTGCACAAACCCAGCTCTCAGGTTACGTACTTGCCATTGCTTGTATGTCTCTGGCCTTTCAACTCGTTCCCAACCCTCACAAGCTATAAGATTTAATGCCTCCCTTCCAAATATTTCTTTCTCGATCAGCATTCTCTCCCGATTTTCACGGGGAACTAGAGTTTCGAGCATATCAAAAAGTGCAGAGAAATGGAACAGCGCCTCGCGAAATCGTGTTACAAAGAAGGGTGCATTGTAAGACCCATTGAGAATCCCGTGGATATAAATATCAGGATTGATTCTTCTCATCAAATCAGTGACCATATTCCTCGGACTGACAGCTGCTACCGATTCATCAAGTAAGTTTTTAGAGCGATATATACAGTTAACAACTAGTAACTCATCCTTGTCAATTTTGAGTTCTTCTATCTGAATAGTTTCCCATTTCTTTGCTATTGCATTATACTCAAATGGGACATGGAAAAACTCTGCATAAGCTGCAAGTCTGCGGCCTGTTTCCTCCACTCGCTCCGCTGGCCGAAAGCCAGGTTGGGGGAAATCTATCCCAGTAATCCGAATTTTTGGGGGTCCACCAGGTCTTGATGAGAGCCGCTGAATAAGCGTTGGCCACTGGAAACCATAAAGAATACCAAAATCAATAATGTGGATGCTCATGGAATCGGATGCTAGGTTTTTAATTGTCCTATTTGCAGTGAAGTTAGAAAGCTTCCTAAATGGGCAAGCAGCTAGGAAAAGATGGTAAGCTTTCAATACAGTGGCAGCAGAAGTTCTCTTGCTAATGAGGCCTTTATAGATCTGGCTACCCGTGCCAGCCTGGCGAGCCTCAAGCCCATCTGCAAGGCAGTGAGCCAATCTCTGATTTCCATCCCCAAAGGGAGAAGAATGCTGCCTAATCTGCTTCAAAAACTCACTTGTGCTTATACGGTCATCAGCTGCAACTGCTTGTGCACAATTGATCAAGAGAGTTCTCAAATCCACGACTTCCTTCTTCCCATTTTGTTTTCTCCCACGTCCTTTACCACCATTTAATCCCTTAGGTTGCCCATTGCGCAACATATTTGCGGTAGTTCCATCCTGCAAGGTTTCTTGAAGTACGGTTATGTGACTTGTACCCTTTTGAGAACAAATCAACACATGATCAAACATATCTGATCGGAGAGGCGATTCAGAGAAAATAGCAGCTTGCTTGCTACTCCTCTCCTCTTCAAAATCTGCATCCCCTCTATGAGGATTCTTCCTCCCCCGTGAGCCATTAGGAGAACACTTGCAATCATCCTTCCTCTCTAGCTTGACCACCTCACAAGATCTCACCTTTGACTCAGTTAAGGACCCTTTTGACTCCGCATTATCGAAAAACCCATTACCATCGGGAAGAAACTTGCTAGCTTCTTCAACTCCCTTGTTAAACTGCCAAATAGATTGACTCTCGCCACCCAAATCAGGAACCTGAGCAATACTAGCTGGGGAATCTACAAAGCAATCCATACCACCGACGACACTATTGGAAGAGGCATAAGATGACTGAGAAATGCCATAAAATGAAAGACTCTGCACTTGAGGGAAGGAAGTGTTCTCACAAGAATATGATTCCAGAGGATTATGCATCAAATAGCTGTAGCTATTTACAGAGAGGTCATCCTCAGGACTCTCGCCACTTAGATAGGTATAATTTGGGTTTGGTTCAGGCGAAGGGGGATACTTCTTACCAATGGCCTCGTAAAGAGATTTCTCAGCAGCTTGAAGGTCCAAAGACTCTTGAAGCATACAATTCTTTTCCTCCATATCTTCTTCCATAAGCATCTCACTTATGTACCTCAAAACCGCATCTGAGAAATCGCAATCTTCCGGCAAATCCTCCTCTTGAGTCATGCACGAATTCGAGGCACATGGGGTTCCGCTAATCTGTGTCGCCGTGGGGGGTGGAATGTATTGAATTCCTCCTCTGAAGCCATTGGTCTCGAATCTGGGTCCAGGAACTAAACTCGAATCTGCACACCACGGCAATGATTGATTATCCAATGAAAGTCCGGCTACAGAAGCGGAATACCCCTTAAAGGGAGGATCCATATTCATCCACTCCCCAAGGTCTCACCAAACAGAGCTTGGACCAGAAAGACCAATCCAAGCCCCCACCAGGCCAGAATTTCTGGAAACAACGGACGCCCCACGCGCCACCCCTTCTGATCCCCCCCGAACAAATCCTTGCAACCCCACAATGCCAATGCACAAAGAAGAAGGTGCAAAAAGTCAACCGATCCGACCACCGGAGTTTCAGGGTTTTGACATGCTTAACACCCCTATGCATATATCCAGCGAATCACAAGGCGACAGGACAGATAAACCGCAATATCCCAACGAAGCATAAACGAACCGGAATACCCAGATAAAGCTTTCGGTCACTCAAGTCCGAGCATCTAAAAAGCCGCGAGCTCCAGTCAAATTCACGAGAGAGAATGAGAGAGAGAGAGAGAGAGAGAGAGAGAGACAGAGGAAGCAGCTTCGGCAGGCAAGAAACAAAACCCGGAAACACTGAACTCCCGCGAAGTCAAATCTCCAGACCCAGAACAAGTGAACGAAGTGCGTACCTCGACGAAACCCAGCTCCTCCACAGAGAGACAGAGAGAGATTGGTCAGAGAAACTGGAGATGGCGTCGCGCTCCGCCTTAAGAAGAGAGAGACCGAGTCGTGGCGAGCCGGAGAATAATGTTTAGGTGTGGGGTTGGCGTCAGACTAACCACTCAGAATAGTCTCGGTCGCGCTAACTATTCGTACTCTAAATATGCGCTTTCCACAAGGAAAGCTGGGATTTTGGTGAAGGCCCATGTTTTGACCAAAGATCAGTGGGCGTTCTCTCTTTTAGCATCAACCTCTGTCTCTCCTAAATTTCTGACTTTTTAAATGGCATCTCGGCCTTCTTTCTACGAGATACTAGGTTCAAAGCACGCGCGGGAGGAAATGTGTAGTTGTGTAGGAAATAGGGCCGGTTCGAGAAAGCAAGGGCAATTTAGGAAATCCGATAGCGAGATGAGATAAAAAGAAAGAGCCGGACTAATTATCGGTCATTTGCTCGGGGTCTTGTTAGAGAGTGTCTCGTGGCGCTCGTTAACGGTCTTAATAGTCTCGGTTCCGCTTATATTCTTACTATAAATAGCACTTTCAAGAAGTGAAGTTGGGATTTTGATAAAGGCCCATGTTTTGATTAGATTGGCGTGTGTTTCTATTTAGCATCGACTGTTTTCTCCTAATGTTCTGACCTTTGAAGTGGCATCTCAGCCTTCTTTCCGAGATACCAGGTTTTAGGGCACGTTGCGGCATATAGGGTCGGCTCGAGAAAGTAAGGGCAGTTTAGGAAATCCGATAGTGAGATAAGATAAAGAAGGAACCGGACCGATTACTAATTAATTGTTAGGTGTCTCGCTAAAGTATGTCTCATGGCACTTGTTAATGATGTCTGACAATGAGAGATATCCATTTTCACAGACAGTGTGAAGCACGAGGAAGATGGTACCTTGAAAATGACAGAATTTATTTGTTGAAATGTGAAAGAGAGAAAGCAGTGACAAATTTGGGAAGCCTAAAAGTGAGAGACACATGTGTTTTTCCTCTATTAGAAACCTAATTTTATTAATATCTGTATCTCGCTATTAAAACTGAAAAGTTACCCATAATTTTTCACAATTTTTTTAGAATAAATTACTTTATCCATGAAAAGTTTACGCGCGGCTCCACTTACTTCCAATTACATAAAAGATATTTCTACATTTATCTTTCCCTTTTCTCTTCTCCTTAAATTTTTGTCATGACGTAAATGATCAGACAAAGTAAAAAAATCAAATCTACTCAGGTGCATTCGTTTCGCAAAAAATGAAAGATTTAAAAAATATCTTCATAAAAACAATTGCTTATATCGCTCACAAACATGAACTAACAAACAATATCTTAATTGTCCGTGAAATTATTTAGATATAAATTATTGTCGATAATAAAAATATTTTTTATTAAGTAACTATTTTAGGAAAATGTTTTCGAATCATTTATTTTTTAAAACAAAATTGTGCCGAATGAAATTTTGAAATTTCTTTTTTTTTTCTTGGTTGGATGGCAAACAAAACGTCACTAGGAAAAATTATCCAAAAAATCTTAAATCTATAATATGGTGATTAATTTAGTCATAAATCTTTCAATTGCGCCAATTTAGTTCTAAACAATTTGATAATTTGCCAATTTAATATTAAGAACTTTCAATTGTGCTAATTTAATTCTAAATCTTTTGACGATTTGTCAGTGTAGTTATTTCGGCTCAATATTTAAATAATAGGTTGAGGACTACATTGGCAAAACTTCCGAAAGTTTATGAGTCAATTGACAAATTATCAAAAAGGCTTATGATTCAATTGACACAATTAAAAAATTTAGGACTAAATTGACCGCTGTATAATAGGTTTAAGATTTTTAGAACTATTATCCCAATCCCAGTGTCACTGTGTGCGAGGGATTCCATAAAATTTGATCACATAATTTTCCCATTTTTTTCTCTTTTGCCTTATCACATAAAGTAATTTTGTCCCCAAGTGAGTGAGCGGACGTGGACCGATCCCCATCGTCCGCTAAAATTGTCCCACCACCTTTTGTCTCCACCCCTCCGTCAACGTGTGCGGGGAATCTCCTCTTCTCGCCCGTCGTACGTCGGCATGCGGGGGGGTCCGACCCGGTGTCCATGTTGCGCGTCCCGTCGGGCGAGGTCCAAACTGCATAGTCATTTTCACTTCACTGGGGGGGGGGGGGGCGCAAAATTACCGTTCTGCCCCCTCGAAGCCTATGCAGGGGAGGCGCGCATCGAGACTGGAGGGACAGGATGGCCGATTAGCACGCGCTGAGGGGTGACGTGGCGGTGTGGGCCCCCACCACCAAAAACACCGGAAGAAGTTTGCATGCACTGTCGTCCGTTTTAAGATTTTTTTTTTTGTCAATCCTACTCTTACTTCTATTATATTTCTCATCTCACTTTCAAATTATTATTCTGCCTTCTACAGAGCGTGAGAGGGTCGAAATCCTGAAATTACATGTAGCCGTCTAAACGATAAGGTGGGGAGACCTTCTCAAGTGAGAAGAGTGGCGTTGGGACAAATCCAGTGCTTGTCTGTCTTAGGTTGACCGGTAGTGCTGCTGCGCGTGAAGTGGGAGTCTGACGTATGACACTGCCCAGTGCCGAGAGGTTGTCTTGGCAGTTTGCAACTTGTTTTTTTTCGCTTTGTTTTCTCTTCTTTTATTTTATTTTTATTCCCACGTTCTAGGGTAACAACAAAAAGTTATCAATACGGGATCACATCGAACCGTGTGCTAGTACGTGCTAGGGGTGTGCAAAAAAATCGGGACTCGACCGGACCGCCCGGGACTGCCCGGAACCGGACCGGAACCAGTGGTTTCCAAGGGAACCGGTCCGGTTCCCGGTTTCAATTTTTAGGAACTAGTGGGTACCGGTCCGGTTCCAGGTTCCCGGTGTGGAACCGCCCACTCATTCACCCAGACCGGACCGGTAATATAATAATAATATATTTTAATTTTTAAATAAAAAAAATCTGACCAAAAAAATTTTAAAAAAGAAGAAAATTTGTTATCATGTCTAAATGTCTTGTGTAATTGGGATAACCTTGATCATTTTTCCCAATAATTGAAGGGTATCCATTTGATTTATGCATGATGTGGTTAATATAACCGATCATAATGTATGAATTGTATGGAAAGTTATGTTATTTTCTTTTTGTTCTATTGATCCGATGTTGGTCCACAGAATTTTTTTTTATTTGTCCAAGAAAACTTGTTGGGACCGGTTCTATAAACCCACTCAGGAACCGAACCCGACCGATGGTCCGGTTCTCGGGTGGATTCATGAAACTGACGGGGTAGGTCTCGGTTTCAATTTTTGGAACCGGTCTTGTAGCGAGCAGTTCATGGTTTTAGGGCGGGAATTGCCCACCCGGACCATGCACACCCCTAGTGCGTACCATCCTATAAAGTAATTTATAATTTTCGTATTGGTCCCAAACGCCCTACTGGGCCTACCCTATTAAGTGTTGCCGAATGTCCGAAAAGCCCCTGTAATTTCCTTAATTAAATGAAAAGGTAACTTAGATTCTGTTTATTTCACGAAAAATGACAGATTGATTATTTTCCCAAAATGGCTCAGAAGGAGTCAGTTAACAAAAGGTTTAAGACTAAAATGATCAAATTAAAAGGCGTAAGATTGAATTAGTAAGAGTGCGATATGTTTAGGATTTTTTTTTTTAGTAATTTTCCCCGACGATTTTTAACCCTAAACTGGCTGAACAAGTCGTCTCAAGACTGTGGAGCTTGCCTTCGCGCAACGCCTGCCGTTTGTGTGCACGGAGATGAGCATCCACCCAAACCCGACCTTCTCGCCCTACCGCGAATACCGGAGGCAAAATGAGCAAGATTTGTGTCACGGAGCTCTTGGGCGCACCGCGCGTCCGGTCCTTCGAATTGGTTAGAGAACAGCAGGCGTGTAATTTCGTTGACTATATGTTTGTGGTCATTGTCCTGTTTACTTTTCAATCTAAGCCAGAAGATCTTAGCTTTCTCAAATAGCGTAATTTCCAAAGGGGGCAATCGGCAAAAGGTGCAAGTGCAAGCAACAAGAGGCATTTATCGCGTGCATGAAAGGGTCGGTCGCGTTGGCTCTACTTTGTAGATGTCAATATCCATGCCACATGGTTCTCGATTGATCAATGGCTTAGATTACTTTGATCAACCAATCCCACCTGAGCGATTAAACTTCGTTGTACATCGACCACAACGAATTGGTTACTTCTGTGTGTAAACAATGTTACGGGTGTCCGGTATGAATTGTCATTTCTATGCAATTCTAAGTAAATGTTGTTGAGAAAACCTCATAATATATTTTGAAGTTGACAAAATTATCCATGATTTTTATATCGATATTGATAAATGCAAGAAGCATTTATGTTTCAGGTAATATTCACGTTAAAAAGATTATTTATGAGTGAAAAACTCATAGAATGGAGATTTCATATTGACCTGAAAGCATCGAGGTTTTATGTCTGCAATATCTACATAACTATTGTTGTCAAAGTATACTGATTAGAACAATTGATCATATCCAAAAAGCCAGAAACAACGAATTGCAAGGACATTAGCAAGGTAACTGTGTGGATATCAACAAAGCGAAGGCTGGATATTAGCAATTATCAGCAGGGCAAAACGCTAGATATCAGCATAGTGTTGAATATCACCAAAGTACTGCGATAGCTGAATATTAGCAGATTACTTATATTACTTGAGACGAAGTCCTTGTCATGATTTTCAAGATTAATACTTTGAGATATTTTATCTCATTCTTGACAACTTATGATCTGGTATGGATTCTCTCTTTAGGAGATCGTGATTGTTTATCAATCTTAAGGATTATTTTCACGAAACATTAAATCATGCGAGATATCTTGGTTAACAATCATCCTGAAGGCAAGATTCTTTCCTTAGCTGAAACACTCCATTTTGGGAATCAATGTTTGATTGTATGGGTGGCCAAATCTACGGGGATTCTGATTGATCGACCTTAATGGTTATCTAATCTTCTCCACAATTGTCCAGCGGGTTGATTGGAGATTCATCCTCTTGAAAATTGTCCAATGGAAAGTTTGAAAGCTGAGGAGTATTAAAGAAGAAACACTATGAACTATGTGTGCATTATCTTCTATCTCTCTGCTCATACTCAATCACTACTTGATAGAGACGTTGCACGACACTACTTGAATATTACCAGAACTTGATCATATTCATATCCCGTATTACTTGATTACCTTGTAATCAAATTTGGTGCTATTACTTCCAAGGTTTTTTAAAATCACATGTCGCCCTTTTAGGAGATATTGCTAGCCAACATCAATTAACTCAATTACGTCCGATAAAAAAAAGGGGATGGGAAGAAAAACCCAATCAAGTCAACGTGTTCCAATAATTGTTGGCCACAAAAACAACACCCAAGATCTCAATAGCTAGAATGTAGAACACATATTATCGAGTAAAATGAATTTGTGCACATAATTTGGAATCCATTGTTCTTGATATGGAATAACGACGATCCTCTTTATTACCTCTGGCTCAATTATATTGCCTCTTATAGTTAGTGTTTGCTCTTTATGTGAAATAATTTGTGCGTCAGGTTTAGAAAAGGGACTCGAGCACTATTTATAAAATTTTAAGCCAAACCCTCTCTCATCACGGGTTTGGCCTTAGTCGGCCCACACTAGCCAGTCCTTATATTAGAATAATTAATAATCTTTATATCTTACCTTGTTAGACCAAGCTCGTAAAACGGTTAATTACAATCTCAATTAATGTAGTTCACATCAGAAAAACTTTTACAATAAACTCATCTTAAGAGATGGGGTTAAATCTAACTAATGAATCCGCCATTTGGACTGAAAATTAGGCATGAAAATAATTCTATCAATATTTATATGCCTCGTGAAACTCGTTGGATAATAACTTTGGACTGGCAAAATTGTAAGTAAAGATAGATAATCCAAACAGTCTTTGTCTATTTTTTTATCTACAAATGTCAAATATATCAATCTTAGGGTGTGTAATTTGCCAAGATGCATTTTTCAATATTTATTTACTTAATAAATGTTCTAAAGACACTCTTCAATGAAATCCTTCTATGGATAGCTTCGCTGCGAAGTGATCCAATCAGTTCTTTACCAAAATAAGAATGCAAATTATGTGCCAAACTCCTAATTTTGCCAATTAAATTTTACTTGAAGTTCTAATATAATTCTTCTGCCCAGTTTTCACCGGAAATTATTGTCGTGACAACATGTCACAAATGATGACCGGCGATAACTGGACCACCACATCAGCAATCCTAGACGAAAATTGGATGGAAAAATTACATTTAAATTTTGCATAAAATTTTAAGATTAAATTGATAAAATTGAGCTGGTATTCGTACAATAAATTTAAAAAGTTTTTTTGGTCAGAATATAATAAATTTAAGATTGATCGGGTAATTTTTTTTCACTTTCACGTTATAAATTATTATTTTATTTTCTTTAGACCGCATAACCTGTGACGGACTCTCACTATCTCAATTATGGGCCCCACGGGAATTGCCTGTCCCTGTCCATCTTGGGTTTGACCGGTACTGCCGTGTTTGAGTGGGAAGCGCGACGTGCGACTGCCCATGCTTTCTTTGTCGTTTTCCCTTTTCGCTAATTTTGTGTTTTCCCACGTTCAGTGTAACAACAAAAGTTTCAACATCGACATAACGCGCATTTAGGTAATAACTAGAAAAAGAATAAAAAAAAAATTTCAAATTATGTCAATTATAACATATTTACTCTGAATGACATAAACAATATCAAAATTATGCCCACTGTAAAACATCCCTAAATTTGTACCCATTTGACCTATTTACCTTTTGTCAGGATTCTGTTAAATGATTTTTCAGTAAAAATAACGTTTATATTATTTTACTTAAACCATGTGAGTGCCAGAAACACCGTTTGCTTTCCATGTAGGTAGATTTTTAATGGTTATCATTGACATAACTTTGACGAATGATAAATGCATTACACATGCATAAATTTGAGATTTTTGGTGTCATAGAAAAAAAGTTTATAATAAATGTGTTCAGTAGACATAATTTAAGGCTTTTGATAACTTATGCCCTAATATCTAATACGGTAAATACATTTTTATTATTGGTTTGGAAATTATAATGTGTTGGGTCACACGTATTTTAATCCGAAACAATTTAATTTTTAGAATGATTGATTCCATGTCACACGAGAAAGATCAATGTGTCGTTATCACCAACAAAATAGCAAATGGAGGAATGATATTGTGTGAAAAGAGAAAAAAAACATTTCCAATTTGAAATTTTTTAGTAATTTCATTTTAGAAAAAAAAAAATATGCAAACCTTGATATTGAAATCCATGAGAAATCACTACAAAAAAATTAGGTTTTAGCGACGAATTTTGCAACGAAAAATTTGGTAGAATTCGTCGCTAAATGAATTTGCAACGAAAAAAATTTTGTCGCTAATTCGGCGTTGCAAAAATTAGGGACGAAAAATTTCAAAATTCGTCACAAATTTGTGACGAACAAAAATTCGTCGCTAAATATCCGTTGCAAAATTTGTCGCAAAATAATGACGAACTTTATTTGTCGTAAATTATTTGTCGTAAAATTCATCGGTAATTATTCGTCGCAAATTTACGACGAATTTTATTCGTCGCAAAATTTATCTGTAATTATTCATCGCTAATTTGCCACGATTTTTTTTTTTGGTCAGTAATAATTTTTTTAGTCAGTAATAATTTTTTTGATCAGTAATTGGCGACGAATATTGTTGAGGGACAATTTCGATTTCAAATCTAATTAACACTGATTAATTAAGCACTTAATAACATCAATATATTATAATGACATGAAAATGAAATACATTCATCAACATTTTCCACAAAAATGACATAAACATTTTTCTTTACATTACACATAATGAAGCAAGAAATATTTTTTTTTCCAAGGCAGGAGCATAGCCAACTGCACTTATGGCACAGAAGATGTTGAAGTAAGCTTAACCCCGAGTTTGGAAATTTTAACTAGCAAGGACTGACAAATTCATCATCATCATCAGCAGCAGCAGCAGCAATCTCATCATCATTGTGCCCATTACCAATTGGATTAGTGGGAGGTACAGGAGGAACCTCATTGTGATCGAGGTTGAGGTGCCGCAAGATCAATTGCATTTGTTGTTTGACCACTCTTATTTTTTCGTCCTTCTCCACAAGTAAATGTTTCAGTTGGTTCAATTCTTGGATCATTTGCTCATCAAGTCATGTTCTCCTCGAACCAACCGCATTGGCGGATGAAGTTGCAGCAGCCTGCGTTGTGTATATCCTTGACAAGAATCCCATCCCAAATACTTTTCCTCTTTTCATCCCACCCGATATTTCTACCTATAATGCCATACTGTCAACTAAAGGCTCAGACGCAGCAACATCGTCACCACCATCACCACTAGCAGTACTCATGAGAAGTTTAGCATATTTTTCCTACATCAACAATATAGATGAAAATAATATAACTTCTTATATATAACTTAAATATTAAAAGCATTCATGGTTGTCATTGTAGTTTCCATAAAGTCCAAAGTATAATCTTACATACATACCTTAATAGCTTTTGCTCGATCGCTAGTCCACGTCTTGTCTTTTTTTGAAATATGCATTCAAATATAGCTGCATATATCGGTTCCATCCCTAATTCATCAGCCTAAAAAATATAAGTATAAATGAGTTACTATTTTTTTTTTTTATGCTCACAACATGTTTAACAGACTTATCATTCTTTTTCTATGCTCCCCGATATTGATAGAGCCCCCAGTATATGTGGCAAACCCTTCACCAGAACTAGAAGCTCGATTCTTCTTATTATGTTAACTCATTTGCTTATTCTTTTTAGTTTCCCAAGTTTTCTTAATTTCTGTCCAATTGTCACCCGTAATAAAATCCGGCTTTACTTGATTTATCTTTGCTCTATTCATCACATTTTGTATGATCTCCGGCTTTCTTCTTAAAAATTCTTTTAACTTCATCCTCTTCCGTTTCATCCCACTTGAAGTTCCACTGCAATCAATCAATAGAAAAACAACTAACTTTATTGACATCGAACTTAGTTTATGAGAAAATAAAAGGACAAAACTTACCCTGAATTTATTCCACCACAAAGCCTTTACTTCTTTTGGAGTGCTGCTGTAACAAATATATTGTCCCCTCCAAGAGTTATGGACTATTTTATTAAGTTGCCTCACAACATACGTAGCATCCGTGAATCTGCAAAGAGGTTAGAACGATATAAGTAAACAGTGCTAATCAACTGTCTTAGGGCCAGCACAAATCATGATAATTCTATCAAAGCATGGCTGAACAGAAGCAGAATGGAAGAACGGCAGAATGGAAGCAGAACCGAAGCAAGCGGGACAGCAAAACAGAACCGAAGCAAGCAGGACAGTAGAACAGAACGGAAGCAAAACCGAAGCAAGCAGGACAACATAATAGAACAGAAGCAGAACCGAAGCAAGCAGGACAACAGAACAGAACAGAAGCAGAGCCGAAGTAGGATAGTAGAACGAACATAACCAAAGCAGAACAAAAGTAGGACAGCAGAACAGAAGCAGAACCGAAGCAGGACAGCAGAACAGAAGCAAAACAGCAGAACAGAACAGAAGCAGAACACCAGAAAAACAGAACTAAGCCGTGTGCCTATCTGGCTAGTGGTTGAGGAAATGTTACAATACGCAATCAAGAAAAGGTGAAAAATATGTTAAAGTTAAACTAGATTAAGTGAAAAACCATCAATCTAGTAAATGTGAACTTGTGATATAATATGTAAACATAAAAGTATAAACAAGTACAATATATGAATGAACCAACATCAACAATACCAAACTCTTTACTATTTAAAGCTTCCTCTAAAAAGTAAGTTGACATCCATATCTAAAACCCTAAATATAATATATACTTAAAAAAATGAAATACTTACGAATCTCTATATGGGCATATCATGATTCGACTATTTTCTTCACTCGTTTTTTTGTCATCATTTGACTGTTGCATTAAAGAAGAACGTGGAACTGAAGGAGATTCAGTTGGCATGTGTCCAAGCTATTCTTGAGGAGGGTCGGAGGAGGAAAGGCCAATGTGGCCCTATTGTCCATTGGCAGGTAGTGGTTGAGGAAAAGATGAAAGGGCAGGAGAAGAAGAAAGAGATGGCGACGAGGCTGCTGGTCTTCTTTGTGAAGCTGTACAATGCATGCGACCTCCATGTTTATATTAACAAATAGAAAGGTCAGACAAGTGAATGTGGTGAAAATATGAACATCTATTAGGGACACAGAATGACGTACATCATGAAACTTACCATTTTATTTCGGAGACCAAGAGATAAACTTGATAAACTTTGGCAATCGAAAAATAGAACCCTGAACTCACAAAGCAGTTCCAAAATCTGTGTGAAAATTCTGTTCCAAAATCTGATCCAAAATATGTTAATGAAACATTAGAAACGCAGTTCCATGTGAAACTAACATAGCATGTATCTTTCACGCAATATTTAAACCAAACCGGACCAAAAAATCGGCATGAACAGTAAATTCCAGAATACAAATCCTCTTAAAAACCCATTTAAACAACCCCAAAACGCGAAAAAACGACGTACATCACAATCAAAGATAGAGAGTATTGCTTAAAAGGCTGTTTTCGCTTGGTTGACCAAATTCCAGCCCATTTTAAGTTCGTCAATCGCCAAATTTCAGCCTATTCTAAGTGCATCAAGAGGACAAAATTCAGACCCAATCCAATATCAAAATCCTAAAAATCGAAACATAGCATCTAAAAACACAGAATCCAATTCGTCGCAAAACGTCCCACATAATCCGAAACACATCATCTAAAAACAGAAGTGCAGCAACAAAACGTCCCACAGAATGGCTTAAAACACAGCATCTAAAACCAAAAGCAGCGGACCCAATCCAATATAGCAGCAAACGAACTCGCCCTACCCATCTAATACAGAAGCAGCAGCAGCAAACGTACGTACTTGCCCTACCCATTCAATATAGAAGCAGCAACAGCAGCAGCAAACGCACGTCCCACAGAATCCGAAATCGAACAATGTTTGCCCTACCTGTCACGCCCCGAACCCCATCAAGCCCGCGACATCCTTCTCTTCGGTCGGAATAGTGCGACGACCCAGGAAACGTCGTCGACCCAACGATCCTTCTTAGAGTTCAATCGCGACGGAAGCAACAAACACTCGGACAATAGGATTTTGGAGAACCCAAGGGAAAGAAAATCGCTAAACCACCTATACATGAAACTATACCTCGATATATATACACACACACACACACACACATACACACACACAATATTCCTTTACAAACCACCAACATAAATATGCACGCCAAACTAGTAATTGCAAAACCACCGGCATACAAAAAGATCAGCAGCCTACTACGTCAGCACTACACTAAATATGGGTTAGTACCTACTCCAAGATTTAACCCCTACGCCTTCTAAATGACGTTCACTCTGACTCACTCTTCTCATCATCCTCGTCTTCATCCTCATCAAGCATCTGCTCATCCGACGACTCCGAATCGGCCTTAATCTCTATAAAGTTATCCTCATCTCCCGACTCTATCCGAACCTCGTTCCTCTCCTTGTCCTCGAACTCCTCCTCAGGCTCCTCCACTGGCTCCACACTTGGGTCTATGTCCATCGGGTCGTACCCGACCTGCGACTCCTCTGGAGCTGGATCCGGCTCTGCTATTGTCGGCTCAAGCACTACAAGGACGTGTTGGTGCTCGACTATGTTAAACTAGTCATCTTCCCATTTAGAGGAGGTATGACTGATGGATCCCAATTGCCCACTCCGTCAAATGGGATGTCAAAACCGTGGACGGGACCAAACTCATCCATCCCGTCTCTAAACATCCAAGCGGTATATGTATAAGCCTGCTAGAGGGGTAGTCCTATGTCTATCCATACTACAAAAGTGTGCTTAACCTATGTGTGATTCTCATCTATCGGGTATTTTACCACGTCATGATCAGTGTGCATGGGAATCCAAAAATGCTACGGCGGCAGTGGCAATAGGTTCATGGCTCAGGCAAGGGTTTTGAAATTATTGGTTGAAACAACCTTGAGACATTTCTTAATAAGTTTACAACCTAAGCCCCACCTAGGCTACCATGTATTTCCAGACAAATTCAGACACATAATCAAGCAATTCACACAAACATCATCCACACAATCATACTAACCTAGACTCTTGGCATAAACAACCTGTATATTAGTCCACAATCACAACAAACAAACCTTATACACATACTAATCCATTCTCACGCTCAAACACATATATCGATCATACACATTCCTGAATTCCACAATTCACACTCGTTCACGTACTACCACATCATTTTCTTTAACTTGCCTTCGCAACCCGCGTAAACATGCCTCAGGTCCAATTTTACTTTCATTTGCCACATTGTACTATCTCATGCTCAATCACTTTCCTCATCCCGAGTAAACATGCCTCAGGTTCGATCCTATTTTCGCTTTCTTTCCTCAGCCCGCGTCAAATGCGACAGGCCTACGTGATCGAAACCCGAGCTTAAGATGCTTAGGTTCGATCCTAGTCTCACCCGAGCTTAACACGCCTGGGATCAATCTCATTCTCACTTTCTTTTCTCAGCTCGCGCTAAATGCGACAGGTCTACGTGATCGCGACCCGAGCTTGAAATGCCTCGGCCCGATCCCACAATAGTATCATGACCCGCGTAAACACGCTTCAGGCCGGTTCAATTCCGCACGTAAACACGCCTCAAGGATTTTAGTGATCACACGAACATACCAGCACATCGTATTTTATCTGTACCCCACGTAAACACGTTTCAGGGCCTTTTAGTGATCACACGCACATTGCACTCCACAAATCTTACACGTGCACATACTCAGGCATTAAATACGCACACTCAAACGCGCCCAAATCAATCATTTCAATTCAGCCACAACCCAAACATACAACCAACACGCAATTTACCATTTTTTACCACCAAAACTACGGCATATCAATCCCGGCCCTTCACGACACTTTCACGAAATCACGAGCCGGACCTAATAGTCCAATTTGCACACTGAACAGCATTTCATAGCACTCAAATCAGCAATTTCCAGCACTCATTCGGCCTCTAAAAATCTATCAAAACATTTCAATTCTATCCATAAGGCTCGCGAATCAATTCAGTTCCTAAACTACACCAATCCGCATCTAAACGGGTCCGATAATACCTGATATACTAAGCGAGGGTTAGATTGCGATTTACACGAACTCTAGACTAGCTCGCTAGAGTGGAAAAGGGGGCGGTAGGCCGGTGGCCTCACGGTGGCGGTGAGCGGCCCGATGGCGGGCGGCGGTTCCGGCTTGGCTTGGGCCAACTTATCACGGCCAAGAGAGAGAGAGTGTGAGCTGAGAGGGAGAGGGGGACGGTGGTGGTGGCGTGAGGCGGTGGGGGGTTCGGCGTGGTGGCGAGAGCGGCGTGGTGCGGCGATACGGCGGCGATCAGCAGTGGCGCGGCCAAGGGAGGGGGTGATCGATGGAGGGAGGGAGAGAGAGAGTGAGCCATGGGAGAGGGGAAAGGAATGAGGAGAGAGAGGATATTTTTGGTCTTTAAACCAATAATTTATTCCCTTTGATGTAAAATTATCATCTTGCCCTTCTCTCACATTTTCAATCGGTGGCCGAGATTCGTTCTTATCCCGAGATCGACGACCACGATCTAATCTTTTTCAAAAATATCCAAGGGCAATTTGGAAATTTCATAAAATTTCAAGGGCAAAATGACCAAAATGCCCTTTCCCCTTAATACTTGGCCTTAAGAAACTTTCGGGGTAAAACGGTCATTTTCCATCCTTCGCCAAAATTCAGTTTTTCTGAAGGATCCGGAAAAATCCAAAGCTGAACATTCCATTAACAATGTCGTCCAAATGTCCTGTTGTGACATCCATAATTTTCTATGCCCAAATTGGTCTTTAATTAATAATTGAATTTTAAGCAACGTAACTCGAGCGTGTCTCAAACTAACGGGCGGCTCTTGGGGAAATTCGTATATTCGACCCGTGACTAATACTAAATCAAGTCACGTGTAAGATCATTCGGATCGTGACAACCTCAGTTGTCATATAATTGCGATGATCGATCATTAGTTCCGATGGGCATAATCGTTCGATATAGGTTCTGGGTTGTTCGTCAATTCATTTTGTGGTCAGACGGAATCACCCGTGATTCACTTGTATGACAGTGACGAATCGGCCCATAACTATCCTAAGATTGGCCTACATTTGCTCAAAATATCACATCGACAATTTTATGGTCGAAAGTCGGCTCATGGTTGAATTTCTTTAGTCGTATGAATTTAAATCCCTAATTAGCCTTTCCGTAATGGTTGTATCCCAGGAATGATCAGTTTTGGGCGAGAACTAACTACAAGTACGTTCATAAAACCATTTATTTCATAAATCCAAAATGGGTAAATTTCAGAATGTCACATTACTCATCTAAAAACAACACTGGCCGAGACCAAAAGTGCAACAAATTTAGAGACAAAACAAGCTCGTGTACCTCCTCCTTCCCAGAGTCCGTCGAAGCCGAAGGCGACCGTTCTCCCCAAGAAAAAATTGCTGCTTTTGCACGGAATCAATCCCTGCGACCAAGGGATCAAAGCAATCGATTAAAACAGGAATTTCTTTCACCCAGTTCGGGAATTTGAAATTCCCGAGTGCTTAAGAACGCCGAATCCGACCGCTGAAGAACGCCGAATCTAAGGAAACATTCGCACCTCACCGCCGATCGTCGACCGTTGACTTGCCAATTCGTCGGAAGCCGTCCAGAATCGATCGATAGAGAGAGAGAGAGAGAGAGAGAAAGCCAGAGGAAGCCCTAAATTTGCTTTGTTCTGTGCAAGAATGAATCGAGACACAACCTAAATGTTCTAAATTTGCGATGGATTTTTAATTCTGTCGCAAATTTAGCGACAAAATTAAATTTCCGTCTCAAATTTATCGACGCAATTTGCAATGAACTCTAAAAAAAGTCCCGAAAGTTAATTTTCATTGCAAATTCCGTCACTAATTTGCGACAGAATTTGCAACGGACACTAAAAAGTCCGAAAAGTTAATTTTCATCGCAAAATTTGCGACGGATATTGAATTCGTTGCGAATTTGCGACGGAATTCAACTTCTGTGACAAATTTTTTGTCTAAAAAATTCTGCCCAAAAAATTCCTGCAAAATTTGAATCCATCTAAAAAATTCGTGGAAGTTAATTTTCACCACAAATTCCGTGGCTAAATTTGCGACGAAAATTAAATCCGTGGCAAATTTGCAACGGAATTTGAATCCATAGCAAATTTTTCGTCTAAAAAGGCCCTGTAAGTTTATTTTCGTTGAAATTCCATTGCAAATTTGTGGTCTAAAAAAAACCCACAAAATTTGAATCCTTCTAAAAAAAAAATCCCACAAGTTAATTTCCTTCACTAAATTATCGACGGAAATTGAATCCGTCGCAAAATTGGCGACAGAATTTGCGTCGGAAATTAACTTGCGTTATTGTTTTAGATTTTGTCACAAAATCCGTCGCAAAATTTTACTCCATCTAAAAAAGTCCCGCAAATTAATTTTCGTTGCAAAATTTGGGACGGAATCATAATCCCTTGCAAATTTTGCGACGGATTCAATTTCCGTTGCAAATTTTTGCGACGGATCCAATTTCTGTCGCAAAAATTTTCGTTGCAAATTTTATGACGGTTTTTGCGACGCACTCTAAAACAGTATCGCAAGTTAATTTTCGTCGCAAATTCCGTGGCAAAATTTTGCGATGGAAATTGGAATTTGTAGCATATTTGCGACAGGTTTGGCGACGAACTCTAAAAAAGTACTGCAAATTAATTTCCATTGCAAATTTGCAACGAAATTTGCGATGGTTAGGTCATAAAGTCCCAAAATTTAATTTTCGTCTGAAATTCCATCGCTAAATTTGTGACGGACTCTAAAAAAGTCCCAAAAGTTAATTTTCATCGCTAATTCCATCGCTAATTTGTGACGGACTCTAAAAAAAAATCCTGAAAGCTACTATTCTGTGGCGTTCGTGGCTAATGTTCTGTGGGTAAATCCTTTTTCTGTAGCTTGATTTTGCGACGAAATTACGCTTGATGCAAATTACCAACTACCTATTATATTAAAAATTCAGTAAATAAGAAATGTCGCAAATATCGTTGCTAATTTTGTCAATTAGCGACGGTCCAAATCTATTGGAAAATAAAATATCACAAATGTCATCGCACGAATAGTATTTGACTTGTTGCCATTTACCGACGACCTATTACATTAATAATAATAACAATAATAATAATCAACAACAACAACAACAATAATAACAAATTGAAGCTTCAACACATGCCTTATTTTTCACTTTTTTCTTTAGATGATATAAGAACCTAGTTGGCATAGAAATAAACTTATCAGAACATAATTTATAATAAAGTAATTTCAAATTTATTAGAAAGAAATATTTTACCTCTCAAATGGATACATCCATCGAAATTGAACGGGACCTGCAACTTTGACCTCATAAGATAAGTGAACTAAGAGATGTTCCATTGAATCAAAAAATGATAGAGGAAATATGCTTTCTAAGCTGTAAAGAATAATTGGAATATCTCTATCCAGTTTCTCCATGTGTGATGCTTTTAACACTGTTGAGTAAATATCATGAAAGAAATTATTTAACTTTGTAATGACGTTCCATACAAAGTTTGGTAGAAGTTCTTTGAAAGCTATTAGAATTAGTCTTTCCATAAATATGTGACAATTATGACTCTTCAAACCCGTCAACTTGCATTCATTCAAATCAACACATCTTCTGAGGTTCGAAGCATATCCATCAGGAAACTGCACATATTTCAACCATTGACAAATAACCCGTCTCTTCTCATTGTTCAATGTATAAATTGCTTTTAGTTTTGGTCTCCTGCTGTTTGCATCCACATCTAATATTGGTTGATCACAAATATCTCTCATATCTTTTCTTGCATTCAAGTTGTCTTTTATTTTTTCAATCACATCCATCATAGTATTTATGACATTGTCGAAAATATTTTTTTCTACGTGCATGACGTCAAGATTATGATGAATAAGATGTGCCTCCAATATGATAGATCTTGAAATATACTACATTTAGCCCACTTATGTGTATTTCCATACGCAATAGTTGTGTCATGAGGGTTTTAAACAACAGTTGTAAAGTCACGCACTCGTTCCCAAATTTGATCGCCGGTCAACCTCAATGGTGGATGTGTTCTGTCAACCCTATTCTTGATGAATTCTTTTTTATTCTTTCTAAATATATGATTTATCGGCAAAAATTGTCTGTGACAATCAAAATAGTTGGCTTTCTTACCATGTTTTAATCTGAATGACTTTAATCTCTCCAAACATATCGAACATCCTAAGATCTCTGCTGTACTCTATCTAGATAACATTCCATAAGCTGGAAAGTCATTTATTGTCCAAAGAAGAGCAGCCTTCATTACAAATGTTTGATCAGTAGAAACATCATACGTAATGACACTTTCATCCCATAATCATTGTAACTCTTCAATCAATGGTTGCATATAAACATATATCAATTTTTTCGGATTTTACGGGCCAGTCATGATCATTGTCAAAAACATATAAGGTGTCTTCATGCACATACCGGGTGAAAGATTGTAAGGAGTTAAGATAATTGGCCAACATGAATAACTTTTTCCTGATTTTCCAAATGGGGCAAATCTATTAGCACAAAGACCTAATATGATGTTTCAAGGCTCTATCGCAAACTCAGGGTATGTTCTATCAAAATGTTTCCAAGCCTCTATATCTGAAGGATGACACATTAGACTTTCTTTTATTTTATGATTTGCAGCCAAGTTATGTGTTCGGCAGTAGCTTGAGACGCATAAAGCCTTTGCAATTTGGGGATTAAGGGTAGATAAATTGCTTTCATGGTCTATGCTTCTGATTACGACATTGCTTCCTGTTAATCTTGTACTTGGGTTGGCTACAGAATTTGCAAGATTCTGCTTTTTCATCATCTCTCTAATATAACATACAACCTCCACTACATGCATTAATCCTTATAATTGGAAGACCTAAGTCATTTGCTAACTTCTTCATATCGTAAAAATCATTTGGCATGATGTTATCACGAGGCATAGTTTCCCGCATTACTTTAACAAAAGAGTTGAAGCAATTCTCAGACACATTATACTCTGCCTTGACATTTAATAGTTTTGCTGTCATTGATAACTTAGTGTGGTTGTCACAGCCTACCTATAAAGGTTCATCTGCTGCTTTCAACACTTCCCATAACTAATTAGATAGAAAAGTTCAATTACATACATTCTTATCAAAACATGTTACTCCTATCACTTCCTCTTCCAATTGTGATGCATGACTAGTATTACTTGTTTAAGTGTACTTGCATGGTTCGATTCTGAACAAAATTCTAACCAGTTGCATCAATCACCATCCTCTGGCATGGGTTCAATTGGTTATAATAACTACATTCTTCTCTACCTAAAAATTGGTCACTTCTTCGATATCTTCTATCAGATATAAATGGTTCATCATGGCAAGTCCAATTATAGTAACTCAGAGTAAATCCAAATCTACAAAAATGTTCTCTAACTTTATCACACACATGAAATTTACCATTACTTTACTTTTTACACGGACACCTTAACTTATTTCCATCAATGAACTCAAATTTACTACTAGCAAAGTCCAAAAACTGTTCCAACCCACTACGAAACTCATTGGTCAATCCTTGACGTTTAGGTAAGTTCTTATTATACATCCAAATCCTGTCTCTTTGCATTGTGTCTGTATAAAAATTAAAAAATCTCATAAAATATTAAAAATATCATATCTACTGTTTAATATTCTTAATTAAAACCATAAAATTTTGAAAATTAAAAATTTGTTTTTTACGTACGAAACAATTACTTTGAAATTGAAAAAATGACAAAAATACCATGTCAAGAAGATTTACCTAAGTATTTGACTGAAATTTTTGTAGTAGAAACCAAGTCAATTTGATGAAAATTGCAACGTTCACTTGGATTGCGAGACCTTCAAATGGACACGTACCTAAAAAAAAAGAAAAATTACTTAAGATTCGTGAAGCTTATAGATAGAAGAAAATGCATAAATAAACAACAATTTATTCTATGATTACCATAAGAGAGGGACAATTACCTAAAAAATCCTAAACTTTTTGTAATTGTGCTAATTTAGTCCAAAACCTTTTGTAATTGTGTTAATTTAGTCTATTCGGCCACTTTTGGTCGGCTGACACTGATGTGGCAATATTTTAATAATTTATTATTATTTTTTAAATTTTTATCATTATTTTTCTCTTTTTTTTCCCCCTATATTCTTCGCCGGTCATCGGTTTGGTGACCGGTTGAGGCCGGCAAGTTCGACCTCAACGACCATGGGTGAGGTCGAGTGGTCTCGCCATCGCCGCCGCTCGACCTCGCCCTGAACTGAGGGAGGTTGAGTGGCCTCACCATGGCCGCCGCTCGACCTCGTCGTCGCCACAAATCTAGGCAACGGCGAGGTCAAACGGCGGCCATGGTGAGGCCGCTCAACCTCGCTCAGATCTGGGGCGACGGCCGAGAGGCCTCGCCCATGGCCACTGGACCTCGCCAATGGCCGGGCGATGGCCACTTGATTTGGGTGAGATCGAGCGGCCTCGTCCATGGCCGCTCGACCTTGCCCATGGCCATGGCCGGGTGTCGACCAGGTTGGCTCGCACCAGTGCTGGCGAGGGCTAGCCTTGCCCATTGCTGGTGAGTCAAATTCGCCGGCCTTAGCCTCTTGCGGTCGTCGGACCGACAATTGGGGAAGAAGACAGGAAAAAAAAAGAAAGAAAAAATAAGTCAAAAAACTAAAAAATAAAGATGAATTTAGGACAACAAACTGTCTTCATCGCTAATTAGTGAAGAAATTAGCTACGACACTTACCGGCAGAAAAATTTACCGAGATTGATTTGCGCGCGTGCGGAGGGGTTTGTCTGGACAAACAAAAGAGGAGAGGGAGGGAGAACAGCGAGGAGGATATGAGGAATCAGTAGAGAGAGAGAGAGAGAGAGAGAGAGAGAGAGAGAAATTTTTATTTGTGGAATTAGTATATAAGCGACTAAATAAAACTCCTTGCTAATTAGCGACGGAGAAAAAATTTGTCGCTAATTTGCAACAAATTTAACTACGAAAGAAAATTTGTCGAAAAATTAGTGACGAACACTGTTTTTCGTTACAAATTCCATCGCAAATTAGCGATGAAATTTTTTTCGTTGCTAAATTCGTCGCAAATTAGCGACGAATTTTTTCTCCGTCGCTAAATTCGTCACAAATTTGCGACGAATTTTTTGCCGTTGCTAAATTTGTCGCTAATTTGCGACGAATTTTTTTCCATCGCTAAATTTGTTGCAAATTTGCGACGAACTTTTTTTCATCACTAAATTCGTCGCTAATTAGAGACAAATTTTTTTTCGTCGCTAATTTGGGACGAATTTTTTTTTCTGTGGCAAAATTCGTCGTTAATTAGTGATGAATGTTTTGTCGTTGCAAAAATTTCCGTCGCTAATTAGCGATGAATTTTTTATCCGTTGCAAATTAGCGACGAATTGTTTTTCGTCGCAAATTCCGACGAAATTAGCGTTGAATTATTTTTTCGTTGCTAATTACCGATGATTTTTTTTTTGTCGTTAATTACCGACGAATTTTTTTCGTGGCTAATTTTCCATGGCTAAATCCTTGTTTTTTTTTGTAGTGAATAAAGTTAAATCATTAAGTTGTGCTTTTGTCCATGGACATCATATTTGTTGTAGGAGATCATTTGTCTTTTATACAATTATATAGGTAATCGAATTCTCATTTAATTGCATGAGGCGTGTAAAAGCATTTCAAATAATTTTAGTTACCAAAACACTATATGGAGTTGAAGTTTTTTTTAACTGATTATTGCCAAATAACAGCACAATATCAAATGCCCCGGCGAGGTGCAGAGCAATTGGTGGCATTGCTAGGGGTGATCGGTTTTTTACCTTGGAACTAGGAACCTGATCATCTGGTTTAGTTCCCAGGTGGTCCAATGAAACCGGTGGAGGAGGAGGCATTGAGCATGGTTTTCCAGAGGAGCGTGCTTTGATCTGACCCATGGGATGCAAGTTCGAACCTGCCAGCTTACGTTGTATCTCGAAATTATTCAAGATTAGGCATGTGGCCTTCCTGATATCCCATAAAAGAGTTTACTCGTCGTAACCAACGCAAGCGAGGATGATGCAAGTTCTTCTCATGTCTGTCAACCAAAAAAAAAAAAAAAAATACAGCATCAAATGATGAAGGTAAAAATTAGAATAAAAAACTAAAACATTGCGAAAGGTGACCTATTTACATAACAAGATCATAGCAAAATGGTAATTTTTTGCTCTATTTATGTGATGTTTGAAACTACAAGCGTGTAAATATCTTTACTCGTTATTTTTTGATATGATAATTTTTAACGTACGCGCAGAGCTTGCGCATATTCGCTAGTAATACACAAGAGACTAAATTTGTCAGACGCCGGGAAAAACATGACAATTGCTACATAAATGACTTTTTGACCTAACATTCTCTTCTCACGTGTGCTTTGAAGGGAGAAAAGGAGGGAGAAAATTTGGGCCAGTCAATTGGAAAATTGTGGCAAACGTCGGGTCAAAATGAAAAGAACTCAGACATATCCAATGTACAGCTCGAATCTAGAGAATTAGTTCAGAAAAGGAAGCATCAAACAGTAGAAATCAAATCACTGGAGTTTGCTCGAGTGACCACCTTTCTTACTTAGTAAGGAGGAGATGGGGAGTTCGAATCCCCACCTTCTTAGAACGGGTTAGTAGTAGAGATGTGTAGTTTCAGATGTGGGTTTCGACTCTTACGTCCTGCAAGAGACTGAGTAAAAGTCTGAGAGTGAGTTGAGAATTAGGGTATGACAAAAAAAACTGTAAAAACCGAGAAAAATGAAAAGAAAAAAAGTAAAATATAAAGGAATTGATCTTTTTCTTAGAAAAATAATGTTCATGTCGTACTATACAGTATAAAGATGTTCACTGTATAATTGGGGCTGGAATCTCTGGCACAAGTTGGAGATTAGCTACCAACCGTGAGTTTTTGCGAAATTACTATTAATTATTATGAAAATTTAAATTGATGAATGAAGATATAATTTAATAATTAAATATTTCAACGTAATTTTCAATGAATTTTCTTGGCCCTTTAGTGGGGTATCTCTCTCCTAGAGTCAATGAAACGTCAATTCTAGAGGAGGGAAAGTAGGCTTTGACCGTGGAAAAAAAAAAGCAGGCTTAGACTATAGTATCTAGATGGCCCATAACTGTTGGAGCAAGCCATTAGTGGAACGACCATAAAGTAGTAGAACTAGCATATCCACACATCATAGATTCATTTGATGGAAATTATATTGTACTTAGTAGAAGGAGTAATCATTTCCAAAGTGGATGGTTCTCAGTCTAAAATCAGAAATCGACCCCATAAATCTTGGTTCTAAATAGTTAGAACCGGGAATCAATCCGGCTAGTTTTGCTTTTTGGTTCTATTGAGGAGCCAGTCCATTTTTTCTTTTGTATAGAAAAATCAAATTAAAATATTAAAATTGTACTGTTTCACTGCAAAAACATGTATTGGTCAAGTGGTTATATTGTTGTATGTTTATGTTGAAAACCATTGCTCGATTTTCGATTGGTGCAAATATTTTTTTTTTCAAAAAAAGACTACAAAACTGGTTTAGAATCGTTTCAACCCAGGAACCAGAGGCTTTCGCCTTGGAACCGGAAAACAAACTGGTCAAGAAGCTAGTTTTAGGATCAGTTCTCTCGAGAATTAGCCTTGCAATGGTCGGTCCAAGCCGGTTCCCAGTGCACACCCCTAGTTAGAAGTATGTAAATGTGTTGAGTTGGGCTCCTGACGCAAGTTTGGCTAACTAATGAGCGCATTGACTTGTTGCGACCCAAAAAGCCAATTAAGAGAGTTCAATTTCTGATCTTTCCCTGATTCAAATATCAGACTTCTAATTTTGAATGGTAGAGGTCAACGAGTTCTTCCTACATGTCATGGTTGTCCAATATGAGTTGTCATTTGTATACAATACTGATGTTTTGTTTGTTTAGCGAAAAATAAATAATTTAGAAAATATTTATTAAAATTTATCGTTTGTACCTCTTACAAAAATGAATGAACGAAAAATATTTTTATCATTCATGAAAATGTTTAAACATAAATTGCTGTCAATAATAAAAATATTTTTTATTGACTAATTATTTCAAGTAAAGTGTATCCACCACTTGTGAACTGTCTTGAATAGTTAATAAGTATGACAATGACTCTATCAATATCATATGCCTTGTAGAATTCAATCGATAATGACTTTTGAGTAGCAACTGCACATAAAGAGCGATTATCGAAAGATTGTTTTATCTGTTTTTCCGTCTACTATTCGTCAAGTATACCCATTGTAGGGTAATTTAACAAGCATTATTTTTGTCTCACGAAAAAACCTAAATTCATATCCCTGATCCAAATCTATCCTATCAGCACTCCGTCCATGATCCCTTCAAAACACATATGCGTTAACACACATGGTAGACTAATGCAAAACATATTCGACGTGCAGAATGACGGGTCCAGCGTGAAAAATCCGTGTGTGCTAACACGGATGCATTTTAACGGAGAGTAGTATTTGGGTTGGGGTTACGAAGTTTTTGTGAGACACTAATTAGTTCGATGTAAAAGTGTCGTAAGGTACCGGTTTATGATTTTTTGTGAGATGAAAATCAATTCCAAGGCAAATGAGTTATGGACTATCGGTTTCAGATTCTTTACGGGACGAAAAGTAGTTTAGGATTAATTTATTGTAAGAGTACCGAATCGAGATTCATAATGGTATTAACCCATATTAGAATCGATTCCGTCCGTTACATCAGGTAGTCAATGTGCGCACCACCATTTCAATCGGGGAATGGCATTTTTTTTATAAATTTTTTTGGCTCTTTTTTAATGGGGGGGAACAAACAAAAGGAATCCCGTGGAATTGGGAATGGCATCCAGATTTAAAGTAACAGGGCACTTGAAAGAGAATGCAATGAACTTGGTCCGTGATGGGCCTCCGACCCAATACGCACACGACGCCGCAGGAGCAGCAGTTAACCTCCCGACAAACAGTGCGTCCTCGTACGAGAAATCCGATCGTTGCGCCTCTTTTTGCGCGCTCATGCCGGGGGCGCGACGATCGAACCTTGGCCAGTGACATTTTTATAATGGCACCAAATCTAGGATTAGTAGTAGGAAGATCTCTCCCTCCATTGAAAAGCAAGGTCAGAGATACTGAAATTACAACCGTACTTTTCTTATTATCAACGAAACCACCGTACCGTATACAACCCTCCATCCTCAACATAACCTCATTTATACTTTCATGCCTAAGCCTTGGATCGACAAACGAGCCAATGACATTTCCTCGTCGGCCCAAACCAACGTACTAGGTTAGGTTGCCATCTAGGTCTCGTCTCGATCGGGGGTGGATGAGCGAAGGCATTTCTTTGAATCGAATTTGATTCAATGTATAGTATTTCATTAAAAAAATCTCGTATGATCTTCTTGCCCTAGACACATTTTTGTTCTCACAATATTATTTCAATCGACTTACTAAATGACGTGATACTTTGGAATTGATAGACCCATTTAAATATCCAAGAGGAATTTCTTACATCACTTAAACTTCGTTTGTTTTGCTGAAAATATTGTATTTCTATAAAATATGTTCTAGAAAATCATTTTTCAAGAAAACAATAATATTTTCTGATGTTTGAATGAAATTTGAGAAAGAATCAAAAAATATTTTTCATCGTTTGGAATGGAACATTTAATTTTATTTTCTTAAACTCACGGACTAGTCGGATACCTGGGTCCCCCTAGTCGTCGGTGCTCGTGCTTGGTTCCCCGACACTTGAGCCTTGTATGATTGAGGCTGGGATCAGGTCCCTAATACTTGTGTCTCGGTCCCTGACAATCAGGTCCATAGTGGCTGGGGACCTCGGCGCCTAGGCCTAGGTCCATTGAGGCTGGCCTCGAGACCTCGGTGGCTGTGCTTGGGTCCTCGAACTTGGGCTCAAGACCTTAATACATGTGCTTGAATCCCCTATGCATGATCCCAAGTCCATCGAAGTTGAGGCTCGAGACCTCAGCACTCGTGCTCGGGTCTAATTGAGGCCGGGCTCATGATCCTACTGCCCATGCCTGTGCCCAGGTCTCCGCGCCCATGATGGGGTCCATTGAGGTCAAGGCCGAGACCTTAGTGCTTGTGCCCAAGTCTCCATGCCCATGACAGGGTCCATTGAGGTTAAGCCTGAGACCCCGTTGCTTATGCCCAAGTCTCGTGCTAGCACCCGAGTACATCGAGGCCGAGCCCGAGTTCATTGAGATCGAGCCCGGGAACTCATTGCCGGACTTGGTCGGAGGGACTCGGGCCCGACCTTGATGGACATGGGCCTGGTGCTAGGGACCTAAGCATTAGCCCTAGGGTCTTGGGCCTGACGTTGATGAACATAGACACATGTGTGGAGGACCCAAGAACTGCCATTGGGGTCTTGGGCCCGGCGTAGATGGACCCAAGCACTAGGGACTTAAGCACGACGTAGATGAACCTAGGCACTAGGGACTCGGGCCTAGCCTCATTGGACTCAGGCACGGGCATAAGGGACCCGAGCCTAGGCGCAAGCATTAGGTCTTCGAGCATGGGCGCCGGGACTTGGGCATGGGTCTTGGGCTCGGCCTCAATCGACTCGGATGCGAGCATTGGAGACCCAAGCACACTTTTTATAGGACCGGGGATGGGCATTGGTGTTCGGCCTTGATGGATCCCAACCTGAGCGCTGGGAACCCAAGTACGACCTTGATAGACCGAGGTGTGAGCACCGAGGACTCGAGCGTCGATGTCCTGAGTCGTGCCTCGATACACCCAAGGGGACCAGAGGCGGCGCTAAAGTCTTGGGCCCAGCCTTGATGGAGTTAGGCATAGGCAATACTGGGCTCAACTTTAATGGACCGGGGCATGGGCATTGGGATCATGGGCTTGACCTCGATCTACCCAAGGGGACTTGGGGGCTAGCTTCGAGTTCCCAAGCCCATGCCTTGATTGGACATAGGGGGATCCAAGGTTAGCCTCAATAGACATGGGCTGGGGCGTCCCAAACCAGTGCACGGACATCAGGGTTGATGGAAAATGATTTTTGATTGTTTAAAGAGGAAATCACTTTCCTAAATTTAAACATATATTTTCCGTTGACTCGTATTCCTGAGCGATCCAATCGCCGGAAAATGTTTTTCGTAGTTATTTTTGCGGAAAATGAATGATTTAATAAATATTTTCCTAAAAATGATTATTCATATCACTTGAAATAATTCTTAGTCAATGAAAAATATTTTCATTATGGATAATAATTTATATCTAAATATTTTCATAAACAGTGAAGAAATTTTTGTTCATTTATTTTTATATATGATATAATTAATCATTTTTAGGAAAATGTTTTCTGTGAAACACCGTTTGCTTCTCAGAAAATGAATGATTTGGAAAATATTTTCTTGAAAACGATTGCTTATATTGCTCACAAACATAAATGAATGAAAACATTTTCCATTTCGAGTGATATAAGCAACAATTTTAGGAAAATATTTTCCAAATTGTTCATTTTCCATGTAACAAACAAAGCCTTTAATAAACAATTTGGTAAATAAGTTTTAGTGTATAATGTATTAATACAAAAAGAATCTTTCACTTCAAGGGACCATAGTCCTCTTCATTCTTTTCCAAAATGTTCTCAATTTATTATTTTATAAATTGGACTAATGCCTAGATTAATAATTCTATTTTTATTTCTCATTCATCTCAATTTTAAAATTCAAATCCATTTTAACTTGTAGACAACCTTTTTAAAAAAAGCCCAAATCTTAAAATGTTTCTCTTTCTATATCTATGTACACAATTTTCTCATATTGTGTAAGCAATTTCTTTGATCAATTGATAGTTCAAATATTTTGAAATAAGACGATTTTGCAAAATGTTTTAAATGTCAAAATTTTTTGCATACATGCAAACCGTGTGTACTTTTGCTAGATTTTTCTTTATATAAAGCATAAGAATTCTTAAACCATAAGGGAAGCTATTACTCACAAAAACTTTCAGTCACAAAACAATAGAAAAAACCAATCTATTTAACTAGTGTGAACCACCTCAAAAGCGGGAAAAGAACAAAGGAATAGAATCGTGAAACTCTGTTCAAGGCGTGGTCCTAAAAGAATGCGCAAGTTCAGTGATTACTAGGGACGAGAAAGACCAACCCGCATACCGCTTCTCACTTGGGCAATCCGGTGATGATCAAAATGTTTTTATGTTCTTATCCACTCACAATTCTGCAGCCTGCACGAACCTTCAGAAAACCCGAATGATGAACAACCCGCGACGTAAGAAGAGAATACCCACATCTAACCATGAAGCTCTTATAAATCACATACGACCCAGTCTCTGAAATGAGTTGAACTGCATTGTTCATGGAAATGTTGTATTATCGGGTATAAATGGATAACTTTTCTAAATATGGCTATGGTAGGATGATTATACATGTCTTACCCACGGTAAAATGAGAATGTCTGCAGCACTAAGCTATTTGGCCCCACTGGCATCCTATACTCGCTCTTGAGGTATTGGCATAGGGTATAAGAAAATCCCAGCAGCAAAATTACACAGAATAAGGAAGCAACTTCACATCCCGGTTTGCACAATGCAGCAATTGCACACCATTGAGCAGGACCCACGTCATGCTGATGAAGAAAGCCCAACTCATAGACATCAATACAAGAGAGACAACATGAAATGCATAATACTCGGAATGAAATCGTGCTATATAGGATGAGCTCATATGACTATTTTAACACCATGCTGCAGCCATGTGTAGATTATACCAAACGATCTCACATGAATGAAAGAATGCCGAGATAAAGAAGGGGCAAATGACATGCTAATCGCATTCAAGACGATCTAGTATGATATACATTGGTCACTATGTAAGAGAAAGGAGGTAAAAAAAAAAATTCAAGTAGAATTTGCACTAGATAACTTATTCAGCAGAAGTTGCCTCGTACTGCCAGGGGTTGAACTCGGTTGATCCAATGTCAAGCTCTTTGATGGCGTCTAGACTATCTACAACAGCCCGATGTTCAGTATACTTTCCATTGTAGCGGTACACTTCCAAATTGCCCCAAGGTGTGGTACTAATTTCGTCAGTCAGATCAAACCACCTTGGAGTGAATTTATGGCCTTTCATTTCTCGGTTCTTTTTCTCTTCTCTTTGCCTTTCCTCCAAACTGAAAAAAGAACGAATTGCCTATAAATAAAACCCTTCTCTGTTTCTGCCTTTTTCCAGAATGTTGCAACCAAACGAAAAAGGAAAAGTATACATTCCAAAAATGCAGAGTACACCATATTCTCAAAGCAAATTAGTCTTCATTTTTTTCGCATGTACCAACTAATGCCAAATTAAAACATCACATCTAAAGTCAAGAAGGAGAAGGAGAAGGAGGAGGAGAAGGATAAGGAGAAGGAGGAGGAGAAGGAGAAGAAGGAGAAGGAGCAGGAGAAGTAGAAGGAGAAGGAGCAGGAGGAGGAGAAGGAGGAGGAGGAGGAGGAGGAGGAGAAGGAGCAGAAGCAGAAGCAGAAGGAGAAGGAGAAGAAGAAGAAGAAGAAGAAGCTCTGCTCTTTTCAGCACCAGAGAAGAAGAAGAAGGAGAAGGAGAAGAAGGAGAAGAAGAAGAAGAAGGAGAAGAGGAGGAGAAACCTGCTCTTTTCAGCACCAGCTTTAGGGAGGTCACCTTGCTCAAGTGCATATCGATCGGGACGTAAACGAGAGTCAGAAGCCAGAACATTTTTGGGAGCAGTATTGAAACTGTTTATCTTGTGTCCGAAGTATGTGTACTGATACTTGTCATTTTTCGGAGCCTCAGCAACTCTCCAGGCCTACAGGAGAGAAAATATCAAGATTAACGTGAGGAACTTGGCATGGGTTTCTAACATGACAAAAAGTATGACAGTAATCGCTGAGAAACTGTGCAATTCGACATTGAAAGTTACAATGCATCATGAATCCGAATGAGTGGACTATGTTTATCCCTTTAACCTTTCAAACTTTGTAATTTGCCTCAGCAGGGCAGTGCTTAGGTGCAGGGAACAGCGGGACAGGTTCCCAATGTGCATGGGTAAGATTTAAGCCTGGTAGACCAGGAAGCAAGTATGATAGTTTGACAATGATTCCAAATACAAGGGTCATCTGAATCTGCTCGTTATGAAAATATGCCAATGGTTGTTCATATCAAGATATGATGAATGCTTCACAGCATTTGATAGTAGTTCCTACTGCAAATCCCAGACTCTCTCTCCAAATTCAAGGGCCATCTGATTCTGTTCCTTATGCAAATATGCCTATGGTCATTCATATCAAGATATGATGACTGCTTAACAGCATTTGATAGTAGTTCCTACTGCAGATCCTAGACCATCTCTGATCTCTGTCCTCTGTCCGCTGTCCCTCCCTATCCCACTCCCTGCCCAACACCCCCCCCCCCTCTCCCCCCCGCCCAACAACCCCCCGTCCCCCAAACCAAAATAAAAAAAGCATATTTGCACTACTAACTTTTATAATACCTTATATATAAGAACAAACCAAGAGGTCATATTTGTGTGGGACTGCAAGCTTCTCATCTCATTCAAGTAAAAAGTGATCCACCAAAACAAAAAGCCATTCCTATGGTTAAGACTGGGAAGTTTACTTCTTCCATGCCAAGAGAAAAATCTTAAAGTAGAAAAATACAACACGATTCCCGAAAACACATTACAATAAAGCAAAAAAATTAAAAAGAGTAGGCATATGCCAGTAGCATATACTATCAAAGAGAAGGGGTCATACTTGTAGTAATATGCGTGCGTATCTATTGATTCATGAAAGCCAATATTCAATGATAGATGCAGTATGATTAATGTAAGCTAATAGGTGTTCCAAATTCCATTTTTCTATTAAAATACTGCATCCTGAACCCGAAAAGAAGGGCTACAAAAGTCAAACTATATGGATGACTAAGATGTACAGATGCTCCAAAAGGTAGGAGTTTTGTTTCTTTTACGCCTGTAAATTCCAAAATCAACCGGGATTTAATATATACTAAAAGAGGACATTTAATGTCCAAACATAAGCAAAGGTCTACCCACATCACCAATAAGCACATGATACACATACAAAATCACCATGAAAGCATACACAACTAAACATTTATGTTGATCAAACAAGTACTCTGGGGGTGTGTGTGTTTGGAGAGTGTAAAGCATGTAAGTAATGCTCAAAAGTACTTGATGATCTATCTGTCATGACCAATGCGAGAGACATAAAAGCCAATAAATGCCATCTTTACCAAGAAAGGTTGAACATGGATAAGAAAGAACTGACCTCCTTTAGTTCAGAGCCTGGCAGTGGTTCCCCTTCTTTGTCGCAGGGTTGGTAGCTCATGTACTCGTTCCACTTCCCTGTCATCAATATCTTGGGCTCCTCAGCAGCATCATACACATACCCATCGACTTCATAGCGACCAGCCCTGCAACAAGAAGAGATTGAACTGCAAATGCTAAGACTGAATACAGATTATTTATCACCATATTCAACACAGAAGGAATGACTGAAAGAACTTTCTCGACAATGTGGAGTAAATAATGCCACCCGGATTTAGTAGTTCAAACTGATTGCTTCGAAAGTCTATACAGTGGTAAAAATGAAGGAGAATCAACATACATGATCAAATAACAAAAGCAATATGCAGAGCAGAAGTTCCCACATCCTTGATGATCAATCTAGCAAGGCCCTAAGATATCAAAGCTTCACTACTAGAAATGTTTGCTTTAGAAAGTGTGTAATGCAAGTGATCAAAGTAGACATCTATCTAAAGCAGATGCAAGGGAAAGAATCTTAAAAGAAGATAACATTACCCAAACCAGCCACATGGTTGAAAATACAGCACAACTTTTTCCCCAGTTGTCAAGTTTGTCATGACCATTTCCCCTGGAGAATCGATCCAAGTACGTCCAAAAATGAGATTGTTTACTTTTGTGGGCGGAGGGACCAATTCAAAAACAACTCCATCTCTTTTGAGGGTCACACGAGACCTGCATATTTACATAGACAATGGATATTGAGCACAGACCTCCAGGAAGTTGTCATATACAATAGCACAAAGAGATGGAGAAGCATCAAGGATCAGATGGAGACTGATCAAACTGACATATATTCACCTTCCAAGTGGATAAATGTCAATTGAGTTCCCCAAAAACTTGGTTTTCACTTTTGAAGTTACATCATATATAAAATGTTCGTTTTCGGCGTGTGCAGCACTCATTGGAGGGTGATGACTGACCTGAGAAGTAGAAATTTGAAGAAGAGAGAAAGGTTTCATTATTTTCCTGCTCAAAAGGTATCATCCAAAAAGAATAGGAAATAAACTGAGCTTTCAACAACTCACCTGCTCTGCTATAAAAGTGATGCCATCATGATTTGTCATTTCATAAGTCTCACCAAGAATAGGATTAAATGGCTTCCAGGGCCTTTGAAACGCATAATAGATGGATATGAACCATGACACTGCAGTCATAAAGACTATGAGTCCAATGCCATATACCCAAACATACAAAGGCTTATATAAATATAAACATTCATATATTTATGTACATATATCTATGCATCTATGGGCACATACACCACAGGCGGCTGCATGTTCCCTGTAAATACAAAACAAGACATTCCTTACCCACATATACCATTCGAATGTAGGGATCCTCACATTCATCAGCCCGATCTAAAAGGTGAGAGTACTCCGTGATCTGCAACCGATGTTTATGATATCATAAAGTGTTCCTCTAACATGACAACATCCAGACTAATCGTTTCATCAACTCAATGAAGATATTGGTGCAGACAAACCTCGGCCATTCTCTGCAACATGGTCATGGGCTCAAATATGAGAACAGGAAGTGTCACCATTGATGTGACATCTGAACCAATATACTTCTGCATCATCTTCCAGTAACTATCTCGATCCTAGAATGACAAGAAAGGATGGAGGAAATGAGAGTGCATCTATCATGTTCTTATTGGTCATAAGACCAATTATCATCTTAAAAGAACAGGGATGAGCATCGTGCAGTTGCGAAGTGTTCTCTTCCTTATTAAAGAGCAAGGTTCGACACACAGGTATCAAAATACCAATGAACACGCTCATATTGGGCCTCTTAATCCGTTCAATAAGAACAACGATTTTCTAAAGTTCCCAATGAAGTGATAATACCATGTCACAGTGAGTAGATGTATGATGTGACAAGGAAGCAAGACCCCTGTTGAAAAACTCAGGTGGAGAAGAGAAACAATTCCACACTCTTTTGTGTGGTCTTAATTTCAATTTTTTCAGTGCTTGTGATAAGCCATAATTTATTATTGACATCACAAATGCCCTGGTCCATTTAGCTAGCGGAACAGTCATAGTTAGATTTTTTAGCTCATGCACTTCAGAATGTCATGTTGCTTGTGCAACTGTGCATTTCCTTCTCCAAAAATCATGGCAATGTTATCATGAAAAATTAAGTCTCACATGCATCTTTGGCAGATGCTTAATGTAGTGAAATAAACAAGGCTAACATGGCTTTTGGTGTTGGACCATGACACATGCAGATGAGACATGCAAACAAAAGGTTGCAAAATACTAGGTAAATAATATCTAATTATGCATAATCACTTAAAAATTTTATATGGACCAATAGAGCTTACCATGGGTAATTTTCAATGATAAGAGTAGCGACTACAATAGGCTAGCCAGGAAACCAAGTACCCAAATGAGAATAATAATCTATTGGCTATGACTAAAAAGAAAAATGGCCAAATGTAGATGAGGCAGCATTGAAATGTCTCAGATTCCAACTTCCCAATGCCAATGATCCCTTGTAGATAGTATCATAGATATTGTACACAGAACAAGAAGCCTGATGACATGTTGACAAGGAATTTTCTGCCAGCCCATATGTAAAAGTATGTTCTATTCTATCAATTCCTCAGTAATAATGACATCCACTTAATTCAATTTCTGATTACAGCCTAAAAAGCACACAGTTAAAATTCATGAAAGACAAAAAAGCGCACTTCCTGTTTCCACCTCCCTTTCGCCGCTTCCTCTTCTGCATCTTGTGTGCCTCCTTCTGGATTAATGACCTGCAGTCCCTCATAACCCAGAATCCTAGAAAAGGAAACACCAATTAATGTTGCAAGCCCAATATGTATCCCGCAGATTAGTCTGGCATTACTGAGCATTATTAGCCCATCCCAGAAAAGGGAAAAACATACAGTTCAGATTTCGTGTTTCGACCAACTTTCCTCTAGCCTGATTTGCTCTGGGAACCACTCTCAAAACCCAGCTAATCGGTTCAAAAAGTCGGAGGAGAGAGAGAGGGAAGGGGGGATGTAATGGCAGAAGCAATGAGACTTCGAATCGGATGGTCATGGTATTGGTTTCACATAAGACAAAGAAGCCAACTTCAGTTCAACAATCTATCATAAGAAAAACCAAATACCATCACCTTAAGCAAGTGAAATCATCACTTTCGTCACTGCAATGTTCTTTAACAGCTTAAACTTTTTTTTATCCAACAGGTTGCACGCTCAGTTCGGAAGAGAGAAACATATCGAATGTCAACGAGGTGGGAATCTTATTCGAAGCCACAGAACAACAGATGCCTACATGAAGTAGCAATCTAGCACCCGCGAAGATCAAACAGATAAAAAGCTAGAAAAATTAGGTTCCCCAGATACAGTCGCACATCTCAATCGAGCTTTTCTCTAAGGCCTCTAAAGCAAGCAAATGACGCTATACACAAGCGCCAACACATCCCAAAGACAAACGCGAATCTCGAGCTTAGATCGGCTCCAAAAATCTGCAAGGAAAAATTTCCCCGGAAGATGAACAAGCAGGAGGAAGAAATCAAAGCGGGGAAGTGGGCAGTCACCCGCTAACGGATTTGGTCATGGCGCTACCGAAGTTGGAGAAACTCGAGGCTATGGAAGCGAAGAAGCCGCCGCCGCCGCCGCCGCCGCCGCCGCCCTCGCCCTGCTTGGGATCGTCAGCCGCCATTCCTCCTCAGCCGGGTCCTCGGAGATCCGGCTCAGCGGCGAAACCCTCGCGAAGCTTTCGCAGAGACGAATCGCCGAGCGATGAGAGGCGGACAAGAAGAAGAACGAAGGAGACGGAGCAGGCAAAAAGATAGAGAGAAGGGCGAACGATCCAATTTGGCGGCTCGGTTCGTTTTGAAGTCCCGGCTCGAGAGGGTCGAAGATTTTTCTGCGTTGACTCGAGTCCCACGCGGTTCAGCCGGAGAAAAACCTCTTGGGCTTTCTTTCGGCCCTCCTTCGTCGTTGGATCCCTCCGCCGTCAGACAAGCGAATGCAAACATTGGCCGGCGCCACAGGCATGCCATCGCCGGAGGCATACGACAAGCTCGGATCGTTACCACTCCTTTTACTTGTTTATCGTGTGTTCTGATTGCATGGATTTCTAATCAGGATTGAATTCGATATGATAAGATGGAAAAATATAGGATTTTACTACTGCTTTGGTAAATCGCGATAGTAAAGCCGGATATTTTACGTATCCCATTATATCAATTGTTTAGCATGAACGGCATATTGGTATAAATAAACCTGAAATTGCATCAACGGAGATGGTAAGAATTTCTTACTGTTCATTGCTAAGGAAATCATAAATGCACAGACGGAGATTGCCTCTATCAATTAATTCATAATTATTGTACGATCTACGTCGGAAACGGGTTTGACAATGACAAGAATTGTAAACGGGCTACAACAACATAGACAGGGTAGATTAGCTAGTAAACGTAAAATCTAGTAAGAGAAAGAAAACATGATTATTCACTTTCGTGATTCCGAAAAGTATAGTTTTTTCTTACTCTCTCGACAATTTCGTGAAATTTCAACATGAATCACAGAGCTACGAAAAAGAGGAGTTTCGACTCTTTTGCTGCTTGTGGATTTTTTGTGTGAGCTAGAGAGTTACGGAGGAATAAGAGCTTTGACTCTTTTGTCATTTTCGTGGAGCCTAAACGTGAACAAAAAATTACAAAGGAGTCGTGAAGCTTCAATTGAACTAAAGATACGGAGAAGAAGGAAGATTCGTTTCAAGTTTGAATTTGTTCATTTTAAATCAGGGTTTTTCTACTTAATTTTTATCTTCTAATCATGAATACTTACGCGAATTTAAGTGGAAACAACTTGAATGGCTCTGTTCCTCAAACTCTCTTGAAAAAAAAGGCAGATGGACCGTTGCTACTAAGGTTCGCTCATTGCCACACTATTGTAATGCTACTTATAATCGCTTATTATTATCTATACAATCTGCTTCCTTTTTCTATATACACGCACTAGTAGTTCAACAGTTTCCTCAAGTTAAATTCAACCTGTTCCCACAACCATGAACCCAAAACCCAAGTCTCCACCATTTATAAAAAAAAAAAAAAATGCAACATCCAACTACCCATTGCACAACACTTTACAAAAGGCTCCAAATAAGCAGCAAATCGGTGACAGAATCATCTAGATATCTAAAGAATGCATTGTAGCAACATCACAAATTAGCATCCAGAAATAAATAGAATTTAACAAAATAAACAGAATTTAATGAGAACAACAACTCTTCAGAAAATAAGTATTAGAAAGTCTCACCTCATGTATTCATTGATTCATTCCGCTTCAATTGGTCAACTCTATTTATCAACGATAATTTTTTCATCAAGACAATCCATATCTAAAAAAAAAAAGGAAGAGATTGAATAAAATATTCACTTGTTAGATATATAAAAGAAATTACAATATATAAAGAAATAAACATCACTTACCCAACTCAAAATTTTTTGCACTCCTAATGCACTTTTCAACATGAATTAATACATGAACGGTTCTCAACTAATCTTGAGTGCAAATCAAATCATTCATTACTTTGGGAGTCAAAGAACTTCGAAAGTCATTAAGCACACAACCCAATGTACTAAAAGTCAACTTTGAAGCAACAATAGTTATGGGAATAGACAAAACATCCCGAGCCATCAAGGATATAATCTTATATTTTGAGCCACTAGTCTTCCACCACGTCAAAAGGTCAAGATCAAGAATATTTTCATTTTTATTTGCAAGATACTAATCAAGCTCAGATTTGATGTCATCGCACATTTGTTGGTTCAAGTGCATAAACGTTCTCTGCCAAGCATAGATGCCATGCTTCTTGCTCTTGTTACCTTCGCTAGCACCGGGCATTGGAACCGCTACTACTAGCACTCAAACTTTGGACACCAAAATTTCTATAACTCGAAGCAAGAAAAGATTGCTCATAAAATTCATACAAACGCTCTAATGCATCATTCACCTTGTAATACATCTCAATTTTCGATTCATCATCATCAGTTTGCCCAAACAAGAAATTCACATACTTCAACTTAGCTACAGAAGCTTAGGATCCGAAGCATTTGCCGTATCTGTCAAATATTTATACAAAAGAGTTATCCCTTTAATATAATTATTAGAAGTAACATATGAACTCCACGACATCCAATTGGTGGCATTATAGAATAGTTTTATAAATTCCGAAAGAATATTGACATTTTCCTAATTATCATTTTTAGGAAGATCATGGTTAAGCACACCTACAAAAGATGGATCATCTTCTTCTACCCTTTTAAAAGCTTTTTGGAACTTTATGGCGATGTCTAACATGAGGTAAGTGGAGTTCCATTTAGTAGCAATATCAAGAATAACTGAACCCTTGTCAGTGATCCTTTCACTCTCAATGTAAGAATGAAATGTTTTTGGCTCTCATGGCAGAACTTGTCACATATCTAATCACATTTCGGAGACGTGCAATAGAAATTCACATACTCCTCACATACATGAAATTCACATAATTCAACTTAGCTCTAGGATCCAACACAACCGCAATCAACAACATCATATTCACTTGATTCAAACTCCCTTAATAGTTGTCAAATTCCTCTTTCATTTTCGTACCCGCAGCTTGAAGCTTAGGATCCGAAACATTTGCCGCATTTTTCAAATGTTTATACAAAAGTGCTATCCCTTCAAAATAATTATTGGAAGTAACATATGAACTCTCTGATATCCGATTAGTGACATCATAGAATAGCTGTAGAAATTCTGAAAGAATAATGACATTTTCCCAATTATCATCTTTAGGAAGATCATGGTTAAGCTCATTGCAAAAGATGGATCGTTTTCTTCCACCCTTTTAAAAGGTTTTTTGAACTTTATGGTGGTATATAACATGAGGTAAGTGGAGTTTCATTTAGTGGCGACATCAAGAATAATTGAACCCTTGTAAGTGATCCTTTCACTCTCTATGTAAGATTGAAATGTTTTGATTCTTATGGGAGAACTCCTCACATATCTAAACATACTGTAGTTAAGCCATCTCTCATAACCAATTCCAACATCATTTAAACTAGCATTATCCACGGTGATTGTGAACACCTTTTGTCCTATTCCCCATTCAATCACAAGTGCGATCCTAGAATTAATTTTACCAAAATAAGTTTTCAAACAAGTTCTTTCACAGAAATACAACTTCATATAATCTTTAGCGACTGTAAAATGTGATAAATGTTTGAAGAGAGGATGTAATTCAGTGAAAAACTCATGAAATCCAACACGCTCAACCAAGGAAAAAGGGTTGCTCATCAACTATGATGAACTACGCAAGCATTTGCTTACAACGTTCTTGATTAAACAACCATGTCGATGAGACACTACCAGTATTAGAATCTCCCCTTGCCCTGCCCTGCCAGCCAAGTCTATATTACGTGGTTCAAAGAATTTTTTCCTCTTATCCACATTGCAAGGACACTTCTTGCACGATTTCAAGTGCTTCCTCATTGCAGAAATACCGTTAGCAACATGATACTTAAACTTAGAACCACAGTGAATGCACTTGACGTTGTATGTTTTTCATCCCTATCTTTGATTCTCGCATAATGATTCTAGCAATCGAATGTATATTTCTAATCACGAGGAGGAAGACAAGAACCAAGTACCTTGTTTGTCACACTTATGATAGGGGATGGCTCTTCTTCATTTTTATCGCCCCACAATTCCAATTCTGTGATTGGAGTCATCTCTTCACATCCCTTAATCTCCATTGACATGTTATCTTGAATTCTTGATAGTTGATACGTCAATCAAACAACATTGACCAAGCAAACAACACGAGAACATATTAGCTGAGAGCACTTGAACTGTCAATCAAACAACATGATAGCATAACAGGACAGCAGATATATTTCCTAATTTTCATCCCCTGCCTACCCATCATTCTGTCAAGTATCTTTTGCAACAGTGAGAAAGATGGGCAAATGCATGAGCATCCAAAGCCAATATGCAAACAAAACCAGTTTATGCCTATATATCAAGCACAAAACATAACCCACCCAGGTCCACCAACTGCGTGCCGTGTAGCATACACAAATCGAGCTAAGCTAATCCAGAGCAAGCTCTCTGTTCAAACTGCGGCGTCTACGTACATTTAGTCTCCGGATTAGACAATTTGCCCGTCGGGAATTTACAATGTGGTCGACAGTTGCCCAATGTGGTTCACCACTACCACCACCGTCACACAAGCGAAAGCAAGCCGCCTTTCTTTGCCTCTAAGCCAAAAAGAAGAAGAAGAAAAACCCAAGCTCCATACGAGACCCAAAAAATCTTCCATACATAGCTTATGAATTGCTAATCCTTTTCTGATTGTAAAAGGTGCTAGCTCAAAACAGCTGGTCAATAATTGCGCAAAGAGAGAGAGAGAGAGAGAGAGAGAGATGCATCTCAGTCCAAATGAATGAGGTTTGCTCAGCGTGATCGACTGATTGATTTGAAGTCTCGGAATGAGTTGAATCGAAGACTCGATGGGGAAGATGCGGTCTTCGTCGCTGACCTTCTCCTCGCTCGCTGCGTAGAGCCCAAAGAAGGAGGCGGCGGTTTGTCCGTTAACAGCAAGTGCCCATGAGCGCTTCACCAAGAGTACCCTAGCTGAAAGTTGCTTGCTGAGCTGTGGTCGGTAGTGGTGAATCTATCAGTGACAGCAAACGAAACGAGATGCATCGTGGAGAGGATCGAGAATGACAGATATGAGAAGTGAGAGTTGTGTCGCGGAGTGGAAAGAAGGAAATGTTTGAAGACTTTGGACGGGGAAGAGAAGACCGGAACAGAAGACCAGAAGAATAAATTAGGGTTTCTAATTTCTGTTTCAGCCTTTTAGGGACCTCGGGAATTGGAACCGGAACCAGCGGTTCCTAAAAATGGGGAATCGGGAATTGAATCCTCTCTCCGTAGAACCTGAAACCAAACTAGACCCATCAGTCCGCTTATTCGGTTCTCGGTTCTATCTTGGAATTGCGCTTACCCCTAGTTGGTGGTACGCAATTAAATTCTGTTTTGTCTGCACCATTGCCGTACGGAAACAACCAAAACACGTGGAATAAACACATATCTACCTTTTGGAAGAGTAAATTTTCGTAGTTCAACGAGGTGTCAGAGCTCCTGTGGTCACCATTGAAACCAGAGACAGATGACCTATGCACGGACAAAGCATAGGGATATTGAATCCTCGAAAATATAACTAAACTCTTAGATCTAAATCGAGAGATAATAGCTTATAGATCTATAATTATATTAGGAGAGTTCAAAGTCTTAGATCTAAAATTAGATTTGGAGAAAAGAGCTCACACATCTAGATCGGGAGAGGAAAAAATAAGGATAGAATAAGAAAACTCAAACAAAATCAACAAGAGGGAGGGAAGGGTGATACTAGCTGAAATCCTCCCTCATGGCCGAAGGTTAAAGAAGACGATGGAGAAGAAAGAAAGAGGAGAATTGGCATGAACTTTAAAGCATAAAAAGAGTGCCAATTTTCATATTTGGATCAAATCTGTCCTAACCACATTTGACACGAATTATTTCGTAAGAAATCACCTAGATTTGCAATTCTATCTGGTCCATTGCTTTTGCTTGTTTATGAAAATTTCAAGATTTTTCTTTTCTACAATTGTAGAATGGCCCAAATGAAATAGAAATTAACCAGGTTTTTTTTTTTTTTTTCTATTTGAGACTTAATTATATATGAAAAAGGTTACCAATCTAGATTTGAAGAAAGCAACAATATCTGGATTTCTTGAAATAGAAAGAGGTAAATAAGTATTTACATGCATATACTTACCTTCTTATTACATCACATATCCGTCAAAGCAATGAAATACTTTATTCAAGCAATTAAGTAAGAAGAAGTATGTGATGAGACTCAAAAGTAAATCTATTCAAGTTTAGAAAGTAAGTACATTCAAGTTTAGAAAGCAAAATCTACTCAAGTTCATAAAGTAAATCTACTCGGTTCCTAAAGCAAATCTACTCAAGTTTAGAAAGTAAAATATACTCAGTTCGGAATGTAAATCTACCCAAGTTTAGAAAGCAAATATACTCAAGTTTAGAAAGTAAATATATTCCCATTCAAAAAGTAAAATTTGCTCAGGTTTAGAAGTAAATATATTGGGTTTCAAAGAGTAAAATCTTCTCGGGTATAGAAATAAATATGTCCAAATTGAGAGAGAGACTCAAGTTCAGAAATAAATATATTCGGATTTAGAAAGTAAAGTATACTTAGTTTAGAAATAAATATGTCTAGATTCAAAATATATATTTAATAAACGACAATTAAGTCTGAATTTACAAATATAACTTTTCCAAGTTCATCTTCATCATTTCCACTTACCAAATGTACCCCACTTTAAGAAAAACGATCAATTACCTTTTAAACATGTATGAGACTAGAAAGATGAATTCAACAATCATCTCAAGAATGATATTTCCAAGTTCAAATTTAACAATTTCCCTTGCCGATTATACCACACTTTAGGAAATTAATTCACACACATTTTAAACATGTGCGAGACTAGCAAAACAACTCCAACAATCACCATATCCACAATATTATAGTACATTGAAATGGCATATCATAACCAGCAAAGTTAAAAGTGTTAAGTAGATTGAACTAACTTAACATCTAGAGTATTTACTTACCTCATGCAAAATCTAAACAACCCAAAGTTAAAGCCCGCTTGTAGATCTTGGATCGGATAGTGGTGAAAGTAGAGTATATTTGAAAGTTGAAGGTGAAGAAGAGAGTTATGGTCAAGATGAAAAATTCCCTGTGATGTTACCGAGATGAAAGTGATGTGTAGGAGTAGATTTTAGGTGGAAGAATGCATGCACTCATAGGTGGCAAATCTTTACTCAATCTGCAGCCATGTGTAAGAAGTTAAGATATATTAGAGATGGCTAATAACCAAAGGTGATGATGGTTTATGGTTATGTGTCATATTAGTCCGAGAGGCTAAGCTTAAGAGTGGCATGTGGCCATGCATTAAACCTTCAATAGCCACGTGAGCTCTTGGTGTCTTTAAGAGGAGCTTTTGTGAATAATTATATTGAAAACAGAAATTCCTCTCCCCTTTAACACCAATTAGCAAATAATTAATCATTATCACTAATTAACTAAAGTTTGAACTAATAATATCACCCATCAATTACTAAGACAACAATAAATTAATTAGCACTACTCTACTATTAACGTATACGTTGACGTTTATAAATTTTTAAACTTTCAATACGTTGAACTCAGAGCGATTTCGTTCACGAAAATCATTCTTCGCGCCTCACAAAATTTACGATTCAAACTAAGATTTCTACATGTCCATCAAATTTTAAACGAAATAATACTTAACTTTATGATCTAAATATCATTATCGGATACGTAAATTTCCGAATGTCATATAAATACAATTACGAAAACTCTGGACGTCACGCCTAGCCAGAAGCCCACCCACTTACATGCATGGAAAGTGAGTTTTGCTACTAGGTATGTTCCGAGCATCGAAATATTAGAGCTGGCCGCCCGCCTTGATCCTTTCATGAACACGTCTACAAAAATCATGAGTAATTAATGGTTTTGTAATCATCTAAACACATAAAGTCAACAATCTCCCCTTTTTTATGATACTAAAACTGTACAAAGTTATCATGAATAACAACAGACACTATCACAAAAACTTTAAAATTCGAAGAACTCAAAAACTCTGCCTTAATACACGCATATTAATCATATACGAATATTTAGCAGTCTCCCTCCTATTGTCATTAATCAAAAAGGCAATTAAAATAGATTTTTATAGATTATTTCAAAAACTCTCACCCTTTAAAAACTTATCACATAATGAAACTCTCCCTCAAATTAACAATAAATGCTACTTTGTGTCCAAGGCAACCTTGGATCCATGCTAAACTTTTTTAAAAATTCAAATCTTCTTAACCTTTAAAAAGGCATTTCTTTTAGGATAATAATTTCTTGCAATATATCTAAATTTACCACAACATCGACATACATCAGATGCAATCTTCTAGATTGGGAATGTCTATGACCATAATCATTTCTACGATTAAAATCATGTATACCAAACATAACTTATTTACCCTTCTTACTTCCTTCCGCTTTTTATAAGGAAGTCTTCATTTTTCTTCTTCAAAATCTCATATTCATTTTTGAAATTTTCAAGTCTAATTTTGAAAGACTCGTGTCTTTTCTCCAAATCAACATCTTTTTCTTTCAAGAATTCTTTTTTAATTTTCAATCCCTTGCTTTCATTTGTCAAAGTATCAATTACCTTTTTCAAGCAATAGATTTCTTCATCTTATTAGGATGTTCTTATCTCTTTGCCTCCACTTTTTTCTCCAGTGTAAGAAGGGTCCCAAGGAGCTAATCAGGCGTCATTTCAGAGAGAACATGAGCATCATCAATTACCTCTACTTTTAGTTCCTTCTGCATATAACTTGTAATATTTGCCAAATTTCTTTTGCACTTTCATAAGTGGAAGTACGATTAAACTTGTTTGCATCAGGAGCACAAAAACACTCAGCTTCATAGCTTTAGCATTTAATTACGACCTTTTTCAAATAATTTGAAATCAAATGTCTTCACTTTTATTGCAAATGAGGACCATTTTGAATAACTGTCCATACTTATAATCTTGAGATAGAATGAAAACCCTCGTTCGAGTTTTCTTATATTTGTAATTACAAAATAATGGAGGCTTAACAATTGATAGCCCTTCACTAATACAAGAAGAAGTAGATGTTGTCATGATGTTTAACTCAAGCAGATATGGGCACCCACCTTGATACCAATTGTTGGCACAAAAATACGATCAAAACTATTTGAGATCAAGATTCAAGAAACCAAGAAATATAACAAAAATAACTAAAGCAAGCAAATATGTCGCAATCAACCTCCCCTTTTTTATTGAACATGCAAAAAGGGGGTTCTGCCTAGTACGTGTTAAGTCTAGGTTCGGGACTTAACTCGGGCCCTCTCAAGCTTATGCCATATCGCGACTTAAGGTTTAGGTTTTTAACATGCAAGTGGTTTATATCAAAGAGTCGCCACTAATCGATTTAGGGTGGGTCGATTAGAAACCCAAATAAGAAATGAGAGAATCACTCTATTCCTACGAACCAGAGATTAACTGAGTTCGGGGACTTGGTTACACTAGTTGATTAACTAATACCCTTTCGGTATCTTTTTACTCTGTTCATTTCTGAAAACATTTGTCAGGCAATTCGAATTGATTTTAAGACCTTTCTCCTAACATGTAAAGTGATCAAACGAGTGCATAATAAAAAACGATTAGCAGTCCAAAACAGATATGCAGCCTAAGGTTCTAACCCTAAATAAGGCGACCAACATTTAAAACACAACAAATCATGCAATTAAAGTCTAATTAAAAATATGCATGATGATAATAACAAAACAATAGTAAAGACAATATGCAAGGAACTACCACATAACCCTATAGGTTTGTCTAATTAAAACATGGCAATTTATGCAATTAAAACAACATGCAAAATAGTACAATAATAAATTAACACATTTATATATACCACATAATTTTAAAAAAAATTATTATTTTATTTTTTTAATAAAAATAATAATAAGAAATAAATATGGAAAGAAAATTTTCTTAAATTTTTTTAAAAAATTTAAAATAATATAATATTAAAATTAGGTTGGGTCGCTGGATCTGGGTCGATTGGAACCGACCCAAGGCGTTGACCCGGGTCGGATCAACTGATCCGGGTCGGTCGGAACCGACCTGGGTCAACGGATCCGACCCAGGGCGTTGACTCGGGTCGAACCCACATGCATAGACACGCGGGGGACGCCGGTGGAGCCAAAATTGGCCTTCCGCCGGCCGACCCAGACCAGCATCGCCCCTAAATCAACCTCTAGAGATCGTCCTCAAGCCTCTTCTGCTGTCCACTTACCGTCCGACGTCCTGGTCGCCGGCCGTCGGCCAAAATAACAAACCAGACTCTTCAAAGCATTTCATCGAGCAGATGGTGGTGCTACAAAAATCAGAGGATTTCGACCTCCTCAGACGATTTGGTCGGCTCCGACGGCTACGGTTCAATCCCGACAGAGAGTGGGAGCCGGGAACAAAGACGGTATGGGCCGGGATTCCCATGAAACGGCCAGCATAAGTCCCGGCCAAACCGTGCAGAAAAAACAGGGAAAAACAGAGGTGTGTCTCGGCTGGGGAGGCTCACCGGTCGTCGGCACATCTGGGTGGCTTTTCGGTTGCTCCGTGGGGGACGGTGACGTTGCTGGTTCTCTTTCTCGCTCAAGCGGACCCTCGGTTTGCTCTCTCTCTCTCTCTCTATTCTCTTTCTCTCTTTTTTGGCCGACCCCTCAACTCTCTCTCTCTCTCTCTCTCTCTAATTTTTATAATGGCTGAGAGCCACTGCTTCTACTCCCCTATGTCGGCTGACGATGGCCTGCACTGGCCTATTCTGTCCTGTGACTTTCGCGGCCATTTAGGCCAGTGCAGAGGTGGGGGGAGGGGGGGGGGCGATTTAGTGTGCAGAGGAAGAAAGGAAGAAAGGGGGGGAAGAGGAGGCCCGGAAATTTAGGGTGGATAAGACTGGCCATTAAAGCCAGTCTCATTGGCATGCTCCCCTGGCCTTCCTTTGGCACGATGGCGATGGCAACGCTGCTGCTTCGATGTTCGTTACGCTGGATGTTAGGAATAGGGGCAAACAGGGGAAGGGAAAGGGATAAGGCGGCGGGGGGGGGGGGGGGGGGGGGAAGAGAAGGAGAAGGGAAGCTGGGCCAGGCCGAGCCCAGTTGTGCGGGGGAAAAAGAAAGAAAAAAAGAAGGCTGGTTGGGCCCGTACGGGAGGGAAAAAGGAAAAAAGAAATGGGCCGGATCGACCTGGCCCCAACCCGGCCCAACTTGAGATTTTTTTTTTAAATTTTGAATTTTTTAAAAATAATCTAATAGACCATATTAATACAAATATACCTAATTTTTATATGCAATGCATTTAATATAAATATTTTTTGTCTTAGGAATTAAAGAAAATTAATTCCTAAATTTTGTGTAATTAATGTTAGGCAAATTAAAAATAGGTGTTAACAGCTGTCCCTTTTTGAAGGTGAGCTCGTAGAGGTTAAGCTTGTAGAGATTACGTTTAAAGATAAAATAACACCTAAATTTGGCCCATGTATGCTCAATGAATGCTATTTTTGGCGAGACTGTGAGTCCCATTTTTTTGATGCGATAAGATGATGGGGCTACTTACCTTGTCGAAGGGTAGAGTAATTTCAGATAGTCGGTATCATTTGTCAAGGACTCGAACCTATCTTCGGTCGCCTTGACTGAATCTTATTCGTTTAGGACTCGAACCTATCTTTGATTGCCTTGGCGAGAGAAATTATTTGTCTAGGACCAGAACCTTTCTTCGGTTGTCTTGACTGGGGGAAATCGCTTGCCTGGGACTTTGAACTTATCTTCGGTCGCCTTGACTGGATTTCGTTTATCTCGGACCTGAACCTATCTTTGGTCGCCTTGACTAGGGAAATCGTTTGCGCAGGACCCGAACTTATCTTCAGTCGCCTAGACTGGATTTTATTTGTCTTTGACCCGAATCTACCTTTAGTCGCCTTGACTGGGGAAATCGCTTGTACATGACTCAAACTTATCTTCGGTCGCTTTGATTGGATTTCATTTGTCTCGGACTCGAACCTACCTTCGGTCACCTTGACTGGAGTTTGTTTCGTCTAAGACTTGAACCTTTTTTCAGTTGCCTTAACTGGATTTTGCTTTACTAAAGTACCTGCATTATATAAGGGGTACCTGAAAGACTTGATGCGAATAGAGGGGATTAATCCCATGTTCAGGAGGGGTACCATAACAATTATAGGTACATGAATTTTTGGAACCAGACATGGGTAAAATATACTTACATTGGCACATTCTTGCCCCTTAAGGGCATGTCTCCTGTTAGACAAGTTTTCTTTTGTGCAGAGACATATGTCTTCATCGGAGAAATAGACAACTAAGGCTATTCTGAAATATTGTATGAAATATCTTGACCGCAAGTCAAGATGCTTTTCTTTTTCAAAGAAACACCGGTTTACCTTCCGGGTAGTTTGAATAGAATTCTGATGAAATACCCAGGGTTTCTTACCTGGAGGCTTGATGCATCATCTACTGAATAATCGACCTTTTTTGAGACATCTCTCTTGGGGTGATAATGAGGGCTTCTCCAGCGCCCGAATTTTCATGTCCTATCACTGGAGATTAAAACTTTGAGTTGCAAAAGCATGTTGTGTCAATTCTACTCGGGGAACAGAAGAAAAATTTTTTGTGACATCTTTGGAGACATTCCAAAGGTCATATGATCTTTAAGTCCTCGAGGATATTTTACCTATCAAAGACGATTAGCGCAAACATGCATGCATTCATCAAGGATAGACAAGTTAGGCTATTCCAGAATATTTATTTGAAAGTTCATGCATGATGATTTTGCCATGTTTACATCACCAAACATCCACCAAGGGTAATTATCAATTAAGATAATTTTCGCTCACAAGGTGGACTTCTCAAGATGCTGAACGAGGGACCTTTAGTCAGAAAAGACTTTCCGTTCTCTTTTATTGAAAAAGGTTGTTTGTCCCGTCCATTAAGGAGGGAACATCGAAAACACTCAATCTAACTGTCATCATATCAACAAGGGTCTGAGTTTTCTCGTAAGTGGTACAATACTACCAATCTGAGAGGTCTTCTTCAGGTTAGTACTGTTGGCTTGGTCAATATCTTAACAAAAGAGACTGTCCAAGTTAAGGTTATGAAAGAAATATTTTGCAATCATCTCTAGGTTTACAAGTCAAGAACCCTACAAAACGAGATAGAAGTAGTCTTGTGCGCACTTCTTCAAGCGTTGTTTATAAAAATTTGAAATTTCACGTTAATTTAAGTGCCATAGTTAGAAGAGACTTTATGAGGGATGTAACAAAAGCTTGGTTCACAGGTTGGGGAACGAAATGATTGTTGGGCTTAAAAATGTGTTTAAGGGTGAGAATTGATGATCATCTTGGCATTGTCACCGGTCTTTTTCTCCACCGTCGGGATTTGTTTGGAAAACTCCCTGGGTAATCCCATGCTTTGGCTTCTTGAACAGCTTTTTCTTGAGGAGCTTTTGCGTCAAGCATTTTCCTGGATACCATTCGATCTCTGTCCCAATTGCTTTCTCCAAAATAGGTTCATCTTCATCTATCATGTGATAGATTTTCGTTAAGACAGCGTTCTTAAGGTAGGGGTTTATATCGAAAAAGCACTCAAGTTTAAACCTTTTGGGGTTGTCTATTCTACACTACTTAATATCTTTGCAGTATTTGAGAGCGCTTTCATCACGCTCAGAGTTCTCCTCAGCTAAAACTTCATTATTTTTCATAGCAGTTACCCACAAATTAGGGATTCCTTTCTTTTCATCTTTTTCATCGTTTTTCTTCTTCTCCCTTTTCTTTTTCTTTGTTTTTTTTCATGGGCATTGGCTTTGCTTTTACCAGGCACATTGCTTTTTTATGCCCCTAGTCTTCAATGATTTCATCATTTTTTGCTGATCTTTTGGTGTTGTCAGGACTAGCCTAAATAAGTATTATTAGGCTCTTAGAGTCTTCATCTTCACTCGGTACTTTGGATCATGATGTTCAAACTGTGGTGACTCTTGCCTTTCCCTGGTGTGGGGAATGATCACCAACTGGGTTCGTATGAAATGAAGTCGTTGGCTCAATTGGGTTAGCAATGGATGTAAGTGTATGGGATAGGAGAATAATTGCTCTTCGTCATCCTATGGTACTTAAATTATCGCGAGAGTTCATCTGTAATAACAATGCTCAAAGATTAATACAAGTGAGACCAAGAAAATTTTTACTCATTTTTTTCACCTTGTGCGAGCTATTGCGGCTAATGATCATAGAAAATTTTAAATATTACAAACTCCTTATCCTTCTTATCTTATTTAGTTCCTAGGTAAGAACGTCACTGTTATTAATGACATGTTGGCATTTTGGACAGGCTCTAATTAGTTTGCTGCTCCTCTTTTGACAAAGCCCTCTTAGTCTTGCCCATCCGGCCGTCGATGGTGTGCTTGTCTTGTAGGACTTTGTCGAGGACCACCAGATTCACGAAGATGACGAGGCCAAAGTCGCAAGGGGCGGTGATCGAAAGGGAAGGACGTTCTTCTTGCTTCCTCTGAATTTGAATCCTCCCTGTGATGTCGATTTATCTTAAGCTGCCTTAATGTGGGGTGGTTCTTGACAGGGTAATTTAAAGGAACCTTTGAATGTATGGGCTCAAAAATGGTCAAGTAAAGGATCAATGGTAGTGTATGGGGCAAAGAAATGAATTGCCTCTCATCACTTTGGCTACCATATCTTATGCGAGAAATCCTTTTACCTTGTAGAAATGAAACTTTTTCGCTCATCTTGCAAAAGTTTGGTACGTGAGAATGTGTATAGACTAAGGATTGCCTCTCATCCTCCTGACACATCTTGTTCAATACATCGGAGTAGTTCAACACTGTTCGTCGAATTGTCAAGAATTTCACAGGAAATTGGTGAATTAAATAGGTAAAATTACAATGCAAAATTCTTTTCAAAAGATATGCAATGCACTTGGAGGAAGGTTAAGCATTCCTTTGTTTTGACATATTTCCTCTTTCTTTGTTTCTTTGTACTCTTATGAGAAAAGTTTGCAGGGAAAGAGGTACTTATCTATGCTGTAATAGCGAGGTACACTTGCGAGGTAATGAGAAAGACCGTGTTAATGAATGGTTTTTTGATGGACAGAAATTGGGAACGATACAATATTACCCTTCATGATTCCCTTCATTTGAGATTAAATTGACAACTCCTTGAGTTTTCTCGGATGTCAACAATTCCCTTCTGACGAAAACATGAGCCTATGTTAGCAATGAGATGATTGAGGGTAAATTGAGAATGATACAAATTACCTTTCTTCCATTTTGTTTTCAAAGCTAGCAGAGTCTTTTCTCCTCTCATGGTTGGTCTCGAAGCTTGAATGAAATTCTCTATGATTAGGGGTGCTTCCAATTAGAAAGTCCTATCGTTAGCGCATGCTATGTCAATATAACTCCGGTACGTTGAGGAGTTTCTCGAGAATCTCATGATTCCTGACATGCACAAGGCATGTACAATTGCTTGTATGGGGATTTTTGTAGCAAAGCTAATTTCTGCTTTAAAGGTCTTTGACGGATATGGGCGTGATTACCATCGAGACTTCCATGGTTGTCAGTATTGGCCTTGACGTCAATTTGTCAAGTGCGAAATCCTTTTCCGGTTAGACTTGCCACTAGGAGTGTTCTTATTGATAACTTTTCTACCAATTCCCTTGTTATCAATAGGAACATAGAAATTATTTCAAGGAAAGTACATCTTCACAGCATCAGAGTTGACTGGGTTGGAGAATTGGCGTCCATCCATCTCGGTTAGAATTAGAGCCCTTCCAGGGAGTGTCTTTTTCACTACGTAGGAACCCTTGTAGTTTGAAGCGAACTTACCTCCGAGTTCAAGGGGTAGTAGTAATACTTTTCTTAAGACAAGATCGCCTGCTTCGAAGTATCTTGGACGTACATTTCGGTTAAATGATTTGGCTACCCTTTGTTGATAGCATTGCCCATGACAAAGAGCCTTTAACCACTTTTCATCGATCATATTCAGCTGCTCCAGTCTTTGTTTCTTCCACTCTGCATTAGATAGTTTCAGTTGAAACAATACCCACAGTGAGGGAATTTTTACCTCAACAGGTAGGACTGCTTCTATGCTATACACTAGGGAAAAAAGGGTTGCCCTGGTAGATGTCTGAATTGATTTTCGGTATACCATTAATGCAAAAGGCAATCTTTCATGTCAATTTCGGTAGTTCTCAGTAGTTTTGGCTAAGATCTTCTTGATGTTTTTGTTGGCAGCCTCAATAGCTCCATTCATTTAGGGACAATAAGGAGATGAATTTAGATGACGGATTTCGAATTCAACGAGTAAATCATCAACAAACTTTTTATTTAGATTTGTCCCGTTATCTGTAACGATGGCTTCAGGGACGCCATAACAGGCGATTATATCTCGCTTGATGAATTTCATCACATTCTGAGCAGTGACATTGGTATATGAAGCGGCCTCAATCCATTTGGAAAAATAATCAATTGTGACTAAGATAAAGCGATGTCCATTTGGTGCTTTTAGATTAATTGGGCTGATCACATCAATACCCCACATTGAAAATGGCCATGACTCTGACAACTGGTGTAATTCAGTTGGTGGGGCATTTATTTTGTTTCCATGGATCTGACAACTGTAACAATTTCGAACATGTCGAATGCAATCACTTTCTAAGAAAAGCCAGTAATAATCTAATCTTGTTATTTTCCTGGCCAACATGTGTCCATTCATGTGTGGACCGCATACTCTTTCATGCAATTCCTGCATGATTCATGTTGCTTCAGTCGCATCCACGCATCTTAGCAAAATAGAGTCATATGACCTCTTGTACAAGTTCTCACCATTGACGAAGAATTTCGTTACCATTTTCATTATGTATCTTCTGTCTGCAAAGCTAATCCCTTCGGGGAACTACTGTTCTTTGATGTAATTCATGATATCATAATACCATGGTTTACCATTGGGTTTCTCGGTCACGGTCATGCAATGGGTCGGTCTAGACAGGACTTCAATCTTCAGAGGTTCTATTTCCAAACCATTGGTAACCTGTAACATGGATGATAGTGTAGCCAGTGCATCGGCGAATTGGTTATGAGATCTAGATAGGTATTCAAATGAGATCTTGTTGAATTCTGAAACCAATTATTCTAGATAGTCATGATAGGGCACTAGTTTAGTATCCCTAGTCTTCCATTCACCCACAGTTCGGAGTATGATTATGGCAGAATCGCCGAACACTTTCAGTTTGGCTATTTTCATATCAATTGCTGCTTGTAGATTGAGAATGCATGCTTCATACTCGGCTATATTATTGGTGCAAGGAAACACTAATTTCGCGGCTACAGGATAGTGCTGTCTATCTGGAGATATCAAAACTGCCCTGGTTCCAGAGCCAGACAGATTTACTACTCAATCGAAAAACATGGTCCATGTGTGTTCCTCCATTGATAAAATGCGATCATCTGGGAAATCATTCTCATGTGTTTCCCCAAGGCATTCAGCTAGCATATCAGCTATCACTTTACCCTTCACTGATTTTTGTGATGATGTTTGGATATCAAATTCTGAAATTAGAATTTGCCACTTGGCTAATTTTCCCACTAATGCCGGTCGGTTAAGCAAATATCGAATATGATCATTTTCAGTTACAAGGAACGTTTGGTGGTGCAAAGTATATTGTTGGAGCCTATGCAACACTCACACTAATGCGACGCATGTTTTTTCTGATTTGGAATAATTCTGCTCTGAAATGGTGAATTTCTTACTCAGGTAATTGATGGCTCATTCTTTTCCATCATCAGGGTCGCTCTGGGCCAACATGGCTCTTAATGATTTACTGTGAATCATTAAATATAGAGTTAAAGGATATCCTGGGATTGGTGGAACTAGTACCGGAGGATTCATCAAACACTGCTTTAGCTTTTCAAATGCTTCCCGGCAATCCTCATCCCAATTAATCTGAGCATCTTTCTTGAGAAGTTTGAAGAAAGGCCGTGCGGTCTCAGAGAGTTGGGAGATGAACCGAGTGACGTAATTTAACCTTCTCAAAAGGCTTTTGACCTCCCTCACTGTGGATGGGGGTTGTAGTTCACATATTGCTTTGACTTTTGAGAGGTCGACCTCGATCCCCTTGTTACTCACGATGAATCTAAGTAACTTACCAGAGGTCGCCCCGAACACGCACTTTGCAGGGTTCAGGCGTAATTTGAACTCACGCAATCGGTTGAATAGCTTCTTCAAGGCTTCGATGTGGTCCTCTCCGCATCTGGTCTTGGCGATCATGTCATCGACATAGACTTCAATTTCTCTGTGCATCAGGTCATGAAAGAGAGTGACCATAGCACGTTGGTATGTTGCCCCAACATTCTTCAAACCAAAAGACATAACCCTGTAATGAAAGGTTTCCCATGGAGTGATGAGCGCCGTCTTCTCCTCGTCTTCATCATTCATCCTTATCTAGTTGTATCCGGAGAATCCATCCATGAAAGAAAATAATTTGAATCCAGTAGTGCTATCCACAAGGACATCTATGTGGAGGAGCGGAAAGTCGTCTTTTGGACTAGCCTTATTCAAGTCACGGTAATCAACACAAACTCGAATACGACCGTCTTTCTTCTTCACTGGCACAATGTTCGCTACCCAATCAAGGTATTGTGAAACCTTGATGAACCCTACTTTCAACAGCTTCATCACTTCTTTTTCGATCTTTTTCAACAGCTCGGGTTTGATCCTTCGTAACCTTTGTTTCTTAGGAGGCATGTCAGGATTGGTAGGCAAACTGTGCTTAACAATATGATGGTTTAGTCCTGGCATATCAGAATAAGATCATGTGAATACGTCTTGATAATCCTTGAGAAGAGCAATCAGACATATGACTTTCTCTTCGAGAAGGTTGGCCCCAATTTTTACTTATTTTGGATCTTGAGTACCGCTCAAATTGATGGTAATAGTATCTTCGGTTGTAAGGGGCTTAAATTGTTCATATTGCTCCCAATTTCTTCGAATTTTAGCGGGGTCATTACTTGAATCGTCAGAATCGCTGCTGTCAGTATTTACATCATCAAGCTGGACCGCACTAACTCCCTTGCAAGTCGCAAGATTATGCTTGGAACACAGGGTAAATTGATTAGAAAAACAAATGGGGATATGGATTCTTTTCATTGTCATTTTCCTCTTAAAACATTTTTTGAAGAAATAGTAAAAAAATCTTTGATTTTTGAAAACTTTTTAGAAACGAGGAAGCATGAGATAGCCCGGGCCTCAGAATGCTTTACTTTTCGTGGCTAGATATCATCAACAGGCCGGTTTGGGATACTACTTCATGCCCTCAAAACATTATTTATTTACAACACATGGTTTTACAACCTCAAATGAGGGAGAGTTCAAAAAGACATTTCTTCTAACAGAAATGACGACAAAAACAAAATACAAGGATAACCCATTTTGGAGGGATTCATGTAGAAGAGAGGAGGAATTCTACTCAAGTGGGCTTGCGTCCATTCTCTCCACCAGTTCTTTGTCCATTGCACCGACGAAGAAATCCTCGAAAGTATCGTTCCAGGAATCTAGCTCCTTGGCTCCTCTCTTTAATGGTGTCAGCTTTTCTATGTCGTCCCATCCGCTAGGAGTGCTATTCTGCTGGTCTTTATAAAAACTTGATGGCATCTGGTAATCAACGTAATAGTCAAACTTACCACTAGGTTTGCCCAGGGTATCCATAATCGCTTTCCCCTTACGTGCTTTATCAGAAAGCTTAGGAGTAGCGGCACGAATGCTAAGTACCACCAAGAGATCATCTTCACCATGACACAGCCACGGGGCACAAAAAGTGAATGCCATGGCGTTTAGTCGGTCTTGAATTCTATTCTTCAGAGTATTGCAATTATCCAGCGAGTGCTCGATCTCTCCTGAATGATAGTCACGAGATTTGGAGGGATCATAGTTAATGAAATACTCAGGAGTAGGGTGTTTTGGCCTCATTGTGATTAGCCCCTTCTGTAAAAGGATAGAAAATATCACATCCATAAATTTAGGAACTGGCGAGTATCGTTGTACATTACCCTACCACTGTAAGAGTTGGATATCTCACCAAATCATGTCAGGAAGAACTCTTGACAACGGGTTTCCTCCTGAACCATTTACTTGGGTCACCTGCTCCCGATAGGGCAACGGTGGTGACATGTCCGAGAATTGGTGAATGGTATCTATTAAGGATGTGAGCAAATCTTGTAACTCGCCTAACTGATATTGCAAACATACAAACAAATCAGGTGGGTTTGCACTCGTTTCTGAGGTCGAGTCTTCATGTATGACCCCTATGAAGATGTCGTCAAATAGGGTGACCACACTATCCATCGTTTCTTTTCGTCCACAATCTTCTTCAATCGGTAGCTTGTCTGGGTTTCGATATCGGTCAACAGTAACATTTACAGGAAGAGTCGAGGAGCTCGGGTGACTTGAACATTTGGCAGGATGCTTGAACCCCTCACCAGATTGCCCTGAAAGGTTAAGATAATTTTTTTCATCATGCTGCAATTTAACAAGTGGCGGGAAAGTCTCCCGGATATGGAGAAGTAACAAGCCAATTTAACCCTTCGTGTGCCCCTTATTGACCTGTAGGTTTCCTCTGCAATACCCTAGGCCAGCTATACGATGATTCCTGGTAGCCTGAATAGGCTCTCGGATGCTTCAGCCTCCTCTGCCAAGTCCTTGACCTGGGGTGAAGCCATTTCCGATCATAACCTTCCCTATCATGATTGAGGCTTTTGACATATCAGGGACAAGGGGAGAAATTCCTCGATGTCCGTGCACAGTTGATATGAGCTCGATGGACTGATAACTAGATTCCACATTTCCACTTGGTTTAACATACGGGATAGCAATTTCTTGATATATTTGATGGTCTTCCTCTCCAAGGACTGTGATTAGCTTCCCCTAGGCTACAAACTTTACACTTTGGTGAAGGCTTGAAGGTATGGCTCTAGCAGAGTGAATCCAGGGATGGCCCAGCAGAAAGCTAAACGCAGTGGGGATGTCCATTATCTGGAACAGAATACTGAATACTGTTTGGCCAATTTGGACATCAAGGTTGATTTCACTAATAGTGTCTTTCTTCATCCCGTCAAATGCCCGGACGGATGTTTTGGAGGCACATAGCTTAGACGTATCTACATTGAGATGGTGTAAGATTGCCAGCGGGCAGATATTCAAAGCTGACCCATTATCTATCAGAACTCGAGCCACGTGAGAGTTTCTACATTTAACAGAGATGTAGAGACCCTTGGTATATCCCCTTCCTTTGGCGGGAAATTTATCCTCTGAGAATGTTATCTGATCCTTTAAAAGGATGGAGCCCACAAATGCTTCTAACTTGTCATGCTTAATTATCTCTGGTACGTTTACTTCGCTGAGTACTAGGGGTGTGCATGGTCTGGGTGGGCGGTTCCTGCCCTAGAACCGTGGACTGCCCGCTACAGGACCGGTTCCAAAAATTGGAACTAAGACCCACCCGTCGGTTCCATGGATCCACCCGAGAACCGGACCACTGGACTGGTCCAGTTCCCAGGTGGGTCTATGGAACCGGTCCCAACAAGTTTTCCTGGACAAATAAAAAAAAAAAATCTGTAGACCAACATCGGATCAACAGAATAAAAAGAAAATAACATAACTTTCCATATAATTCATATACTATGATCGGTTATATTAACCACATCATCCATAAATCAAATGGGTACCCATCAATTATTGGGAAAAATGACCAAGGTTATCCTAATTGCACAAGACCTTTAGACATGATAACAAATTTTCTTCTTTTTTAAAATTTTTTTGGTCAGATTTTTTTAGTTAAAAATTAAAAAAATAAAATATATTATTATTATATTACCGGTTCGGTTCGGGTGGGCGGTTCTATCCTAGAAACTGGGAACCGGACTGGTACCCACCGGTTCCAAAAAATTGGAACCGGGAACCAAACTAGTTCCCTTGGGAACCACCGGTTTTGGGCAGTCTCAGACGGTCTGGGCGGGTCCCGGTTCTTTTGTACACCCCTACTGAGTACCTTCATTAGAGATTTCTGGTACTTCATGATTGTTTGGAGTAGTTCTAACAAAGAAATTCGGGTGGACAATTTGCGTAACTGGTCTACCACATTATATTCATTGGCTTTGACAATGGCCAGGAATTATTTGGCTTCTTCATCAGTGATAGGCTTTGGAGGCAGCGCGTCAACTTAGGCATACGTTTGTCCGGACCTAGTAACTAGGTCAACATCCAGTTTGTAGGACCACGGGACTGCTTTGTCATTCTCGTACTAGTAAGATTGAGATATCTCAATCACTATGTGCCCCTCGGTTAAGGGTACCTCAATCGTTAGCTCTTTCTCCTCGTCTAGGCTATCAAACACAGGTTTGTTCACAAGTGTGGGGATGGATTCACTTGTTTCGGCATTCAATATTGAGAATTCTTTATCTTAGTCGATGATAATCTCAGAGATGGTGGCCATTATGTCGGTACTGTCGTCATACACAATCAAACGTGTTTTTGCCATACTGGCAACCCTTTCTTTCATTAGGGACAAGGGTAATACTTCATCAGTAGGATAAAACCCCACTTTTACTAGGGCGTTATAAACATCAACAGTGTATACCCTCTTACTCTTGATTCGACAAGTGTTGAAAGTGGATATGGTATTAACTCTGTTTTCATGCTCGGGTAGCGGGTTGTTTTGGACATTTGGCTTGGATGTTTGAAACGAAAAGGCTTTGGTATCAAGCAAGTTTTGGATTCGGTGTTTGAAAGTATAGTAGTCATCCGTCAAATGTCCTACCTGGTCCATGTGATAGTCACACTTCTTGGACGGATCGTAATTCGAAAAGTTTTCTGAGTTGGGACGTTTTGGTTCGGTAAAAAGCAGGTTTTTCTTCCGGAGTATAACCAGGACTTGAGAAAGGGATCCAAGCAATGGAGTGAATTACTTTTTCTTATATCGCTTTAGAGGCTGGCAACTTGAGGTCGACTGCTGCTTACTACTCACCTGGACTGTCCGGGGAGGATGAACAGTCTGGGTGTATACGATGTTCCCATTCGTTAGGGATTCCTTCTACTTTCTCGTGTTGAGTCTCTTGCTTGTGGAAGCGAGGTTCGTGAACCATCCGTCACGTAATTCCATTTCAATTCGTTTGCCCACGGGAACAAGACGATTAAGAGATTCAACAGTGGCACCAACCAGGCGGTGTCTATATTCATATGGAAGAGACTTAATGAACAACTTCACTTGTTCATGATCAGTGAATTATGGGGTAACCTAGGCGGCCAAGTTTCTCCATCTGGTGGCATACTCTTTGAAGGACTCACTCTTCTTCTTTTCAGTGCACTTTAGATCGTCACAAGTAAAGGTGACGTTGAGGTTGAATTGATATTGCTTAAGGAATGCATCAGCGGCATCATCCCAAGATTTAAAAGTATCCATATCTTTTGACATATACCATGTCAAAGCTGGCCCCGTCAGACTTGCCTGAAAAGGTCTGAATCATGAGGGGTTCATTATCAACGTACTGAGTCATCCGTACATGATACATGTGCAAATGGTGTCTAAGGCATGAGGTGCCGTCATATTTCTCAAATTCTGGCATCTTGAACTTTTTTGGTACTTTGACTCGTTTGTATATAGATAGGTCAAGTGGGACAGCATGTTGCGGGCCTTGTAACTGTTTTAGCATCTCCTCGACCTTTGCAAGGCGTTTGTCATGTTCTGTCATCGGTGCACTTTCAGGTTCAGCTTTCCTAACAGCCAGGGGAAGCGGATCGTCTTCTAGTAAGGGCATTTTACTGTCGCTGGCAGAGGCTTTATCTTTTCCAGTAGACGGTAGTGGTAACATCACCTCAATTACTGCAGGCGTGGGCGTGGGCGTGAGCTTGCCATTGATGGATTCTATGTGCTTGGTGAGGTTTTCAAGTGCATTGAAAACCATCTTCATTTCGTTTTCCATATTATCGAGACGGACGTTTTTTTCAGCCATTTTTTGTAACTACCTATGAAAATGTTGAAATGAATGAGTACAATACCTAATAAAGAATCATTTCATGATCTAATCATAATATTATTACATATTTTCTTTATTTGCAAAGAAAAAATGAGAAAAAATGTTTCTATTAATATCAACATTACAAACGGCGTCCCCGGGGTTCGAATCTCGGTCGCCTTGGACCGTTTCGCTCATCCCTGGATACCACCAGGCCGAAGGCCACGGTGGTGTCATTAAGGCACAAAATAATTTATTTATATAATAAAAAACGGTTCAAATTATATTAACATTAGTACAACCTATAAATACTTTTAAAGAAGAACACAAAAACCCCTAAACATAAATATTAGGAAAATATAAAAGACAAAGGCTTTTAACAAAAGGGCGCTCTTCCCGGATGCTCATTCTATAAACGATGGGGAAGCTACAGTCTCTTGATGTCGCTTATTTTCACAGAGAAGCTCCGTAATAAGCGTATCCTTCGTCTCCACAGTCCTTTCGAGGTGATTGATCTATGCTTGGCGATTGGGCTTGTTGGTTACATCTGGGACTTTTGGTTGTAGATCTACCGAGATTTGGACCTTTTCCTGCCCCTTCAATAGTCTAAGCACCATAATGTTCTCAGTCTGACATTCAGTCTACACCCTTTGGATAGCACGAATTTTGCCAGCGTAGTTGTAGTTCAAGCAAGTGAATCGAATTCAAAATAAGTTTGTCTTGAGAGGCGGTGGAATCTCCTGAAGGGCTATATACTTGCGGACTACTCGGTAGGGGTAGTACGAAGTGACGCTAGATAAAACGAGCAGTGGAACAGGGTTGTGGATTCTATGGGCATAATGAGCCTGACCTTCATGGAACCATTTAGTATGCCATAAGAATGCTTTGGGATCGGAGTCTTTTAAAAAATTTATCTAGGTAGCGTAATTCTTATCAGGAGAATTATTTTTTAAGATCTCAAATCTTTGTATCGGGTGCATGAGATCGTCGATTTCAAAAAGCTGCATGAGGTACCCAAATCCTTTCAAATGGGATAAAAACCAAATTTGCAAAATTTCTGGAGCGGCCCACATGATTTTCTCATTATTTTGCTTAAAAACGTTTAAGAGACAAAAATGTTTCCGCCAGAACTGAATTAACATAACTCATGCCGGTGCAAATTTGTTTAGCTACATACACAATCGATGGGTTTATTAAATTTTTGCAATGAGGAAAAATAACACACCCGATAAAAGCAAGGATGAAAATCTTAACTTTTTGGTTCATAGGTTGACTTTTAAAACATTCATTTAAGAAAAACCATGGACATGCATTACAATGAGTTTTAATGACTCTCTTTACGATATCGCTTTTGGTTCGCAAAACTGGGATAATTCGGGTAGAGGGGATACATCTGAAAGTAGTTTAATGAGTTCAGATCTCAAAGGCTTTCCCATGACAACACTATATTCTTTTAGAGTCGGGATCATCTCAAATTTACCAAATATGAAAGTGGATGTCTGTGGGCACCAGAAATGTGATAATGCTTGCATCATGCCAGAATGGATGTTGATTTTGAGCAGTGGAAGTAGTCGACTAATCCTCGCTTTGACATACTGTTGGCCATTCTGATCGAGTTGATTCCATCATGCCAAAAGTTCTTTCTTAGGAGTGGGGACGAATTGGACATCAGTTCTTCCCATCAGGTATAAAATGTAATCAACGGGTGGCCTAACAGTAATAAGTTAAATAAATAAGTAGACTGCATAACAAAATAAGAAGAGATAGAATATATACCTTTTACTGAACCATGTTAATCACAACAACATATACATGAGGAGTGATGTTCGATTTCTATTTAGACTGGTTCAATAAAATGAAATTAAAAGGGTGACTGACTATTGCAGTCTCATGTTGGTGTCAAGTCCTCTTAACCTCGGCCAAATTGAACGAAATATTTTATAGTCACGCGAATAGTGGCTAAAGATATTTCTTTACGATTTTTTAGAAATAAATTTCGGGGAAAAGAAAGGCAACCTCTACATCGCGAGCTCGCGTTCGAGGTCGTATATTTCTTAACACCATCCTAAAATACCTTATCGCGGCCCAAGTCTGGTAGCGTGGTTGTGTATGTAACGGTGTAGTGCTAAATCATTAAAGCATGCACAACAAATCATAAACAATCAATTTGAACCTGCAAGAACAAATAATACCTTAATATTAGGATTATACCTGGAGTTCTTGCTGCCAAACAAAAAATTGTTATGAACAGGATAAAAATTTTGGCTTAAGTACACTTTTTTACAAAATTAAATCCCCAGCGGAGTTGCCAATCTATATCGACCGACCTCCTTTTTTTTATCGAACATGCAAAAAGGGAGTTCTGCCTGGTACGTGTTAAGTTTAGGTTTAGGATTTAACTCGGGCTCTCTCAAGCCCATACCATATCGCGATTTAGGATTTAGGTTTTTAACATGCAAGTGGTTTATATCAAAGAGTCGTCACTAATCGATTTGGGGTAGGTCGATTAGAAATCCAAATAAGGTGATGGGAGAATCACCCTATTCCTACGAACCAGATATTAACTAAGTTCGGGGACTTGGTTACACTAGTTGATTAACTAATGCCATTTCGGTACCTTTTTACCCTGTTCATTTCTGAAAATGTTTGTCAAACAATTTGAATTGATTTTAAGATTTTTTTCCTAACAGGTGAAGTGATCAAACGAGAGCATAATAAAAAATGATTAGTAGTCTAAAATAGATATGCATCCTAAGGTTCTAACCCTAAATAAGGCGACCAACATTTAAAACACAACAAATCATGCAATTAAAGTTTAATTAAAAACATGCATGATGATAATAATAAAACTGTAGTAAAGACAACATGTAAGGAACTATCACATAACCCTATAGGTTTGCTTAATTAAAACACGGCGATTTATGCAATTAAAACAACATGCAAAATAATACAATAATAAATTAACACATTTATATATACCACATAATTTTTAAAAAATTATTAGATTATTTTTTTAAATAATAATAATAATAAATAAATACGAAAATATATTTTTAAATTTTTTTAAATAATATAATATTAAAACCGGGTTGGGTCGTCGGATTTGAGTCGATCGGAACCGACCCAGGTCAACAGATCCGACCCAGGGCGTTGACCCGGGTCGGATCGGCTGATCCGGGTCGGGTTGAACCCGCGTGTATAGACACGTGGTGGACGCCGGCGGAGCCAAAATTGGCCTTCCGCCGGCCAACCCAGACCGGCGCTGCCCCCAAACCGACCTCTGGAGATCGTCCCCGAGCCTTTTTCGCTATCCACTTACCGTCCGAGGTCCCAGTTGCCGGTCGGTGGCCAAAAAAACAAACCAGACTCTTCAAGGCATTTCATCGAGCAGATGGGAGCGCATAAAAAATCAGAGGTTTTCTACCTCCAGTCGGGGAGGCTCACCAGTCGTTGGCGCGTCTGGGTGGCTTTCTGGCTGCATTTAATAGAAATATTTTTTTTCCTAGGAATTAAAGAAAATTAATTCCTAAATTTTATGTAATTAATGTTGGGTAAATTAAAAATAGGTGTCAACAAAATATAATCTATGCACAAATATAAAGGGAGTAGGGATGGAGAAAGCTTGCTTAAAGTGATTTATTGTGGTTCAGCCCTCGCCTACCCCCCTCTGGGAAACCATTCGGGAATTTCCCCAAATCTACTAATACAATCCACAAAATAGGTTGGTTGATCACGGAGCCCAACTCTACAAGTACAAGCTCGATCACAAGCCACCAGGGATTTACACTTCACACTCAAGTCTATCTCTCACCTCACTTGTGATTTACAATAGCAAATTTGTGTACAAGAGGTTTTTCACATTTACATATCTAATATAACGTGTGTTGTAACCCCCCTGAAGACCCTAGAGGTCTAATTTATACTAAAACCAAACAAGACTAGCCGTTGGACACAATTCAAATGGCTAATTTCTCGATCATTGGGACTTCTTATAGTGCGTTTGGTAACCATTCTGTTTTCGAAAACAATTTCTGCTCAGAAATGATTTTTTTATTCTATTCTAAGCGTTTGAAGGCGTTTGGTAATGGCTTAAAATTTCTATTCTTGGAATAGAAAAAGAATATAAATGTATTTGGTAACTGTATAAAATTTCATTTTATTAATAATATTTTAGTATTTCTTTCTTTTTTTTTCTTTTTTTCTTCTTCTCTTTCTTGGCCATGGTCGGCAATTGGCTGGCGAGGGCAAGGGTTGGACCCTCGCTGCTTGGGTGAGGGTCGGGCCACAGCCCTTGCCCTCGCCAGCCTTGGCCGGTCACCGACGACCTGACCATGGCCAAGACGAAGAACAGGAAAGAAGAATAGGGAAGAAGAAAAAGAAAAAAAAAATCTTTTCAATTTCTCATTCTTGTTTCCAGAATTAAAAATTAACTTTTTTTTGCTTCTTGATTCTGTTTTAAAACTGATTCTGAGAATAAATTTGTGCAAATTTGTGCTCAGGAACAAAAAATTTACTAAATAGATTTATGTTTCAAAACTAATTCTGAAAATAAAAGAATAGAATCAGTTATTATTTCACCAGTTACCAAACACACCCCTAGTGCCCGCCTTCTAAATTCCAATCGCCCACTCAGCTCTTCACAAAAAAGTGATCAAAGTAGAGTTATAGTCGGAAGCCTGGACATCGGGGCCCGTAAAGTGAGTTTTGCAATGGGGCATGTCCCGGGTAGTTTGAACATCTGAACTGGGCAATCTAGCTTGAACACATTCATAAAAAGAATGTGTAATCGATGGTTTTGTAATCATCAAGACACATAGGGTCAACAAGATTTTCTCTTGAGAAAATAATCCTCAAATTCACTTAGTCTTAGTGTCAGTTCTTCCAAAATTTTGGAATAATTCTCTATCTCCTTCGACGATTTTTTTTTATCGAGGTTGATCGGCTAGTAAAATGGCAAAATAAACTATTCAAGAATTCAATAATCTCGTAGTTAGATCCCAACGTAATTTATGATATGAATTCGGACACTCTGGATTGGGGCATTCAGTCACCAAAGACTCGTGCTATTATTAGCACATTCAATTCTTTGAGCTAATATCAAGGTCATGTCATACTATATTGTAACTATCTCTTCCTTAAAAAGGCATGATCCTTTCGTTTTATTGACATATACCTTCTTAGATTCGACTTTCCTTTTCAGACGAGCTCCTCGGTCCACCAAGCTTATGCTTCCGTGCTCCACACTCGTCACAGGCAACTGGAGGTTCTTCTGTGCTTCTGGATTGCCTCTATTTTATTTCTCTCGACGTTTTAAATTAGCACTCCTCACTCACAAACCGTTATGGAACACATTCAAGGTATACTGAAGACTAGTATTGCTAATAGAACACAAACTGGGAAAAGCAAATTCTCTATGGATTTTGCCTCCCCCAAAATCCATAGAACCTACCTTTGTGCAAAGCTCTTTTTCTCTCTCTGGCGTGCACCATAACGTCTTGCTATGTGCATCCCACTAATCGAGAAAAAGAAATTCTTCGTAACTTACGCTAATGTCGTGGGTGATTAGCAGTCACTTCATGAGAAAGTCGGCCTCGGGCTTGCTCTCGAGGTTAGGCTTGACTTTCTTGGGGCCTTCCTCTCTTCGAGACGCTGAACTTGGGCTTCGACAATCTTCTTCCTGGCTTCGAAAACATCAGAACCGATTAACCAAGGTCTCTATCACAGAATTTGGTGAGCAGATCCCGCTGCTGCTATCTCCCATCCTCACTCTTGGGCGTCTTCATCTTCAAGCTAACTCTCTTCTGCGTTTCTTTTCACTGGTTGCCCTTTCCATGCAAGACGAAATGAGTGGTTCCCCTTGCAACGTCACTAGATGAAACCAACGGCTGGATGTAGGAATTCCACACTTATCTATCACATTCGAAGTGCTTAGAAAGTTAAAAAGAGATCTCTATAATGGTTATTCTTTTTTTAGTTTCTCATATTTGGAAACAACACTTGTCTTTCCGTGCTTATGTGTATTTCAGGCGCATAGTGACCCGTCCTAAAAATTACTATTATTACAATAATCATCAACGTGGATGATCAACAAAACATGCCACTCCACTCTGGATGCCTAAGCTAAATTGAGCTTGGTATGATTAATTATGAAGATGCGATTCGACATACTATCCTTGAGAATGATCTATTGAAGGAAGTTTGGCCCAGTGTTCCGACTCATCAGGTCCTGCATAGGGTTGTTTGCAGCCAAGAAACTTCGGTCCGTGACACTGGCATGCCACATTGCGTTCGTGAAAGAGACAAAAGATGGCATGAAATGTTATACTAACAATAGTTGGGGTTCCCCATGCCACAACTAATCTAGTGAAAAAGATGAATCCCTTTTTAATATGCACACGATAGTACTTAATTGAAATACATGTGCTTTAAGTTTTCTTGGGAACCAATAATTGGAGCCCAAAGATCATATGCCAAAGGAAAAAGCAAAAGCAAAAGTTCACAGATGAAATAACGGGTTTGCAGATACAAAACTAGGACGGTATTATTATATTTTTCTCTCTTTCACAACTCTCAACTATGGCCTCAAAAATTTGGGAAGAAAGTTACGCATTTGAGAAGAACCATTGAAGTTGGTTCTTGTGAAAGCACCATTTCTAACTCTTTCCCTCCTCAATTATTACGACAACCATCGGGACACCCCCATTATATAAACTTCAATTGCATTTGTTTTTTTGCCACTAAAGACTTTCCAAATGTAGCCGTCATGGGGGGCTCCAGGTTCTAGTAGGTGAGGTGGTTTGGTTGACTTGGAAAGGTACAGCAACAAGATAGAAGAAGGGATGACCGGCATTCAATCCTTGCAAAGAGAAATTGGGTGATTGCTTCTCAAAGCTACTTCGCCAATGAGCTCCCAGCCAAATGAATATGATGCTCGTAAGTCTGACCTAAGACAGATAATAACACTAGTTCTAGAGGTTTGATCGGCATATCAGCTTACTAATGCACATATCAGCCTATCGGATTTACAGCTTTACCATTTGGGAGAGATGCAGAAATGGGGATTTGTAGCTTCATTCTGGACGTAGTTTTTGTTTTCCATGTTAAGGCTCGTACTTGTTTGAATGTTTACTGTCAACAAAAGGGAAAAGAAGAAATGAACAATGACATCAGCATCCAGAAGACATATTATTTCTGGACTAGATTCAGGGTGGAGAACTAGAGATCCTATACTCAGTACAAAAACATGAAGATTTTCAGGACATAAAAGTACTATTATTATACTGGCCCTAAACAATCATGTCATATAAAACGATATGTTCGTTTTCCGTAATAACGTCAACATTCATCGTCATGGCCTTCCCACTGTGTTGTTTATAGTCTGAAGCCGACTGCCATTTCAATGATAAAGGCACTCTTCTAGAGGAATCGGTCCAATCAGTTTCAAAACTCGTTGCTATAGCCCTGACTCTGTTGACCATTGCCTGAACAGTTTCAAAACATTTTTAGACTCCATTGTTCTCCTCATAAAGCACCTGGTCATGTGAGATTGTTCCTCAATTTACCATGATACTTGCTTGCTAGCCATTTGAAGCATAACTGAGAAAGATATAGAGTTCCATTGCATATGTATACAGGCTTGAGGGTTTTTACTCAAAGCATGCTCCATCTACACTTTGGAAGCGTATACGAGCCAATCAAAGCTCTTAGAACACACTTCTCTCAATTTATTTGGTTCATTCTTAATGAACCTCACTCGTCTCCCTTTTTCCATTGCATAGTTCCCAATGGCTTCTCTAAACTCCTCAGCATTAATAAAACACACCCCCAGCCTGAAGACATGATTCTCCATATCCACGCCAGCATTGAACTCAAGATGTCTGTACTCATTTTGACTTTTCATATTCAAGAACTCTATATTTTAAGCTACACATCTCAATATTCACTAGTGCCTACTACTTCCCTATCCCTCTCCATTGAATCATCACTATCGACACCATCATTTATTAAATTTCTGCTGTATAAATCGCCCAAATCAATAATGGCAAACTCGTCTTATGCAGCACCCTTGCTATAAGAGATTTTTGTAGTCCACATATTTGCATCCCTCACTTGGTGCAAAATGGAAGAAAAATTAACACCAATAGGTTTCCGTGCAAAACAAAATAAGCCATAACAAAATGGTGAAAAAATTCCAAAATACGGACCACGACGTCACCTAGAGACCACAATGGCACCATTTGCAATTACAAAATGTACATATATATATGCATCAATTCTCACGAAAGGAGAGAGAACGCAGAGACACATCATCGCAAACAAGCCAAAGTAACACCAAAGAAAAAAAATACTCCTCGCGTACCATCACTGCCATCGGTCTCACAATTCAACCACGCACGAGCCACTTGATGACAAGTTGCTTCAACAAACGGCAATTGCCTTGACGAAGGGACGATCCATTTAGTTTAATTGGGAAAACTTTTGGGATTGTGAAATTTGGTTTAATTGTTGTGACAATTGTTCAGACAAATTCGGATGCAAATGCCCCTGTCCATTGATGCAGATAATGCCATGCGACACGCACGTGATCGTTGCCAAATGAATATTTGTCCCGCGGGTGAGTTGGAGGGTTAATTGGGACCCCCTCACGAACTTCAGGGACTATTTTTAGACAAACACCCCTAGGGTGAGTTGTTACATGGCTCCGGATTCTATGCAGATTTCACATAAAACATGAAATCTACTTGTGTTCCTTATTTTTTGGAATTTGAAACCTATCATGATTATCTTAGAACCTAGAACTTACCCCATCACACGTTTTAGAGTCTACCCAGGTTCCATCTATATTATTAATTGAATAATTTCAATAAATTATCACCTTTAATGATCTCCACTTGCTATTACAATCCACTTGTTATAATTTATATTTAGACAAATAAAAAATATGAAATATTAACAAAGTAAAAGTTTGAATCATAAAATGGAAGTTCAGATTATTGGTTTCAGATTATACACTCATCATCGGACGCTATGAAATACTGTAAGATCACACTAAAACATAAATCAAGAAAAATACAAAAAACTTGTTACAGGTTCTAAGTTACTATCGAAACAGGTTCCCAATTTTTAGAACATGAAACCTATCAGATATATCTTGGAGCCTGGAACCGGACATGTTTCCATCGATCCGGTTCTCCAGTTTCAGGTTTTACCCTGGAACCATGCTACCTCCTAAACATGCTGATTTTGCAAAAATTGCCTCACTTTTGTTTTTTTTTTTGAAAGATTACCTCACTTCAATGGGTTTTTTTTTGGTTTTGAAATTTTCCCTTAATTCTATATCAAACTCAAAGAATGCAGACATTCCACACATATCTATCACATTCAAAGTACTCAAAAGGTTTTAAAGCAATTTCTGTAATGGTAATTATTTTAGCTTCTCATATAATCGTAATCAACACTTATCTTAGAGTGCTTACGTGTATTTCATCCTTTTGGCGTCAAGCATATAGTGACACGTCCTAAAAATGATTATTATTGCGATAATCATCAGCGTAATCCATGAAATAATCATGCAAATTAATGTGTAGGTCTCCTAGTACTACATAGCGTGATTATCTTGATTGCTCAACAGTTTCATCTCCACAATTGAAGGGGAACCCCATATTGTGAATAAAATATGAATGATCATAACATCCATCACTATCAAAACACCTCTATTAGATCCCCCCCGCCCCAAAAAAAAAAAAAAAACGATGGCCTTATTATAATCTCGTTCCAAGTTAATGAAATACGTGGAAATTTAGGGGCTAATTTGGTAAAGAAGGCATGCCAATTGTTAGGGTATTTGGACAGACTGCCATGCCACGTCGTGTTCGTTAAAGAGAAAAAAGTGGCATGAAATGTGTCTTGAGTTGGGTTGATTGGTAGTATTTGGATGCTAACAAGACATGGGGTGGGAGTCCCTACGCCGCAACTAATTTAGTGAAAAAGACGTACCCTTTTCGGAGGTACATCATAGCACTCGACTGACCCTATACATATACTTCTTGTTTTCTTGAGAACAAATGATTGGAGCCCTAAGATCATGTAGTACTTGGGTACTTACAATACTCGGGAGTCCCATTGCATCGCTAATTTAGTGAAAAAGACCAACCCTTTTTGTAGGTACATGATGTTACTCAATTGACCATGTACATATACTTGTATATTTCTTGAGAACAATATAATTGGAGCCCTAAGACCGGATGCCAGAGGGAAAAAGTGCAAGTGAAAGTTAAAAGATGAAATAAAGGGTTTGCAAATGCAACACTAGAATATTGGGGAGAAAGTTACGTATTTGACGAGAAGCATGGCTGTGGCTTCTTGGTGAAAGCACCTTTTTTAGCTCTTTCCCTCCCCAATTATTACCCCCGTCATGGGACTTAAAGATATTCGATTCCATTTGTTGTTTTGCCACTAAAGAACTTCCAATTGCGGTTGTCATGGGGGCCTCCAAGTGCGGTGGTTTGGTTGACCTGGAAAGGTACAGCAACGGAGAGTAGAAGGAGGGATGATCTAGCATTCAATCCTCGCAACTGCAAATCTGGACTTTCTTTTTGTCCTGTTCCAGTCTGCTACTTTGCCGATGAACTCCCGGTCGAATGAATTTCATGCTCGTATGTCCTACCTAAGACAAATGACAACACCAGTTCTAGAGGTTCGATCAGCCTATTGGCTTAGTAATGCACGTATCATAATGAGTAGATATAGGAAAACGAAATCTCAATGTTTGCATATTTATATCAGATTTAGAGCTTTACTGTGGATTTGTAGCTTCATTGCGGACGTCACTTTTGTTTTCTACATTAAGGCTTGTACTTGTTAGATGTTTATTGTCAAGCAAAAGGAAAGAGAAGATACGAACAAATACATCAACATCCAGAAGACATACTACTTCTGGACTAGATTCAGGGCGGAGAACTAGAGATCCTGAACTCGGGACAAAAACGTGAGGATTCTCAGGACGTAAAAGTACTATTATTATTCTGGCCCAAAGCAATCATGTCATATAAAATAGTATGTTCATTTTCCGTTTTACGGCCGACATTAATTGGCACGGCCTTCCTACTGCATTGTTTATAGTCGGGAACCGATTGCGACTTCAATGATAATGATAAAGGCACTCTTCTAGAGGGATCCGTCCAATCAGCATTTGGTACAGCAGCATGCGAAAGCAAAGTTGTAGAATTGAGATTTTGTGATCACTGCAAAAGAAGACATCTACAGCGACTAGGCAACGAAATGGTGAACACAAAGGGCGACATACATCTTTATCTCACCATTTCATATTTCATGTGTTACAAGGGAGAGGAAGAGGAGTGACGACATAAGAAATGAATCTAAGCTATCACGGAGGTTTCCACAGCAACCTCGCCAGAGTAACCCACTTCAGACTTCACTTCGAATTCCCAAAGATCTGGGATTGCCTCCCTCAAATTGTTGATGTTCTCAAGTGCATAGTCTGCACCTTTTGGCCTGTTAGAGGTGCCAACCTGCAAAAATATTACCGGCAACCCATCAAGGATACATTACAATTTGTTTTAATATCCCTTTACGGATTCTTATTTGGTAAGCAGTTAGTGTGGTGTTTGGTTCACGACTGTTAGCGGAGGACTAAAATAAATTGTTACCCTATTTAATGACTTACCAGCACAGTTCGAAGGACGACCCGCTTCCCAGCCTGTGTTCCTAACACTATTCTTGAAGAAAATCTGCAGTCGTAAATTTGAATGAATAATTGGCAGTCATTGACAGTCAAATTGAACGATGCAGCAGTGGAATTTAGAGAAAATGTCTCACCGTTCTCTGGGGATTGATGTTGGCGTCTCTGAGAGCCCCGCTCGATGGCGTCTTCTGATGGTTTGCGAACAACAGGGATTTTTGGTAATCCTGACCCGGCACCGTGTTTGGAGACATGCCAAATTATGTTGAAAATCTCAGAAACGGAGTCATTGCTTCAGGTTGTGTTCGGCAATCCCACAATCTTGATATCATCTTTGTTAGAAATTAAACCAAATTTGTTGATACTTGTTTCTTTTTTTTTTTTTTTTTTTGATAACCCAGGGAACCCCCGCACGGCCGACAGCCGGAGAGTAAACCCTGGAGGTGACACGTGCTAGCCACCACACACGTGCCACCGGTTAAGTCACCCTGCGGCGCCCGGGATTCGAACACTCAACCTTTTGCGAGAGGAAGAGTGCGCGCTCCAGCAGCGCCACCCAGGCGGGTGGTATTGTTTCTTTTTTTTAGTTTGTTCGTATTTCCATATTTTGATTTTTCGTGTTTTTTTTAGGTGCTAATTATAGTTTGAGTATGAAAGAGGAAAGTTCCCTAAGTCAATTAGATTTCCTATTTTGAATAGGTTTCCTAATTAGAATAGGTTTCCTAGAAAGATGTTTCTTATTTTGAATCAAACCATGACCTATATATAGTCTATTTCTCTTGTAATTGAGATATGCAATACAAAGGTGCGAATTGCGATTGTTTCATTTTCAAAAAATTTCTTCCATCAAATCAAGTTGTTGCCGCGTCTCTGACGCTTAACAAATTTGTATCAGAGCTTATGGTTCGTGATCATGGCTTCAACGAACAATCAACTTCCTCTTCAATACCCCCGTCTTACCAAAGAAAATTATGGTAACTGGGCTGTTAGAATGAAAGCTCTACTTGACGCCTACGGTGTGTGGGAACTTGTTAACACTGGCAATGATGAGCCAGAGGATGAAGCCACGTTAAACCAAAACCAGAGGAATGCCTTGGAGAAGGTTCGATTGAAAGATCAATATGCCCTGTCAATCATCTATCAAACATTAGATGATTCCATGTTCGAAAAAGTTTCGAATGCCACTACCGCCAAAGAGGCATAGGAGATTCTTCAAAATACACATCAATGAGTTCAGAGAGTTAAGAAGATTCGCCTTCAAACCTTGAGAGGCGAATTCGAGGTAATTCATGTGAAAGAATCCGAATCGATTGTTGATTATTTCACGAGGATTTTGGCAATTGTTAATCAGATGAAAAGAAACGGAGAAGACGTTTCCGATGTTCGTGTTGTTGAGAAAATACTTCGGTCCTTAGACAAGAAGTATGATTATATTGCGGTTGCAATTGAAGAATCCAAAGACTTGGATGCCATGACGATTGATGAACTTATGGGTTTATTACAAGCCCATGAAGAAAGGTATAGAAAGAAAAAGATTGAACCGGTGGAGAAAGTTCTCCAAACACAATTGACCATTCGAGATGAGAAGGAGCAAAGAAGAGATCCTGTACAAATCGTGGGACAAGTCAAGATCGTGATCGAGGTCGTGGCCGAAGTCACTTTCGAGGAAGAGGTCGTGGACGAAGCAGAGGAGATCCTGCTTAAAGTGATGGAGGATATCAGTACCAAAGAGGTGTTCGTGGAAGAGGAAAGAACTCGACAAACCAATGGTATGATAAATCTAAAATCCGATGTTATCATTGCAATAAACTTGGCCATTATGCTTCTAACTGCTGGAACAAAGAAAGTAGCAGAGCAGACGAAAAGGGGAATTTGGTGAATGATGCTGATCAAGTTCTCTTATTAGCATTCAAAGAATATAAAGAAGGTCAAAGCGATACGTGGTATTTGGATACCGGCGCAAGCAATCACATGTGCGGGAGAAATGATATGTTTGCCGAGTTAAATGAGACAATTAAAGGGACTGTCTCATTCGGTGATAACTCTAAAATTCTTGTTGAAGGAAAAGGTACAATTTTGATTCGCTTAAAGAATGGTGTACGTCAATTTATTACCAATGTTTGTTATATTCCAAAAATTTCAAGTAATATCTTGAGTTTGGGACAACTTCTGGAGAAAGGTTATACTATTTATATGAAAGATCTTAATCTTATGTTGAGAGATCGAAATAATAAATTGATTGCAAATGTGAAGATGTCGAAGAACAGGATGTTTATTCTCAATATAAAGAGTGAGATGTCTCGATGTCTAAAGGCATGCATAGATGATCCTTCATGGTTGTGACATTTGAGGTTCGGCCATCTCAATTTTGGCGAACTCAATTTGCTTTCTTGCAAGAAGATGGTTTATGGCTTACCACGTATTGATCATCCCAATCAATTATGTGAAGGGTGTGTTATTGGTAAGCATTCCAGAATTAGCTTTCCAAAAGAGGCAACTTATCGAGCAAAAAAGTCACTTGAGTTGTTTCATTTTGATTTATGTGGCTCGATCAATCCTCACTTATATGGTAATCATCGATATTTTGTTACTTTTATTGATGATTTTACTCGGAAAACTTGGGTGTATTTTTTGAAAGAAAAGACAGAAGTATTTGATACTTCCAAAAAATTCAAGAACCTGGTTGAAAAGGAAAGCGGCTATTTTATCAAGGCTTTAAGGACTGATCGTGGTGGAGAATTTACCTCATTCTTATTCAACAAATTCTGTGAAAATCATGGTATTCGGCGTTTCTTGACGGCCTCGTATTCTCCTCAGCAAAACGGTGTGGTTGAACAGAAAAATAGAACTATTCTTGATATGGTTCGAAGCATGTTGAAGAGCAAAAATTTGTCCAAAGAACTTTGGGCTGAAGCTGTTTCATATGCCGTCTATCTTCAAAATAGATGTCCCGCATATGAACTTAAAGGCATAACTCCACAAGAGGCATGGACCGGGAGAACACAAAGTGTTTCGCACTTAAGAATTTTCGGGAGTATTGCCTATGCTTATGTCCCGGACCAAAAAAGATCGAAATTTGAAGACAAGAGCAAAAGGCTCATCTTTATCGGGTATGACTCATCATCCAAAGCCTATCGATTATTTGACCCTAATACTTTGAAAGTGTATGTAAGTAGAGATGTCAAGTTCGATGAAGATAGAATGTGGGAAGAAAATCTAAAAAAAGAAGCAAATGTTCGTGGTGATTCCGATCAAACAGAGTTGAAGGATCAACCTTCACCTTCTTCTCCAACATCTTCTTCAAGTTCATCAACACCATCATCTTCAAAGAGTGTCGATGAACCGCTAGTGCCAAAATCAAGAAGATTGTCTGAAATTTACGAAGCTACCGAAGAGCTTCATCTTATATGTCTTCTTGCAGATTATGAACCACTTACTTATGATGATGCGGCCAAAGAAGAAAAGTGGAAAAAAGCCATGAATGAAGAAATTGAAGCCATCGGGAAAAATCAAACATGGGAGCTTGCTAATCTTCCGAAGGACAAGAAATCAATTGGTGTTAAATGGGTATAGAAGGCCAAGAAGAATGAGAAAGGTGAAGTGACAAGGTACAAAGCTAGATTAGTTGCGAAAGAGTACAAGCAAAAAGCCGGAATTGACTATGATGAAGTTTTTGCCCTTATCATCCGCATGGAAACTATTAGATTAAAAATTTCTATTGCTGCTCAAAATAATTGGTGGATTTATCAAATGGATGTCAAATCAACATTTTTGAATGGCATCCTTGAAGAAGAAATTTATGTTGAACAACTCAAGGGGTTTGTTGTGAAAGGTCATGAAGACAAAGTGCTGAGGTTGAAGAAAGCTTTATATGGGCTTAAACAAGCACCGAGAGCATGGAATTCCAGAATTGATGCATATTTCAAGGCGAATAAATTCTCTTAATGTCCATACGAGCATGCACTCTATTTGAAGTAAGAAAAAGGTGATATTTTGCTCGCCTGTTTATATGTTGATGATCTTGTTTTTACAGGAAATAATTCAGCGATGATTGGTGCTTTTAAGGCATCGATGGTGAAAGAATTTGAGATGATTGATAATGGCCTCATGAATTATTTTCTTGGTATCGAAGTAAAACAAAGTGCCGATGGGATTTTTATTTCCCAAAAAGGATATGCAGAAAATATCCTTGAAAAATTCAACATGAAGAACTGTATGCCGGTTAATACACCAATGGAGTGTGGAACCAAGCTTTCGAAGTTTGATGATGGTGCCGATGTTGATTCGACATACTATAGAAGCTTGATTGGGAGTTTGAGATACTTGACATGCACGAGACCAGATATTATGTATAATGTTGGAATTGTGAGTCGATATATGGAAAAACCGAAATCATCTCATCTTAAAGCTGCAAAGAGAATACTTCGATATATCAAAAGTACTATTTCTCATGGCTTACATTATTATTGCTTTAAATCTTTCAAACTTAGAGCTTATTCGGATAGTGATTATGGTAGAGATATCGATGATCGAAAAAGCACCACATGATTTGTATTTTTCTTGTGCGACACTGCTTTCACATGGTCATCAAAGAAGCAATCAAGTGTTACTTTGTCGACATGTGAAGCTGAATATGTAGCTGCATCTTCATGTGTTTGTCATGCAATATGGTTGAGAAGACTACTCAAAGATGTTCTTATGGAGCAGAAGAAAGCAACAGAGATTTTTGTTGATAATGTTTCTGCTATTGCTTTGGCAAAAAATCCAGTTTTTCATGAACGAAGTAAACATATCGATGTTCGATATCACTTCATCCGAGAACAGGTTAAAGAGAATGAAGTTGAAGTATTGCATGTGAAGACTGGAGATCAAGTAGCAGATATTTTTACTAAACCTCTCAAGATCGATGCTTTTCGAAAATTCAAGAGCCTGCTTGGAATAATCGATGGAAGAGAATTTGATTTAAGGGGGAGTGTTATAAATTAAATCAAATTTGTTGATACTTGTTTCTTTTTTTGAGTATGTTCGTATTTCCATATTTTGATTTTTCGTGTTTTTTTTAGGTGCTAATTATAGTTTGAGCACGAAAGAGGAAAGTTCCCTAAGTCAATTAAATTTCTTATTTTGAATAGGTTTCCTAATTAGAATAGGTTTCCTAGAAAGAGGTTTCCTATTTTGAATCAAACCATGGCCTATATATAGTCTATTTTTCTTGTAATTAAGATATGCAATACAAAGGCGCGAATTGCGATTGTTTCATCTTCAAAAAATTTCTTCCATCAAATCAAGTTGTTGCTGCGTTTCTGACGCTCAACAATCTTCATCATCGGATATAGCATTCTTGAGAACACAATTCAGTCTCTCAATTAAATAATGCCACAATTCAGTGTCTCAATCTAATAATGTCATTGAAACATTCTTCATGTCCGAGCCTACTTCGTTAGCTCTCCATTACTAACTTAAAATCATATACCCAGTTGCCATTGTAGTTTTCTAAACCAACTTTTGAAGTTCCAACCCGTTGGGATGCAGCATGAAGTTCTGATAAAAGATGCCTCAAGCAAAATTTTTTGTTTTGCTTTAGGTATTAGATTTGCCAATGCTTGTAACAATCCTTTTAGTTTATTAGACAAGCCAGTCTAGTACTTTGAATGTTTCTTGCCCCTCTACTACCCATGCAAAGGATATATCAAGTTATTGTCATCTATACCTTTGTATCCTGATGACACACGACAACTATCAAACCTTACAAAGCACCTACATCTTTTTAGAAAGTCCATCCTTAATGCATCTAGAAAAATGTGGACTCTAAACTGGAGTTACTCCTGACATGTCTCAGTCTTGATTACACATATATGGATCTCAGGTTGGCATTAACAAGTGCTTGGCAATAGCTATCCAAAATTGCTCATCCTCCTTCCCTATGATCATACTTGTTGTTGTTGTCATGTCTCTATGAATCATTGCCTTGACAATTCCAAAACATTCTTAGACTCTATTGTTCTCTTCATAAATCACCTGGCCACGTGAGATTGCTCCTCAATCTATCATGGTACTTGCTTGCTGGCCATTTAATGCTTATCTGAGGAACATATAGAGTTATGTTAGATGTGTACAAGTTTGAATGTTTTGACTTGTAAAGTACGCTCCGTATACACTTTGGAAGCATATATGAGCCAATCAGAGCTCTTAGACCACACTGCTCTCAACATTATTGGTTCATTCTTAATGAACCTCACTTGTGACATTCTGAAATTTTACCAACTTCAGATTTATGAAATAGATTATTTTATTGTCGCGAATGTTGCGACCTAAAAAATTTTCATTTTTCGGGCTAATGGATTATTAAGACTAAGCTTAACTCGAGCCCTCCCAAGCCCTACCAATTCGCAACTTAGGGTTTAAGTTTTTAACATGCAAATGTCTTCATGCTTGGAGTCGCCACTAATCATTTTGCGGTAGGTCGATTAGAAACCTAAATAAAACATAAGGAGATATGTTTTATTCCTACGAACCACAGATTCTAAGCTCGGGGACTTGATTACGCTAGATCTAGTCTAACGCCCTTTCGGTACCTTTTCTTTTCAAAAATATTTTAGCATGCAGTTTGGATCCATTTTAACTTAATTACTAGCATGTGAGGTGTTCATGCGGGTGCGCAAACCACCAATTTAACACCCAGGAAAGCATTAAATAAATTGCAAGTTTGGAAGAATTACTTACCTGGAAGCAACGCAATCCTCTGCATTGTTAGCTAGAAAATCACATTAACATCCTAATATGATTTCTAATTAACAAGCAATTCACTCAATTTCTCTTTTGATTTTCACTTATTTAAATGAAATCTAATCTATATGCAATGACGTGCAAAAATGACATGCAATTAATGCAACCTAGCATGCAAACTATATGTCATGTGACGACGTGACCTAATTCTAATGGCAGGCAAATGATTTATTTTTGGTATTTTCTAATGAAATTCGGAATAAAATTATGCCTAAAATAACATGCAACCTATGATGACTTAACATATCCTAACATGACTTATTTTTGGGATTTTTGTTAAAATTCGAAATAATAAATTACTTAAATTAAGAATGCAATCTATCATAATCTACCATAAAGCAATTCATTCTTTTTTTGGGGTTTTCATGAAAATTCGGAATTAAAAAATAACCTAAATAATCTAATAAGATTAGAATATTGCTTAATTTAAACTAGGAAATAGATTATCTCAAGTCCTAATTTAAATTAAATAATTACTCTATCTTCTAGATACATTTAGGGTTCCCTAAACATGCAAAACTCAAATTCAAATCCTAACTGATATTTTTTGAATTTTCTGTTTAAAGGAAAGCAAATAATAAAAGGAGACAAGGATATCAACCACATTCAAATCGTCCACGCGATCCGCCAAATTGGTTTCAAACTCGGATTAGGCACAAAAATCGAACTATCGGTCATATCTATAGGGTTATAGATATTGACGGAAAGTTGATCGTTTAAATTTGGAAAGCAGATAAAGATCATTATCGTATCCAAGTGATTATGGATAGGATAATAATTTTCCGTATCGCCGCGTATCGTACCTTAGGAATAAGGTCAGATAGTCGTCCAGATACGTTGCTAAATTAGGAACGATTCCTAATTTTGAATATTTTCAAATATTGCGGATATATCGAACATTATCCTAAGATATCTAAATATCCACATGATATTCATGAAATATTCAAAACATGCAAATTAGGAAATTAAATATTCTGAAAAATATAGGATAATGTTCAATCACCTAATTTGCAGATAATCTCCAATTTTATCAATTTCGGAGAAACATCTTCTGAATTTTAAAGGAATGAAAATCAGATCTGGACACAGATACTGATCAGATTGTGAAAATTCCTTTTGAAAATCCAAATGACCTCCGATTTTGATGAAATTAATATCAATGGAAAGATCTCGATCTCAGTATGAACTTTCATGAAAAAAACTTTTTCAGATTTCGAACACACAAATTTATGAAAATTGAAGAACACACGAAGGTCAATCTGGAACTGATCTGTTATCAGATTCATGCATATATGACGTTGCAGATCGTATCATGTTAACACGCTTGGAATTTTATGAAAATTTCATGGTGAACAGACAAAGGTGTGATCTACAATTTTCGTGAAGAAAGTTTTTTCAAAAAATGATCATTGAAAATCATAAAAATCACGGAACAACACAACATCAGTCATAACATTATCAGAACAGACTTCAACATCATATTCCAGATTTTGATCCTAACTTCCGAAATAGTTTTGACATAGCAAATCAGGTCCGATTGAGGCATATGATATATCAAATCAAAGCTTAAGACGTGCTTTACGATTCTCTAGTTCATCACTTCACAAGATTTTGACATTAACGAGCTGAAATCGGCATCTCAAGCATACTGGTTTCTATGTACACGATTTTACAGAACAAAGTCCAAGTGCACTTACCTTGTTTAACGATGCTCCAGCACGAAATCGAGCGATCCGGCCTCCGTATTCAGATCAAAAACAACACGGAAAAGTCTCGGAAAGCTCGGCTGACCACAGTGATGTGAAAACGCCAAGGAGTGTTGCCGCAAGTTCTGGATCGCCGGAGGAAGTCGCCGATCAGTCGGTTCAGCCGCTTAAACCGGCTGATCACATCATCGGCAGCAGCGTTAGCGGAAGGCAGCGACGTCGGTGGGCGGTTGAGGCGCGACGACGGCGGTGCGGCGGCGTGCGGCGTGCCCTCGGTGGTGGTGCGCGACGTCACTTTCTCTCTCACACTTGCCTTTCTCTAAAAATCAGATCTGAATTATGTATTGTCCCCTCAAAATTCTGACCTAAACATGCTTATATAATACTAACCTAGGTCAATTAGATGGGCTCTCTAGTCCTAATGGGCTTAGGCTTGGGCTTAGGCTTTAATCTAATTTAAATGGGCTGAATTAATTAAGGATAATGGGCTGAATTAAGCTCAAATTAAAACAACCGAGCCCGTTTGACTTGTAATTCCCGGCCCTTGCATTCCAAGCGAACCGAGTCCCATTCGATGAAATTTAAGCTCGTTCGCCATCACCGGTCCGATGCAAAATGCGACTAAATTAAAATGAACATAAACTATATGTTATGCAATTTAAATATTTTTGTTTAAGGGTTAAAAATTAATCCCTAATTTTCTATGCAAATTACGACTAAATGATTAGTAAAATTTAGGTGTCAACAACTGCCCCTTTTTGAAGGTGAGCTCGCAGAGGTTGCATTCAAAGACTAAATGATACCTAAATTTCAACTATGCAAATGCAATGAATATTGTTTTTGTCGGGATTATGAATCCCATTTTTTAAAATGTAATAAGAAATGATGCATGCTGACATGAATGGAAAACATACCTGGAATTGCTTACCTGATGTCGCGAGAAAATGCAATTCGAGGCATGACTCTGACTTGTATGTTGTTCGGCAAATGTCTGGGCTCAGTCCCATAGGTTTTGCCTGATACACTGTTGATGAACTTTGGTGATCTGCAATTAAGTCAAAACACACGAAGAATGCTCGACGTATCCAATCATCATCTGGATTCGCGAGAGCAGTTTGTAGCGAAAAAAAATGTAAAAACGTTCCGACCTTTACAAACTACCTATACATCTCCATAGGTATTTGTAAAGATTTAGCCGCTGCGCCTATATCTTTGACTCATAGGTGCGTCACGGGGGAACTCAAGAGGATATTCCGATCCTTATGAGATACCTATACATCTCCATAGATACTCATAAGGATTTAGCCGCTTCACCTATACATCTCCATAAGTGAACTACGGGGGAACACCTGAGGTTGAGGAATATTCCGACCTTTATGAGATACCTATACATCTCCATAGGTACTCATAAAGATTTAGCCGTTTCATCTATACATCTCCATAGGTGAATCACGGGGGAACTTTTGAAGTTAAGAGGATATTCCGACCTTTACATATACCTGCTCATATGCAAAGATTTGGCCGCCTCACTTATACCTACTCATAAGTGAACTGCGGGGGAATACCTAGAGTTGAGAGAATATTCCGACCTTTACATATACTTGCTCATATGCAAAGATTTGGCCGCTTCACCTATACCTGCTCATAGGTGAGTAGCGGGGGAATACCTGAGATTGGGGAGAATATTTCGACCTTTATAAGATACCTATACATCTCCATAGGTACTTGTAAAGATTTAGCCGTTTCACCTATACATCTCCATAGGTGAGTCACGGGGGAATCTTCTTGAGATTGTGTAAAAATTTGTGATTTGGTGAACAAAGGGGCTAGCCCGAATGTTCGAGGGTTTCTTGACAAAGTACCTGGACATCATTGGAGGTACCTGAAAATGGCTTGATCAATAGACACCTGAACATCATCAAAGGCATCTAGAGATCGCAACAAAAAGATCAAATATGGGACCTGACGATTGCTCAAACATGTTGAGAATACCTAGATAGTCATAGACATCCAAGGGATAGAGATATACTTACCTGGTGATATCTCCGACTTTTGAGGGTGTGTCTCCTGCTAGACACGGTTTTAAGCAACATGTAATATGCATTCGCATTATCAAGAACACATATACACACGCACTATGATTTCAACTGGTTTTTCATGCACGATGGTTTCGTCAAATCGGCATTACAAACTTCGCTGGGGATAAATCATGACAAGACAATCCGAATTCACAAGCGGGTATCTTGAAAATGTCGAATGAGGGACTTTCAGTCCGAAAGGTCTTTCACTCATTCTCATTGAAAAAAACTGATTTATGAGAATCTCTCTATCTCACCATCATCATGTGGACAAGGGTCCGAGTATTCTCGCAAGCGGTACGACCTTACCAATATGAGAGGTCTTTGCTAGGAATGTAACATGGCTTGGTCAATGGCTTAGCAAAAGGGACTCTTCGAGTCAAGGCTATTGAAAGAATATCCTTCGTAATCGTCTCCGGGCTTACAAGTCAAGAACCCTGCAAAATGAGATAGAAACGGACTTGCTCGCACTTCTTCGAGCTAAGCTTATAAGCATTTGAAACACTACGTTAGTTCAAGTGCCCTAATCTGAAGAGACTTTGTAAGGGATGTAACGTAGGCTAGGCTCATGGGTTGAGAAATGAATGGATCATTAGGCTCAAAATGTGTATAATTGGGGTGAATAAGTTGGTGATCATCTTGGCATTGTCACCAGTCTTCTTCTTCACCAGGGATTATCTTCTCGGTAGATGTTCCATTAGCTTCGAGAGTTCATCACTTGATTCCTTTGAGACATGTAGAATTACTGCTCTACTGGGGATGATTTTGATATGTCATATTCTGACACATTTTTTGTTGGGCATTGGCCTTGCTTTTATCAGGCACACTGCTTTTTCTTGCCCTTCCTTCTCTTTTTTTTTTTTTTTTTTTTTGACATTTAATACATGTTGCTTACAACGTAAACACTGGCCAGCTAATTTGACTGATTGACTTGCTGCTTGAACTCAGAAGCTCCTTGTCTTTTGTCTTCTATCGACACTTCGGATATGCTGTGTAGACAATGACGACTTTTGCCTTGCCCCAGTGTAGGCGATGATCACCAACTGGGTTTAAGAAATGAAATTGTAGGCTCAATTGGGCTTAGCAAAGGATAAAATGTGTATATGATAGAGAAAGAAATGCTCTTCGTCATCTTAAGGCACTTGAACTTTCGTGTGAATTCATCTGAAAAAGCAACACTCGAAGATTGATGCAAGTGAGAGCAAGAAAATTTCAATTCATTTTTCACATTATGATATTGATTTACCTCCAGTTTGCCCCAATGTGGGGTGGTTCTTGACAGGGGTAATTTGAATGAATTTCTCCAAGTGTTTAGGCTCAAAGTGGTGAAACAATGGATAAACTGTAGTGTTTGAGATAGAGAAATGAAATGCCTCTTGTCATTTCGGTCGTCGTACCTTTTGCGAGATAACTCTTTACCTTGCAGACATGGAATTTTTTCAACTCAACTCACTGGGGATTAATGCATGGGACTGTGTATAGGATATGGCTTGCCTTTCATCATCCCAATGTACCTCATTCAACACATTCAATTTATTCCACGTGAGTTATCAGATTGTCTAAATAGACTTCTCCTTTGAAGCTAATGATACAGACCGACAAAACCATGCAGAAATTAAAGCCAATGCAAACATCATAGCTTGAAATTGATCGAAATCATTTATTCATTAATGAAATGTTTGCAATTCTGAAGTATAAAACCAAACACTGGAAAACTTTTGCTGCAGAATGTCAGGTTTTATCAAGGATAATACATCTTTACAGCATCAGAATTAACAGGGTTGGAGGACTCACGACCATCCATTTCTGCGAGAATCAGGGCACCTCCGGGAAGTACCTTCTTAACCACATATGGACCGATGTAGTTTGGAGCAAACTTTCCTCCGGGAACGGGGAAAATTGGCTGCACCTTCCTTAGGACTAGATCATTTACCTCGAAGTTTCTTGCACGTACCTTTTGGTTGAAGAACCTAGCTATCCTCTGGTGATAGGTTTGACCGTGGCAAATGGCTCTCAACCGCTTTTCATCAATCAGGTTTAACTGCTCAAGCCTTTGTCGCATCCATTCCGCTTCAGACAACTCTACCTGGGATAAAACTCGCAAGGAAGGGATTTCTACTTCAACAGGCAAGATTGCTTCCATGCCATACACTAGGGAAAAAGGGGTCGCACCGACAGAGGTTCGAATGGAAGTTCGATATGCCGTTAGTGCAAATGGCAATCTCTCATGCCAGTCACGATAATTTTCAGCTGTTTTGGCCAGGATCTTCTTGATGTTCTTGTTAGCGGCTTCAACTGCTCCATTCATTTGTGGACGATAGGGAGACGAATTCAGATGCCGGATCTTAAACTCACTGAACAACTGATCCATGAACTTGTTGTTCAAATTCGTCCCATTATCAGTGACAATAGCCTCGGGGACACCATAACGAGCGATTATGTCTCGCCTGATGAATCTTACAACATTCTTCGCAGTAACGTTGGTGTAAGACGCGGCTTCAATCCACTTGGAGAAATAATCAATCGCAACCAAGATGAAATGGTGTCCATTCGATGCCTTGGGATTGATTGGGCCAATCACATCGATGCCCCACATTGAAAAAGGCCATGGCTCGGATAACTGATGTAACTCTGTGGGGGGAACATTTATTTTATCCCTATAAACCTGACAGCGATGGCATCTTCGAACATGTTGGATACAGTCACTTTCAAGACTGAGCCAATAATATCCCAATCTCATGATTTTCTTAGCTAGCATATGGCCATTCATGTGTGGACCACATATCCCCTCGTGTACTTCTTGCATGATTCTGGTAGCTTCAGCTGCTTCTACACACCTCAACAGGATCGAATCATAAGATCTTTTGTATAGCTTTTCACCACTGACAAAGAATTTTGAAGCCATTTTCATTATGTACTTCCTGTCAGCCGGAGTGCTTCATTTAGGAAACTCTTGTCTCTGGATATAATTCATGATGTCGTAATACCATGGCTTCTCGTCCGGTTCTCCGGTCACAACCATACAGTAGGCCGGCTTTGTTAGGACTTCGATCTTCAAGGGTTCTACCTCTATTCCACCAGTCACTTGCAGCATGGATGATAACGTCGCTAGTGCATCAGCGAACTGATTATGGGATCTCGACAAGTACTCAAAGGAGATGTCTTCGAATTCCTCTATGATTTCTTCGAGGTATTCATGGTACGGCACTAGTTTGGTGTCTCTCGTCTTCCATTCTCCTACAGTTTGGAGAATAATCAAAGCGGAATCACCAAACACTTTCAATTTGGTTATCCCCATTTCCACTGCGGCTTGAAGTCCGAGGATGCATGCTTCGTACTCGGCTATGTTGTTGGTACACGGGAACACCAACTTTGCTGCTACTGGATAATGTTGCCCATCTGGGGATATTAGGACAGCCCCAGTGCTGGAACCATACAAGTTCACGGCTCCATCGAAAAACATGGTCCATGTGTCTTCCTTTATTACCAGAATACGGTCTTCTAGGGAATATCTATCATCATCCGAGGTTTTGGGATTCTCGGCTAACACATCGGCGATTACTCGGCCTTTAACTGACTTCTGTGACATCATCTGGACATCAAACTTTGAAATTAAGATCTGCCATTTGGCTAACTTCCCTACCAAAGCCGGTTGATCAAGTAAATACTTGATGGGATCATTTTTAGTCACCAGGAGAGTCTGGTGATGCAGTGTATACTGTCTCAGCCTATGGAGCACCCATACTAGTGCAGCACAAGTCTTCTCGGCTTCAGGGTAATTCAACTCCGAGATGGTGAATTTCTTACTCAAGTAATAAATGGCTCGTTCCTTTCCATCTTTAGGACTTTTCTGGGCTAGCATCGCTTCCAGAGACTCGCTATGAATAGTGAGGTAAAGGATCAAAGGCTGGCCCGACATTGGAGGGACTAACACTAGTGGTTTCATCAGGTACTGCTTCAGTTCATTAAACGCTTCCTGACAATTATCGTCCCATTTCACTTGAGCATTCTTCCTTAGAAGTTTGAAGAACGGTTTAACAGTTTCGAAAAGCTGGGAAATGAAACGGGCTATGTAGTTCAATCTACCCAAAAGGCTCCGCACTTCTTTTACGGTCGACGGGGGTTGTAGCTCACATATGGCCTTCACTTTGGAAGGATCAACTTCAATGCCCTTACTGCTTACTACAAATCCGAGTAATTTGCCCGAGGTTGCTCCGAATATGCACTTCGCTGGGTTAAGACGGAGTTTAAACTCACGGAGTCGGTCGAACAATTTCTTCAGGGTGTCAACATGACTCTCTCCGGGTCGAGACTTTGCAATCATGTCATCAACATAAATCTCGATCTCCTTGTGCATCATGTCATGGAAAAGAGTCACCATTGCCCGTTGGTATGTTGCCCCGGCATTTTTGAGACCGAAAGGCATGACCTTATAGTGGAATGTACCCCAAGGAGTGATGAATGCAGTTTTCTCCTTATCACTGTCCTTCATTCTTATCTGATTATAACCCGAGAAACCATCCATGAAGGAGAACTGTTCAAATCTAGCAGTATTGTCTACCAGAACGTCTATGTGCGGTAATGGGAAGTCATCTTTAGGGCTGGCCTTGTTCAGGTCGCGATAGTCGATGCAAACCCGAATTCGGCCATCCTTCTTCATGACTGGCACAATGTTGGCCACCCAGGTTGGATATTGAGTGACTTCGATGAATCCCACTTTCAAAAGCTTCACGACCTCCTCTTCTATTTTCTTTGATAGCTCAGGTTTGGTTCTTCGTAGCCTCTGCTTCTTGGGCGGCATGCCGGGATTAGTAGGCAAGCCATGCTCTACAATAGAAGGGTCTAAATCCGGCATATCGGCGTATGACCAGGCAAAGATATCCTGGTAATCCTTCAGTAATTGGACTAGGCGTTTGGCTTCACCTTCAAGAAAGGTTGCCCCAATTTTCACCTCCTTGGTTTCTCCGGAATCACTCAGGTTAACAATGATAGTTTGGTCTGATGTAAGGACTTTGGGCCTTTCATGCCGCTCTAGATCGCGCTGAATATCTGAGGAATCATCAAGTTCGTCTATGTCATTAGGATCAAGCTCGGTTGCACATAAATCATGAGATTGTACCGTTCCCATACCCTCACGTGCCACAAGACTAGCCCTGAAACATAAAGTAAGTGATTCAGAAGGACAAACACGGCTAAACATTGCATTTTTTTGTAATTTAAAAAAAAAAAAAAAATTCATTTCGAAAAAATTTTAACACGAGGGAGCATGAAGAAGCCCAGGCCTCAGAATTCTCCTTGGACTATATTTTTCTTTTATCGGTTGGATATCATCACCGGGCTGGTTTGATGTACCTCAACATGCCCTCAAAAAACTGAAAATAACTTGTAATTTCATTGATCATTTCGAAATGAATTACATTTATTGAATGGAAATTGCAACAACCATGTCCTAGAAACGAGAACGGAAAGCAGCACCCGAGATGGGGCAAATCCTAAAAAGCAGTAAAAACTCCCATACAAGGGAGTGTGCGAAAAAGTAAAGGTTTTACTCTTGTGGGCCAGTGCCCATTCTCTCTAACGGTCCTTCTTCGATAACTCCAATGAAGACATCATCGAACAGGGCAGTAATTCCTTCTATTGCATCATCAGAATCTCCTGTCATTTGAGGTGTTGGATCATCCATACCTCCCCATCCGTCGGGGACAATGTCACGGGGATCAACATAGAAACTCGGAGGTGCTGAGTACTTCACATAATAGTCGAACTTGCCACTCGGTTGTCCCAAAGTGTTGATCACCTCCTTCTCTTCATGCATCATTCTTGCAGGGCCTGGGAATGTAGTGCGAATGTGTGGAGGCAACCTACCACGCCCACGTTCTCCATCATTCGGCCCTTCATTGGATTACTGTCTATTCTGCTCAACTCCTTGACCTCGACCTTGACCATATCCACGTCTCTCATTGTTCGGCACAGTTGATCCCTGGTACCCCAATCCAGAAGTACGGGGTCTTTGAGAGGCTTCGACCGGTCGGCGGATACCTTGACCATCTCTGCCAAGGCCTTCGCCCGGGATGAAGCCCTGAGATACCATTACTCTTCCAACCATTACTGCAGCATTTGACACCTCAGGAACTGGCGGCGATGATCCTCTAGACGCATGAATGGTCGATACGAGCTCAAGCGACTAATAGCTCGATTCAATTTTGCAGTCCGGCTCGACATAAGGGATAGCCGTTGCATGATAAATTGGGTGCTCTTCTTCACCATGTACTGTGACTAATTTCCTCTCTACCACGAACTTCACTTTCTGATGTAGACTGGACGGCACAGCTCCAGCAGTATGAATCCATGGACGACCCAGCAGAAAGTTGAATGCAGTGGGAATGTCCATGACTTGAAATAGGACGTTGAACACTGTTGGCCCTATCTGTATGTCGAGGTGGATTTCCCCCATCACTTCTTTCTTCGTTCCATCAAAGGCTCGTACGGAGGTCTTCGCAGCATTTATCCTAGAAGGATCTATCTTGAGGCGGTGTAAAGTTGCCAAAGGACAGATGTTCAAGGCCGAACCGTTATCAATGAGTACCCGAGCTACGTGCGAGGCCTTGTATTTGACAGAAATATACAATGCTTTAGTATGTCCTCTGCCTTCTAGAGGGAATTCCTCATCCGAGAAGGCTATGAGGTCTTTGAGGAGTATGGAACCCACAAATTCCTCCAGTCTCTCATGATCGATCGTCTCAGGCACGTGGACTTCACTTAGCACTTTCATCAGGGCCTTTTGATGTTTGACAGACGTCTGGAGTAGCTCAAGTAGAGAGATTTGCGCGGGCATCTTGCGCAACTGCTCAACTATGTTGTATTCACTAGCCTTGATAACGGCCAGGAATTCTTTAGCTTTTTCATCAGTGACAGGCTTTGCAGGTTGAGCATTTGCTTGGCCAAAGGCACGTCCAGATCTGGTGACTAAGTCAATATCGAGACTGTAGGACCAAGGGACTGCCTTATCATCCGAGTATTCATACGGTTGAGGTATCTCGATCACTATCCCTTCATCAGCTGCGTGCGTGTTTATTATGATCCTTTCATCATCGGTCGCGTCTTCGAGCGGGGGCATGTCTTCAGGTAAGGGATCGAGCTTGTCCTTTTCGGTGTTTAACGTAGCAAACTCTTCATCCCAGTTAATGACGACCTCGGAAATAGTAGAGACGATGCCGGTGTGATCAGCATAAACGATCAACCCAGCCTGTACCATCCCTGAGATTCTTTCTCTCATGATGGCCAAGGAAAGAACTTCATTAGTCGGGTAATAATCAGCTTTCACCAACTCGCCGTAGACCTCAGCAGTGTATACCTTGACGTTCTTGATTCGACCAGCATCGAAACAGAATATGGCATTTACATTGCCCGCGTGATCAGGGAGCGGGTTGTTCTGAACATTCGGCTTAGCAGGTTGGAACGAGAAAGCCTTCGTGTCCAGGAGGTTCTGGATTCGATGCTTGAGGATAGAACAATCGTCGGTTGAGTGTCCAGGTTCGCCCATGTGATAATCGCATTTCTTTGATGGGTCGTAGTTATAAAACTGCTCAGGATTGGGCCGTTTTGGCTCGGCAGAGAGCAAGCCTTTCTTCCGGAGCACTGCCAATACTTGAGACAACAACCCAGGGAGGGGGGTGAATTGCCTCTTATTGTTCCTCCTCTGAAAAGGTTGACGACCCGGATTTTGGTGCTGAGCTTCTGCTATTTGGATTGCCGGGGCTGGGTTAGTATTCCGCCGGGTTGGTTGGTTATAAGTCACATTCACTTCAGCTGCCGGTTCCTTCTCTTTCCTCGCACTAAATTTTTTGGTCGACGAGGACGGCTCGACAAACCACCCATCTTTCAGCCCTATCTCGATCTGTTCGCCTATGGAGATGAGTTGGTTGAAGTTGTCAGCCGGAATGGCCACCATTCGATTACGGTACTCGAACGGGAGAGTCTTGATGAACATCCTCTTCAGCTCACTGTCAATAGGTTCTGGGACAACCTGAGCGGTTAAATTCCTCCATCTGATAGCATAGTCTTTGAAGGACTCAGTCTTTTTCATCTGAGTACGCTCGAGGTCATCGCGGGTTGGAGTGATGTCCGTTATAAACCTGTATTGCTTCAGGAAGGCCTCACTAGCTTCCTTCCAAGTTTTGAGGCCATTTATCTTCTTCATGAGGTACCAGTTCAGAGCAGGGCCGGTCAAGCTCGCTTGGAATGCATGGATCATCAGGAGCTCGTTGTCAACGTACGAGGTCATTTGCACGTGATAGAGCTGCAAGTGGGCTTTTGGGCATGTGGTGCCATTGTACTTGTCAAAGTCTGGCATCTTGAACTTCTTTGGGATTTTGATCTGTGAGTACAGGGACAGATCAATCGAGGGTGAATCCTGTGAACCCTCCAGCTGCTTCACTCTCTCTTCGAGTTTGTTGACTCGTTCATTTGGTTTGTCTTTGTTGACGATGATCTGGACGGGGTCATCTTCCAATTCAGGCATATCGTCATCTTCCTCAAGATCAACATTCTTTCCACCTTTATGCTTTGGAGCTAATGCCTCGAGGGATGTTGGAACGAGGATCGACCGAAGAGTCTTGATTTCAGCGGACATTTGCTGCATTGCGATGACGAGTTGCTTCATCTGGTCTTCCATACCAACAACACGCTCTTGCAAATTGGTTTGATCGGCCATTCTGGCTCTCGACCGTGTACGAATAGGCGATCGTGATCGGTCCGTAATTACCTAATTTGCATGAAATAGGCATACAGAGTGTTAAGCGAAATCGCACACCAATCCATGACATTGGACTAACCGTTCTGAATTGAAAACACCTCTTTATTGAAACGACGAAAATTTTACAACGACTGATGACTCAAAATCAAACTGAATTAAAGACAAATGACTCAATTCCTAAACAAATTTAAAACTGAAACTAAAATGAAAAAAACAACTTCAAGCTTTTTATTTAGCTTGATCTATAGACATATGGGAGGCGACTTCCTTCTTCAACTGCTCATAAGCCCAAGCTATCTTAGATGCCTTTTCTTCAGCTTCATCGGCCTTCCTTTTGAGGCGGTTATTCTCTGAGCGATTGGCGGTCTTGAGAGGCACCTTAGGTATCTTCGGGAGTAACTCCTGCGGGATCTTGTGCCGTCGAATGTATCTGGTCGTGGCGAAATAGGATTTCTGCTCCCCCTTGAGCTCTTCTTCGGGTCGAGCTATCTTTAACACACGGCATTTCTTCCACATCTTCGTGAGTTGAGCTACGGTCCCTTCGTGGTCTTCACCCTCGTCGGAGAAATCGACATGGAGGAGCTCGGGTTGTAACGCCGGAGGGAGCCCTTGGAGAATCTGGTATTGCCGGGATATTCTGGCGGGATAGTATTCAATTGCACCAGTGAAGCCTAAAAGTGGCACCGGTCCAACACCATTACACGTAAGCCGAGCTTCCTCGACATTGAACCAGTTAGCATGCCATTGGAAACCTTGGGGTCTAGCGTTTTTCATGAAAATGATCCATTCGGAATAATGATAGTTAGGTGCATTCGCTTGTTTTTCTTTATAGCTTAAGATGGGATGACTGGAATCACTGAGTTCGGATATTTTGAGTAAATCGCCACATCCCTTTATGTGAGACAAAAACCAAATTTGCAATAGTTCAAGGGGTGCATGAAATGTTTTGTCATCATTTTGCTTGAATTTAGTGAGAGAAATGAAAGTTTCGGCTAGAATGGTGTTGACAAAATTCTTTTCAAGACAGACTTGTTGGACCAACCATGCAATTGACGGATTACATGCATTCTTGCAGTGAGGGAGAATGACGAACCCGAAAAATGCTAGTAGAAAGATTCTGCTCTTCTGAAAAGGTGTGGCTTTTTCAAAAGATTGACTCATGAATGAAAAAGGACATGTTCCACGATTTGCTTTTAAAACTTTTGCCAGTTCATCTTTTCCGACATTCAAAAATTCTGACAACATTAATGTCGAATCAATTCCCAAAGGTGGTGTGATTAACTCCGATCCTAAAGGTTTTCCAATGAGCACACTATACTCTTCCAAAGTCGAGGTAAGTTCATACTTACCGAATATAAAGGTGGATGTCTTAGGGCACCAGAAGTGGGCTAATGCTCGAACGAGACCGGTACGGACTTTGACTTCCAGTAGGGGGAGCAGCCTTCCGATGTAGCCCTCAACTAGCTTGCGGTTGGTCAGACTGAGTAGATTCCACCAGGCACGGAGCTCGTCCTTAGGAGCATCAAGAATCCGGATGTCTGCCCCTCTCATAGTGTATAGACCAAGACGCACGACGGACCTAATGTCATAGACCGACCAAAGAAAAAGGACGAAATGTAAATAGATTGCGAGATAAAGGTTGAAGAAAACTTACTTCACCGGGTAGGGAAATGGCAATCTCATAGACATGCGCATGAAATGTGAGGTTCGATTTCTACCTAGACTCTGGCTTGCAAAATAGAGACGTGAGGATTACCGAGCTAAACCAGTCATGGTGGTGGTTAGGCTGGGATTCCCCTAACTCCGGCTTAGTCAGAGAGCCGACCCGGGTTGCAAAGGGTGCAACCGTGGTGGGTATTCAATGACACCATGAAAGAAAATTTCGGGACCGAGGAGGGCGACCCGTACCACATGATTTTGGTCGGGGTATCCACTACCTCAGTACCATCCTAAACCTATACCGCCCAGGTCCGGCAGCGGGTAGTGTGTGCGGTGTAGTGTAAATGTAAGGCATGCACAGCAGGTTATATCAAACAGCGCTTCGTGCATAAATTAAACCATACATCCGAACACCTCCCTGCAAAACAAGGGTTAACAATCATGCCTCCCCTTATACCTCCCATTCTGCAAGAACATTTAACACCTAAAATGTTAGGGACGTACCTGGGATCCTCGCTGCCAAACAAAAATTATTTTTGAAATGAAAAATTGGCCTAAGTCCACTAAGAGTTTTAACTCTAGTCCCCAGCGGAGTCGCCAAGCTGTCGCGACCTAAAAAATTTTCATTTTTCAGGCTAATGGATTATTAAGACTAAACTTAACTCGGGCCCTCCCAAGCCCTACCAATTCACAACTTAGGGTTTAAGTTCTTAACATGCAAATGTCTTCATGCTTGGAGTCGCCACTAATCGTTTTGTGGTAGGTCGATTAGAAACCTAAATAAAACATAGGGAGATATGTTTTATTCCTACGAACCAGAGATTCTAAGTTCGGGGACTTGATTACGCTAGATCTAGTCTAACGCCCTTTCGGTACCTTTTCTTTTCAAAAATATTTTGGCATGCAGTTTGGATCCATTTCAACTTAATTACTAACATGTGAGGTGTTCATGCAGGTGCGCAAACCACCAATTTAACACCCAGGAAAGCATTAAATAAATTGCAAGTTTGGAAGAATTACTTACCTGGAAGCAACGCAAGCCTCTGCATTGTTAGCTAGAAAATCACATTAACATCCTAATATGATTTCTAATTAACAAGCAATTTACTCAGTTTCTCTTTTGATTTTCACTTATTTAAATGAAATCTAATCTATATGCAATGACGTGCAAAAATGACATGCAATTAATGCAACCTAGCATGCAAACTATATGTCATGCGACGACGTGACCTAATTCTAATGGCAGGCAAATGATTTATTTTTGGTATTTTCTAATGAAATTCGGAATAAAAATATGCCTAAAATAACATGCAACCTATGATGACTTAACATATCCTAACATGACTTATTTTTGGGATTTTTGTTAAAATTCGAAATAATAAATTACTTAAATTAAGAATGCAATCTATCCTAATCTACCATAAAGCAATTCATTCTTTTTTTGGGGTTTTCATGAAAATTCGGAATTAAAAAATAATCTAAATAATCTAATAAGATTAGAATATTGTTTAATTTAAACTAGGAAATAGATTATCTCAAGTCCTAATTTAAATTAAATAATTACTCTATCTTCTAGATACATTTAGGGTTCCCTAAACATGCAAAACTCAAATTCAAATCCTAACTGATATTTTTTGAATTTTCTGTTTAAAGGAAAGCAAATAATAAAAGGAGACAAGGATAGCAACCACATTCAAATCGTCCACGCGATCCGCCAAATTGGTTTCAAACTCGGATTAGGCACAAAAATCGAACTATCGGTCATATCTATAGGGTTATAGATATTGACGGAAAGTTGATCGTTTAAATTTGGAAAGCAGATAAAGATCATTATCGTATCCAAGTGATTATGGATAGGATAATAATTTTCCGTATCGCCGCGTATCGTACCTTAGGAATAAGGTCAGATAGTCGTCCAGATACGTTGCTAAATTAGGAACGATTCCTAATTTTGAATATTTTCAAATATTGCGGATATATCGAACATTATCCTAAGATATCTAAATATCCACATGATATTCATGAAATATTCAAAACATGCAAATTAGAAAATTAAATATTCTGAAAAATATAGGATAATGTTCAATCACCTAATTTGCAGATAATCTCCAACTTTATCAATTTCGGAGAAACATCTTCTGAATTCTAAAGGAATGAAAATCAGATCTGGACACAGATACTGATCAGATTGTGAAAATTCATTTTGAAAATCCAAATGACCTCCGATTTTGATGAACTTAGTATCAATGGAAAGATCTCGATCTCAGTATAAACTTTCATGAAGAAAACTTTTTTAGATTTCGAACACACAAATTTATGAAAATTGAAGAACACACGAAGGTCAATCTGGAACTGATCTGTTATCAGATTCATGCATATATGACGTTGCAGATCGTATCATGCTAACACGCTTGGAATTTTATGAAAATTTCATGGTGAACATACAAAGATGTGATCTACAATTTTCGTGAAGAAAGTTTTTTTAAAAAATGATCATAGAAAATCATAAAAATCACGGAACAGCACAACATCAGTCATAACATTATCAGAACAGACTTCAACATCATATTCCAGATTCTGATCCTAACTTCCGAAATAGTTTTGACATAGCAAATCTGGTCCGATTGAGGCATATGATATATCAAATCAAAGCTTAAGACGTGCTTTACGATTCTCTAATTCATCACTTCACAAGATTTTGACATTAACGAGCTGAAATCGGCATCTCAAGCATACTGGTTTCTATGTACACGATTTTACAGAATAAAGTCCAAGTGCACTTACCTTGTTTAACGATGCTCCGGCACGAAATCGAGCGATCCAACCTCCGTATTCAGATCAAAAACAACACGGAGAAGTCTCGGAAAGCTCAGCCGACCACAGTGATGTGAAAACGCCAAGGAGTGTTGCCGCAAGTTCTAGATCGCCAGAGGAAGTCGCCGATCAGTCGGTTCAGCCGCTTGAACCGGCTGATCACATCATCGGTAGCAGCGTTAGCGGAAGGCAGCGACGTCGGCGGGCGGTTGAGGCGCGACGTCGGCGGGCGGTTGAGGCGCGACGACGGCGGTGCGGCGGCGTGCGGCGTGCCCCCGGTGGTGGTGCGCGACATCACTTTCTCTCTCACACTTGCCTTTCTCTAAAAATCAGATCTGAATTATGTGTTGTTCCCTCAAAATTCTGACCTAAACATGCTTATATAATACTAACCTAGGTCAATTAGATGGGCTCTCTAGTCCTAATGGGCTTAGACTTGGGCTTAGGCCTTAATCTAATTTCTTATTTTATTTAATTCCTAAGCGGGCTGAATTAACTTGGGTTTTAATTTAATTGAACATAATGGGCTGAATTAAGCTCAAATTAAAACGACCAAACCTATTTGACTCGTAATTTTCGGCCCTTGCCTTTCCGAGCGAACCAAGTCCCATTCGATGAAATTAAGCTCGTTCGCCATCACCGATCCGATGCAAAATGCGATTAAATTAAAATGAACCTAAACTATATGTTATGCAATTTAAATATTTTTGTTTAGGGGTTAAAAATTAATCCCTAATTTTCTATGCAAATTACGACTAAATGATTAGTAAAATTTAGGTGTCAACAGGAGTTAAAGGTGCAAATGCAAGAGTTATTGGACAAAGGATTTATTCGTCCATGTGCGTCTCCATGGGGAGCGTTAGCCTTATTTGTGAGAAAGAAAGATGGGTCATTAAGGTTATGTATTGATTACCGGCAGTTAAATCAAGTGACTATTAAAAATAAGTATCCCCTGCTGATGATAGATGACTTATTTGATCAGCTACAAGGGGCTTTGGTATTTTCTAAGATTGATTTAAGGACGGGATACCATCAATTGAGGATTAGAAATGAGGACATACCGAAAATGACATTTAGGATAAGATATGGACATTATGAATTTACAGTAATGCCCTTCGGATTGATAAATGCTCCTGCTGCTTTTATAGATTTAATGAATCGGGTGTTTAAGGAATTTTTAGACCAATTTGTCATAGTCTTCATAGACGACATATTGGTGTACTCGAAGAGCCTAGAGGAGCATGAGTTTCATCTAAGTAAAGTCTTGCAGACTTTAAGAGAGAACGCACCGTATGCTAAATTTAGTAAATCCGAGTTCTGGCTCAATCGAGTAGCATTTCTTGGACACGTGATCTATAGGGAAGGAATCTCAGTAGATCCAATAAAGATTGAGGCTGTCATGAAGTGGCCGAGACCAACAACGGCAACAGAGGTTCGTAGCTTTCTGGGTTTGGTAGGATATTACCGACGTTTCATGGAGGGGTTTTCGGCGATAGCAATACCGTTAACACAATTGTTCAAAAAGGAAATAAGGTTTGAATGGAACGACAAATGTGAAAGGAGTTTTCAGGAATTAAAGCATAGATTAACGACGGCACCGGTGTTAACTATTCCATCAGGACCCGGAGGCTATGAAATTTATAGCGATACGTCATTAAAAGGACTATCGTGTGTGCTCATGCAAAATGGACAGGTAGTGGCCTACGCATCAAGATAGTTAAGATCGCATGACTTGAACTACCTAACGCATGATTTGGAATTAGCCTCAATAGTATTTGCCCTTAAGATTTGGCAACATTATCTGTACGAAGAGAAATTTCAGATATATACAGATCATCAGAGTCTCAAGTATTTGTTTTCTCAAAATGAATTAAATATGAGGTAGCATCGTTGGATGGAATTGCTGAAAGATTACGATTGTGATATTTTATATCACCTCGGAAAGGCCAACTGAGTAGCCGATGCATTGAGTCAAAAGTCAAGCATCGCACACTTGATGGTCAAGGAATAGACCTTGTTAGAAAAAGTGCGAGACTCAGAATTTAGATTGGAAGTAAGTCAAGTCTCGAGCTTGTTTGCCACTTTAAGAATTGAACCAGAAATCCAGACTAAGATTAAGGCTTTACAGTCTACGAATCGAGAAATTCAAAGGATTCTAGAAATAGATGTTACCAAGAGGAAGCCGGACTTTCAAGTATCCGAGGATGGGATCTTGAAGTTCTATGGACGATTGTGTGTGCTTGACGATGCAGAACTTAAGGAAGAAATCTTGGCAGAAGCGCATTGTAGTAATTATAGCATCCACTCCGGTAGTACGAAAATGTATTAGAATTTAAGACAGTATTATTGGTGGAATGGCATGAAGTTAGACATAGCCAGGCATGTGGCTAAGTGTCTGACATGCCAGCAAGCGAAAGCACAACATTGTAAGCCCGGAGGATTGTTGCGACCTTTGAAAATCCCAGAGTGGAAATGAGAATATTTTACTATGGATTTTATAATGGGATTATCAAGGAGCCAAAGAGGCCATGACTCCATTTGGGTGATTGTCGATAGATTGACAAAGTCAACAGACTTCTTGGCCATGCGAAAAGACTTTGCATTAGATCGGTATGCTGAGTTATACGTACAACAGATAATTCATTTACATGAGGTACCAGTGACTATTACCTCATATTGTGATCCTAGGTTTATCGCCAATTTTTGGAAAAGTCTGCAGACGGCGTTAAGATCAAAGTTGCAATTTAGTACAACCTATCATCCACAAACGGATAACCAGTATGAAAGGACGATTCAGATTCTAGAGGATATGCTTTGGGCATGTATGTTGGATTTTCAAGGCAAGTGGGAGGAACAATTGCCTTTAACGGAATTCGTATATAATAATAGTTTTCAGCAGAGTATCGGGATGGCGTCATTTGAAGCGTTGTATGGTAGGGCCTATAGAACGCTTGTATGTTAAGACGAAGTTGGAGAAAGAAGTATAACCGGGCCAGAATTAGTTCAACAGTCGGTTGAGGCGGTTAAGATCATATACGAAAAGCTGAAAACAACTCAAAGCCGTCAAAAGAGTTATGCAGATAGAAGGCGAAGACCTTTGGAATTTCTAGTAGGGAAATCACGTCTTTCTTAAGGTATTGCTCATGAGAGGATTATCCCGATTTGGTAAGAAAGGGAAGTTGAGTCCGAGGTATGTGGAATCCTTTGAGGTGTTGGAAAGAATTGGAAACTTAGCGTATCGCCTTGTGTTACCGCCAAATTTGTCGCAAGTGCATAATGTATTCCACGTATCAATGTTGAGAAAGTACGAACCAGACCCAACTCATGTATTGAATTATGAAGAAATAGAAGTTGACGACAGGGTGTCGTACGTCGAAAGGCCAATCAGGATTGAGAATCGGAAAGAACGAGTTTTGAGGAACAAGACGATCCCGATGATCAAGGTTGTGTGGGAACATCACGGGACAGAAGGTGCGACTTGGGAAAGTGAAGAGCTAATACAACGTCAATACCTCCATTTGTTTAAGTGGTAGGTTGGATTGTAAATTTCGATGACGAAATTTTTGTAAGGGGGGAAGAGTTGTGACATTTTGAAATTTTACCCGCTTGAAATTTATGAAATGGATTATTTTATGAATGTGCTTAGAGTTATATCTCACCTGAAACTGATCATTCTTGGGATACTAACTGTTAGGAAAAGGCTTATTAGGGACTTAAATTCGCGCAACTAAAGAAATTCGATCGTGAATTAACTTTCGACCAAAGAATTGTCGATGTGACATTTTGAGCCAATATAGGTCGATCTGAGGATAGTTAGGGATCGATTCGCCGTTGTCATACGAGTGAATCACGGGTGATTCCGTTTGACCACAAGATGAATTGGTGAATGATCCATAACCTATATCAAATGATCGTGCCTGTCGGAACTAGCGATCGATCCTCGCAATTACATGACAACCGAGGTCGTCACGATCCGAGTAAACTTACACGTGGCCTGATTTAGTATCAGTTACGGGTCAAACATGCGAATTTTTCAAAAGCTACCCATTAGTCTGAGATATGCTCAAGTTACGTTATTTAAAATTTAAGCATTAATTAGAGACCAAGTTGGGCCTTGAAAATTATGAATGTCACGACAGGATATTTGGACGATATTGTTATTAGCTTAGTCAACCTTAGAATTGTCATGATCTTTCAGAAAAATTGAATTTCAGTGAGCAACGGTAAATGACCGTTTTACCCCTGAAACTTTGTTAAGGCCAAGTGTAAACGGAGAATGGCATTTTGGTCATTTCACCCTAATTAGAAATGACAATTTTTGGATAATTTTACCCTTGAATTTGTGTGAAATTTCCATTTTACCCTTGGATATTTTTGGAAAAGATTCGATCTTGACCGTTGAACTCAGAATAGGGATAAATCTCGGCCGTTGATTGAAAAGATAAGAGAGGGGCACGATGGTCATTTTGCAAAAAAATGATTCAATTATTGGTTTTGAAGGCCAATTCTCTCTCTCCCCTCTCTCGGCCAACTCTCTCTCTCTCCCTTCTCCCTCACTGATCGACCGCCTCTCCCCTTTGGCCATGCCGCCGCCGCTTCAGCCACCGTCCGCACGATCGCCACTCGTCCAGCCACAAGCCGCACCACCGCCACCCCCTTCACGCTGCTATCTCTCTCCTTCCCCCTCGACTAAGCTCTCTCTCTCCGTGGCCGTGACCGTAGCCAACTAGCCATAGCTGCCACTGTTGCCGTCTCGTTGATCACCGTTGTAGCCGCCGCACCTTGTCGCCTTGTCGTCCTCCCCTCTCGCCCGAGCTAGCCTAGGATTTCAAGTAAGTAGCATTCTAAACCTTATTTAAGCTATTGGGTATTAACGGACCCGTTTAGATGCGGTTTAGTGTGGATTAGGGGTTGTTTTGGATTAGGGGCCTCAGGGACAAAATCAGAATATTTTGGTGGAAAATTAGAGGCCAAATAAGGGTTGTGATTGGTTGGTTGAATGCTGTAATTTTCTGGTTGGCGCGTGGATTGGGTGATTTGATTCGGCAATTTATTGTGTGAAATTGTCATGTAGTGCCGGGATTGTTATGCCATGGTTTTGTGATGAAAATTGTGACGTTTCGGGACTGATTGGTTGCTGAATCGGCTGCTGGAATTTGACGTGAATATGCTGTTTTTATGCTAATATTAATGGCTGTGATTGTAGGTCGAATGGTGACCTCGCATGCTTGTTGGTTTACGGAATAATTGGTTGAAATGTGGACCCGTTTGTGTGAATATAGGCTGAATTGAATGAGTTGGAAATTGAGCACGTTTGTGTGTAAATTGAGAATGTTCGTACGTGGTTTGAGCGTGTGGATGAGTAAAAGTGTATGTGATATATTATGGAGTGATCGTGAAAGTCCCTGAGGCGTGTACTGTAATGTGGGGAAATGAGCCGTTCTGAGGCATGTACTTCAACGCGGGACGATGCCCGGTATTACCGGAAAACTGCTAACCTGAGGCATGCACTTCAACGCGGGTCGTGCCGTAGGTGAAGGATGTTGAGCCTGAGGCATGCACTGTAACGCGGGCAAGAAACATAGCTTGAGGCGTGTACTGTAACGCGAGCTAGGGAGTGTTGTGAAAATGACATAGTAATTACGGCTATGCCGTAGGTGGAAGATGTTGAGCCTGAAGCGTGTACTGTAACGCGGGCAAGAGACATAGCCTGAGGCGTGTACGATAAAGCGGGCTAAGTGTAGTGGAATTGAGATGGTCGTATGTGGATCGTTGGCAAGTTTAATAAAAATAGTACGGTGGTGCATGAGGCGTGTGTGTGTGAAATGCGGAGTTCGGAAATGCCATGTGTCCTATTTTGTTTTAAGCATGAAAATTTATTTGGAAAGTGCGTATGGTTGGAAATAATTGATTTGAAACTAACCTGCAGGCCGTGTGTAATTAGAGCACAGGTAAGTGAATTTGTGTATATGTGATGTGTTGAATTGAGTATTATGGTGTTTAAATTTGTCTGGAGGTATGTGTTAGCCTAGGTGGGGTTTAGGGTGCTACTTGCTGAGACGTGTTCTCATGGTTGTTTCAACAAAACAATTTCAGAACCCTGGCTTGAGTAATAAACCTTCCACCATCGCCACCGCAACGTTTTGGGATTTTAATGCACACCAACCATAATGTTGTAGGGTATCCGATATACGATAATTTGATCTAGATCAAGCATACTACTGTAGTCTGAGTAGACATAGGGTAACCTCTTTGGCAGGCCCATATCTACACCGCTTGGATGTTTAAGGACGAGAAGGATAAGTTTGGCCCCGTCCGTGGTTTTGATATTCCGTTTGATAGAGTAGGGGATTGGGATCCATTGGCCATACCCCTTCCTGACGGTGAGATGATTAGCCTGAAAACTAGTCTAGCATAGTTCGGATATCAGCCTGCACCTGCAGCACTTGAACCTTTAGTGGTTAAGCCTGATCCGGAACCGGAAGAATCACAGGCAAGGTATGATCCTATGGAAGTAGATCTAGGTGTAATACCAGAGGAGGAACCCAGAGAAGAAGAGCCTGAGTTAGAACTAGAAGAGAAACCCGGAGAAGAAGAGCCAGAAGAAGAGCTAGAGTTAGAATCAGAAGAGGAACCTGAGAACGAGCCAAAGGAAGGGCCAAAAGAGGAGTCTGATGAGGAGGAGCGGATTGAGGTTCCGCTAGAATCGGGTGATAAGGATAACCCGATTGAGATCGAGGTTGATTCAGAGCTCTCCAAGGAGCAGGTGGTTAAGAGAATTCAGACTCGGATTCTGAGGAGTCAGACTTGGAATGAATGCTATCCAGAGGGTGTAGGGGTTAGTTTTAGGGGTTGAGTAAGGGTTTGGAAGTGTCCTGTTTTTGGAGTAGGGTATACCCAAGCTACCAATCCTTTTTGTTTTAGATGGTGTATAGTTTAAAAGTTCGGTGTGCATGTTTATGTTGTGGTTTGTAAATGGTGGATACTGTATATGTTTGAGTCGTTAGTGGATGTCTATTCTCCCTTTTACCCCTGACCAATTATTGTCCGGGTGTTTGTGGCTTTCATTGGTGCTGTATATCTCTGATGTGTTAATTTGGATCGGCGACTTCCTGGGACGTCGCACTAATTCGGCCGAACTCGGGGTGTCGCGTGCTCGTTGAGGTTCGAGGCATGACATCACTTGCTTCCCATATTTCACGGCATAGTTCTCAATAGCTTCTCTAAAACCCCTAGCCTTAATAAAGCACATCCCTAACTCGAAAACATTATTCTCCATATTCACTTCAACATTGAACTCAAGATGTTTATACTCAATTTGACTTCTCATATTCACGAAATCTATATTATTAGCTCAACATATGCATACTCACAACTACCTACTATCCCACTCTATTGGACAATCACGTTGACACTGTCATTTATTAAATTCTTGAAGTCATCCAGGTCAATAATGACAAACTCGTCTTGTTCAGCACCTTTGCTATAAGAGATTCTGTAGTTGACATCTTTGCATCCTTCATTTAGTGCAAAATGGAAGAAAAATTAATGTCAATTTGTTTCCATGCAACACACAATAAATCATAACACCGTAAAAAACCACAACAGAAGATAAATTTTTTTTCCCAAAATAGGGACCATGACGTCACCTAAGGATCACAACGGTATTAGGGGTGAGCATTGTTCCAAAGTAGAACCCGGAACCTTAGAATCGGACATGTAGTTCCAGATTCCAAGGTATGTAAGGTAGATTCCAGATTCCAAAAAATGAGTAACTTGTTTCGACGGATATGTTCTAGGTGTGAGGTAGGTGGAACCTGGAATAAAGTTTTGTGTTTTTCTTTGTCTATGTTTTCGTGTGATCCTGCGATATTCCATGATATCTGATAATGAATGTATAATCTAGAATCACTAGTCTGAGCTTCCATTTTATGATTGAGACTTTTACTTTGTTTTTTTGTTTGTAAGGATAAGACTTTTACTTTGTTAATATTTCATATTTTTCATGTATCTAAATATGAATTGTAATCAATGGATTGTATGAATAAGTGATAGTCATAAAAGGTGATGATTCATTGCAATCATTTAATTAATAATATATATAGAAACTAGGTAGACCTTGAACTGATCCTAAAACCTATGATAGGGTAACTTGTGATAGGGCAGTGTTACGACCCGTCATTTTCGTTGGTTTGAATGGTGTGTGTCTAGATGCATTAAGTCTACATCTATGACTTAACTCGAGATCTCCTATACCCATATCATATCGTGACTTGTAATTTAGGTTTTTTAACCTGTAAGTAATTTTTATCTAGGAGTCGTCATTAATTAATTTGGGATGAGTCGATCAAAAACCTAAGTAAAGTCTCGGGAGAATCACCTTAATCCTACGAACTAGAGATTCTAAGAATTCAATGACTTGATTACGCTAGTTATCTAACTAGTGTTTTTTCGATACCTAATCTTTGTTCAAACATCATTTAAAGGTATTAGTGCAGTTTTCCTATTGACCGTGAATCTTAGGGTTCTTATACTAATCAGGCTAAGGAAATGACAATCAATCTTTGTTCAAATAGCATTTAAAGGTACTAGTGTAGTTTTCCTATTGATTGTAAATTTTAGGGTTCTAATCTTAATCAGGCTAAGAAAATAACAATCAATGCATCGGAATTGCACAAACAAAAGCCTAACATGCCTCTAATTGGCCATATGCAGAGTCGAATTACACATGCAATTCAAAATGTAAGAGAGTGAGAAAAAGCATTTCCAAAACCCAATTTCCATTTTTTGGAATTTTGGAAATTTTAGAATTTTTTAATATTAAAAATAATAATGTTATATCCTTACCAAAAAAAAATAATAATGTTATATTATTATAATAATATAACATATTTTAAAAGGACCTAGGGTCAGATCTCCACATCTGACCCGGGTTAGGACTGGCCTGGGCCCAACACTGGATTAGGACTAAAAAATCCTAAAAAAGAAAACCCATCCCAAAAGTAAATTAAAACTAAACAAGCCCAAGTCAAACCCATTGAAAACCTAAGTCAGCCCAGCCCACGAAATAAAGAAAACCCTAAAGAGTCGGGTCAGACCTCTAGGCTTGACCCGGATTGACTCGTTCCTTAACAGACCCGGCTTCCCCCATGTTCCCCTACCTTCGTGGCCTCACCCTAGTTGCTTGCGGCGTTTCACCTGCCATGGCTGCACGCCGATGCCCAACACTCGAGCCACCGTCACCTCGCCGCCGTGAACCTGTTAGATATAATATATAATTTAGGTTTACCGTTCATTACTATTCATTCTTTCCCCATACAAAGGGACTTGGCCTTGTAGATCTAATTCATTCAAACAAGTAATATACACAAAATTCTCTCATCTCAACTTAGTATCAAAGCACCATTATTACTTGAGGAGCGCCCATCGAGCCTGCCACACTATGGCTACCACGATGCCAACCGCACCAGCCACGTCACCCCAGTTCTTCGATAAGACTGAAGCTTTTCCTCACTGCTTGGCATACTTCCGCTGCTTATTTCGAAAAACCGAGACCATTGGCAGACTCGCCGCCCTCAGACGACCCACATTCTGAAATTTCATCGCCAACAGGCATTGGCACACGCCTACACGCGCCCTACACTAGCGTGGCATGCACCTGACACATGCCCAGCTGACATCATCCGCCATATAATCTGCCACGTCATTTGTTGACCAAACTTTGACCGAACGTTGATCGGTGTTGACCGGTTCAGACAAGACCGGTTCTGTCGATTTTCTAGCCGTTTCGATCATTTCTTGACTGGTTTTCGGTGTTTTCTATACCGATTCTTGAGGTATTTCGACGTCCTGAGTTCGTTTTTGCTGTTATTTTTATCATATATGCTCTCGATATACTAGATTCTAGTGATTCCATAATAGTAAAGTGCATATCATGGATAGAATGGAAGTCTCCATGCCAATTCAGACTATTTTGAATGGCTCTATTTATATTTTATGGTCTCAAGAAATATCAAGTTTCTTGAAATGACGCCGGCTTTGGCGTTATGTCACTGGACAAATTAGGGTACCTACTAGAATTGCTAAAGAAATTGATGATCAATTTGTGGATCGTTTGAATGAATGGGATAGCAAAAATCATCAAATTCTCACATGGTTTCGAAACACTTCGATCCCATCTATTCGACTCCAATTTGGCCTTTTTAATACAACAAAGGAAGCTTGGGATCTTCTTAATCGTCGTTATTTTAGTTCAGATGTTTCCCATCAATATCAATTGTTAGGGACTTTATATCACATGCATCAGGAGCCAAGTCAGTCTATTAATGATATTCTATCATCTATACATGCTATTTGTGATTAGTTGACCCTGTGTGAACCATGCTTGAAAGGGGATAGTAACATTCTCAAAGTTGTTGAACATCGTGATCGTATTCGTGTTATGCAATTTTTTATGGCTCTGAATGATGAGTTTGAACCTATGAGAGCCTCCATTCTACATAGAGATCATTTCCTTCTATTGAGATAGTTATATCAGATTTATTGAATGAGGAGACTCAGCTAACTACCTTGAAAACGCAACATCCTACTGTGCCCGTATTCATGCCTACAGATGCAGTACTTGCCGCTTCGAGTTCTTCCTCCATGCACCGTCCATTTTGCAAACATTATTGCCGACATGGTCATCTAGCATCAAATTGCTATCGGCTACGATCTATGCAACCCACAGGATCGACCACTTAGCCTCGTAGCCAAGGTCCTTCTGTTGGTCCATCTGCCAATGCTGCCACTGTCGAAGCTTCTTCCCATGGATCATCCCATACACTAGTGTCTCTAGAGGATCTTCGCACCATTCTACGAGAATCCGATACCTTTACCCCTCCTATTCCTAGCACTTCTACTATGTCTACTACTCAAGGTATTTCTGATTCTTGGATTTTTGATTCTGCTTCTTGCAATCACATGACATCTAACTCTGCCTTATTTCAGTCTTAATCCTTCGCTTTGCATGCACCTCATATTCTTACTGTCAATAATTCACATATGAGAGTTAGTCATACATGAAACATTTCCACATCTACATTATCTTCAACTAACACATTCATGGTTCCTAAACTCTCACTCATCTTGATCTCTGTCGGCCAATTGTATGAACTTCATTTTGATATTCACTTCTCTTCTCATGGTTGTCATGCGTAGAATCATTAAACAGGATAGACACTTGGGACAGGCCGTAAAGTGGGGCGTCTCTTTGAACTTGTTTCCCTAAATATTCAGACCTCTTTTGCTACTTGTGCTGTCATAGTGTTATCTGAAACTTGGCATTCTAGTTTAGGTCATGCTTCCTTTTCTAGGTTAAGCTCTTTAATTTCGAGTGGTCATTTAGGTTCCGTTGACACTAAACATCTTGATTGTTTGCCTTGTAAGTTGGGAAAACATCATGCTTTATAGTTTCAGACTAGTGATTCCGTGTCTCATGTTCCTGTTGATCTCATTCACTCTGATATATGGGGATATTCTCCCACTCCCACCATGGGTGGCTCTCGCTATTTTGTCATTTTTGTGGATGACCATTTTCGGTATACCTGGTTTTATCTTATGAAAAATCGTTTTGAACTTTCTTGTATTTATCGTGATTTCGTTGCTATGGCTAAAACCCAATTTTCATGGGATATTAAGATTTTTCGTACTGATAATGCTATGGAATATAGAGATACAGAATTTCTTCGGTTTCTTTCTCAAAGTGGTACTATCATTCATTGCTCTTGCCCTGGCACCTCTCAACAAAATAGTAGAGCTGAATGTAAGCATAGGCATATCTTAGATGTTGTACACACTCTGCTCATCTCTACCTCTTGTCCTGAACAATTTTGGGGGGAAGCTTGTCACACTGCTATTTACACTATAAATCGTACTCCATCACCTATTATAGGTCACATCTCTCCTTACGAGCATTTGTATGGTAGTGTCCCAAATTACACTCTTCTAGGTGGTAGTGCTTGTTTTATGCACCTTCATCCACATGAGCGCACAAAATTAGAACCTCGTGCCCATGTATGCTACTTCCTTGGATTTGGCATTGAGCACAAAGTGTGTAGATGTTAGGATCCCACTTCCAATTGTCTTCGTGTGTCCTATAATGTCACTTTTTGGGAACACAAGATGTTCTCTTTTATTCATCCCTTCGACCCCTCTGCTCATGTTCCTTTCTTTACCAATCCTTCCGTGGACTTATTTCCAGAAGATACTACACTTCCGTCTATATCCGACTCTTCCATTCCAGATGTACCTTTCCCTCATCTTGAAGCAGGGCCTTCTGGTGACCCCACTTTGGCCACTTCTGACGTGTTTGCACCTTCCGCGGATTCTCCACCAGCGGTCATTCCTTCCTCCTCTGATCGTCGCCCCACTAGAGTAAGTCAACCCTCTGTTTGGCTTCAGGATTACCATTGTTATTCTACGATAGCTTCCCTTCATGAACCTTGCACATATAAAGAAGCTAGTACTAACCCTCTTTGGCAAAAGGCAATGGCAGGTGAGTTACAAGCTTTAGACAAATCTCATACTTGGGATTTAGTTGCTCTGCCTCCTGGTAAGTCCGCCGTCAGTTGTAAATGGTTGTACAAGATTAAGACAAAAGCAAATGGTACTGTGGACTGCTATAAAGCTCGCATCGTTGCGAAAAGCTTCACTCAGGAATATGGCATTGACTATGAAGAGACTTTTGCTCCTGTTGCACGTCTTACTTCTGTTTGTAGTCTTCTTGCTGTCGCCACTGTTAAGCATTGGCCTACGTTTCATATGGATGTCAAAAATGCATTTTTAAATGGCAATCTCACCAAGGAAGTTTATATGGTACCTTCTCCTGGCTACACTCATTCTTCCCACCAAGTGTGTTGATTACATCGTGCATTATATGGATTGAAACAATCTCCTTGTGTATAGTATTCCAAGTTTAGCTCCACCATGGCATCTCTTGGCTTTAAATCTAGTCCCCACGACCATGCTCTTTTTGTTCGACATACTTGTCATGGGTCTATTCTACTGCTCTTATATGTCGACGATATGGTTATTACTAGAGATGATCGTCCCGGAATTTCACAACTCAAGCATTATCTTAGTCAACAGTTCGAGATGAAGGATCTTGGATAACTTAGTCATTTTTTAGGCTTAGAGGTTACCTCATACACATCCGGTTATTATCTTTCACAAGCCAAATATGCCATCGATCTTCTTTCTCGAGCAGGACTCATGGACACCAAGGTCGTTAAGACCTCTCTTGAGATCAATGCCAAATTTGATGCTGGTGATAGGACTCCTCTCCAAAACCCTACCCTCTATCAACAGCTAGTTAGTAGTCTTATATATCTCATTGTTACTCGCCCTGACATCGCTCATGCTGTTCATATTGTCAACCAGTACATGACAGCGCCTCGTACAACTCACTTTGCTGTAGTTCTTCGTATTCTTCGCTATGTCAAGGGTGCGTTATTTTATGACCTTCACTTTTCTACTCATTCGACATTGGAGTTGACAGCCTATTCAGATGCTGACTGGGGTGGTGACCCTGAAGATCGTCATTCCACTACGGCTTACTGTTTTTTCTTGGGCACTTCACTTATTCCTGGTGTGGCAAGAAAGAAACAATCCACTATTGCTCGTTCTAGTACAGAAGTTGAATATCGAGCTCTTACTGATACCACATCGGAGTTATTATGGTTAGGATGGCTACTGGAAGATATGGGAGTCCGTCATCATAGTGGGACAATCCTTCATTGAGACAATCACAATACTATTCAAATTGCACATAATGATATTTTCTACGAGCGCACCAAACACATTAAGATAGATTGTCACTTCATTCGCTCTCATGTTCTTTGTGGCACTCTACGACTTGTCTTTACTTCATCAACTAATCAGACTGTCGATATCTTCACAAAGACACATCCACCGGGCGCTTCGTAGATCTTCTCTCCAAACTCTAGTTGACTTATTTCAACTCACCTTGAGTTTGCAGGGGATGTTAGATATAATATATAATTTAGGTTTACTGTTCATTCTTTTCCTAACCCGGCATCGCTCTTCCGTCCATGTCGCTACTGGCTCCACTCACCCCAACGTTGAGCCCGACGCCTCCTTGCCCCTTACGGCTTTGATGGAGACAACTAGAGAGAGAGAGAGCTGCCGCTTGTCTCGGTCTGGCCGAGGGCGCCCCTAGCGACGCCTTAGGCTGCTCAGCTGGGCCTCTCGGCCTCGCCTGATGCTTCACCTACCCGCGACTCCCACAGCTGGGCCGATCACTGGCCCCTGCATCGTCTCAGCCGCGACGCCTCATCTTCCTTGGCCGTGTGCTCGCCCGGGCTGTCGCCTCTCTCAAACTCTCTTTCAGCCTTTTAAGGGCTAGTCGGCCATGCCCGACCACCCCTACCGCGGTCGGCCAATCGACGACTGCCAACCCCCAAGCCTATCCGTTTCAGCCGCTGCACTTTCTCTATCTCTGCTCCTTTGTCATTCTGTCCTTCATGGTGACGGAGAAGGCCGTGCTGAGCAACGTTGCTCATTTCTTCAGGCTGGGGGACCTCTGAGAGTTGCCTCGCTAGTCCGGGCTGAACACTTAGACCAGCAGCTGTCCATCGATGCCTTAGCAACGGCCGCAGCGAAGAGTTCAAGGAGCGCGATGTCCACGGCCTCCGTGGATAGCCACAATGACGGCCACGATCGGGCAACACCGGTGCCCCAGCAACAACATCCCCTTCACCCGAACCGCCGTTCCCCAGACGGCCTCGACTTCAACCAAAAGAGGGATATAAAACTGGATTTCATCAAGACTTTTCAACAAACAGGTGGCAGGTGCTTCAAGAACGAAGGATTCTCGACTCGCTCGACGGCTTGGCTCCGAACCAGGACTCTAGACACGTGACGTATGAGGTCGTGGGGACTCAGTATGGAGATGGTGTGAGTGGGAGTTGACGTGAACAGAATGGTTGCTAACTTCAAACCCGAGATGCCCAAAAACAGAGCCCAAGGGACTCTTGGCAAAACAGGGGCTTTACCAATTCGTGCTTACCGACGTTGACCAAAGTTCGGGTTGTTGAACGAGGCTTGCGAGGAGCCAAGGTGTCGACCGAGGCTCCCTCTTGCTCTCACTTTGCCTCTTTACTGAAGGACTCCTCTATCTTCTTACTCGGGCATTTTTTCGAACACCTAAAGTGCATGGCTTCAAAGTCGGAAAAGGGGCATGGTCCAGGCTCGTCGGTCATGGTTCCGGCATGGTGGGCACTCGGGAGCTTCACACTAGACGTCTCTCCCCTTGGTTTGCCCAAAAAATCTCTCTCTAGATCTCTCTCTTACTCTCTTCTCATTATCCTACCTCCCCTGTTTTTCTCTTCTCCTCCCTCTGTCCTCTGCTCTACGCTTCTTCTTTGACTTTTTATTGCCAAAATCCACTTGCTTCTACTCCATTAACTCGCCCTGCATCTTCATCACCTAGCCTAGCTTGTCCCCTTGACTTTCGGGGCTGTTTTTTTGGACGGTGGAGGAGCACTCGGGGAGAGAGGAAGGAGGCAGAGCATTGAAGGGCATTTGATGCCTTTCACTGACACTTCCCCTCCGTTCAATTTACTTGGTGGAACAGGAAAGCTATTGCACCGTCCGTCGGTCGCCGACGGTGACGATCAGAAGGGGGAAGGAAAGAGCAAGGAAGGGAGGAGAAAGGAAGGAGAGGGGGTTGACTCGCGTGAGGAAGGAGGAGGAGGGGCTAGGCTGGGCCAGGCCAGGCCCAGTCCCACGCGGAGGGAGGTAGAAAAGAAGGTCAGGTCGGGCCGGCCTTGGCCCGACCCAACCCAATTTTTATTAATTAATTAATAATTTTTTTAAAAAAGGAAATATATTCTAATAATGAAAAATACACCTAAGTCTATATGTCATGCAATTAAATGAAAATATTTTTTTATGAATAAAAAATTTAGTTCCTAATTTGTGTAATTTAATTGGGCAATCAAAAATAGGTGTCAACAGGTAGGTTCCAGGTAGAATACGGAATTTGAAACTGTTCATCCCTAAATGGTACCACTTGCAATTACAAAATGTACACATGGATTCCACTTGTAAAATGCGACTCACATACATCAATTTGCACAAAAGGAGAGATTACGGAGGCAAATCCTCCCAAACAAGCTAAAGCTATACTAAAGAAAAAATTGGTCATCTCGTACCACCACTGCCGTCAGTCTCACAATTTTGATGATGTATGACCAACTTGATGACATGTTGCTTCAACAAACGGCAATTGCCTCGGACAAAGGAACGATCAATTTAATTTAATTGGAAATTCTGGGAACTTTTGGGATTGGGGTATATTTTAGTAATATTGGGGATTAGGATTGATTTGTGAAATTTGATTTTTAGTTGTTCAGATAATTTTGGACGCAAATGCCCCTGTCCATTGGTGCAGTTAATGGCACTTGACATGCACGTGCTCGTTGCCGGACGAGTACTTGTGTTGCGGGTGAGCTGGAGGGTCAATTGAGACGAGCTCACGAACTTCAGGAACATTTTTTAGACAAGCACCTCTAGTTTGCGAAAATTGCCTCACTTCGAGGGATTTTCTTTTGTTGAAATTTTCCCCTAGTTCTATATCAAACTCAAAGAATGTAGACATTCCACACATATCTATCACATTCAGAGTAGTCAAAAAGTTTTAAAGCAATCTATGTAATGGTAATTCTTTTACAGCACTTATCTTAGCGTGCTTATGTGTATTTGAGCCTTTTGGCATCAGGCAAATAGTGACACGTCCTGAAAATGATTATGCAGCGTAATCCACGAAATAATCATGCAAATTAATGTGTTTGTCTTCTAGTAGTGCAAAATGTTGAGTATCTTGATTGCTTTGACAGTTTCATCTCCATAATTGAGGGGGAACCCCATATTGTGAATAAAATATGAATGATAATAACATACATCAATATCAGAGCACCTCCATTAGACAAAAATAAAAAAAAGGTGGGCCTTGATATATCTCGTCCTTAGTCAATCATATAAGGGGAAATTTAGGTGGTAAGTTGGTAGATGAAGGCATGGCCAATCATTAGGACATTTCGACAAACTGGCATGCCACGTTGTGTCCATGAAAGAGAAAAATGTGGCTTGAAATGTGTCTTGAGTTGGGGTGATTGGTACTATTTGGAAACTAACAAGACACGGGAGTCCCGGTGCCACAACTAATTTAGTGAAAAAGACAAACCATTTTTCGGAGGTACATCATAGTACTCAACTGACCATATTCATATACTTTTTGTTTTCTTGGGAATACATGATTGGAGCCCTAAGATCACATGGTACTTGGAAACTTACAATACTTAGGAGTCCCCATGCCACAACTAATTTAGTGAAAAAGACCAACCCTTTTTGTAGGTATATGATAGGAATAATGAAATAAATGGTCAATGTACCTTTAATTTATTTAATGTGATCTCCGAATTTTGCCCAATATGTAATGTGGTTCCTTAATTTTTAATTTATTTAATGTTATTCCTGAACTTTTGGTATATATTTAAATTAGTCCATAGATTATATGAAAGTGTTCAATATTGCCCTTGAACTTAAATTAATAGAATGACAGTATTGAATATTTTCATATAGTTCAGAGGTTAGTTCGAACATATACAAAAAAATTCAGAGATCAAATTGAACAAATTAAAAATTTATGGACTATATTGTGTATTGGGCTAAAGTTCAGGGACCAGGCCAAGGTTTAGAGATCATTCGTGTCATATTCTCTACATGATAGTACTCAATTGACCAATATACAAATACTTGTATATTTCTTGAGAACATTATAATTGGAGCCCTAAGATCGCATGCTAGAGGGAAAGGTGCAAGTGAGAGTTCAAAGATGAAATATGGGGTTTGCAAAAACAACACTAGAATATTGGGAAGAAAGCTACGTACTTGACAAGAAGCACGGCGGTGGCTTCTTGTTGAAAGCACCATTTCTTACTCTTTCCCTCCTCAATTATCACGACAGCCACCTGGACATCCCCGTCATGTCAATTAAAGATATATTCGATTGCATTTGTCTTTTTGCCACTAAAGAACTTCCATTTGAGGTTGTGATGGGGACCTCTAGGTTCCAGAAAGTGAGGTGGTTTGGTTGACCTGGAAAGGTACAGCAACGAGAGTAGAAGATGGGATGATCTAGCATTCAATCCTTGCTTCTGCAAATCTGGATTTTCTTGTTGTTCTGTTCCAGTCTGCTATTTCGCCAATGAACTCCTGGTCTGATGAATTTGATGCTCGTAAGTCCGACCTAAGACAAATGATATCGGTAGTTCCGGAGGTTTGATCAGCTTATCAGCCTACTAATGCACATATCGTAATGAGCAGATATAGGAAAACGAAATCTCAATGTCGCAAGTTTATATCAGATTTAGAGCTTTACCCTGGATTTGTAGCTTCATTTTAGACGTCGGTTTTGTTTTCCATTTTTAAGTCTTGGACTTGTTTAAATGTTTATTGCCAAGCAAAAGGAAAAAAGAAGATATGAACAAATACATCAACATCTAAATGACATCCTATTTTTGAACCGAAGATCAAAAACTCAGGACAAAAACGTGGAGATTCTCAGGATGTGAAAGTACTATTATTATTCCGGCCCGAAAAAATCTTGTCATAAAAAATATACGTTCAATTTCCGTTTTACCGTCAACATTGATTGGCACGGCCTTCCCACTGAATTTTTTAAAGTCGGAAACCGATTGCGACTTCAATGATAAAGGCACTCCTCTAGAGGGATCGGTCCAATCAGCTTTTGGTGTGGCAGCATGCGAAAGTGAAACCTTTGTAGTATTGAGTTTTTATTATCACCGCAAAAGAAGACATCTACATCAACTAAGCAACGAAATGGTGCATACAAAGGGCGACATACATCTCCATCCCACCATTTCATATTTTATGTGTTACAAGGGAGAGGAAGAGGAGTGACAACATTTAAAATGAATCTAAGCTGTTACAGAGGTTTCCACAGCAACCTTGCCAGAGTAAGCCACTTCAGACTTCACTTCGAATTCCCAAAGCTCTGGGATTGCCTCCCTCAAGTTGTGGATGTTCTCAAGTGCATAGTCTGTACCTTTTGGCCTGTTAGAAGTACCAACCTGCAAAAATTTACCGAAAATCTATCAAGGATACATTACAATTTGTTCTAATATCCCTTTACGGATTCTTATTTGGTATGCAGTTAGTGGGGTTCACATGACTATTGGTGGAGGACTTAAATAATTGAAAAAATACTACCAAAAATCCCAAACTATGCATATTGTGACACATTTACTCAAAACTATGCACATTTTGACACATTTACCCTCTGTTAGGGTTACGTTGAAACTTTGACGTGACGTTGACGTGACACTCGCGTGGCGCTACATCAGAAAAAAATTTAAAAAAAAATTGTCATTCATCAGCTTCGAAGTTACTGTTTATTGTCTTTTCGCTCAACCAGAGCTCTTCCGAAGCTTGTCCGCCGTTGCCCATTGCTGCTTAGACCTCCGAGAGCTTCATCGTAGCTGCTGACCATGGCGGCCGCGAGTTTGAAGCTTGGCCATGGCCCTTCCGCTTGAGCTCGAAACTTGGCCATGGTGGCCGCTCGAGCTTGAAGCTTGTCCTAATGACGAAGAAGATCTTCGTCATCATATTCCTCTTCTTCGTCATCAGGCCATGCTTCAAGCTCGAGAGGAAGCTTGCAACCACCATGATTGGCAGCTACGACGAAGCTCTTTGAGGTCTAGGCAATAGTGGGCAGCAACGGACGAGCTTTGGAAGAGCTCTAGCCGAGCGAGAAGATGATAAACAGTAACTTCGAAGATGATGAACAGTAACTCACGATGAACAGTGACTTTTTTTGAATTTTTTTTTCTGATGTGGAGCCACGTTAGAGTTTTAATGGAGATTTTTAACGGAACCCTAACAAAGGGTAAATGTATTATAATGGGCATAGTTTGGGATTTTTGGTGTTACAAAAAAAAATCGAGATAAATGTGTTATAATTGGCGTAGTCTGAGATTTTTTATGGTCTTTTCTCTAAATAATTTGGTATCCTATTTAATGACTTACCAGCACAGTTTGAAGGCCAACACGCTTCCCAGCCTGGATGTTCCTAACACTATCCTCGAAGAAAATCTGCAGTCATAAATTTGGATGAATAATTGGGCATTCATCGACAGTGGAATTTAGAGAAGATTGTCTCACCGTTCTCTGGGGGTTGATGTTGGCGACTCTGAGAGCCCGCTCGATGGCGTCTTCTGATGGTTTGCAAACAACAGGGGTTTTTGGTAATCCTGACCCGGCACCGTGTCCGGAGAAATGCCCAATTATGTCGAAAATCCCAGACCCGGAGTCACTGCTTCTGATTGTGTTCGGCAATCCCACAAACTCGATATCATCTTCATCATCAGATGCGGCGTTCTTGTGAACAGGATTCAGTGTCTCGAAGCAAATAATCCCTTCGAAACAGTCTTCGAGTCCGAGCCTACTTAGTGCTTTGACCGCATGAATCTTGTCCGCATTTGTGAATATCTGGTTGATTTACCAAACAGGTTAGAAATACCTCAAAAAATTGACGAAATACCTCTGGCATTTCAGGATGCATGAGCTTACGATTTTACGGTAAGGCATGCTGAGCAAAAGACTCCTCAGGACCGGATCGGGTTTTAGGTTCTCGTATGGCAGTCTCCCATGGACAAAACTGTTGAATTGGTGCAAAATTGTCCTCAGCAAAAGCACATAAATGCACAAAATGCTCAAGACAGTGAGACATGTTCAAATGATGATACACGAGATTTTTCTAACCTGTGGTAGTCATCATAATCGAAGTCGTAGCCAATTGCCTGGAAAGTGAAAAAGACCCAATTAAGCGTTAATAACAGTTGATCTTTTTGTCTACATTGCAATTGTGAAATCTTACCCTAAGACCAGCCATTGTTGTGCCATAATTCTTGTATAGAAGGTTGCACAAGGTATCGATCTTGTCCTCGTCTATGCCGAGCTTTTCAACCATATAATCTGGCAAAGAGCTTCAACGTTAGAACAAGAAACCTAAACAATCTCAGTTAATGCAACATGACACAGCACCAAGGAATTGGCTGTGGGAAAAAGCATAGCTACCTCCTATGTTCTTGCGGCATGATGTGGCAAGGCCAGAGCTTAGGGGATAGAGGGTGTCGTCGAGATCTAGAAGCACGTTAAAGTCAGGGGATTACATAATTAATCTATGTTCGTGTCCATTCAATCAATCGCATCTAATGGAATAAGCTAAAACTTACCGAACAAGAGACAATCATATTTAGGCCTCTGAGGTTGCCGGTACATCCCTTCGAACTCCATTTCACTCGTCTCCAAAGGACCTTCAATAGACAGAAAGAAGGCGTAAACAACTTGCTTAAAGTTGAAGACCGAAAAAGCCTTTCAGCTTGTGTTAAGATTCATATATTCTTATTCACTCTGCCTCTTCATAATCAACAAACGAAGCGAAAAAAAAAACCGCTCAAATCAAATGAAACTAGCTGCAGCATATCAAACTATCAGTGACGAGCAATGGAAACTTGCCTGACCCGACATAAAAGCAAACAATTTGAAGGTCATAACTATTGAACTAGAGCTAAATAGTTCGACAAAGATCAGAACTTGCATCTCCCAATTTGAAGATCATTTACCATGTCAAGTCAGGCATATACTCTCAATCACCAACCTTTAATGGCATGTGGGTACTCTTTCCAAGGAGAAACAGAGCTCACTCTGTATCAGGTTTGTCTTGCTTTATCATACATCTCCGATTTTCACTTTCATTAAAAGAAATCAAATAAATTGAAAAAGGGTGTCATAGAAGGCAAAATGCCACAAAGAAAATCCTCATATGAGATGAGCTCGCATTGGAAAATCGACTCACCGAGATTGAACGAGCAAATGTTGACTGTTTAGGCAAGACCAACAGAGTTTCGGAATGGAAGGTGATCTGTTCAGACTTCAGAGAGAGAAGTTGATCAACAGCTCAACTCAAAGAACAGATTTTTGAGATGAAATGTCGAAGTGAAGAATGCAAAGAGAGCGAGGAGGAAGCAGGAAGGGACTTGGTGGGGTTTATAAAGGCAGCAAGAAGACCGTTAGCTCCATCATCTCTTGCCCCAAATGAATATAATATCTGGAAATTACACAAAAATTTCTAAACATTTTCATGTGAAACACCAATACCCCGAATTTTCTTTTGTCTCACCAAAACCCCATAAATATCTCGTGGTAGTTAAAAATTCAACGTGGCAGCATTGGGAATGACGCCATGAAGGATTTTAAATGGCCATTAAGTACAGAAGCGGACGACAATTTTGGGGTCGCTTGTACAGGTTTTAGGCATCGGTGAAAGGAAAAAAAAAAAATTGGCATATTGGTGCCCCCATGACGAAGTAAAGAATTTTTCATGGGATCGACCCTAAAATATCCTATAAAGTTTGGATGGGGAAGGAGGTATGAAATTATTGTAACTTACGGGGTATGACAAGCCAATTTTTTTTTTTTTTAAGTCCTTAACAAGTGTTATCGAGCCATGTCAACAAAACCCATTCTCAATATTGAAAAATTCGATTCGGGTTGAAAAAAGCCAGGTTTTTGCTCTTCTTATTCCACCAACAAGCGCAATCTAAAACTGAAGAAGAATCGAGCGAGTTTGAGTAATTGCTGAATAAGCCTCGAATGGCTCAACTTGTTTGAACCTCTCTATTGTCTGGATTCTTCTGGATTACTTGATGCATCGACATTAATTATGAGATCGATTATGACCAGTTCGTGAGGTATTTAGCTAGGTCTAATTTGGGGTCTTTTATTTTTATATATTTATTTTTCTATTTTTCTATGCCATTATTTGGCTGGATGTTTCACTAGATATGCGTGGGGTTGCCACATTCTTCCGCATCTAACCTTGTATTATATACTCATTTTATTTGACACCGCAACTTTGAACGATTACTCCTGAGAATCTATGGAGTATTGATAATGTTTTTATTGAACAATACAAATCTTGCAAAAAATAAAATAAAAATTGAATCCCTCTTATTTTTAATTTCCAACCTCATGACATAACAAATTATGTGTGTTATCTGTATTATTGGAAGTGAATTTACACCATATCATCAACACATTGATTTAACTTAATTTGATTCAACGTCTTTTAAGGATATGTGCGTTCGTCAGTTCAATAATGTCTTCTTGACTCTGTATCAAACTCAGAGAATCCAGACATTCCACAGTTATCCATCACATTCAAAGTACTCAAAAAAGTTTCAAAGCAATCTCTATGATGGTAATCTGTTCTTAGCTTCTCATAAGTTTGGCATCAACGCTCATCTTTGCGTGCTTAGGTGTGTTTTGCTCTTTTGGCATCAGGCATGTAGTGACACGTCGTGCAAATTATTGTTATTGCAATAATCGTCAGCGTACTCCATCAAATGATCACGCAAATTATTGTGTCTGTCCCCTTAGTACTAGATTACGTGGGTATGTTGATTGCTTGATAGTCTCCATCGCCATAATTGAGGGGGAACCCCCATTTTGTGGATAGAACGCGAGTTCATGTCGATCAAATACCTAAAAATTTAGGGGCTAAACGGGTAGATAAAGGGATTGTAATTGATGCGCCATCTCGACAGATTGGCATGCCACGCTGCGCTCGTGACAGAGAATAAGCGTGGTGGGAAATGCGTGTTGAGTTGAGGCGATTGGTCGTACTTGGGTACTAACAATACTTGGGAGTCCCTGTGCCATAGCTTAATTAGGTGAAAAAGACCGACCCTTTTTTTTGTAGGTACTTGATAGTACCCAATTGACCATGCAATACTTTTAGTTTTCTTGGGAACCAATGATAGTTGCCCTAACATCACATGCCAGTGGAAAGAGAACAAGTTCGAGGATGAAGCAAAGGGTTTGCACATACAAAACCAAGAGGGCCTTATTTAGTCATAGATCCCCCATTCATCACGGCTTTAAAATATTGGGAAGAAAGTTACGTATTTGACAAGGAGCATTGAAGTGGGTTCCGGGAAAGCACCGTTTTTTTAACTCTTTCCCTCCATAATTATCACAACAACCACCTGGACACCTCCATCATGGGACTCTAATATATTCCAATCGCGTCTGTTTTCTAGCCACTAAAAATTGTCAATTGTTGTTGTCACGGGGGCCTCCAGGTTCCAGTAGGTGAGGTGGTTTGGTTGACTTGGAAAGGGACAGCAACGGAGAGTAGAAGGAGGAGTGATCTAGCATTCTTAATTTCTTAATCATGGGAAGACCCATCAATGCCACTCTAATTCGGTAGTGATCAATCTTAAGGGGTTGATTAATTAGTGGCAAAACCTAAAAAAATGGGAGGTTTCAAATCGGATAGCTACTCAATGTTCCCTTTTAGGGTCAATCAATATGAAGTAACTCGCAGCAAATCTTTTTTCACCTCGCCAGGCTGAATAGGCGGACTTATTTAGTTAGTGAAGACTGTCCAAGATTCTGTCTGGTTAAGTGGATGAGCGCTTGGTTCAAATACGGCCAATTTTGCATTCAACTCATAACATCTCACACTCAAAGTAATCTTAGATCACGCTCACCATCCTATAGGTGAAGTCTTACCCGATACATGTGGACTGAAAGGCTTGCTTGTGTTCGATCAGATCAGCAGAATGTTCGAATACCCCGTGTCACGAAAAAAGATAAAGGGAATTACCCAATAGTTATAACAAGACATTCCTTGGGGATTTGGTGCTTTGTTATTTGTATTCATCTAAAAATAAAGCGAAGTGGATGGCATCTCCAAAGTATCTTGCGTAAGGTCTAGGACTTGCGTTATTTACTTTTGGCAATAAAGCGTGATTAGGCCGGAGTACATGAGACACACGTTTTTGCTAGCTCTTGAAAGAGAGGCCAATAATGGAGTCCATGTAGACGTATAGCCAAGCATTTCTTTATACTTCTTTACATCAAACCCGAGTGTCTCTTAGATGTGAACGTTTGCGAGGTGTAAAGAAATTGCAAGAAAGGACAGGGCACATGATTGCAAGAGGAATGACTGGCTTAATAGGCCTAAACAATTCTTGGTTCCGTTAGCCGTATTGAACGGTTTGATAATTTTCCGGGTCAAATCAAGTAGAAATCGAAGAAGATATTGATCTCACTTAACTTAAATTGGGCTAGTTTCACATCAAACGGCATTGAAATACCGAATTAGTGTATTTATATTTTCTTTTAGAATTTTATCTTCGTTCTTTTATAATTTCTGCTATGTTTTGGGTAATATTGATCTTTTGTTCTTGTCTTATCATGACTAATTCTTTGTTTTTTAGCTTATATAATTGGTAAGTTAGGAGGAGATGTATATTAAGTCAAGTGGACACATAGGTGACGAATATCAAATTTAAATAAAAGATAACAGATTACATAGACAAGATTACGATATCTTTATGAAAATTTACAATTATATAGCACGGAACAATTTTGGTTTGGTTGAATATACGATAATTGCATCAAAGTAATGTTCTATGGCAAAAAACTAACATAGTTCTCTCATGAAAATTAGTTTTTGTACTTGTGTGTACTATCAAATAGTTGATCATTTTGCTCGAGCATTTGATCTTTAAACGGAATTCAGAGAGATATTTCTTGTTTGGTAAATTGAAAAGGATGGAGAGGATGACTAGTATAGCTATCTCTCTAATATCTATATAACAGTTTCACATCCACTAAACAATGTTCACGTTTAGGTTTAATCCGTTTTAATCGAGACCCTCGGCACCGTTGGTGCATAAAGGTCTAAGTTACACGGACCTAATCACCTTAGCACCACTTGAGCACTAGAAGTTTACAAACCCGATCATCAACAGAAAAATCACACATTACTATCATAATAAGCTAGTTGGACCTGTGGCCTCATAAATGAGACTACAAGTCTTGCACCTCCCACTACCATCACTAATGGATGTCTCTTTTTAAAAGGACAAGATATCCGTTGACTTCAATAGTTCCATAAAAGTACACAAACTATTACCTACATCAAATAAGACTTTACCCATGAGACATCAGGCCTGGCCCAGACCAAAGGCCTAAACTTGTCAAGGGGTTTGCAAGGTGTTTCATGAACATCCAAGTAGGCGGGCCTTTACACTCATACCCTGGAATTATGAACAAAAAGTAGGACTCACATGCTATTTAATGGTCTGCTTATTTATAATATTCAATATGGTCCAATAAGATACCATTTAGTACCCACATTTTAACAAGAAATTTTAATGCTTCTAGGCACTAGTGTGATTACTACAAAACGAGAAGGTTAATGGAGCAGGCATGATGTAGACTTCGAATTCCCTGCCTAATGCAACTCTCATTGGTTTTCAAAGTCCAATTTGCCTCCTTTAATCGTCTTTCTCGTTATTGCAATGTAAAGGGAACTTTGACAACTGAAGCAAATACTGTCGAAAGTAAGGAGAAAAAATCAGTCACTTCGACTAATCGACCAATAATGAGCAGGCAAGACTGCCCAGCTGGGAGGCCGATCACTTTCTTTTGATTTTTCTAAGGCCTAATTTAATTGTGTCACGAAAAGGAAAAGCTTGATTAATTGTGGTGTTGGAATACAGGTAGCATGAGTCATTATGCAGCCGCAAGCCACTAAATGTGGATCTTAGGACACCTCACAATCTACTCCATCGACTCACCATCATTATCCAAACGACCCTTGTCTTCGTACCACATACGACTCCTTCAAGAGGACAAGAGGGTTAGTCAATCATGAGCAACCCCACCAAATGATTGGGCACTAATTAAACGATTCTATATAGTTTCATACCAGAAGTGGCTATTAATTTTATTCCTCCACCATATCAAGCCATATAATATGAAAACACATCGAGACATACATTAAGTTCGATAATGTTCCCATAAGTTATTTGCACTGTGATAACTATGTTCCTCATCATTTAGTTCGATGTCGTAACATGAGCCTGTGCAACATCTTTGGGGCTAAGGAAACTACCAATTCACAACTTTCGTATGGTGCTCAATTTGCTGCCTTAACTTTTCAGGTGATCATTTAAGTGCCATAACTTCTAAAAGTCGATCATTTAAGTGACATTGGCCACTTATGTCACCGAAAAATCACATGTGGCATTATTCTAGAGTAAATAATCCAATGTGTCTCGACAGAGATGCTAAACATTCAAGGTATAGATTAAACTATGTTATTTGGCAACACAATTTTTACCCGAAATCGAGAAATTAGGTGCAATTGCTCCATAAACCAAATAGATAATGACACAAATAGTTCCTGAACTTTGACCCAATGTGCAATTTGGTCCATGAACTTTTTATTTGTTCAATGTAATCCCTGAACTTTCACCTAATGTTCAACGTGGTCCCCGAACTTTTGATTTGTTCAATGTGGTCCCTGGAATTTTGGTACCTGTTCAAGTCCCTAAGCTATATGAAAATGTTTAATGTAGTCCCTGAACTTGAATTAATGGAAGGACTACATTAAACATCTTCATATAGTTTAAGGACTAAATTGAACATGTACAAAAAATTCATGGACCATATTGAACATTAGGCAAAAGTTTAGATACTACATTGAACAAATTAAAAGTTTATGGACTAAATTGCACATTAGGCCAAAGTTTATGAACTGTTTGTATCATTTTCCCAATGACACAAATCTTCCCCAAATTGAGAAACTGGGTTTAATTCCCTTCCTAAAAAACCCTTGCCCCAAATTCCAATTTTGAACGAATTGTTGGTGAGGTGGCCCATCTCGTACCCTAACGGCCAAGGCATTGGTGAAACCAAATATGACCTCGTCGAAAGGTTCAACGTTGGGACTAGATGTGGAGGGAAGAATGGTGAGCGCCGAGAAAGGGAGAGAGAGTTCAAATGATGACAGTGGTGGCGGACGAAGGAGGAGGGTGGTTGGTCGGCAGGCGTGGTGTTCGAAGTGAAGCATTGATTTTGGTTTGCAATTGAAAATAGGGGCTATTGTTTAGATTGTAACCTAAACTAGTCCCAAATCCTCAAATGTGGGGCAAGAAAAAATTCTACCTGTATTGTTTTAAAACATCTTTGCTGTCATTATCTCTCAAGCGAGCCACATCATATGATTTGCATCAAAATAAATGTTGTATAGAATTTTCATGTAAGGAAAATCATCAAATTAACGTCAGGAGGAGGGTAGCATATGCGAGGAGGAGGGCAGCTTATGCGAGGAGGAGGGCAGCTGGCGTGTTGTTCAAAGTGAAGCATCGATTTTGGTTTACAATTGAAACGATGGGCTATTGTTTGGATTGTATCCTAAACTAGTCTCGAACCTCAAATGGGAAGCAAGGAAAAAAATTTCCTGTAATGTGTTAAAACATCTTTGCTTATCTCTCAAGTGGCCCACATCAGATGATTTGTGTTGAAATCATTGTTATATAGAATTTTCAAGTAAAGTAAATCCCCAATATAATGTCAGAATTGGGCTGCTGGCGTGAGGAGGAGGGAAGCATTAATCTTGGGTTTGCAATTGAAAAGAGGGGCTATTGTTTGGATTGCGACCTAAACTAGTCCCAAATCTTCAAATGGGAAGCAAGAAAAAGTTTTTACTTGTATCATTTTAAAACATCTTTGCTATCATTATCTCTCAAGTGTGCCACATCAGATGATTTGTATCGAAATAGATGTAATATAGGATTTTCAAGTAAGGGAACTTGCCTAACGTAAGAGAGGGCATTTGACGAAGAGGAAGATATACTCGGAAAAGGATTCCAATTTTTGTTTTAATTTTGATAATGAAGTACCGTTTACAATATCTTAAGCACCTACTTGTAGGGAGGTCACCCTTTAGAAAATAATCAAATAACATAATTAAAGAAAAAATATTGATAAAGGGAAAATCTTCAAAATGCGTTCCGAAAATCTATAAAACACATTTGAAATCTTTGAATGCCCGGAAATCAAAGAAAATGCGTGGATTTGAAGGTCGAACATTGCCTAAACCAGTGTAGCCCATTCGTAGCTTCAAAGATCTCGTAATTCTCTTCGATTATATATGTTGTACGCGTCATAATTCCTTCTTGATCAAAAGTTATGATCGTTTAAAGTTGACACATCATTTAAGGTGTGGGCAGAACTGCCCACTATTATGACGCTTGAAAGTTTCCATATAACCAATTGCCAGTTGTTCTACATCAGCATCAATTAGCACAAAGATTGGACATCGGTATAAGTTCACAGGAGTTGCTTGTGGCATCATCCACTAGCCTAAATGTAGTCCTAATAGGAAGAACTTATCTTATGGGGTATTGTCTCATGTCTAGGAAAACCTCAATGATGAGTGTGACTGATTTAATTTGTGTTTTTTTTATTTATTAACTTTTATCTTTTTTATTTTTTAATCTAATTTAGTTGGCATTTTTTTAAAATTTTTGAATAATTTTTTAATGTGGCACTTGTTAGGCGCTACCTCATTACCACATGTCTCAAGAAAGTAATCAAATAAAATATGCAACATTTTTCGTTAGTATAGTTGGACGGAGTTAATGAAATGATTGATTAAACAAATTTGATAAGTTTTAGAATGTGATTACATTTTTAAAAATTTTAGGATTCAATTACACTTTCGTTTCAATGCACTTGTTTGAAAAATATAATTGGGTGAAGGCGACTAAAGATTGGAACCTAGCACCTGCCCCTCAAAGTTGCTTGAGCCCATGTCAAGCAAACTAGATTGATAAAGATGCAGAGTTGGGTCATTTGTGCATTGGCCTCGAGTTCAGGACTTTGTCTCTTTTTCTCCTTTTTCTTTTTTGCAAAGCTTTTCTTAGCATCCGTTGTTTCGCTTAAAGTGAATAGTTTTCTAAAAATAATCGTTTATATTACTTATAAAAATAAATAAATAAATAATATTATTTTCTTTATCCACGATAATATTTAGACATAAATTTTTTATTGATAAAAATAATATCTTTTATTAACTAATTATTTTAAATAATACAAGTAATTATTTTTAGAAAAATATTTTTTAAATTATTCATTTTTTTACGAAATAAATGAAGCATTAATAAATATAATAATTATTGTATATAAGGAAGAAGACAGAGTGGGGCCGCCATAATTCAGACTAGAAAGCTACAAAATCCAGAAATCAGGATTGAGACTGTCATTTTGCTGATAAACTCAGTTGGACGGTATAACTTAGAACAGCCAATGGCCATCCTCCATACGTTGCTTATTTTGGCTTCACCAAAAGTGTATATTGAGTTAAGTTATATTTAATGACTTTTGTATCTCTAAATATATATTTTTATTTTACCATTTACCTTAGTATCTGTGACTTGAAAAGTATCTAAAAATATCTAATTTAGATATTTGTATCTCATTGAAGATCTGTATCTGCGATTTTCATGTTGGACAGCTCAAACAAGACCTAAATATGGGTGTAATTTTATGAAATATTCAAGGATAAAGAAGTCTTCATATGTGAATGTTAAACGTACTAAAAAAAATGCATAATTGTATCATCTCCAAACAAATGACACGCCAATCTGAATTTGCCAATTCATGTGTAAATAGATTAACCGATCAATAAGCGTAAGATACATACATGTTTATGTCAAATCCAAATGTGTTTGACCATGTGTTTTGTCATCTCTTGTTGACAGGTCGTGTCGAGAATTACCGACCCTTTGTACGATTTTAAGGCTGAGCATCTTTATCCTAAATAAAGGCTATTTCTTTTTACATTGCTAGCATTAAAGGTGCTTGAGCCCACGTCAAGCAAGTTAGATCCACACTGGCCACAAGTTTATGAATTTTCTTTCTTGTTTTCCATTCATTTTCTCTGAGGTACTTTTCCCACCATTAAATAAATTAATATGATAATCGTTATAGACGAGGAAGAAGACACGGGGGGCCACCATAATACAGATTAGAAAGCTACAAAATCCAGAAATCAGGATCGAGTAGAGTTTTTCACTGAATAGATGCTCCAAACGGTCGCTTTACTAATAAATTCGGTCGGACATTATAACTCAGTACCGCCCAATGGCCATCGTCCACACATTTCTTACTTTGGCCTCATCGATAAGGAGCTGAGAACCAGGTTGGTCGGAGGCAAAAAGGCACAAATAATGAATGAATCCACTAAATCCTCGCTCAAAAGCATGCCGAAAGGTCCCCCAGATTGATCAAGGCACTTCCCATCTGTAGATCAATCTAACAGTCCAGCATATTCTATATTGATTGATCAAACTAATTGGGGCATTTCAATCTGTTTAGAAGATCGAATTTCGATGTTGAAGTCCTGTTTAAGACCTGAACTACGGATATGAGTCACTCGTATTGTTGTGAAATAATGCCAAAGTTAACCGATCCTCCAATTCAAGTCTAATGTGAGAAGAAACAATTATCAGAGAAATCAATGACGAATGATAAAGAACGCTAGAGTTTTTATGGGATTCCGTATGAGTGTCGGCGCCTATTCCATGAAAAGAGATAGCGCCGCAAAGAAATCTACTATAAACACAAATAATTACAAAGTTACAACCGTTGGGATACTAGCCAAACGTCTATTAGGTCAGGTTTACGTAGGTTCAAACTCGAGAAATAATTTAACATTTCTCCACATTAGCTCAATGATTTTAGCCAAGTTATAATGCTCATCATCTATGCTGGCTTTTCCAATGTCCCGACCAGCACTCAACCATAAGATAAGCCCAAGCTGATCTTGGACTTACTCAAAGGAATGAACCCAATCCACGTGTCCGAAGGATTCTCTACAACAAGAAATTTCTTCACAGCGACATCTTCTCTTGACATGCTGCTATATATGACGTAGATATTTCAATCACCACTGAACTTGACTCTTCCGTGATATCTCTGGCTTCCACTAAACATCATATCAACCCAGTGTCCCACGCCAGCATTACTAATCAGGTCATTCAGTTGTCACCATGTTTTTAACTTCAGTTGTTGACAGAAATACTATGTCTCGTAATGACTCTTTCCAACTCATAGCACGGCTCATTGAATTAAAGCATTACCGTGACGTCCTAGAACATCACATGCGACACGTGTCTCCTAATAATTATTAATCTTAATTAATAAATAGACAAGCGGAAGCTTAATTTGAACATTTATTAACCATGAAAATCACACAAGTATAGCTTAACTACTTATGCTTATTTATTTACATTACTTATCAGATTTACATTTCCATACAAACTTCATATAATCACAAAAAAAACAAAAGCCTGGATAGGTTAAGGTTGCCTATCTCCATACTAGATTATACTTCAAAAGTTTGCCCGTACAAAAGATTGATGACGTCAAGGATCGATAACTTTGCCCTCCGTTGCGTGACCATCATCATCAGTGTCGAAGCCCCTCAACGGGCCAACTAACTCACCGTTGAGGATACATTATCATGTGACGAATCAATGGGGAACCCACTCCAGAAAACCCACATTGATCTACATATTAGAACTACATTTGGCATATAGTACTTCAAACTCAGTTATAAACATAGTTTCATAGACACCTTTATAATACATGGGAATTTCAAAATGCAAAGACTATGGAACGTCCATCCTACACGTTTGAAAAATAAAGGAACAAGCCACCTTATAAATGAAATTTCTAGTTTTAAGTTAGGAAAATCATCTTACCACTTCACCTGGCACAAACAACGTACATGCATGGCAATTAGTAAGTATGTAGAGAACTTGAATAAATGTTATATCTTTCCCATTTAGATATGCGACACTAATCAAATCACTTCATTATTCCACGATATTTTAGTTCAAATGCAAGCATATGGTATATAGTACTCATACTCAAGCGTTAAGTTCGTTACTTCTCCTTCTGAACTCTCCTAGGGCATCTCGACACACAAGGCAACTCAACTCCGAGGCATCCAAGTACACCCTCTGGGCCATCCCAATCTATGGGGCATTTCGACTCCCAAGGCATCTCAGTACACCATCTGAGACATCCCAACCTATGGGGCATCTCGACACACGAGACATTGTCACCGTTGATTTGCAAGTGACGGAAAATATATTATCCTCATGCAAGCCATGATAAATAAGTATTTACATGCATATACTCACCTTCTTGTTATATCACATATCCCTCAAGAAAATGAATTGCATTATTCAAGCAATTAAGTACGAAGCAATATGTGGTTAGACTCGCAAAATCTACTCGAGTTCGGAAAGTGAATCTACTTAATTCATAACGTAAGTCTATTAAAATTTAGAAAGTAAATGTACTCAAGTTTAGGAAGTAAATATATTTTGGTTTAAAAGTAAAATCTGTTTGGGTTTATAAATAAATATATCTAGATTTTGAGAATAAAATCTACTTGGGTTTAGAAATGAGTATATTCAAAATTTGAGAGTAAAATCTATTTGGTTTTAGAAATAAATATATTCAGATTTTGAGAATAAAATCTATTCGAGTTCAGAAATAAATATATCCAGATTTAGAGAGTCAAGTCTATTCAGATTCAAAAATATATATAATATATATACAGATTTTAAAAGTAAAATCTACTCAAGTTCAACAATGACTATATCCAGATTCAAATTTAAAAATAGATATATCCAGATTTAGAGAGTAAAATCTACTTAGATTCAAAAATAGATGTATACCGATTTTGAGAGTAAAATCTATTTAGGTTCAACAATAACTATATCTAGAGTTAGATTTAAAAATAGATATATCCAGATTTAGAGAGTAAAATCTACTTGGATTAAAAAATAGATGTATATAGATTTTTAGAGTAAAATCTACTTGGGTTTAGAAAATACACAAATTCAGATTTTAAGAGTAAAATCTACTCGTTTCAAAAACACATATGTACAAATTTAGAGAGTAAAGTTTACTTGGTTCAAAATATATATATCCAAAATTTGAGATTAAAACCTATTTTGTTCAGAAAATACACATAGCTAGATTCAAAGAGTAAAGTCTAATCGATTTTATAAATACATAAATCCATATTTTGAAAGTGAAATCTACTTAGTTCAGAAATCAATAGATTTTACGAACAATTGTTAGTCTTGACTTACAAATATGACTTTTCCAAGTTGAGATTCATCATTTCCACTCACCATATGTACTCAACTTAAGTAAGACCATTGATTACCTTTTAAACATGCATGAAACGAGCAAGACGAATTCAACCATTGTAACAGTCTGAATTTTCGATCATTTTCCCGGGATTTAAGAAATGAAATTGATCAATGCACTATAATGAGATCTCGCCCGGAAATGCGCATTCACGGGATGCTAACCTTAGGGGTAGGGCTATTACGGGATTGAGTTCGCACGACCAAAGAACTCGACCTCAGTTCGATCTTCGACCATATGGATTGACGAGGGAATGTTTTGAGCCAACCGAGACCGGTCTGTTTGATTGATCGTGTCCAAAGGGAACTAGCGATAGACCCTCACAATTATATGACAATCGAGGTCGTCCTGGGTAGAGTAAACTTAAACGTGATTTGACTTAGTGTCGGTCACGAGTCGAGAGCGCATAATTCCAATGAGCCACCCGTTAGCCAGAGATAAGCTAAAGTCGCGATTGTTTGATTATATTCATTTCTTGGAATTCGGGCCCGGGAATCGAGAATTTTGAAAGTGACAATTTTGAGCGGTCGATGACGTTTTTGGCTTGGCCAACCTTGGGGCCACCCATTTCTGCAAAAAAATGGATTTCGGTTCGGGACCGGAAAAATTTCGATTTTTGCCCCTATATGTGCCGACATTGGTTTTTGAGGTCGTATGAGATTATTTTTCGAGGCCGATGCCATTTTGGGGTGACCAGGCACATTTAGAGTCGTTACGGTCAAAAATTGGAATTTTGGCTCGGAAGTGAAAAATAATATTATTTTATTCCCAAGACTTTGCAGTTGATTTTCGAGGGCTTAAGAAGCTATTTTCACGATTCCGACGTCATATTATGTTGGCCACACCCATATGGAACCCGTGTGTGCGAAAATTGGAATTTCGCCTCGGGACCGGAAATTTACCGTTTTGCCCCTGGACCCTGTATTGGGAATTCCGAATTTTGGACAATTTTGGGCAATAATTGAGGACTAAAATAAGTGAAAAAGAAATTGGAATTATTGAATTACCACATTGCCCTTGAATTATTGGATAAAGACAAACGAGGACCGTTAGATCAAGGGTATTTTTGGAAAAATTGCGGATCGCCGACACGTGTCTCCACCAGCCCACTATTTCTGACCCCTCTCTCTCTCTCCTCCCTCTTATGGTCAGAACCCCTCCTCTTTCACGATCACTCTCTCTCTCTCACTCTCTTCATCTTCATTTTCTTCCTCTTCCGCTGGTGCTGCTGCTGATGCTGCTGCTGTTGCTGTTCCGCCCGTTTCAGCCCGTTCTTTGCGCCTTTCTTATGTAAGTGACCTCCCCAAATGTCGCCTAGGACCTCGGGTATTGTTAGGCTCGTTTAGGGTTCAGTTTATGGTGAATTTCGTGGCTGGATGTGCTCGGTGGTGGTTGTTGACTGATTTCCGGTTAGGTTGCTGCTGCGTAGCTGGTTTTTGCTATTTTTACTGTGACTTGTGTGGCCCGAATTTAAGGAAGTGTTCTTCATGAAAGTTGTTCCCAACACCTTGACGTATAACATACTTTAATTTGGGAATTTTTGGAAATCATTTGATGCCATTCGTAAGCCCATTTTTAGACCGAAATCAGTCTGCCGGATTTACTGTTCATCCAACCTTCGGGTCTGTTTGAATTTTTATAAATTTTTCCAGGCCTATTTTCAAAATACTTTCTTCACGAAAGTTGTTTGGGACATTTTTTTATATAACATATAAAAATTTCAAGGCTTTTAAAGGTGATTTGGATATTGAAAAAAAAATTATTTTGATGATCAGGGGGACTGACCGGACGGGTTGATTTTCGTCTGTTTTCCAGTGACAAAAAGAGGTGTTTACAGTTAGATATGGGTTTTGAGTCCTTCACAGAAAATGTTTATCAATATGTTTTGTACAACATATCCAAATTTCAGAATTTTTGGAGTTAATTTACTATTTATTTCAAATGGATTTCGGTCACTGCGCACTGCCCAGTTTGGACGATTTTTGTGGCTGTTTTGGAACTGAATTAGAGGCTGGTGTTTGGGTTGTTATGGACTGATTTGGCGATGAAATTTCGAGGTTTAGGAGGCTGAGTTAGGGCTGTGATGTTGAGGATTGATCGGGAATTAAATGTGTGATTGATTGAAATTATTGTGGCTTAATTGGGCTGAACCGAATGATTGTGCTGGTTGTGTTGTGGATTGATTGTGGATTGGTATTGTGCCGCGTGTGTGTGGCCGTGTAGTGTGGTGATGTGTCGAGGTGAATGTGCATTGGATTTGCGTGTTAATATGTGTGATCATGTGGTGTTTGTGTGACGAGAATGTGAAATTGTGAAATGTGTATGTGTAGTGTGTATGTTTGGCCGTGCGATTGTTGGCCGTGTGTAAGTGTGGTTTGAGTGGAACGAGGAGATGGAAATGTGGAATTGGTTTGAAAGGATCCGTCCTGAGGCGTGTTCGTTTACGCGGGACGATGCCGTCCCTGACGAGGTGACGATGCCCGGCCCGACGGGGTGACGATGCCTGACGTGGTCAGAAGACCATTGGCCTGATGCGTTTTACGCGGGCACGGTAGAAGGAAAGTGTGTGTAGGATTCCGTCCTGAGGCGTGTTCGTTTACGCGGGACGATGCCGTCCCTGACGAGGTGACGATGCCCGGCCCGACGGGGTGACGATGCCTGACGTGGTCAGAAGACCGTTGGCCTGATGCGTTTTACGCGGGCACGGTAGAAGGAAAGTGTGTGTAGGATTCCGTCCTGAGGCGTGTTCGTTTACGCGGGACGATGCCGTCCCTGACGAGGTGACGATGCCCGGCCCGACGGGGTGTCGATGCCTGACGAGGTCAGAAGACCGTTGGCCTGATGCGTTTTACGCGGGCGCGGTAGTGGTGGAGGAATTGAGAATAAGCGGGAATTGGCTTGAGGTGCGAGGTTTGAGAAAGTGATGCGTGGTGTGAGTTGGTGTGCGAGTGTGTTTGTAACGCATGATGTGACGTTTAATTATGGGGTAGAAACTGTTAGGCATGGTATGGGACGTGCCCAAGTGGTTTCTGTCTTATAATTGAGGCACGCGCGCGATTGTGATTCATTGATGTGATGTGCTGGTTGTATTATTATTTAACGTGCAGGAGCGTGCATGATGGATTCCAGGTAGGGTCGTGTGTGGTTGCTAGTTTGGTTGATTGTCGTGTGTTATGTGTGGTTTCGTCTGGCGGTACGTGAGTGCCTACGTGGGGTTTGGGGTTATACACTTATTGAGATTCGTCTCACGGTTGTATAACCGCCACTTTCAGACCCCCAGCCGTAAACCCGGGGAACCGCCTTCTCTTTTTGGAAGTCCGAGGAGCTGCCTTTGGTGCCTAGTGGAACTGCAGGTGAGTTTCCGAAGGCTCACGCCCGGAGAATCAGGAGCAGGGTGGAAGATGGCAACCAGTAGGTTTCCCCAGGTTATTTTAGGAGTTGTTCAGAATAGTGTGACCTAGAGTGAAGCTAGGTTAACCAAGCCCCTGACCTTTTGTTAACGGTGACGGAGGACGTTTGTCTGTATATGTCTGTAATACGATGTTTGTATATTTGGTGTTGTATGGATATGTTGTAGTTTGGTTGTTATGGTGGTCTACCCCATTGTCATCATCTTTCTGTCCGGGGTTTTGTTATTCGCTTCCGCATGTGCTTTTGATGTTTGGGTTGGGTCGGCGACATTCCTGGGACGTCGCATCATTTCGACCGGAGCAGGGGATGTTGCGAGCTCGAAGGGGGTTCGGGGCGTGACAACCATCACCTTAAGGATGACATTTCCAAGTTTGGATTCAACAATTTCACTTGCCAATAATGCCACACTTTAAGAAAACAATTCACACATTTTGAATATGTACATGGCTAGCAAAACAAATCCAACAACCACCAAATCCACAATATTAGAGCACATTAAAATAGCATATCACAACCATCCAAGTTAAGAGCGTTAAGTAGATTAAACTAACTCAGCATTCATAGTCTTCACTTATCTCGCGCAAAATCTAAACAATCCAAAGTTAAAGCCCCCTTGTAGATCTTGGATCAGGTAGTGGTGAAAGTAAATTATCTTTAAGAGTGGAAGGTGAAGAAGGGAGTTACGGCTAAAATGAAAAATTCCCTTCGATGTTACCAAGATGAAAGTAATGTATAGGAATAGATTTTAGGTTGGAGAACGCATGCACTCAAAGGTGGCAATTCTTTACTCAATCTACGATCAAGTGTAAGAAATTAAAACTTGTTAGAGATAACTAATAGCTAAGGTAATGATGACTTATAGCTATGTGTCAAATTAGCGTAAGAAGCTTAGCTTAAGAGTGGCACGTGGCCATGCATTAACCCTCCAATTGCCATGTGAGTCTTATGAGGCTTAAGAGGATTCTTGTGTGAATAATTACATTGAAATCAGAAAATCCACTCCCTTTAACACCAATTAGCACATAATAAATTATTATCACTAATTAATCAAAGTTTAACTAATAGCATTACCAAACAATTTCTAAGACGACTGTAAATTAATTAACACCACGCTACTATTAACGTACACATAAACGTCTAGAATTTTTAAATTTTCAATACATCTAACTCAGAATGATTACATTCCCAAAAATCATGCTTTGCGCCTCACAAAATTTACGATTTTACTAAAATTTCTATGCGTCCACCCAAATTCTATGATAAATAAAACTTAGCTTTATAATTTAAGTATCATTATTGAATACGGAAAATTTCCAATGTTATATACATATTATTACAAAATTTCTGGATATTACAATAACTGCTCAAAATTCAATCATCATTCAGATTCCCAGCTTGACGTGTTACCCTCCTAGTTAGTACCACACTACTTGCACTATATTCTTTGAAACATATTCCAATGTCTATCGTCCCTACAAAACTAGGACCTAGTTCAAAGCACCGTAATGTACACCTGGCTTAATCGTATACATTCTTCTTATTGAACGGGAAAGATCAAGTATAGTATTATCTACTGCATAACTTAGACAACCAACACAATTAGCATGTAAAGCATGGACAAGTGCTCCACCTCCATTGAAGTGCACGGTGCTAGTCTAGACAATTCATAAGATGCAGCAAGTGGGGTATTTACAAAAATTTTCAATTGCGTGTTGAAGCATCTCAGCACTACCCCCAATGTAACTTCTCCATCCACTCGCAATATTCACGCAGTCTTCACCTTATGAATATCTATACCTAAAGTTGTATTTACTACCCAAATCATCCATTTCCATATCAGCATACAATTGTCTCTTTATCTGATTCACCTTCGCTAGCCATCTCAAAGCTTCATCAATTGTGGGCGACTACGAAATCTAGCGACTCTATAAACACCGTCACATCTACTACACTTTGAATATCTCTAGGCGCTCATTGATGCTCCTCCTGTTCCTTAAGAATGTCCGAATGTTTCTCTACAATCAATCTTTCATTCCGTTTCTGAAAAACGGAGAAGATTCATCAAAGGTAACCTCTCTACCAAACATAAAACCTAGTGAATCAATCTTAGTGCACCACAACTAGCATCTTTTCACTTCATGCGCATAGCCGAGGAAAATGCACCTCCTTACCCTTGGCTCCAGCACACCGTTACTTGCACGAGCATAAGCAAGGAAACCAAACACTTTCTATCCGGTGAATCAGCATACTTACCTTCCCACGTTCCTTCAGAAGTTCTCCAATCAACTATTGATAGTGGTGATCTGTTCACTAGGTAACAAGCAATATTTACTGCTTTAGCAGAGAAACTTTCACCTAATCCAACATTTGAGTATAGAGAGCTTTCTTCAATATAATTTAGTTCATATGTTTTGCAACTCCATTAAGATGTGGTGTATCAACATCATTGTGGTGTTTCACCATGCCTTCCTCTGCGCGCCTTCCTCTGCGCAAAACGGACTAAGCTACTTCAAACAGAATTCCAATTCTTTCTAAGTTCTCAGGCATATGATCTTCCTTCTTATCTGCTTTTTGATTATTGTCTTTCAGGACTTGAACCAACCAAGCACATTGCTCTTGAGCTTAAGAAGACAAAACCAAACTTTCCTCAAGCCATCGACAAGTAAAAACACGTACTTGGCATCACCCTTGCACGAAATTCTAGAGGGTTCCGATAAGTCATAAGTTCGAATGTACGCAACTTACAATCTCTGAGGTCCAGCAAACTATCATACGGAACTTCACTCTTGGCTGACAACTGATCTCACAGTGTTCACCGACATTTGGCTTCTTAGTCCGATGATCTCTAAGTGACCGATCTGACCTTGAACTATCATCTCCCTCTCACTCATGTGTCACAACTGTGTTGTGTCCTGATCTGAAGCTCTAGAGATTCTAGCATATGAACCAATTGCTATGGCTCCCTAGTGGAGATACAACTTACGGTCTGCCTTTCTCCACATCACAGTCAGCACAAATAGAGACCTTCAAAACTCTATCTTTAACAGGGATCCGGTATCGAAACCGTCAAGAGCACTCAATGAGATAAGATTCTTTCTCAACCATGGTACATGTCTTACATGAGTCAACTTGCTCACTGCTCCATCACGCATCCTAATCACGAACTGTTCTGATACCTACAACTTTACAACTAGCTCCGTTTCTCATAAGCACATTACCCGCATTCGTACGCCAATCGATAGTAAACCAATGCCTATGAGAAGTTGCATGATAAGAACATCAAGAGTCAAGCACCCAAACATCACTTGATGAACTAGTGGTGACTGCTAACAAAGCATCGCATGACTAGAACTATTATCTGCTACTGTAAAAATAGTACCATCGCTTGCAATCCCCATCTTAACTCTTTTATCCTTGAATTTAAAAATATCTTTCTTCTAGTTCCTTACCTCATCCCAGTGAAAGCATCAATAGTTCCAAACGATGGATCTCAATCTAGATTGGCTCTTCCATCTGCTATCTCCAATGCCTCAGCATTTGTCTCTGCCTCGGATAACCAAACCTTGTGCCATATCCTGCTTCCAGTTATCTTTTGGCAACTTCCTTTGTCACTCCTAAGAAAATAAGATGAACTTTACCTTTTCCATGATACTCGTAGCGCACCCTATAGCCGTATATAAGTAAAGTGCTCAAAATTAGCGGAGGCGCCAACTACTTCATGCGTTGTTTTTATTGAGCAAGGCCTCAGTGATGTACTTCCAGTCCATCATGAGTTGGTTGAATTCATCTAAATAGGTTATTATAGATGTATCTTCAACCACGCCAAATTGAAACATCATTTTCAACGTACACATGCTGTCACGCCCCGAATCCCTATCGAGCCCACGTCATCCCGCCTCAGGTCGAACCGTTGCGACATCCCAGGTTATCGCCGACCTCATCTAAATATCAGAGATTTAATCACACAAACGGAAACCATAAATACCCTGACAAATTAAATTGGGGAGAATTAGGAGAATATACATTTCCATATTTTACTTAAACTCATACCATAATATTTACGATATTACAAACCGTACTTTACCAGTGCACACATTCCTAAAACTATCCAAACATTAAGAACAAAAACCGATGACCTGACATACCACCTTCCCAAAAATGTTACCCTTCCAAAACCCGATCGCTCCAACATACACTAATCCCTAACACCTCTTACTTGGTGTCCACTCAAAACCTGACTCCACATCATCCGAGTCTATACTCTCTTCAACAATCTGCTCCTCCGAAGAATCCGAATTAGCCTTGATCTCAATCAGGCTGTTGATGTCGCTCGACTCCGCTGGAATTGCCTTCTGATATTCCTCAGCTAAAGTGTCCCATAAATGAATTTCGGGCTCAAAATTAGGGTTCAAGTACTGCTCAAAGGGCAGTATATACTCCGGTTCACCTAATGCCTCTTCGGACTCAACTGGATGATTCTCCGGTTCCACTTTGGGTTCAGCTTCACCCGGTTCTTCCTCGGGAATAGGCCCTAAGTCTATGTCCATCGGATCATCCTCGGCTTGCGACGCTTCGGGCTCAGGCTCATGTTCAGCCCCAAAAGATCCTTGTACGGTGGGGTATGGATGTATGCCAGACTGAGCCAAGTTGACCTCAGTACTCGTCAGTTCACCATCGATCGGGGATATAGCAGCTGGGTCCCATTCCTCAACTAAATCATATGTCACATCAAAGCCCCTAACTGGACAAAATTCATCTCCGTTGGCATCCCTAAAATACCAAGCTATGTACACGTTTGTTTCCCACAATGGTAATCCTACTTCTACATATACTGTCGTCGTGTGTCTAATCCAGGTCATCCCGTTACCCATATGAAACTCTGCCATCTCATACTCCATATGCACTGATACTCCAAAATGTACTGGTGGCGGTAGTGGAGAGTTCATCGCTTAGGTCGGGGTTCTGAAAATTGTTGGTTTACACAACCATGAAATTATTTATTTATCTTACCAAAAAAAAAATTATATCTTAGCAAGTACACCACTAAATTCAACCTAGGCCATCACGTACCTCCAGACAATTACACAATCACACACATTTGCGTACATCAAGTAATCACATCGCAGGCACATCAATTAATATTATCAGGCTCAATCACGCGCACACCCGTACTCAATCCCAATCACATCAGATGCAAACATGCGCATGTATCATTCTCACCCCACTATTCCTTTCATTCTCATTTCCCCTTTCACATTCATCGCTAGTGACCCACGTTGAAGTACACGCCTCAGGCACACTGCGACCATTCATTTTCCACAACATTCGCCAGTGACCCATGTTGAAGTACATGCCTCAGGCACACTGCGACCATTCATTTTCCACAATACTCGCCAGTTACCCGCGTTGAAGTACACGCCTCAGGCACACTGCGACCATTCGTTACATCACTTCTGACCCACGTTGAAGTATACGCCTCAGGCCATGTTTCTTGCCCGCATAAACGTACACGCCTCAGGCTCAACATCTATCACCCACTGCGCAACCCGCGTTGAAGTACATGCCTCAGGCTGGCAGTCTTCCGGTAATACCGGGCATCGTCCCGCGTTACAGTACATGCCTCAGGACGACACAAATTTCCACAATTTCTCATGCCATGCCAGACACCATCGCTTTCTTTCTCATGCACACGCTCGACACGCAATTACCACACTCTCCTAACTCATTACACGCGGCCCGCACACGCATTATTTTACACGCAACTCACGCTCACTTAGCATTAGACATGGCAATATCAATAATTAATTCAATCTAACTCACGTGGGCACCCGACAAGCATATTATGTCACTTAATTACACAACAACACACTCAATTAAATCACCACAATTTATTAATAATTCAAATATACATCAAACGCGTTAATTCTCATTTTTCTCCCACCAAACGGTGTTGGATTAATTCCGATCCTTCACGGGACTTTCTCGCCATTAAATGCCGGTTCTAAAAATCCAACTTGCATCCCGAACCAATCATCACAGCCCGTGAACAGTAAATCACAGCTCGTGAACAGTAATTCGCAGCTTATAATTCACCTCAAATTGTCCTTCAAAAATTCCAAAAATAATCCTCAAGGCCCGCCACAACATTCCAATCTTAAACCCTAATGTTTCACACCCGCATATTGTCAATTTCACCCCAAATCAAATTATCCGTGGATACCCAATATCCTAAATCGGGATTAGAATATGACTTACAAAGTTCTAGACTAAAACGGCTAGAACGAGAAGCAGTGGCGCTCTACGGCGACGGCGTACGACTCACGGTGGCCTCCGGCTTGGGAGGCGGTGGTCCGGCGGCGGCGTGGGGCTTGCTTGGCCGTGGGTCTTAGCTCACGGTGGAGAGAGAAACAGAGAGAGGGAGAGAGATGGTGGCTTCAAGGGCTGGTGGTGGTGCGGTACGGCGGTGGACGGCGGCTTGAGGGCGGTCCGGGCGTGCGGCGACGAGCGGCGGTGCCGGCGGTGGAGGAGGAACGGCCAAAGGGAAGCTCACGGCAAAGGGGGGGGGCTTTCACGACAAAAGGGGGAAGGAAGAGAAGAATGGAGGAGAGAGAGAACATCTAGACTTAAATAGTGAAACCAAAGGTGGAAATGACCAAATTACCCTTTCTTCACAATTTTAATCCAACGATCCCTATTCGATCTTATCTTGATCCGACGGCCGAGATCGATTCTTGCACAAAAATATCCAAGGGTATACTTGTAATTTCCCAAAAATCCAAGGGTAAAATTGTCCAGTCAAAATTTTAGAGCAAAATTACCAAAATGCCATTTACCCTTAAAACATGCCCTTTAATAAATCCTAGGGGTATTTTGGTCACTTTCTCCGTTTCTTGTCCAAATCTAATTTTTCCGAAGGAATTGAGCGCACCAAAAATTGACACGTGTCCCCTGCAACATCGTCCTAGCGTTCCGTCATGACTTCCTAAGTTTTCGGTGTCCAATTTGGGCAAAAATTCATTAATTAAATTCTATTAAACGCAACTCGAGCGTTTCTCGAGCTAACAGGTGGCTTGCTGGGGAAATTCACAGAATCGACTCATGACTGATACTGAATCGAGTCACGTGCAAGTCCGTTCGGTGCTTGACGACCTCGGTTGTCATTAAAATTGCGAAAATCAATCACTTGATTCGAGGGGTACGATCGTTTGGTATAGATTCAGGATCAATTGTCAAGTCATTTCGTGATCTAGCAGAATCACCCGCAATCCACTACTGTGACAGTGGCGAACTGATCCCTAACTATCCTTGGATCGGCCAACAGTGACTCAAAATATCATTTCAGCGATTTAATGATCGAAAATCAACTCACGATCGAATTTTCTTTAGTTGTGTGAGTTTAATTCTCCTATTAGCCTTTCCCTAATGGTTAACATCCCAGGAATGATCAGTTCCGGGCGAGAATTTACTACGAGCACATTTCATAAAACTCAGTTATTCAATAAATTCCAATTTGTGGAAATTTCGGAATGTCACACATGCTATTAAACCCTTCATTAGATAAAGTGCTCCAAGTTTTTCCTACAACGCTGTGTCATCCTTCTCTTCGGCCATTTCAATCAATATCTCATCTAACAAATTCAATAAGATTTTCATTTCATCTTCTCTAGTAACTCTTCCTTATCTCCCCTTTTTCGTTGTTTGTGGCAATTAATTATCACCATCCAATGTCTTCGCCAAACCTAGGGTTATTAACAAGACACTCATCTTATTGCTCCACAACCCAAAGTTGTTCCTACCGTTGAATTTCTCAATCTCAACTCTTGTTTCAACTATAATTGCAAACACAGCTTTTGTGGACAGTGATTAGACAAGCAAAAGCTCCAAAATTAATCTAGAAACCTTATCCTTAGTTCTAATACAATTAATGCAGAAAGTTAACGAATTTTGCAATTCAAATCTAATGCGGAAAAAGAAATTACCAAAGAAATCAACGGAGAATGATAAAATAAACACCAAAGGTTTACGCCCACAACAAACCCACAAGTATTAGCTTACAATTTCTCATAGAGATTACTTCAAAAGCTCATAGATAGAAAACCCTATTATTTTGTTTGCTCCAATGTATAATAACCGAGTAGAATTCCATTTTCACTTAAGTTTTGACTCCTAAAAGTGTTCTTTTTCTTTTGGCGAAAAGATGTAGCAAACATCAGTAATGATAATTCTGCGTCTTAGCTGGTTATGTCCCCATCCAAGCCTTATGATTTCTACACATTGATGTATACTTGGATGGTGATCTCGGAGGCACGCCCTCCATGAATTGAATCGAATGTCAGATCCATGTCTGGTGGTAAGCTTTTAGTAGCAGAAGGGGTGGTGGTGTCGAACACCCAACCCGAACCTTATTTTCGGTTGGGGTCATATTCAGGTCGGGTCTCAATTCAGGTAAAAAACAAGCTCACATCCATACGATTCGGTTCGGGCTGAGTATCGTGAATACCCAAAGCCCGAGCCGAGCCGAACCATTGACACCCTAGATAGAGGGACGAAATGAGAAAGCATGCCGGGCACGCCTCGAGGGATAGTAGCCTTCGGGAATCGAATTCATGATTCTTTAATGCATTGGAAGCAGGAGAAGAACCTCTACTCCTACGGTGCTTCCTTGTTGCCTCAATCAATATCAACCGTTGATCGAATTCTCATTTTCATATATCAACGGTCGAGATTTGTCAAAGCACCACTGGGGACACTGTACAAGATGAAACATCTACGTCCACCGGAGACTGCTTATGTCGTCTCCGTTTCCTATTATAAGAGATTATCTTTCGTTTTTAGATCTTAGAGATATAATTGTTCCAATGAGGTGGTTTCAAAATACTGAACTCACCCAAATTAGGCCTGACATAAAGATCCGTCTGGACTCACTCAATGATTCCCTCCCCTGTCATTACATATGGATTGGAGCCTATGTTTTACTTGGGTTCATTGACCAAATGAAACAACTTGTTTTTTTTTTTAATCTTTCACATTCATTTATTTAATTTCTGGGGCTAAAGATTTCCTAACACATAACTTACTTAATCATACCTGTTAAATGATACCATTAATTTGCTTGATGCCAAGTAGTTTGTGCATCACTATATCCTCATAATTTTATTACCAAGATGTATCCAACACTTATAGAGTGAAATGTACTAAGCCTGCCCCAAGTCGGCCCGGCCGTGAGGAATCGAGAGATGTACTAAGCCTGTGGTCACAAGCTATTGTGTTCTTGTCCTCTTCAAAAGTCATTGACGAAGAAAAGCTGTAATGAACAGCAGCAGAGATAGACGACTTTCTATCCACATCGCGATCCTCGTACTGAAGATCGGATGATTACAATCGAGAAAGGAGCAAGGACCGGCTTTTGAATGCTACACGAAGCAAGGCTGAAGTTGAATTGATAACATGGAGCCACAAAAGCGCAAGAGCAAGGATCAAAGTGCAGCAAAATCACATGAGCTACTGCAGCCAAAGGTAAGTGTCAAATACTATTTGATATTTGTACAATGTTAATAGCATGTTTGGATGCGGTATTGACCATTAGGTACATTACAGATTTATTACAAGTTTAGACCCTATTACAGTGTTTGCTCACAGTTCCCCTATATAATAGTTATTATTGCACTTAAACTGTAACTATTCTCCAAAAGCAATTGTCCTTTTTCTCCTTCTCATTCAACAGGTGTTAGGTAACATTACTTATACTTAGCACGTAAAAGCAAACAACTTTCGCGTCAGAACTTAAAATATTATTCAAATTTCAAAAAATTATGAAAAAACTATAGGTGAATCTATGTGCCAACATTTGAATATCATGAAAGTCTAGATGCTTCGAGCTAAGAAAAAGCTTAAGTTCATCCACCGCTAGATTTAGATTAATATGTTTTGTTAATATTCCTAGTTAATCATAATTACGACTAAATAATCAACTCTGAAAATTATGTCTAATGTATTAACGCTTGAGATTTGCCCTAAATGCGTACCAAGACTAGCTTGGAACTGCTGTATTTACTACACCTGAAAGGCCAGGAATGATCTGATTCTCCCGCAGGTCACTCCTAGAACCACCATCATGGAATTTGTGAGATATAATGTATTACTGAAGGTTGCAGGGGGATGAAGGCCACAAACATCGAGGCCTATGCCTTCATAATTGGAGGATTTCTTGCTAATTTTCAGTGAGTCTTGCGAATCGGGTAACCTTTTTTCAGTTGATGTTGATCTGAGTCTGTAAAACCAGGCATCATTTGAGATGTTTTCTTGTTGTCCCTGGTGTTGGCATGCCTGAGTTTTAGTCTAGCCTGTTGTGGTTTGCAGACGTTTGTTGAACTGAAGACATCGTGTTGCGCAGTGGGTTCATCCCACATATCCAGTATGCAATAAAAAATTTCGACTTACCCATCAAAATTCGCCACAGCACTAATGACCGATGGAGACACCAAACGGGACGAAAGATCTCACCGACCGGGGTAGAAGATCTCTCTCTCTCTCTGTGACCATGTCACCCGACAGGGGTTGAGGAAGTCTCGATTTCTCAGATAATCATTGGCTTAAATGAGAAAAATATAATAACACTCTCGTCGAAGAAGCGGAGATTTCTTTCTCCAATTTCAGGTGCTGTTGATCCCACTAATCTGCTCGGCGATCATATTCAAATACAAACAAAGAGAGATGGCACAGTTGCTGCTTCCACATCTTGACTGAATCGATGTTTTCTAATGCAGAACAAAGCAGCTGGCATCAGTGCTAATAGAAACTTTTGACTCAACCATAATTGCACTTGTGGCCCTAATTTGACGTGAACAGAGACCAAAATCGATGCCACTTTGATACTGCACCTACTATGCTTTGCGTGATACAAAACCTATAGTTGACGTACCATATCATTTTGCTCTAAGAGGGAGTACATGAAATACCAAGGTCAGTCACTTTTCAATGAAGTGATTGTGTGCTACGGAGAAACACCTCTCGGCTCTTTGAACTTTGAAAAGAAGTCCAGCATTGAAAAAGGAGATGTGCTACACAGATGTTCAAGCATTCTTAAGGAACTCATGTCCTATCTTTGCCAAAATATCAATCCTCAAAGTGATTGTCATTTAGTGAGAGGAAAATATAAGTCGTGTCTGCACACATCTATTAGACATTAAGGGAAAATTCACGGATGCACCCGGTGTTAAAGATTTCTTTTAGACATTAGGGAGATGTCACTAACATATCATTTATTCCGCAAATCATTTGGATCTTTAGCTTATTATGTATATTTTGTATGTGGTCGGATTTGTGTTTAGATTGATGATATGGAGTATTAGACTGGATTTTGTGTTGATTTTATTTCAGGCCTACGAACAAGTCATTGTTGTCATACCGAAGTTAAGCAATTCAATCGTTCCATCATTCTTCTCATTTTTTAAGTTGGTACCAAAGCTAGGCAATCTCGGTGTGCACCCAACCACCTCTGACAGCATAATACACTTGTTTATAAACTTGTTAAAATAGGTCATAAAACCATTTCTTAACTCATAGTTGATGGGATAATTGTCAAAAAAAAAGTTTTAGACCTATTACAATTGTGTCAATTCAGTCATAAATCTTTACATTTGTGCCAATTCAGTCCATTCAGCCAATTTTGGTCAGTCGGCACTGATTTGGCAATTTTTAAAATATTTTTTCTAATTATTTTTTATCATTTTTGCTTTTCTTTCCCTTTTTTTTTTTTTTTTGCCTCCCTTCATCTTCAACCTCTAACCAGTTGTTGGAACCGACGACTGACCAAAGGCAGGGTCGGCGAGGCTCGACCTCACCTAGCCACTGGCAAGGTAGGCCTCGCTAGTGGCTAGGCAAGGCTCAAACTCGTCGGCAACTAATGAGATCGGCCTCACTAGTGGTTGGGCGAGATCGAGCCTCGCCAAGGGTGGGCAAAGCCGATCTCATTAGCCCTCGCCTCTGGTCGATCGCTGGATTAGTGATCGGCTAGAGGTTGAAGATGAAGGGAGAAAAAAAAGGGAAAATAAAAGAAAAAATAAAAAAATATTTCAAAATTTGCCACGTCAACATACGACTAGCATCCACCTTAGTGCCAACTGGCCAAAATTAACCGAATGGATTGAATTTGTACAAATACAAAAGGTTTAGGACTAAATTGGCACAAAAAAAAATGTTTATGACTGAATTTAGGTTTATGACCATTTTGGTAATTTTTCCCACATTAATAGATTGAGTTGTTATATGGGTTTGTTATATTCAATAAATGAGTCAAATGGGTTTAGAAAGATAAAGTCCAAAATAATATGGATGTTAAATGGGTCATCAAGTTACTTAGACCCACTTTTATGACTCTCTTTAGCCCTTACTCGATCTTGCACTGCCCAATACGTGTTCTCACCTTAGTTTGCGTGTGGGTTTTCTTACATTTGATTAAATGTGGAAATATTTTAGCCATATGGATCAAGTCGGGTATGGATTGGGTATGGATTTGTATCACATAATAATTGGTCAATTTGGGCTGGATCATTATTGACCCGACCCAACTCACCCGTTTGAGAGGTCTACTCATTTCCAAATACCCCTGTTAGCTCAACACACTCGTTCGCACCCATGCATCTGTTTTCATATGTTCACTCCACCACCTCGCTTTTTCCCAAGAGCCAAAACGAGGTCCTCAAACTATATCAACCTTGTGGCATTGGCCCCAGCGCAACCAATGGTGGGTCCGCAGTTGACTCAAGATGCCATCGTCTATCCCAAAGACTAATCCAATTAGTGCTCACTTTCAAATGATGTAATCGGCTTTGAGCATTGTCCATTTGAAAGCAAAGCTGAACGGCGACGGCTTTTAAGCGGCGTTAGTTTATCACATGTTCTCATCGACTACCGGGGAGCTTATTTGGACGGTACTTGCTTTTCAAACGATGTTATTAGATACTGATATTGTCTACCGGAAAAGCTAATGTAGAAGGCACTATTGAAAGTGATGCAAATTTGGATGATTCTTCAATATCATTTCCAAACTGAAGTTAATCTACAATATCAACTTTAATTTGAGGGGCGTGTCAAAGATGTCTTGTAGATATTGTGGACACACGATACATTATATATTCTACGAATCATTTAGATATTTAGCGAAGAAATTACCAAAAAAATCTTAAACTTATTGCACTTGTGTCAGGTCATTCCTAGACCTTTTAATTTAACCAATTTAGTCCCAAACTTATGATAATTTGCCAATTAAGGCATAAATTTTTAATTGTGTTAATTTAGTCATCAAGTTTTTGACAATTTGTCAATTTAATCATTTCGGCCAATTTTGGCCAGAATTCGCTAACATGGCGATCTAATCAACGCCAACAGTCCTACACATCATGCTAATCATCCTACGTGGCATGGTCGGTGTTGATGTGGACAATTTTTGTAATTTTTAAAATATTAAAATTTTTTTTCTTCTGTTTTTTTTCACAACCTTGTGCAGGCAAGGGCCTCCATGCCCTTGCGGACCCCAAGCAAGGTCTACCCTCGTTAGATCTGGGCGATGGTCGCCCTCGCCTAGTCAAGGCGAGGGTGTCACGACCCTTGCCAGCCACAAGCCACTAAGGCCCTCGTCAGTAAACAGGGAAGGATCGCAGCACTTTGCATAGACCAAGCGAGGATCGCTGGGGCGACAACCTTGCCGACCTAGGGTTAGAAAAGGAAAAGGGAAGAAGAAAAGAAAAATAGTAAAAAAATTCAGAAAAATTTTAAAAAATTGTCCACGTTAGTTCTAACCGTGCCACGTAGGACGGCTAGTGTTGACTAGACTGTCACATCAGCGATTTCCAATCAACATTAGCTGGAAAAATCAAATTGGCAAATCATCTAAATTTTAGATTGATAAATCTTCAAAAGGTTTATGATTGAATTGACTAAATTGAAAGGTTTATGATTGAATTGTTATAAGTACATTAAGTTGAGATCCTTTTTTTGTAATTTTCTCAATATTTAGCAACTATGTACATCTTGTGCCCAGTCGGATATGTGTCTAGAGTCATCATATCGAATATTATACTGAATTTTCTTTCGTTTTGCATGAGGTCTATAAATAAGGCCATGGATGTAATATCCAACTCAAGCAATTCGATCGTTCCACCATTATTCTCATTTTATTAAGTCCCGAAGCATGGGAACCAATTTTATCCCCGCTGGTAACTATTGAGGGCATCACATGGGATCCACATACTATGATGGTTAGATAAAATGGTCTCACATGCACCGAGTGTATACAAGAAGACTCTCTCAACGTTAATCAACGTTAAGGACATGACAGGGGTCGTTTTCGGAATTGGCAGTGAAGAGAGGATGAAGCATCCTTGTCTCCCAACGAGTTGGCGAAAGGCAACTTCACCAACTCGAACCAAGAAATGTACGACATGTGTCTCTGTTCACCATTCAACACATAATCCAACACGATCCGTCAAAGCCTCGGATATCAACTACAGAATTGTCATCGCAATAGTTTCCATATTTGTTGCCTCCTCAGCTCGATGAATTAAACTATGGCCAGTAAAATTGTCACCTGAAACTGTGACTAATAAAATTGTCACCCAAGCATACTAGCAGCTGCATATCTGATTTTGGCCAATGATGCATATAAAAGACCAGCAAAATTATCACATAAAAGCACGAGGTCTCGATTTGCCGAATGCAGGTGCGCATGTAAGTTGATATCTCATTCTCAAGTCCACAGAACTAGCACGCGTTCAGCAACTTGCATATCTTAAATTTAACATGGCGAACATCATCTCACCAACGGACATTGGATTCAAACTTTCATGCATAATATCATACCACTCTTCTATTTTAATTATTCAGTGTCGAAGTAAAAGAACTTGAAATGTTAACTAGGCTTAGTTTGGTTAACTTTGGTCAGCCCTCTAATCTCAAGTACTTTCTTACGTATCCAAGCAAATGGTCATCCTCTAAAGAGTCCATTTATGTTTATAACCACAATAAATACTGGGTAGATAGTTTGAACAACATTCGTTCTACACATGTTCATATGTAATAACGTTGAGATGGGAGCTTTATCTTCAACTAGTACTTGGCTACTTATATCAACAGTGATAAACGCGGGATGTCTAAGGAAAAGGAATATCGAATCATCGTACCCAACATTACTTGGTCGGTGAAATTGTTGGAGGGGGGCTGTTAGAACTGTTCGTTGAAAGAGAACATGTAGGGGGTCATAATCTAGCATAGGTTATCAGAGGTTATCAGCAAAGAGCCAATCATACGGTTTAGAGTCTCATGCACCATTACTTAGTCTCCAAGATAACCGCCATGAATTTGAACCCAAGTTAAGTAGAACGAACGGAAATATACCGTGGGAAAGGAGGTCAGTTCCTCAACTACTACATCTCGTCTTTTCATGGTGAGTTTTTGGAGGATTCACTGTGCTGTTGCAAAGTACTGGCCACTGACCAGTTGGCTTTTGTTTGCTTAATGGTTGAAGGAGGTCAGTTCCTCAACTACATCTCGTTTTTTTATGGTGAGTTTTGGGAGGATTCACCGTGCTGTTGCAAAGTACAGACCAGTTGGCTTTTGTTTGCTTAATGGTTCAACCAGAGAGAGAGAGAGAGAGAGAGAAGGGGATCTAGAAAAAGGGGTTTTTCAAAATCAAGAAAAACTAAGGCCTTCCAATCTCATAAATGGATTGCGTTAAAAAGATTTTAATAAAGGCGTTAAAATGCTATAAGTATCATTATTTTTATTCTTCATTCGATCCATTGTCGCCGCCGCCACCGCTAGTAGAATGGCGGCGGCGGCAATATGGGTTGTCATCATGATTGTTAAAATTTTAGATGTGAATCCTGAAAGTAAATTTTACGTAGGGTCCATCTATGAGATTTTTTCGGACTACTATCAACTATTCTAAAAACTTAAGTTATTAAATAAAAGCGTGATTTATTATTTAAGTATTCTAACATTCCCCACTCGCGCACGCTGGACTTTGACCTAAGCCTAAAACGTGACAGTGATCTCACAAAATCTCACATGATATCAGAACAGCAGGTCCTGAGTTCAAATAATTCCAAGCTCCTATTTACCTTCTCAATGAAATATTTGCAAGCTTAATCTAATCTTTGCCTAATATTAAGCGTTGACACGGATCTGGAAAGATTTAAATTCATGACTTCCTAATCTAATATCATGTGAAATTTTATGAAACCACTACCGACTGTTTTAAAAACTTAAGATATTAGATAATGCTGTGATTCATTATTTAAATATTCTAACATCATCTAGGGCATAAATTTAGTACGGCACTCATTTTAGTACCAAAAATTTTCGCCAGCTTACTTAAGTACTAAATCGGAAAATAAATGATCACTTAAACACCTTTGGCGACAAATTCCGATAAAAAACATTACTTGATGTTTTTAATTAAATGTTAATGTCTAGGTGGCTTTTCATTAAAAAGGAAAGTTCACCTTAACGGCGAGGTGGCCTTTAATCACAAAACGCCACCGTACTAAAGCAATTTAATATCTTTCACTCTCATTCTCTCTCTTTCTCTCTCCCTCCAATTTCCTCCCTCTCTTGCGCCTCTCCACCGTCGGGCACCTCATCAGATTATCAACACTTCGCGTTTTTGCCATTGCTTCTTCCATCGCCTAGTCTCTCCTCCTGCACTTCTTCCTCCTCTCCCAAACGCTTCCTTTTCGCTTCCAGCTCGGCGGCATCGACGCTTCCCTAGAGAAAAGAATGGAGATCAAATCAAATTACTTTAAAAATTGAAGTAGAGGAAAAAAAGTCGAAAATCAAGGCAAGTTAAAAGGAACGAAGGTCGGATTTTTACCTCGGATATGATCTTGGACTCGAGGAAATTGGCCAGGCTTTCATCTTCATTGTCCGAAGTCGACATGGAGGAGCGTCTTCCGGTTGGTGAGCAATCAAGTCGCGATTTTTTAGTGTGCTGGTGATTAATCCAATCGATTGAAGTCCCCACTAAGATTCAGTGCTTGGGGATTCCTACTGTTTTGGAGGGAAAGATTGTGATTTTGGGGGAATATCAAATTAGGGTATCGAATTTGGGAAAATTATTCGAGTTTTGGGCAAAACACGTAGACGACGTCGTTTAGGGGTATATATGCTGACTAGGTATGCCGGTGAGCCATGTCGTTGGAGAAATTAATAAAATATGGCCACATAGGATTTTCAACACCCAAGTCGAAATTGGCACTTATATCATCTAAAAGAAAACTTTTGATGCCAAAGTGAGTGTTATACGAAACTTTGACACTTCTAGTGTCCTTATTCTATCCATCTTATTTAGTTAATGTTTTGTGGAGAGCTCTTATCTAGGATCATGCAATATGTATAAGAATTTGATATAGACAGTGTTGAGACTTTGGCATAAAGAAGAGGATTTCGCCTTGTAGTAGTATTTGTGGAGATCATATTGCTCCACATCGCCAATTCATTGAAGTCTAAGTCTCATAAAAATCATAGCAATTAGTATGTCAATTCCGCACATATATCTTATTTTCATATTGTTTTGAAATTTTCTAGATTCTTAACTACCACTCCGAGCTATCCCATGTACAATCTCGATTTCGACAACCTCGATTGTGGTAATGGTGGAGTTTGAGATACCGGTGCGCAATGGCAGAGCCAGACGGTGGTGGCAGTGAAACCAAGCGGAGGACCCCAACACGGCCTCGAAGACAATCGCACCCTAGGCATATTCCAGCCCCTATAAACTATGAGGTGGGTTACTCATGCATTGTACTCGAACGTTCTCTAGAATGAGTAGACATGGAACGGTCCATGTAGCAATCGAACAGTGAAAGGAAAATTCTTACTTTGGCAACACTCTAAAATTCAGCGCGACCAACAGCAATTGCGGATCAGACAAGGTGAACGCCGTCGGACAGATCAAACTACCCCTGTGAAAACCCATCACTATTTTTCTTGTCATATCCCACCTAATCGTCCTTCCCCCGCTATAAAATCGACCCTCGTTCTTCAATTGCCTCGCAGTTGGTGGTCCACGTACCTCGTCACCTGCGTTTGGCCAGCTTACCATTGTTACTTCTCACAGCTATAATCTTCACCAAATTGGAGAGATGAGCTTCCAGAACCAGGTCTTCATCTTTTGCACCTTGTTACTAGGGTTTCTAAAGTTGGCAGATGGCAAAACGAGGCACTACACCTTCAATGTACGTACATTTGTCAGTCACTTTGTAGTTCTATAATTTGTGGGTTGAGGTTATTCTTCATATTCGTGGTTGCGGTGGTCCTTACGCCGAACTTCTCGAATGATGACGGATTTGTAGATCGACTCCCACAACATGACGAGGCTGTGCCACACGAGGAGTGTGTTGAGTGTGAACAAGCAGGTTCCGGGGCCGCCGCTTGTGGCGAGGGAAGGCGACCGGGTCCTCATCAAGGTGGTGAACCGTGTCGCCAACAACGTCACGATTCACTGGTATGAGAAAGTGGAGTACAACCAAAGTCATCAATTTACGCTCTCAAAAAACATTGGAATGTTGTTGAAAACAATGCATCTTCTGTCACTTTCGGGAACTCCGTGTGCAATTGTCTTATATTTTTACTCTATTAAAGAGTTCGTGAAAGCAAGCAAACTGTACGAAACCAATAGTTCAACAGAGAATTAAAGTGGAACCTACGACATGTAATAGTCAGAATGTGCTTGCATATAAGATTAATGCACAAAAACAATTAATGTGCCACTGTAATTCTATAGGAAGTGCAATTAAAACAATTACTAAAAGAAGTCGGGTTTGTGTTGATCATGGTGACGGCAGGCACGGGGTTCGGCAACTACAGACGGGATGGGCAGACGGACCGGCTTACGTAACCCAGTGTCCCATACAGACCAACCAGAGCTTCACCTACAACTTCACCCTCACTGGCCAGAGAGGAACACTGCTGTGGCACGCGCACATCTCGTGGCTAAGATCAAGCATCTACGGCCCCATCATCATCCTTCCCAGGCGGAACGAGTCCTACCCGTTCGAGAAACCCTACAAGGAAGTCCCTATAATTTTCGGTGAGCCATTCGGACGTCGTACATGAAACAGTTTTCATTGTGTCCGTCGTCAGTGGAGCAAACTGTTTCCGCAAATTGTGTAAAGATGACTGAAACATGTGCAATGAATCCTGCACCAGATACGTACACTATATGGTTCATTTGATCACGCTTATATCTCTTGTTATTATATATAGGAGAGTGGTTTAATGCTGACCCAGAAGCGGTAATCGCCCAAGCTCTTCAGACCGGAGGAGCCCCCAATGTCTCCGATGCCTACACCATCAATGGCCTTCCAGGACCCTTGTACAATTGCTCCTCTAAAGGTACCACCCAATGCATATGCGTTAGTCAAGCCTTCGTGGCCAAGAACTGTTTGATAAACATATGGTATCATTCCCTAGACTTGATCTGATAGATCGTCACATGCTCGAAACCAACGGATCATATGAACGACAGCTTTTTGGCTGCATCATATGCATGCCCCTCAATACATCCGAACCATTCAATCCGACGAGGTCCCTTTGCTTTACCTATGAGACCCACCAGACTCAACGGTTCGGATGGACGAACCCAGTTCAACTAATAATTTTTCATCTACGCTAATCCTTCTTCGTGCTTACTTGGTTTGGTCTACTGCACCGATTTATGTAATGAGTCCAACATTCGGCATAGTCTCTGTTGCAAGTTGTCATAACTCATGTACAACAATTCCTGTGTAGGGGCCAAAAGCTAGGATTACTTTAATCCTACTACCCTCATATTTGTTGTGAAATTTAACTTATACTTGACAACATATCCGAAAAAAACACTAATCTTATATCTACCAAGTGGTTTCTATGTTGCGTTTAATTAGATTTTACTGTGCTAATAATCATATTACAACCTTAAATGTTTACTTGAATCAACATTGTTATCACAGGAAATATGGCTTTGACGTTGCGGTATCTTTTGCTTCATGATGTTATGTTAGAAAGTGTGATCTAGATTCACTTTAATATTTATACAAATCACCTAAGTAATATGATTCACCGTTGCCAACCCAACCAAAAAAAAAATCAAAAGTTTTCTCTAATTTTCTGCATTAAATTGGGTAAATTAATCCTATCATATTTCATATACAATATTCTTTCGCTAGGCGAGCACTAGACCTTACTCTGCTTTGAAACCTGTCCAGCAGATACGTTCAAGTTGAAGGTGAAACCTGGGAAGACATACCTCCTCCGGCTGATCAACGCTGCACTCAACGACGAGCTCTTCTTCAGCATAGCCAACCACACCGTCACCGTCGTCGAGACTGATGCCGTGTACGTCAAGCCCTTGTCCATGGACAGCTTGCTCATAACCCCGGGCCAAACCATGAACGTCCTCCTCAAGACCAAACCCGACTTTCCCAACGCCACCTTCCTCATGGAAGCGTGGCCCTATTTCACCGGCCTGGGCACTTTCGACAATACCACCGTCGCCGGAATCCTTGAGTACCAACACCCGACGAGCTCTAATTACCCGTCACTCAAGAAGCTCCCCCTATATAAACCAACTCTCCCTCCCATGAACAGCACCGCTTTCGTCACCAACTTCACACGACAATTGCGTAGCTTGGCCAACGCTAAGTTTCCTGCCAACGTTCCACAAAAGGTTGACAGAAAATTCTACTTCACCGTTGGCCTTGGGACTATGCCGTGCCCGAAAAACACGACGTGTCAAGGACCAAATGGCACGAAATTCGCGGCATCTATCAACAACATGTCATTTGTGTTGCCATCCATCGCTCTCCTGCAGGCTCACTTCTCCGGCCAGTCCAATGGCGTGTACACCACGGATTTCCCTGCCAACCCGCCCGTGCAGTTCAACTACACGGGGACACCGCCGAACAATACCATGGTGACCAACGCCACAAAGACGGTGCAGTTGGCATACAACACGAGCGTAGAGGTAGTGTTGCAGGACACGACCATCCTCGGCGCGGAGAGCCACTCACTTCATCTGCACGGGTTCAACTTCTTCATTGTCGGGCAAGGGTTCGGGAACTACGACCCGAATAAAGACCCGGCCAAATTCAATTTGGTGGATCCGGTCGAGAGGAACACGTTCGGTGTTCCGGCGGGTGGATGGGCGGCCATTCGTTTCCTAGCAGACAACCCAGGTACATAATACTATTACATGTGTGCAGTACAGCGAATATATCTTGCTATCCATCGAATTTTAGCATTATGGAGCAATAAAAATATCCAATTGAATTGCTCTCGGCTTCAACTTGTCTTTACTAAATCCTCTCAAATAATTTCAATAATAGAATAATAATATTTTTAGTAGGTTTTCAAATATTGGTCACTAATGAACTCTCAGGGACCGCTCTGTTAGTTTAGGCATTAAGAGATTTTCAGGTTCAGAATGGAAGGTTCCTTGTTCAATTCTCATCAATTATGTATAAACTCCTCTGAGTCAGAGCCTAAACTTTATTTGTTCATGAGGCCCGCCGGCTTTTACATAGGTTATGCCCCTAAATCATTATAAAAAAAAAAAACCATATAATATATGCTTGAATTGAAACAGGGGTATGGTTCATGCACTGTCATTTGGACGTGCACACAAGCTGGGGTCTGAGGATGGCATGGGTAGTCCTCGACGGACCGCAGCCCAATCAGAAGTTGCCACCGCCGCCGTCCGATCTTCCAAAATGCTGACTTTGGCCGCGACCCGGGATGATGAGCCACTGCTAAAATGAAGATTTTCTTCGCCGAGTGTTCTTTCTTTCTTACTTTTTTGGTAATCATGTGTCGTTTGTTAACTTAATTCTTTCGTGTCATCCTTGATATGACCCTGCCTTTTCCTTCAATGTTGGTTGAGAAAGAGAGTATGACAGCTCAAAAGCGAACTTGAAAGCGGTCGATTATGCGAATAATCTCTTTGATCAATCTTAGTCCTCAACCACCAAATGTGGTTTTGTCTTGACGAGATTTCTGTCCATCTCATGATCATTTTGCTTCTAATCGAAGTTCATTGCAAGCAACAGTCCAACTCTGCATTCACTTACTGCTCAAACGTACCATGTTAACAGCGACCCGCGCGCGAGAGGGACTAATCATTTGACACAAATTTGGTGGCTTGTTACATATTGGCAAGTGCCAAGTGGCGATTGCTTCCATTACTCTTTCCCTATTAGATTGGCCTCGATCACTACTTGATTTTTCTTTCTTTTTCCTGTAATTCCGCTTGATGAAACGAAAAGAGAAGATTGTCCTGATAATCAAGAAGAGATACAGAGGCAATAGAAGAAGAATAATTATAGACACGGACACTAGAAAATACAACTGGGAGTCCGTTGATATGATAATGCAAAGTCCTTTTAAATATTGCATACCAATTACTTTGCGCAAAGATTTCACTTGTTTAAACGCTCCGTCCCAGTTCACACTTTCTAAAGAACAAAAAACTAGGTAAGGAGAGTCAATTTAATGCGAATGATGAAAACCCCATAAGCTAGACGGATCAAAACGGCTTGAATAAACTTGTATCTCAACCCTCCCTTTAGCTCTTTCGATAGGTAGGTAAGTAACCTGTCAACTCATCTTATATTCGTGGGCGAGAAGAAAAGCAAAAGTGACATGGCGATCTCGTCATTTATCTGGTAATTAAGTCACCACGGTTTGCTGGTTTACAGCTACTTTCAATTTAAAGGAGTTAGGGAGAGGGAAAGTCTTCCTTAAAATACTGATTCAACAACATACCTAATCAAAATTCTCTAAAACATCTATCCAATTGAATCATGTATACACGTAAGCACTCTTCGGAGATCTGACGCAATCTTTGACCCAGGAAAGTGAAAATAATACACAAGCGATATCAAGAGGGACATTAGGGAGCGGGAAGCGTGTAGACTACCTTGTATTTACTAGCTAATACACAAGTATGCACGTACATCCCAACCAAAAACTAGGTAAATATATCATCAAAGATGTTCACTCAAGATTTGCTAGTGATTATATTTATTATAGAGTATGCAACAACCGAAAAGTAAGGCAAGACGGATTTATAACCTCCATACCTAAGGCAGAATACAGGGCGATTATCCAGGAAGCTGATATTAGTAACATCTACTTTTGTCGTCTATTTCTGGCAATGCCCTGCTACAGCATGAGCGTGGAGAAGTACTGCTCAAACTCTTGGTCTATTGTCGGTCTTCTCATGCCGTCTTGCGCTTCTGCAATGAAATAACAAAAGAGAAGTCGGCAACCAAAACATCAAGAACATACCAAGCCACCAGTTGGATATTAGCAGAATCAAGGACGAAATTGGAACAGGTGCAGAGTGAGGAGGGCCGTTTCTACATTTACGCAACACTCAACAAGAAACCATACCTTGGTTGACGATCCATCTTCCAGAGGAAAGGACAAATTTATTAGAGGGCCCCCCATTGGAGTAGATGACATCCTCGGTTTCATCATCAGGGCATTGATCGATGCAGTCCTTTCCCTCTTCCGAGCATATGTGATCCGCTTGGTTTCCAAATTCAAGGAGATGCTCCTCCAGGATCTCTTGCACTCGTAATTGACTGTCGCGACTGAGAGGAATGACGTCTTGAAGACCTAGCACTAGATTATCTTTACCATCCTCTTTATCCAGCATCATCATGCAACGCGATGAATAAGATGAATTCTCTGAATTCGCACACCAGTAACTCGTGGATGATGCTGAATGCCTGTTGGATATTGAGGCGGACTCGGTTTCACAGCTACCTATTCCATACAATGACATAGTGGAATCGGAATTTTCCACAAAGCTGTTACTATCCTTTTCTGATTCAGGTCTCGATCCATCGTTGCTATCACCTATGTCCACCTTTCCCTTGATTGCGACTTTAGAGATGTCATCTTTTTCCAGGTGCTTATTGAACATAGAGAAATGAATAGTGCCTCGATCCCAGCATTGGTGCTTTGGCAGAGGCAGAACCAAGAGCTCAGGCTGCAACTTTCTTTTCCTATATAGACAAAAACAGAAGTTCTTATCGAGTGCTAAGGTAATGTGAAAGCTTGATAAAATTGTAATAAAAATGCATTATATCATAGAAGGATCTTACAATGAATCCATTGATTCAAGATGACTTATTTACAACCCTTCAGACATGAAGCAGTGGATCATTTTTTCACTTCACAGGGCCATAGATGGATCATGCATCTTTCGACAATGGATATGAAAAAGGTTAAAAAAGAGAGCAGAGTTCACAATAAATTGCTTTGATGTTTTTCATTAGATAATCAGGAGAAAATAATCTTAATAGGAAAACTATATGAGTTCTGTTATCTTTTGTTTTCTCAATTATTTCCATATGTGCTCTGGAAATGAGACCAAAGGCAAAGCCATTTGAACACAAGCCACCACCTAAAGTTTAAACATATCACGCGTTTCAGAAGGAACCTTCGATTAAGGACAACAATTTTGGGGCGTGATTTATTCAAGATCGGAGCAAATCATTGGAAATGCTAAAGGTGCTTGGTGAAGAACAATCTCAATTCTGAGGAGTAAAGTGGAAATCTTCTTTCTCTAACTAACAGATAAATACACCCACAAAAGGGCCATGTACTTAGAGTTAAGGGTAACAACCAATCTTCTGTAAAGAAACTTACGTTATTAAAGTACGGCGTGGAGCACATATTATAGCGTAAGACTTCCCTCATGTGAAGTTTGATACGATAAAAAGTCCCCCGAGCATGCAAACCCAATACGCATGCCCCATGAGCGATGAATTGTCAAAACCCAGGGTACATAAAAGAAGGGACACGTCGTAATTGGGCGAAAAGGGGGAGCGAAGAATCAAATTCAAGACCTCAATCTCTATATCGACCCAGGCCACAGAGTTGAGTGTGTTACCGTGTCTCTAAAAGCCCAAGCCATTCAGAGTACTACGACGCAAGATCTGTTTTATTAATTTTTGGCATCATGAATCGGGGGCGCAGGCGCGCGGGCGCGAGCAGAAACGACGAAAAGATAACCCAGACGCGAAAATCAGAGGCGGAGCACTTAAACTTATGCGCAAGATCTAACCTCGATTCACAGCCTCCGCTCTCCAACAAAAAAGAAACTCATTTCCACGAGAAACAAGCGTACTCCTGATAGCTCACATCACCTCATCAGCACCAAAAAGACCCGGCACTTTTTGCAGCACTCCTTCCATCTCGCAAGCATTTTTTCTCAGTTCCATCATTCTAGCCTAATCCTGGAAAGAGAGCAAAACAGGCTCTCAGAAGTCAGCCCCCGAACGTGTTCTTTCTCGGTTAACACCCAGCTACCACAAATCTGACGGCAAGCCTTCGATTCTTGTTCGGCTGCCCAAAAGTCCAACCCCACCAGATAACTCCACCCCATTTCCGAAACACCATCCAAAGCTCACGAGACGCGCGCGGAAAAGACCCCATCGATCCTTTTTTGCAAAGCTAATTTCGGCAGAACAAAGAACTGCCGGACTCGATCGACATAACGAGCAACGAGGCAGCGAAAGTATCGAGCCAAGAAAGAAAGACCCCAGGAAACGAAGAAGGCATCGGAATCCGAACCTATTGATCTCGGATGGGTTCTCGTCGTCTTGATGATCCATGTCGAAGCAGAGAGGAGAGTGAGAGTGAGAGAGAGAGAGACAGAGAGACAGAGGACATTGGAGCTGTTCCTCCTTTGCAGTTTATCCAAGGTTCGCCTGCACGACACCTTTTGTGGGCCAATCTTTGTTCCGCGGGTACAAGGGCCAGACGCGGGGGGTTGTGGCGCGTGCGCGCGTGGCGTGCCCCCGGCTGACCAGTAGCCGCAATCCGGATGACAACCGCGCGTGGCGCCACGTCTACGCGGCGCGCGGCGGGGAGGGAGAGACCATGCCGGGGGCCATCTCGTCTCCACGTGCCGTTACGCCACGTCCGAAGCTCTGGTGGGTCCGACCCATATTATCCCTTCCGTTTATTACGAGAAAAATAAATAATTTTTAAAATATTCTCCAAACAAATCGATTGTTTCAATTAAAATAGTTAGTTAACGGAAAATATATTCATTTTTATAAGCGTAAGTATATATATATAACGTAACATATTACATGTGAGTTCGAGGAAATTGTTTTGGTATTTGGTATAACTATTGTAGCTCTTATTTAGATCGGAGACGCATTTCCAGAATTTAAAATCCAAACCAGCTCGTCCCTACTTTTGCATCCAAAGAGCGTTCATCTCAAACTCCCCCTGAGAAGTTAAAAGCAGAACAAGTAGACCTGAAGGGCAGGGGAACGGAAATATGGGGAATTCGTGTGTTTTGCATACAACGTTCCTGTCGACTATCTGTGTCGTTGCAAAAATGTTTCGATATAACTATGTAATAGTTTTTTAATTTAAAAAGGATGAAGGCGTGTTAGTTTCGAGTTAAGTCATACCGGATTCGGCTTCTTTCGCTAAATTTGTGATGTAGAACAGTTAGCCTGTGATTATTTTGAAGAATGTAATCGCCGTAATCGCCGGAAATCTCTGCAGTTTTTCTGATTTTGAGAAAAGCAACCATTCAGACAGTTTTCTATATTACCATTCAGGCGGTTTTCTATATTAGGAAATTCATGATAGTCATTACTTTCACATATTCTATTTAAAAGATTTTATTTATTAGATGTTATCTTTAATTATTCGGTTTCCATTAGTATTATGAGTTTTATTTATATATAAGATATCCGTCTTGTAATCGAAAATCACAGTATCATTGAATAAAAATTTTGAGTTCTTTGGAGTTGCTCAAAATTTACGCTTTCTCCCTGCGTCATTTAGTATCAGAGTAGATTTCTCCTGTGACGATGGTGAATAACGTGAATGTCAATCTCCTCACTACTGAGGACTATGAGAACGAGCCTATTACGCGGGCTAAGTTCAATCAGTTCGTGGCTCAAACCGATTGGAGGTTTGAAGAGATCCTTGATGCCATCCAATGTTTGTCCTCAAACCATGCGCCTGGTGTTCTTCCAGCTGAGCGAATTCCTGTCGCTCGTGATCCCGAAGATGCTATGGGGCGTGGAGGAATCCCCTGACATAGGCATCAAGACTATGTCAAGAATACGAAAGATGAAGACAAAGATTTCTAGGAAATGCAAATTTGTGGTGGTCGCTAATATAAGGGATTCCAGGAGGAGCATGTTCGTGGGGATCGACGGCAGGGGGGCTATTGACGAGATCCTAAGCAATATCAACTAAAAGTAGATCTCTCTACTTTCAATGGGAATTTGGATATTGAAGATTTTTTGGACTAGCTTTGGGAGGTCGAGAAATTCTTCGACACTATGGATTTTGACGAGGATTGCCAAGTGAAACTTGTGGCGTACAAGTTGAAGAGTGGCGCTTCAGCTTGGTGGGAATAGATTCAATTAACGCGACGTCGACAAGGCAAAGCTTCTATTCAACCATGGGGTCAGATGAAACAGAAGTTGAAGAAGAGGTTCCTCCCAACAAATTATGAGCAACTGTTATTTCAGCAATTCCAGAATAGCCGACAATCGAATAGATCGGTCCAAGCTTATACGGAAGAGTTCCTTCAACTCTTCGCTCGCAATAACCTGGATGAGTTCGAGGCACAACAAACTACTAGGTACATTAATGGTTTGCGACTTAATATCCAAAATCGGGTTTCTTTACATCGACTATTCTCTGTCGAAGACACCCAGGATATGACGCGAAAAATTGAGATGCAATTGAAGAGGAATAGCCCTAGTACTCGTGGTAGCAATTATTCCGATCGTGGGTCATTCGGGAAAGGAAGACAGCCTGATGTTACAAGTTCTTCTAGGCGACAAACCACTAATTCAAGTTGAGTTCCAAGAGGTACTACTGGGACGCCTAAAGAAGCAGTCGCAGCCAGCAATCGCACTCTCAATCAGAATACCCAGAATCCATATGCCAAGCCCTAATTGATCAAGTGCTACAAGTGTAACGAGTTGGGCCATCGTTCCAGCGATTGTCCTCGTCGTAGAATGGCCAATATTGTTAAATATGACGAAGATGTGTATGAGGAAGATTGGAAAAAGGAAGATGAAGTGGGCGAGTAAGTTAATTGTGTTGTGCATCGTTTACTGCTTGCTCCGCGGATAGAAGATACCCAACGAAATCAGCTTTTCTGCTCTCGCTATACTGTCAACGACAAAGTATGCGATATCATTATTAACAACGGAAGTTGCAAGAATATAGTGTCAAAGGCTTTGGTGGATCACTTGCAACTAAAGACGAAACCGCATCTCGCACCCTACACAATCGGGTGAATACGTAAGGGGGCAGAACTTAAGGTAAACCAATTATGTCGTTTACCTATTTCGATCAGAAAATCATATCAATATACTATTATATGTGATGTTGTGAAGATGGATGTGTGTCATATTTTATTGGGTCGGCCATGGTAATATGATGTGGATGCTACACACTAAGCTAAGGAAAATACGTATTCTTTTATGTAGAAAATGACTAAAATTACTTTGAGACCAAAGAGTAATTCCCCTCAGATTGTGAAGAAACAGAATGCAGGGGTTATGATGAACATCCGAAAGCATGAAGGGATGTATATAATTGTGGACAAGGGCGACCACCAAGTTGTGGTTCGTGTTCCCGACATTCTTAAGCCTTTATTAAAGGTATTCAATGATATTATGCCTGAGGATTTACCTAATGAATTACCTCCTTTGAGAAATATCCAGCATAAGATTGATTTTCTTCCAGGTGCTAATCTTCCTAATTTGCCGCATTATCGGATGAATCCGATGGAGAATCAGATTCTACAAGTGCAGGTGGGAGAGCTCTTTCAAAAGGGCTTCTTGCATGAAAGCAAAAGTCCACGTGCAGTTTCTACGATTCTCACGCCAAAGAAAGAAGGCACCATGCGTATGTGTGTAGACAGTCATGCCATTAACCGAATTACTATCAAGTATAGGTTTCCGATTCCACGACTTGATGATATGCTAGACAGACTTGCTGGATCACGGATTTTTACTAAGATCGACCTTTGAAGCGGATACCACCAAGTTCGCATCCGTCCTGGAGACGAATGGAAAACGGCCTTCAAGACAAGTGTGGGTTTGTACGAATGACTTGTCATGCCATTTAGACTCACTAACGCGCCTAGTACTTTCATGCATTTGATGACTTAGGTTCTCAAACCTTTTATTGGCAAGTTTGTGATAGTTTTTTTTTATGATATACTCGTATATAGTCAGGATGGGCATTAACACATGGAGCACTTAAGAGATGTCCTACTAACCTTGCAGCAAAATAAATTGTTCATTAATCTGAAAAAGTACAACTTCATAACAGAACGCCTCTTGTTTTTGGGTTTTGTTGTTAGCGTGGATGGACTTCACGTTAATGCAGATAAGGTAGCCGTGATTCGCAATTGGCCAGTTCCCAAGAATGTTAGCGAGGCTCGAAATTTCCATAGCCTTGTAACATTCTATATGCGTTTCATTCGAGATTTCAGTACTATTATGACCCCGATTACTAACTGTTTAAAGAAGGGCAAATTCCATTAGGGAGATGAAGCTTCGACCAGTTTTGCTCTTATAAAAGAAAAGCTTTCCACGGCACCAATATTGATGCTCCCTGATTTTGAGAAAGTGTTTGAGCTAGACTGTGATGCTTCAGGCATCGGGATTGGCGCTATCATTTCCCAAGAAGGTAAGCCTATAGCCTTCTTTAGTGAAAAATTTAATGAAGTTTGTCGGCGATGGTCAACGTATGAGCAGGAACATTATGCTGTTGTGTGAGCTATAAAACATTGGCAATCCTATCTTTATCAGCAGGAATTTGTTCTTAACACCGACCATCAGACTCTTAAATATATCAAGAGTCAAAAGCACTTAAATCGAATGCATGCACACTAGGTTTCTTTTTTGGAGCAATTTAATTTTGTACTTCGTCATAAAGCATGCCATTTAAATAAAGTGGCAGATGCGCTGAGTTGACGTGCTGCAACACTCATAACCATACGCACTGATGTTGTTGGTTTTGATCACCTATGTTCTCTTTATCCTGAGGATAATGATTTTGGTGAGATATGGGATAAGTGTTCTGAAACAAGTTGTCATGGCGATATGATAATTCAAGAAAATTTCTTGTTCTTTGACAATAGATTACGCATTCCCTGTGGTTCCTTGTATGAACAACTCATTCGAGAGCTTCATGGTGGTACTCTCGGCGGACATTTGAGGCGAGATAAAACTATAGCCTTGGTAGAGGAGCGGTACTATTGGCCTCAACTAAAGTGAGACGTGGGGTGATTTGTCAGTAAATGCTACATTTGCCAGACCGCTAAGGGCCACTCTCAGAACACGGGTCTTTATACCCCCTTGCCTATTCCATCGGGTCCTTAAGTAGACATATCGATGGATTTCGTGTTGGGACTTCCTCGCACTCAACAGGGTTTAGATTCTGTTTTCGTGGTGGTTGACCAGTTTTCAAAGATGGCGCACTTCATCCCTTGTAAGAAAACTTCGGATGCTTCGCATGTGGCAAATTTATTCTTTCGTGAAGTAGTTCATCTTCATGGTGTGCTGAAGACAATCACTTCCGATTGTGACACAAAATTTCTGAGCCATTTTTGGCGTACTTTATGGCGTTTGTTTGGGATTGATTTACAGTATAGTAGTTCTTTTCATCCCTAAACGGATGGTTAGACGGAAGTTGTGAATCGTACTATGACGGATATCATTCGCTACCTCTACAGTGATATGCCTAAGCAGTGGGACTGGTATATTGCTCATGTTGAGTTCGCCTTCAATAAGTCGGTTAACCGCTCTACCGGTACATTTCCCTTTCAGGTCGTTTATGGGCGTACATTACAGCATATTATGGATTTGGTTTCCTTGCCCAAGATTCCTGGCTATAGTGTTGCGACAGAGAATTTGGCGACCAGAATTAATGAAGTCCAAGCTGCTGTCGCTAGTCAATTGGCCTCTTCTAATTCAAAGTATAAGGAGGATGCTGACAAACGACGACGTTTGAAAATTTTTAGGTAGGCAATGAGGTAATGGTTTTCCCGCAAAATGAACGTTTTCCTAGAGGTACCTATATTAAACTGAAGCACAAGAAGATTGGTCCTTGCCGTATCCTGAAAAAGATCAACGATAATGCCTATGTAGTTGGCGTTCCTGGTGATCTCAACTCTTCCCCTACTTTTAATGTGGCAAACTTATTTAAGTATCATGCTTCTGATACACCTCTCTATCCTGATCATAACTCGAGGGCAAGTTTTTTCAAAGAGGGAGGGAATGATGTAGAATAGTTAGCCTGTGATTATCTTGAAGAATGTGATTATCGTAATCGCCGGAAATCTCGGCAATTTTTCTGATTTTGGGGAAAACAACCATTCAAGCAGTTTTCTATATTACCATTCAGACAGTTTTCTATATTAGGAAATTCATGATTGTCATTATTTTCACATATTCTATTTGAAAGATTTGATTTATTAGATGTTATCTTTAATTATTCGGTTTCAATTAGTATTAGGAGTCATATCTCTATGATGTCCGTCTTGTAATCGAAAATCATAATATCATTGAATAAAAATTTCCAGTTCTTTGAAATTGCTCCAAATTTACGCTTTCTCCCAATGTGAGTGTGAGTCGTGCTCTTATGTCACGTCAGGAATTGCCACCCCATAAAAGTAATCACCAGCGACACTTCAACTTTGCATGGGAGCAAATCTAGGTGCAGGGAATGAAAAAAAAAATATCCCAATACTTAAATTTCCCGACATACTTCTATCTCCCAAAAATAAAATAAAATTCATCAAAATTTTCCAGTTAAATTTTCTTTTTGCCCCATTTCCAAGACGGAGCCTTGAAGGCTTTCAACATTTGGACCTCGACCAAGACTAATGTCTCGGAAGTGTTGATCCGGTTCTCTCATGATACAAAAAAAAAATAAGGCTTTCTTTTTTTGTAAAATACCCGACCCGAAGGGGCCCAAATAGGTCCATAGGAGCATACTCGAGCAAAAAAGAAAAGTCCTTTAAAATGTTTAATTTTTCCAAACACCATTTAAATCAAAGTTGCTTTCCAATGCACTTCTAATTCACAATTCACCAAATACTATTTGCATTTTGAAAAACTCATTTGACCTAAAATCCTTTGTATTTTCTCAAAAAAATTCCCCAAAAGCCCAACCAAATGCGGCCATAATTACTTACCATGTAGCATTGTACCACTTGCGGTACGTATTTATTGGGGCATTTTATACAAAACCCCCTCCGAACTGTCAAGATGCACATTCGCTTCCCAACTTTCAACATTTGCACCAAACCTTCTTGAAATATTATTTGTTGTAAACGTTAACTCTCCGTCCATTTTTTCCGTTTGCACGAACCTAACAGGTGATTTTTTAAGGATAAAAGTGTTTATTATTCTTTCTTTTCAAGTCGAATTATTGTGTCCTAATGTTGTTCTAATGATCATTACATTTTTTTTTCCTTACTTTTTTCTGTTTTTATTGCATGAACATTCATTCGTTTCCACATAAATGAAGGCAGGAGAGTCATTTAATAGGTAAATAATCAAGAAGAACTGCAAATTTGCTCCTGAAAAATGACTTGCTAGGCACCGGCAAACGGTAAAACAGATCGAGGGTCGACGGCTATGACAAAATGAACGTTGAAAGGAATAACGGTCAACAGTCGAGGGCGAACGTGCAAAAAAACCACAAAAAGCTCGTGGTCTGGTGCAATTTTCCTCTTGACGGGATGAAGGCACCAAGTACAAGAAAACAAGTGCGTGATGAACTCGAATCTTCATTTTCAACCCGTTTCAAGCAATTACAACTCTCAACGTACAAGGAAATGCATTCACGTTTCTGTACTTCCTACCAAACCTGCGTGGTACAAAGGAAATCTGGCAATCGAATGATCCTTTTATATACCTTCCTTTTTGTACAGTTGTGAGCCGAATTTCATACAGGCACGAGAGCTCTATACCACCCGCAAGGACAAACCTATGGCACAACAAAATCCAAAAGAAAGACCAAACTCCCCCACCTTTACCCAAACCTTACAAAGACTACACCTGCTGCACGCCTCCCGAGAACCTCGCAGCCATAAAGCTTTGGCATCAGAAAGCCAGGCAGCTAGTCATGGGAAAATTCCTGAATGCAAAGCCGCGGGGGCTCACAGTCTAGGAACCTCTAAATCAAATGGAGAGCGCTCTATTGCATCTGTGAGTTAAAAAGAATGTGGTATGACTCGAGGTTGGTTCCCGACAAAGCGAAAGAAGCTACAAATCAGGCGAAGCAGCCAACTCGTCATACGAGGTGCGGAAGCGAAGACCGGAACCGATGTGTGTAGATGTGGGGCATACCCAGGTTAATATGTTTGGACCCAGCACCTGAAGGAAACAAAATGATGTGAGCCACTTGACGCAAGACGGAGGAAAAACAAATAGAGAGGACAAACCATCCTCGGTTCCCAAAGTACAAACTAAAACAGGCAATCGTTCAAAGTAAGGCAGGAATCGAGCTTTGTGTACGTAGAGAAGCTTTAAGTTCGTTTGAGCCAATAGCATTTGTTTCACCTTTGTATTTCTCTCAGAAATATCATATTCACAATGTAGTACTAGCATCTCTACCCTATTAAAATTCTCAGCCCTGGAATCAAGTCAAAGGGCAATGTTGAATTTGACAACCCACTAATATAGGGTATATTGCTCTTACCGTTGTCAAATTTTCGAAGGCACCAAGATCATATGGATGATTATAGACACTCCCTCCCTTCTCTGCCAACCACATTGCTCTCACACCTTCATGATACTGTCGAAAAAGAATAAGAGCTAACAGAGGAGAGTTATCAGCAAATAACAATGGACAGATGATAGTTCTGTCGACTTTACCAACCTCAATTGTGGTCTTGTTATGCAAAATAAGGTAGATGTGCCAACCCAATAGGACACTTAATGCAATGCACAGAGGTACAAGCAACAGCCCCGAAATAACCTGTAAATAGCAGACTATGAGTCAATGGACTCAAGGATATATGGAGTATCAAACCAAGTGTTACAGGTGTATTACATATATGGTTCGCGAGGAGTCTTCACTTTGCTGATCATCCTTTTCAGGATCACTGATCAAACTACCCAGAAGCAAGACCTATATGTTCATCCAAAAGGGTTAGCATAAATAACTGATCTCATTCAATTGCTCTAACTGGAAATTAGTCCAACAGATCAGCCTATCAACTTAGATCACAAATAAAGAGGTCCTTTCTGGCTCGAATATAGATAAGGCACAATGAAGCTCATTAACGAAAGCATGCCAGCATTAGGAACACAAAGTCCCAATCTGTGGAACCAAAATCAAACCTCTCCTCAAGAGGATAGATGGATGCATCAAATCGAATGAACTTCATTAAAAGGAACCGTGCAATGGTTCAAAGTGCATATGGATATAGCAAATTGGACTCATAACATAAGTCACTCAAAGGAATCCTCCGAGAAAATACATACATACCAGTGAATAGATGCATGCTGTTACTGCATAGACAACAAATACAAAGAACACCTTGTAGTTTGCGTTGCCAACACAATTGTTTATCCAAATGCAGTGGTGATCCTGACATTCAAGTGACACTAACTAAGTGAACATAGTATAAAAAAGATTAATCCACAGACGATAGCGTGCGTCATGCATACCATTCGCAGAACACATCTTTTGCAAACTCGACAATGATGTGCACGCGGAGGCTTATAGAGGGAACACTTTTGGCAATATCTCAAGTCTCCACCCTGCAAAAATCCTCAAAATAACAAATTTGCAGGTTTAAATTTCCAGATTCAGAGACTAAGTAGAAGCTACTAAAAAGTTTGAGTATCACCCTCATAATAGATTTTTTTTTTTTTATTGCGTTCTTTTTGACAGCAAAATCCTTAACAATTAGCTTCTTTCTGTCTATTAATTCAAGTAGGACTGAGCAATTAGCCAGCTTAAACAAGAATCAAGCACCAGTAATTTATGCCGAGCCTACCCTATGAACGAAGAGTAGCATCAACACAGTTTCAGCGCTACATCATTCATAGAGTCAATGCCTCAAACAGAGAACTTTGTTCTGTAGCCCAGGCACCAAGGGACAGTAGGGAAGACATACCATTCAAATAATAATTCTGACCCAGGCTTGGTGGGACACAAGATAATTGATCAGGCCTGACTAAACTTGAGAGTATACAAACACTAGATAGACAAAATAAATGGAATTTAACTCCCCATACATGAATGTGCTAATATATGATCTCACTGATGAGAAGTTGAAGAGACTCAAGTGCACACTCAAATTTGTCAACTCCTATAGAGCAAACCCCTTAGATCGGGATACATTAATGCCATGACCAAATGACATTCCAAACAATTCCCTCAACAAAGTGAACAGTAAATGAAAACAATTGGGAGATGTGGAACACAAAACACAGGATATATGATTCTTCCAAAATTCTACAAAATAAACTAGAACCCCAAGCTGAAATGTAATTATAAATGCAATTCAGCACACCCTTTGGCATCATAAATTTCATTGCTGAAAGTATCATTATTATGCGAGCATCATAATGGGTGGACAATTCAAACTTCACGTAAAGAGCATCAATGTAATTTTCACAAAGGAGGCAATTTCAATCATTTTGCGATAGACAATATGCGAGACCTGGTGTTGCGTTAGTTATAGGATGGCCAGCACACCTGATAATGTCTTCAGAGTACCATGGTCCATATTGCAGGCACAATACCTAACTAATAATAGTAATGGCACCTTTGACGCTTGTTCAATGGCTAGAGAGAGACAAGCAGACAGGGACACATTATTCTCAGGTTAACACCTATGTTGATTCTATTTACAAACTACAATTACTTCCAGAATCTTTTCAACAGGCTATCCCTGTCGTCTTGCGGAATCGCATGGATGCAATGGCCAAGACCACTAAAAAGGACTGCACTTCATATATTCGCGACTAAGCATCCCCTTACTACTTCGATGTCTACAAGCATTCCACATAGATCAACATTGCCAACACAATGAATACTCCACTCCATCTTTATTACAGGGATCGCATCAGCATCTCACAGAACCAAGATCTGATAGTAGCAAGTTTTACAACCCTTTTCCGGGAACAGAAATCTCGAAAAACTAAAACAATATCAATCACAGTCATGCCCATATCTCCAGATCGCCTCCATAAATAGAGCACTACATATCAGCCCATGCATGTAATAACATTCTCTTAAAATCCATTAAACGCGAGCGAATCAGAGTATGGAGGTATCAAATGAGCATAAACTGGAATTGAAGGGGGCAAAAAGAAGAAACCAGCGATTCTTGGAACCGAATCGTCAGCATCGTATAAGCGGAATCCTTCGGAAAAACGCAATCAGAGCCGTACCTTGCGCTTGATCTCGTGGATCGGAGTCTCGCCATCCTCGACGTCCGGCACGAAGGTGGGAGGGACCCGACCCGGGTCGGTGAAGACGGAGGCGGCGTAGTTGAGGGCGCACATGAGGGCGACGGCGGTGAAGGCGGCGGCGTTCATGAGGCCCGGCGAGGAGGCGAGGCCGAACCAGCGGTCGATGAACACGAAGACGGTGGAGAAGTAGAGGAAGCCGATCGCGAGGACGACGACGGCGACGGGGAGGGAGAACCCGATCCCGCCTCGCCGCTTCATCTTGCGCCCCCTCTATCCCCCCGGAGGCACCACCGGCGGCGAGACGGCGGCGACCCCGGACAAGACGGCGCGGGCCTTCCCTAGGGGCGAAAAGGAGTGAACTTGAGAGGTGGGCGGGCGCGATGCGGCGGCGATGCTTGGTGGGTCGCTCTTGAATTTCACTAAAGACGACTCTAGCGCTTCTGGGTCGGCGCCAGATGCTCCCACCTTGGAGCACCGGCGACGGTGGATGATGGGACGCCTCTGCTTCTTCTATTCTCGGATCAAGAATCAAGAAGATGGGAAGGCGAACGTTGAGGAGCAAGATTTCCACTCGCTTTCTCAACAACAAACGATGACAAATGACGACAGTGATCTCCTTTCTACGCAAATTCTACCCCAGAATCTTTCAATGGTCGCTCGAAATCATCTGTCAAAAGTAAAATTTGTCATTCAACAGAAAGGAAGTGGATACACACTCTCCCATCTAGCCATGGCCACCGTTCGGAACTAGCTGATTTCGATTCGTGACGATGTATGAACCGGCCGGTTCCGGTTCCGGTTCCGGTTCTTGCTGGTTTCGGGCCGGTTCCGGTTCATAATTTAAAAATTTTTAAAATAAATTATGAAATAAAAAAATAATAAATTATGAAATTATGGAATAATGAATTATTCAATATAAATTGTAATCAAATGTAAATTGTAACCAAATTAGGAGAAAAAAAGAGAGAAAGAGGGGGCTTGAACTTAATAAATTATCATTAAACGCCTTATAATTAATTAGAATGATCTATAAAAAAAAAAGAAGCACAATATATATGCCCTAAAATGATCCCAAAACCTAAGCCTATCCGAATCATCGCATTTTGTGCGCAGAGGTCACATGTCGTCAGATTATATTTCGGTTTCCCTAAACTCACGTAAGCATGTCCGGTATGAGAAATAAGGGTCCCCGAAATATTTGCCAACTCCAACAATTCTTTTACCCTCAATTATCGCTACCCGTTTCGGTATCGATACCGGTAGAGATGGTATCTCTATCGTTAAAGAATTCGGATTCATTATTCCGATTTATCTCTTGTTGTCGGTATTGAACCTTCGCCCAATCATCGATACAAGCTCGAGCCTTCACTAATTCTGAAACTAATCTTGAATGATGTTCGTCCAAAATATTATCTCCGACACTAAATGCTTGTTCGATCACAATTGTGGAACAAGGGGTTACAAAATTTGTTTTGCAATAAGAGAAATGATCGGGTATTGGCTTGCATGTCTCTTCCACCAATCCAAAATAAAAAAATCTATACTACTTTTGGATTCAGTAAATTCAAAAGAAACAATTAAATGAATCTCTAATTCAGAAATATTTTCTATTACTCTCTTTTGCTTTTTTCGTCTATGTAATAAAAGTTGGTACCCTCTACTAATTTTACATGTACTCTCACTTTGTGTCTCGGTAGATTGAGAAGATCCAATATCACCTAAATTATATTTAGTATAAAATTCATTATATAATTCTATTATTACGTTTTTAACCTCACTTAGTATGGTTGTGACATTTACCGTATCATAATGTAAACAATGATAATACATATGCAAATAATCACTTAAACCATCTAATTTGCAACGCTAATAAAAAACATAAACAACTAAAAAAATAATGAGAATTTCGCTATATTAATGTAGCCACTTCATTTTCATTATTACTATAGTATTTTGTAATTCAACATCATTTTCATATTCCTCAAAAACCCCGACAATATTAATACACTCTACTAAAAATAAATGCGTAATAAGATAATAAACACCGGACAAAGTATAAATTGCATCATTAAAAACCTTTAAAATATCTAAATTTTTTTTGCAAATATCCAACTATTGTGGGTATAAATTAATCTGATGTATATTATTAAAAATGAATGCACATAATAAATATTTATATACAAAAGATTCACTAAGCAAGTGAAAAGTAGAATTCCAACGAATTGGAACATCTTTTGAAAATCTTTTTAGCTTTTTGTCATTTGTTTTACAAAATCTACCCCATTCATTCATTTTTTGGGATGTTTCCATAAAAATTGAATCGCCGTTTTTATTGGTTCAAGAAAAATATCAAAAGTTTTCAAATAATTTTGTATACATGAATTTAAAACATGACAAGCACATCTAACGTGAAAAATTTTCCACCAAAAGCGGGTTTACAAATATTTTCTAAATCGACAATTGAAACGGTATTTGCCACAGCATTATCAAAGCCAATTGAAAAAAATTTGTTAAGCAAATAATATTCTTCTAAAATTTGTCTACTTATTTTATAAATATTATTTGTCGTATGCTTACCATTGAAAACTCTAAATGCAATAACTCTTTTTTTAATATTCCAATCGTCATCTATCCAATGATATGTTATGCCCATGTAAGAATGAATTTGCCAATGATCACTCCAAATATCACTACCTATATGCATACATCCATTAAATTGCATAAAAAAATTTTGTAAATCTTTTTTTTCATTTTTGTAAAGATCTTTAATTACTCGTTTAAGTGAATTTCTAGGAACACGTTTTGCTTATAGAGCACATGCTTTTTGTACAAATTGATTAAAACCAAATCTTTCTCCAAAATTAAATGATAAATGCTTAACGAAAACAAATTTACCTAATTCTTCCTTATAAGTTTTTTCATTAAAACGAAATAAATGAGCAGGGTTAGGATTGACGTACCCGGAAATTTGATGTTGCCTGATATCGCTTCCCGCTTGGGTTGGATGTTTGCTCCTAAGATATCATTTGAATGTTCAATATCATTGTCTACCTATATATTTACATATTTTCCCACAATGTTTACAAATTATATTATACCTTTTTTGACCAATATCAAACATTTCCATTTTCATGAAATGGTCCAAAATGTCAGATGTAAGATCTTGCTCCACCTCCTTTATTGTAGATATTTCAGCATGAGAATGAAGACTTTCTTGCGTCGGGATGCGCTTCATATCGGGAAAAATGTTGATTTCATCATCTTGAAAATCTGCATAATCACGAGGATTAAAATAATGATGGGATTCTGTCATGATATTCTTACTTTGCCAGTTGGCACTTAACTTTCACTTGCCATTTTTCGAGTGGATTGAGAGAATTGAGCAGATTGATTGGGAGAATTAAGAAAAAATTGCGCAGATTGAGAAAATTAAGAGAATTTGATAGAATTTAGAGTATTGAAAGAATTTGAGAAAAGAGAATTTGAGAGAATTGAGAGAATTTATAAGAAAAAAATGAGAAGAAAATTTAGGATAAAAAAAAGGCCAAATAACCATTGCAATTTATCTTTTTATTTTTTATTTTTTTATTTTATTTTTGCCCGTTGCCAAGGCAGCCTAAGGCTGCCCTAGCAACGACTGCAGTAGGGCCTGGCATGTCTGCAGGCCCTGCTGCAGGTTTTCTGTTTTTTTTTTTTTATTTTTTTTTTGGAACCAGGCATGGAGCCGCCAATTCCGAGCTAGTTCCAAAATTGCTGGAACCGGAACCGAGCCCGTAGGCCACGGGCCAATTCCGGTTCCAAACCACGGGCCCAATCAACGGGCCGGGCCCGGGTTTGACCAGGCCGAAACCGGCCCATGGCCATGACTCCCATCCATCAAACGAAGCAAACTCTGAGAAATTATCAAATCCAAATTTACTTCGCCGTCGTTTTTCAGCTCTGTCTTCGTCGGAGTTGACAAATATGCAAAACGTCGCTCTACCATTTTCACTGCCGCAAGACTAAATCCACCCAATTTTCATCAAAAAGATGAACTTGCATTCCATCTCAATTGGCGTTTCCAAATTTATGCACTTTCCTCTTATTTTTAAGTTTTTCTATGTCCATATGGGATCTACTTACCATAATGAAGAATTTCATATGTTTAATTTTTTTTATCGTAGGTTTTCCATGTATATCAGAAGCACTGCGTTTTTTCTATTGTTGGTTATTGCTTCCATAAAACTTTGTTTTGTCGAAAAGGGAAGCTTCCAAGAAATTTGCTTCTTTTCTCCAATCGGCAATCAAATTTAAGGATGAAATTTAATTAAATCAAAACATTGCATAAAGTAAGAATTTGTTTTTTTAATATGCCAATGAAATATCATTATTTTTATTGATAAAAAAATTGATATCATCGATGAACTGTTTGCAAAAAAATATCAAAATACCTCATTGTACATAAGGTTTTTAGTGTATTCATATATATTCCTCTAATGTCATACATGCTCTATATAAAAGTATCTTGTCAATATAGTAAGGAAAAATATGAATTCTTCGATATATTAAATAAAGAGATTTGATATATATTTTAGACTAATGAAATTTAAAAAAAAATTAGAAAAAAAAGTTCACCAAGAAAGCGAGCTTTTGAGTTAAGATGGCAAAAGATAGTTAAGTTATTATAAGATCAAGGGTTTATATCACGAAAAAACCCCAAACTGTTACACCTGTAATAATTTTATCCTGAACTAATTTTTTAACCATCAAAAACCTCAAACCGGTATACTTGTGATAAATTTATCCCGAACTATTTTTTTGATCACAAAAAATCCCACACTAGTACACTTATGACAACTTTACTCCGAACTAATTTTTTAACCACAAAAAATCTTAACCCGGTACACTTGTGACAATTTTACCCCAAACTAATTTTTTGACCACTAAAAATCCAAAACTGGTACATTTGTGATAAATTTATTCTTCGTTAGTGTTAGTTAAATTGGATGCATACCACGAAAAATCACAAATTGGTAAACTTGTGATAAACAGAGAGGTAAAACCCCAAATTTGTATATCCGTCAACTACCACGTGTCAACAAACTTAGCAATTTGACTGTAAAATTTAACGTAAACTAATAGAAGGTAAATTTGTCATAGGTGTATCAGTTTGAGATTTTTAATGGTTAAAAAATTAGTTCATGACAAAATTGTCACAAGTGTACCGGTTTAGGATTTTTTGTGGTAAAAAAAATAGCTTGGGGTAAATTTGTCACGATATACCTATTTAGGATTTTTCGTGATACTAACTCTAAGATCAATTATGAAGAAGAGACTTTTCAGTTTTATATAATACCAAAGAACGTCTTTTGTTTTACTATTAGCCAAATAATTTTACACGAAGGATGTAAAAAGTTATAGGAATATCTTATAATGCACTTTCTTTGATACACTAAAAAACAAACATGTTTAATTGTGGTAACTATCTTAAATAGAAAAACCAAAAAAAGAGAAATAAGAAGTGGGGCAATCACTTTAAATTGAAGGGAAATGTGCCAAAAAAATCCTAAACCTTTTGTATTTGTGCCAATTCAGTCCTAAATCTTTTGCATTGGTGTCAATTTAGTTTCAAACCTTTTTTTGGTGCCAATTCAGTCCTAAACCTTTTAAATTTGTGTCAATTTAGTCATGAACCTTTTTGTTTTTGTGTCAATTTAATCATTCTGATCAATTTTGACCGGAATTTGCTTACGTGGACAATTTTAATATTTTTTTGAAATTTTATTTTTTTCCTTTTTTTTCCACTTTTTTTTGTCTCTCCCTCATTCCTTTGGCTGGTTGCCGATCCGGCAACCGGCCAAAGGCTAGAGGCCGGCAAGCTCGACCTCGCCAGCCACTGGCGAAGGCGAGCCTCACCTTGGTTGAGTGACACTCAACCTCGCTAGATCCGGCGAGGTCGAACCTCGCCTGACCATGGCGAGGCTCGCCCTCACCACGACCTCCGGCGAGGTCGAGCTTTGGTCGACCAAGGCAAGGCTTGAGCCCTCGTCAGAGGCCACGGCTCGACCTTGCTAGATTCGACGAGGTCAGGCCTCACCCGACTATGGCGAGGCTTGAGCTCTTGCTACGATCTCCGACGAGGGCTCGAGCCTCGCCATGGTTGAGTGAGGCCTGACCTCGCCAGATCTAGGGAGGTCTGAGCAAGGCCACCCTCGCCAGTGGTCGGTGAGGTCGAGCTCACCAACCTTTGGCCTCTGGCCAGTTGCCGGACAGGCGACCAACCAGAGGAAGGAGGGAGAGACCAAAACAAAAAGTGAAAAAAAGGAAAAAAATTAAAAATTAAAACAATATTAAAATATGATTAAAATTGTCCACGTCGGTGCTACGTCAGCGTCAGTGACTGGCTGCTGGTCGCCAAGCGCCACGTCAGCGTCGGTGATCGGCCGTCGGTCAGCAGGCGCCGACGTCGGCAAATTTCTATTAAAATTGACCGGAAGAACTAAATTGACAAAAAAACAAAAAAATTTATGATTGAATTTGCACCAATTTAAAAAGGTTTAGGACTGAATTCGCATCAAAAAAAGGTTTAGGACTAAATTGGCACAAATGCAAAAGGTTTAGGACTGAATTGACACCAAAAAAATGTTTAGGACCAAATTGATACTAATGCAAAAGTTTTAGGACTTTTTTGGCACTTTTCCCTTAAAATGAAAGTAAAAGATTGAGGGCAGTTTTGTTTTTTTTTTTTTTTTTTTTTTTTTTGAATGGGGTAGATTTAGTCAATTCGGAAGTGGAAATAGCTGAAATATGATTCCAAACTTTGGTCTAATGTGCAATATTATCTTTAAACTTTTGATTTGTTCAATATGATTCTTGAACTTTGATCCAATGTGCAATATTGCTCATAAACTTTTAATTTATTTAATATGATTATTGAACTTTAATCAAATGTTCAATGGAAACCTTGGTCCTTGAGCTTTTACATAATTTTATGTAGTTTAAAGATTACGTTGAATATATACCAATAATTTAGAGACGATATTAAACAAATTAAAAACCTAAGAATGACATTACATATTAGGCCAATGTCGAAGGATCATATTACACAATTAAAAGTTCAAATATGACATTATATACTGGATTAAAGTTCATGGAAAATTTGTGATATTTATCCCTTATCTTTATTATCATTCCTCAATCTATCTTATTTTAAAGTGAGAAAAAATGTCGGGAAAAAAGGAGAATTTCCAGCTAAACATGTACTCTTCGTTCTTGTACTCTATCATATAAACCTTCAAAACAATACAAAAAGGTTAATAGAATTTATTCCAAAGAAAAAAATTCAATATGTGTACAATATAACGAAGAGCAAAAGCCACAAACAATCTCAAACTATATTTAGTGTGACACATTTACTCTAAATTTTTTTTGGACGTATACCTGTGTGAAAAATTTACCATCCGTCAATGTATCGTTAATGAGTATGTTAAAAGTTTGCCTACATAGATGCCAGAAAGTAAATGGTGTTGACATGACATCCACGTTTCTTAAGTGAAATAAAAATGGTGTCATTTTAACTGAAAAATTATCTGAAGAAATATTGACGAGGGTAAATGTATCACATAAATACAAGTTTGAGGTTTTTTATATTACATAAAGAAGTTTAAAGTAAATATATCATAATAAACTAGTTTGTGATTTTTAATGTCACAAAAAATTAAGGATAAATGTATCACGGTAAATATAGTTTGGGATTTTTTATAGCTTTTTACCGGTAAAGAAAAAGAAACATAAGTTAGCGTCATCATGGACAAAGTCCTATACAAAAAAAGAATAGAAGTTTTGCATGAACATGATTTATAGAAGGGCCCTTTGAGTTAAATAAACACAATCGAATCAAGAAACCAAAACTCTAACAAACGCCTTTTTTTAAAAATAGGATTAATGCCACGAAAAACCCAAAACTTGCATATTTATGATAAATTTATTCCAAACTAATTTTTTTACCACAAAAAACCCTAAATTAGTACACCTGTGACAAATTTATCCTTCGTTAAATTGGATTAATATCACGAAAAATTATAAATTAATAAACCAATGATAAACAAAGGGGTAAAACCCTAAACTGATACACCTATCAATTACTAAGTGTCATCTAGTTCAACAATTTAACAATAAAATTTAATGAAAACTAACAGAGAGTAAATTCGTGACGAATGTACCAATTTGAAATTTGTGAGGTAAATTTATCATATGTGTATCAATTTGAGGTTTTTCGTTATTAACCTTTTTATGATGAATCACTTTTTCTTAAACATACGTTGTATTTAAGGAATGTTTAGAATTTATTGAAAAAATGATTATATTGTTGAAAAAAGTTTTCAAGAGAAAAACGGTTCTCATGCCATAAACATTGAAATTCTATGCCGGTAGTCAAATGTCAAATGTGAATAATCACGTTAAAAGACAAGTCATCGAGGTGAAGCGCATAGAGAATCAGCACTGGTATAAATAACCTCCCGACGGCGTCGTTCCTTCTCATTGGAGCGCCATCCTCGTGGATCGCGGCTCCAACACTCCATTCAATATGCTGTCACAACAGGAACAGATATCTTATATCATGCAACCAAACCAGCCCTCAATGTCGAATTCCACCCTAACTCCCTCTCCAGCGGCAGCTACTGTCGGGCAAACCAGCGCTAGCATGATAATTGCTCGAGGATTTCACTGTCCCTAAGCAAGAAATTCTTCGTAGAAGTATGATAAACGAAGGATGCATCGAAGTCGGGCTTGTCTCTCAGTGAGTAAAGAGAAGCACTTCCAGTTCTCCCCGCAATTTGTACACTGCTTTAAGTAAGTCCAGAAAATGCAATTGCAGCGATGAACACAACCGTGGAAATCGGGATGTCGGTCCACATCAGAGAAACCAAACTCCTCAAAAAGTCACATCATTGAATAAGATCCACGTCCAAGTCAACAGAGGAGCAAGAAAAATTTCAGAGGATGGAAAAAGCAGATGCAGATTACGCGGGAAAAGAATCAGACTGATCACACAAGTTAGTGACGGCTACAACCAGAAGACAGAAACCAAGGGGGAAGAAGTAGAAATTCTACTAATGGTGTGGTTTTTCGAAGACATACCTACATAAGCCGAGTTGACCTGATGGCATTGCCTGCAAAACAGCTGCAGTAGCACTATGCTACCGCCAGATGCAATACTTCCAACCTTCCATTAATTGTCAAATGCACTGCTTAAGGGAGACCACAATCTCAAGTAATGGGAAAGGACAGTGAAGAATGTATTGTAGAGTTCAATTCTGATTTTTTAATCACATGACAGGTTTTACTCATGGGGACTAAAATAAGTAGTCTGCGGCATTAATGGCTAAATCATCTGGAACATATCACCCCATAACCCCAAGTTTAAGGTTGTCGATCTTCTCATCAGTCCTCTAAACGAGGTGCTTTAACGGATGTACCAAATAAATAAAATTAGGAGGAAAGAAAGAAAAGGGCACCAATGCAAAATTTCTTCAATGTTCATGTGTAGAATTTGATGCTTTATTCAGATCATAAAGAACCCAGTAGTTGCATAAGCATATTATCTGGCCATGAAAATGTACATGCAGGCAACTAGCAGACATAGTACCCAAGAGTTTCTTCTTGGCTGACAGTACCTTAGTTAATTACTTAAGCAAAATAAGTCAGAACCGCAAAAGCATCTGAATTTCATCAACAGTTCTTAATAATTTATATCTAATTAAAGGGGTTGAATACAACAAACACCAAATGAAGTGTTTTCTGGGTGAAAGAAAACACAGTCTATGACAAGCTTATTTCTGAATGTGGACATGCTACCAGATGGAGACTTGTGACGGTAACACCACGAAATTCTCACGGCTGCCTTTCTAAGTCAATGGACACAGTCACGTTTCCCTTCTATTGCTAAAGGAAAAAGTGTTTAGTTTATCCCAGATATACCGTTAAACTGCAACCTCTGAATTCTTGCCCAAAGAATCGATAACTATCATCTCAAATACTAAAATGAGGCATTTGAAAGGATATCTTGTAAAGGATGAAGTTGCTAATTAGATACTAATAGCACTGATCAGCAATTAGAAGACCAACGCAAATCACTTATCATGTTCCAGTATCATTAGACACAAACCAAGTCAATGCAATTAGTTGAAAAAGCATTTCATAGCAGCAATTGAACATACATGGGACCCATCTAACAGCAGTTAGTTAAACAAAGTAGATCGTGATCAAATTATGAAAAAATGCACAACTTAAGGTAGATAACACAAGCATTTGACCATTAATGGGAGCCATCTCGTAGAAGTTAGAGTAAATAAGTTGTACTCGTATAAAAGAATTCATTTTATAAAAGGCGACCATTCATTCTTACATAAAGAGGCCCTCAGTTCTTAACTAAACTTGAGGCAATTTCTGCGAGGAACTAATACAGCAGAACAACGTAAAGATCTTCATAATGGCCCAAAAATTGTACAGGATGGGTGATACAAACAACTATTAGGAGAATAAACATCAAGTTGCGTTAAGTTAGAATACCCAAATAGTATCTTAAATGGAACTAGAAAGGACACAAGAGATGGACAGGAACTTTGATAAATTAGAATGGAGGAAAAGGTGAAAAATTGCTTTCATAACTTTTAAGCCAACAAAAACTGATAGAGTTCCTCTAATATAGCTGTCGGCAGAGCTGGAGCCATGTACAATGACCTATTCTCTACCTCTGAAAGCCCATTACATGCATTGCATCAGAAACTTCTTACTTGTTCTGGCCAAAATTTGTGTGGAAACGCACCCTTACACAATTTACTCCTCAAATAGATGACCTTCAAAAGAGAGTTTCTTCATCCTACTTCCATTGGTGTTGTTATCTACAGTAACTGTGCAGATTTTCAACCTTTGCCGTGCATCAAATTGAGCCAGCCAAATGCACCATCAAGAGCAGACTAATTCGAAGATGAGGGAAAAGTTGACAGCTGATTCCTCTTAAGCTAGAACAAGACTTGGCTGTGCCTCCGTGAGGATCTACCAAATACAGCAGTAAAGTGACCTCTCCTCATAGACCCCGGTTCAGGATCAGCATCTGATCTGGGTGATGAAGTTCGAAGCCTCCCAAAGAATGAAAAGAAACTGCGAAATGCCCGGCGCAACCCACTCCTCTCTCTGGATCTCCTATTAGTTGAGTCCCACGAAATCCTCCTTGGAGCCCCGCCAGCATTGAACCCACCACCATCCATTTCAGTGTAAACAACAGGCAACTCCCTCTCAGCAGCTCTCCTTCCCCCTGTAAACCTCCCCACTGCAAACCCGCCTCGCGGGAGCCTCCATATCGTCAACCCCACTGAATCCTCCTCTCGAATCCCATCTCTATCATTCACACTGCTCACGCTGCTTTGTATATCACTCGCCAATTCATGCCGACACACGGGACACGAATTCCTAATCAAAAGCCAGGGCATTATACAATCAGCATGGTAGATGTGCTTACAAGGCATTTCTCTAGCTTCACCATCAAGCTCAAAAGCTTCCTTACAAACCGCGCAATGCGATTCGGCATCTATATGATTCCCGATGATCTTAACCACGGGCATAGACTCAATAGCAGCCTTCGAAGCCGGGGGATTCTCTAACCTCCTAATCCCATTTATCTCCAATTGAGCCAGCTGATCAAGCAGCCGATCGAACCCCGAACCCATCAAGAAATCCGACATACTCGCGGGCAACGGCCTCAACCCAGAACCCGAACCATCATCATAATACAGCTCGTAATTACTACCTCCTTCGACCGCAATCCCCTCGTCGCCACCGCCGCCGCCGCCGCCGCCGCCGTCGGCCGCTCCGCGGAGGACGATAACCGGGTTAAAAGGGGACCTGTCGCTGCCGCTCCTCCTCCTGCGCCGCGGCGCGAGGTCCGAATCGGAGCCGTTGCCGGGGTACATGGCGGCCGCGGGGAACCGGTGGTGGGGAGGGGGCCCCGCGGCGGCGGCGGCGGCCGCGGACGGGGACTCGAGCTCCTCGACGAACCCGCCGCCGCAGCTGGGGCAGGCGACGGACCCGGAATCGCGGGTCTCGACCCGAATGACCTGACTGCAGCGGTGGCACCAGTACGAGTAGTCCGCGGACGCCATCGATGCGACCGACGCCGAAGCTCGGGACTCGGGGGGAAAAAGGAAGAAAAACGCGGATCTTGGGGGGTCGAATTCTGGAGACGAAGGGATCGGGATGCAGAAGCAATTGGTTTCGGAGAAAGATCGAGGGCGAGGATGGAAAATGGCGGACGGATTGCGGGATCGCGAATCGAAGGATACGGAAACCCTAATTTTGCGGGGATCGAGAGGAGAGAGGAAAGAGAGAGAGAGCGAGTAAGGTGGGATGGATAGACGGGGAGGGTTGTGCTGTTGGGGGGAAGAGGGGGAAGAAGTGCCTTTTGCGCAATAAGGAGGCATCAAGATGGATGGCGTTAGCGTGGCGATTAAGCGTTTTTTTTTTTCGATTGCCCTTTGCGTTTTTTTTTTTCTGGATGGGATTGATTTTAGCTTTCTCAAAAGGCAAAGCACGTGTTTTTTTCAGCCTTTTTCTAGGAAAAAAAATTCCTGATAAATCTAAAGAAAAAAAATTCGTTCCTCCAACTTCTAAGCGTGCATATTTTCTTTAGTCCAAAAGGGTCTTCCGTTGACTATCCAGAAAATTACAATTCGGGAAAAAATTATTTCACTTGAACGAACATACCCTGATACCGAATAATTTTCCTCAAGATTTTGTCGGCGGGTGCCTCGCATGCTAGGTTCGAATAAGATAAATTAATAAAACTTACTAATTGTAACGCCCTCACCTCGGAGTCATAAACGTGACGTCCCGTTCATTGTTATATTTCTTTACACACAAGCGGAAGTATAATTTCGGGACAATTACATTCGGAACAACAGCGGAATTTAGACAAGTAGCATCATGAGCAAACCTTATGTTTGTAGTGTATACAAACATATTTTAACTAGCCCTTCGGGCCATGGCAAACAACACATATTTTTTTTTTTCACACGCATATTTTAGAGGCTCATTTGTTCCTAGCCGACTGTGAATAGCAAAACTCGACTTGGGTGATCCTATCCCCTCTACTTCGTCTTCTCATTTCTAACTCCATCCACATCTCCTCCTCACTTCCCGTCCGCATAGCCGATCCACACCCCACCCATGGCATGCTCCGGAGCCGGCCCGCTTACACCGCCAAAATGTCCATTGAACCCATGTAGGGGTCCAACCCATTCTCCGTCAGTATAACTATATCATGTTACGTACGGGTGAGGCACCAAGTCCATTAGGCCCTCATCAACCGTCACATACGTCGTGATTCGGAGGTAGGCTCGGCCTTCTCGGGCATCTATCACGGTGAGCACTTCGGCTCTTATTTCCACGGAGTTGCCGAGCCGGGTCGGGGGAGATGCCATTTTTCGAACCTGAAAAGGAAACAATGGGCAATGAGTCGGAGAGACTCAGCAAGCAAACCTACTAATATCAAGCGAGGACGAGGGGATCGCCGCTAACATAAGTCGGCTCTTACGGCGCCGGCATCAATAGTAGATCAATAACAAAGTTCATACAAGAGAACATCACGCATGGCTATAACTTGTGCACTTTTACTAGTCAAATCTCTGTTCTAGCTCAAGACAAACATCAAATATGAAACATGGTCAAATCAAGGGATTGAATCAACTACGACCGACCAACCAACCGACCGAGAAACGGTCCAAGCAAATTGTGTCACAACGCATCATAACTTCCTTTCCCGATATTTGGAAGTTTACTTATTCTATGAAATAAAACTAGAAAAAGAAAGGAACACGGGAGTTTCGGCGAATCTCGGGCTTGAACACAAACACATGGACCTTGGATATGACTTCTCATTGACCAAACAACAAGAAGAGATACGGGCTAGTCGGTGAGCGCTCTCTCTCTCTTTCTCTTTCTCGATATGAATAAGAAGCAAGGAAACAAGAGAGAAGGGTGGCTGAGTGTGTGAGGAGAGAGTGGCGTGAGAGAGAGGGGAGGGTTTCGCGTGGGGTTCTTTCTCTCTTCCTATATATATAGACATTCTCGGTCATTACTCAAGGCCATTAATGCATGTCATGACGATGGTGCCTTCAAAGTCCAACTAATTATGATTTGTCATGATGAAGAGGCCTTCAAAGTCCAAGCCAATTAATCCTAGTCATGATGAACCTTAATAAAGGAAGCTTGAAGGAGAAGCTTTAACCATGTCAAAGCCTTATCTTCTAGTTTCTTCCTAACAAAACAAACGCGGAGCCTATTTTGGCCTACTAGAAATGTCGGTTCGGCTCATAATAACTCAACATCATCGGGTTGCACAATAACAACTAATCGACATTTAAGTCGCAAACTCGCATCATAATCAATTGCATGATTTTCGAGAATTTTCCACGACAAAACATGTATAATAATCTCGTTCAACTCGAGGTTCGGCGCAGGAATGTCCTCAAATATCACCAAAAGGTATCAAGTTGAGATTCCAACGTTCTCATTTAGAAATCGATGAATCTTTGAAATCTGACAAAACCAAACAGCTTTGTACTGTTCATGAAATTGGACTTGAAAATATAGTAAATGGACTCCGAAAATTCTCAAATTTGAATATGTTATAAAAAAGGCTTTAACAAACATTTCTTATTAAGAATACAAAATTTGAATCTTTCTGTAAACATAATTTTTAATAGCTCAAATACAGACTAAAAATAGTTTGTTGGAATAGAATTCTTGTTTCTCAAAGTAAGCTCTTTTTAGAATCTAAATCATTTCAAAAAATTCCGAAATTCATATATATTATAGAAAAGGAAGTTCTCAACAACTTTTGTGAGCAAACTTTTCCAAAATTGGCCTAGAAAAGCTTGTATAAAATAAAGAAAGTGTGAACATCACCGAAATACCCATTCTGGACAGTTTTACATAGTCTGGAAATTAGGCTGTTGTACTACTCATATCAAGTCCAAAAATTCTGAAATTAAAGTATGTAAAACTTCAAGATGTTTAGAGAAACTTTCAAGAGAAAGTATTTGGAAATTCAGATCATAAAAGTCTCCACAAAAATAACAAAAATAAAGGGGTACAAAGGATCCGAAATTGGATTTTTCAAAACAAGAGTAAAAATTGGTTCCAATTGAAAAACTACCAAACTTAAACCATAGCCATTTCCCAGGGACTGAAATTGAGGATGTTACACTAATTTTTGGAGCATTGTCTTCCTCTTATTAATAATGAATGAATGAAGATATTTATTGATTAGGCAAGATTGATAAGTGTTCCGACGACATTCACAAATAACATCATTTTTTTATTTGGGGCATGTTAAGGAATGATTTGCTTAATTTTTTTTTTTGGTCGAATGTTGTGCTTAATTTGAATTAATTCGATATTTAAAGAAGTGATAAAAAAAAATAGTATTTCAAAAATCACGAATTTTTCTAAACTAGTTGCTTAACAAGAAACATTAATTAAAATCAACTTTTTCCTTGTTGTATCTTATGACTAGAGAGTTACCTTATAAGCAAATAAGGAAAATTTCAATGTCAAAAATAGAAATCAAGCATAAATTTAGAAACCTTCTGTTTGTTTATTGAAAATGAATTATTTGAAAAGTGTTTATCTAAAAATGACTACTTATATTGCTTACAAAAATAAATGAACGAAAAATATTGTAATTATTCATGATAGTATTTATATATGAATTATTGTCAATAATGAAAATAATTTTTGTTGGCTAATTATTACAAGTGATGATTTTTTGAAAAATATTTTTCAAATCATACATTTTTCGTTGATTAAATGAAAAGCATCTTCGGGAAAAAAAAGTTAATATCACAAAAAACCCTAAATTAATATATCTGAGATAAATTTACCTAAAACTAATTTTTTGATCGCCAAAATCTTCAAACTGATACACTTATGATAAATTTACCCTTAATTGGTTTCCGTTAAATTTTTCTGTCAAATTACTGAGTTGGATAATACGTGACAATTAACGAGAATACCAGTTTTGAGTTTTACCCTATGCTTATTACAGATGTACAAGTTTGTGGTTTTTCGTGGTATTAATCTAATTCAATGGAAATTAATAAAGGGTAAATGCAATTTTCAGGTTCATTTATACTGATATGATATTCATAACAAATAATAGACATGGTAATATGTGAAAATGTCGGTTTTATTACTGTGATTCGTCAAACAGTAGATAGGATATAGCAAATCCCTTGAATTTTATATCATATCATATCAAATCCTATCTTAGCTAGAAATCCAAATAACCAAACGCAGCCTAAAGGTTTCATAGCTACGTTTTCATTTCTCCATGCCTTTCTCATGACTATCTGAAAAGCTTGAAAATTGATGCTGGGGTTTTGGAAAAGATGTCCTACAATGGTAAACTAACACTCAAGAATTTTTTCCTCTAAAATCTCATCATCCTAATAGTAATGTCTTGTTTACGCAATAACTTACCCAATTTATTGCTGAGAGTTTCCAGTCGCTCACAGGCGCCACTGTCTTCGCCCATGGGTGTGAGCTCTATGTAACGACCAGTCTAATGAGGGCGTAGAGTGGTCGCCGGACCAGTGGACCTGGATAAGGAGCAACTCCTAGCAAGTTTCTAGAATGGCGAAAAGGGGCAAGAATGAATTGAACTGTGCACCGAATAGGAGGAGAGTGATCTTGAGATATATAAGTGAAAACTAGGATTAACTCACGGAGGTGCCTTTTGATGTAATGGCAAGCTTTGCTTTGGAACTCCAAAGTTAAGCGAGCCCAGGCTAAGGCATTACCAAAATGGGTAACCTTCTGGGAAAATGCCTGCTTGTACGTCGAAGGATAAAACCGTGAGGCTCGGTATGGGACGGGCCAAAGCAAACAATATCTCGAGTGAGTTAAATTTAGGATGTCACAATATGGTATTAAAGCGGGACCCCCACTAGCAGGTGTATGGTTCGAGGATGAACCATGCGAAAGCTAGTGGGCCTGTAACAACCTGGTCCGACGAGGGTGGGGAGTGGTTGCTGGGGCCAGAGAGATTAGACAAGGAGCGGCTCCTGGCAGGCTTCTAGGATGACGAAGGGGGCAAGAATGAACCGAACTGTGCACCGAATAGGGGGAAAGCGATCCCGAGATATATATATATATCTATGTGTGTGTGTGTGTGTGTGTGTGTGTGAAAACTGAAATTAACTCACAGAGGCGCCTTTTGACATAACGGCAAGCTTTGCTTTGGAACTCCAAAGTTAAATGAGCCCAAGTTAAAGCACTATCAAGATGGGCGACCTTCTAGGAAAGTGCCTACTTGTCCGCCGAAGGACAAAACCGTGAGGCACAGTATAGAACGAGTCAAATCAAACAATATCTCGAGTGAGTTAAATCTAGGGTGTCACACTCTACCTTGAGGATTTTCCAGAAACGTAGGGCAACATGAGATACTAAACTTGCAGCACCATTAGCACAGGGGCGAGGAGGTGAGAGATGCCGGAGACGCAAGAAAGAGAGGACGGCAGAAATTTAAACAGGAGTCGCGACAATGGATGAGAATCGATCCTTCAGTTTGGTTGGGTGGTGAGACGAGCCATGAGGAGGTGTGCGCACAATGAAGTTGGGAGGGGGAGAAAGCTAGGTTACATTGCGGAGTGAAGTGGAGAATCGAGAAGGGGTTGGGTACCAAGGTTCACTTACAATCCCAAGGTTTTTGAGGGTGGTGTAACAGGAAACAATGGTGGTGTTTAGGTTAGGGTTTTGGATGTGGAGAGGGGTGAGAGGAAGTCATAGCTACACAAAAGGTAGAGACAGCCACACAAACGGTAGAGACGCATCTCGCAGGTTGAGCCCCATTTTCTCCAGTGTGATGTGCCATTCTGACCACGTTGGAGTTTTATGTGGAAACAATTCTCTATGGACAAGCTACCATGGAGAAAATTTGCCTCATTTATTTTTTTGTGTAAATAATTCAGCTTACCAACGTAGAGATGCGACCACAAATCGGTTAAGTCCAAGTCATTGGTCTCTCGTGACTCCAAAACAGTTGACAAACGAGTAACCTCTAATTCCTAAATTGAAAATCCCCCTAACTTTCCAATCATTTGCGCCTGAATTGGGCGGTTAAAATGTACTTTTGAGGTAGAAAGGTTAGAATCCGAAACCATTTGAGCTAACAGTGTGCATGAATCTCTTCTATAGCGGCCTTGTCGCCGGTGTAAAAATCTTCGCCACGCTGTGCATCGGCATGGCCCTAGTCCCATGTTTAGCTTGAATTAAACCTCTTAGGGACTTGATTAGAAAATTACCACGAATTTTTTAAAACTTTGGTGAGATAAATTTAAAGTAAAAGCACTTGTTTGAAAAGAGGTAATTGCTCAATTGATCCCCAAACTTAGGTCCAATACACAATGTGGTCTCTGAACTTTTAATTTGTTTAATGTGGCCCCTTACCTTTAACCTTAATATGCAATATTATCCCTGAACTTTTAATTTATTTAATGTGATCCTTGAACTAATAGTATCTAGTCCCTCTAGTCCCTAGATTATCTAATTTATAGACTAAATTAAACACGTACAAAAAAATATGGAGACCATATTGAAAAAAATCAAAAAGTTCATGGATGACATTGTGCATTGGGGCTAAAGTTTGGGGATCGCATTAAACAAATTAAAAGTTTAAGGACTACATTGCGCATTGATCCTAAGTTTAGAGACCTGGGACCATTCGTGTCATTTTCACTTTGAAAAAATAAATAAATAATTTCAAGTTAAAGAAAGTAGGGGTGCATTGATTCGGGTTGGGCCGGTCCAACATCCAACCCAATGACCAACGCACACAGCGTTGGTTCTCAATTTTTGGGATTGAGGACCGACCCTATTAAGGCTAGGACCAAAGGCCGAGCCAACCTTATGGGTCAAATCCGATTCTATGGTCAACTCAAGACCAATCGATTATTTTTTTTATTTTATTTTTTTGTATTCCTTGAAAATACAAATATACTATTTCAAATTACATATCCATCAGCAGTGCGACATTGAGCAACTAAACTATGAACACCAGTACATATCAAATATAAATATAAGATAAAGGAACAACATAAAATTTACACTTGCTAAAAGTAACAAACCAAGAAAATGAACACAAGAATTATAATTAAACCATAATAAGTTCAAAATATGTAATATAACGCATGAATATCTTGTTCATTCTTAAATGATCGTTTCAATTTCCAAATACCTAAAAATAAAAGGGTTAATACCACCAAAAATCCCAAACTGGTACGTGTGTGACAATTTTACTTTGATTTTTTTTTTATCACCAAAAACTCCAAATTGGTACACTTGTGATAGTTTTACCATAATTTTTTTTTTACTACCAAAAATCTCAAGCTAATACTCTTGTGACAATTTTACTCCAAACTGATAAATCCGTGACAAATTTACCTTAAACTATTTTTTTAACCACGAAAAACCCCAAACTGGTATACCTGTAACAATTTTACCCTAAACTAATAAATTTTTAATATTATTATTTTATATTTTGAATTTTTTTATTAGTTTTTATTATTATTTTTCTTCATTTTCAACCTTTGGTTGGCTACCGGACCAGCAATTGGCCAAAGGCAGAAGCCGGCGAGGTCGGCCCAGCCGGTTGCTGGCGAGGCTTAACCTCATCTGCATGAGCGAGGGTCGCCCTCGCCCGACTTAGGCGAGTTAAGTTAGGCAAGGGCTGCCCTCGCCGGCGTCGGGCGAGAGCTGTCCTCGCTCGCTTGGGCGAGGGCAACCCTCGCCCGCCTAGGCGAGGGTTGGCCTCGCTTGATGCCAGCGAGGGCAACCCTCGCCTGAGCCGGGCGAGGGCTGTCCTCGCCTGGGCCGGGCGAGGGTCACCCTCGCTCGACCCCGGCGGGGCCAACCTCGCCGGCTTCCGCCTTTGGCTGGTCGCCGTCCGGCGACCGGCTAGAGGTTGAAGATGAATAAAAGAAAAAACAAAAAAATTAATAAAAATTCAAAAAAATGAAAAATAATATTAAAATTTTAATTCAGGATAAAATTGTCACATGTGTATCAATTTGAGGTTTTTTGTGGTATATTCAGGATAAAATTGTCACAAATATACCAGTTTGGGGTTTTTTGTGGTATATTTGGGGTAAAATCGTCACAGGTATATCAATTTGAGGTTTTTGATGATTAAAAAAAAGTTCGGGGTAAAATTGTCACACACGTACCAGTTTGGAGTTTTTGGTAATATTAACTCAAAATAAAATAAACAACACACATAATTAATACTTAGCAAAGTATATTTGTCCAGCTGAGCTGCGCTCGTTAGACAGAGACGAGTGAAGAGGGTTTCTAGTTTTTTTCGGTCGAAGTAGAGCTGGGTTTTGTTTTTATACATTTTATTTACACGGCAAATTGAGCTGGATAAGAAGAAAAAAAAAAAGAACGGAGAATGAGACGCTAGAATTTAGAATAGACAAAATCATATAATATATAATATATATTATATTATGATCCGGGTTGGACCAGCCTTAAAGGAAAGAGCGACACGTCATTTCGTTTTGGAAACGTCACGAGTGAGGGGAGCTGGGCAAAAACGGGGAAACACCTGCTGTTCTGGAAGCGTACAGAAATCACCAGAACGGCCTCCTCCCGCCGCCCCACCTTCCCCCCCAAATAAAAAAAAAAAAAAACGAAATCCCGGAAAAGAGAGTCGCATATATATATATTTCCGTCCATTCCAGTTCGCTCGATCCTCATTCTCAATCTGGCTTCTCCTCTCCTCGCCGCAGCTCGTCCGCCGCAGCTGAGCTCGATTCCTAGGGTTTCCGGTAACCTCGGCTCCCTCGGAGGACCACCGTCCCCGCAATGTCCGACGGCGGCGCCGGCGGCGGGGGGCCCAACTGGCAAGGCCTCTTCAAATGGAGCGTCGCCCACTCCGACGGCACCCGCCCCTCCCGCGACTTGAGGTTCGGATCGATCTCGATTTTGGGGGCTTTGCTTTGTTTCGCGTTCGGTCGCGTTTGATGATTTCGTTGCTCGTGGCAGCGAGGAGGACCGGAGGTGGTTCGTGGAGGCCATGCAGGCCCAGACCGTGGACGTGATCAAGCGGATGAAGGAGATCACGCTGGTGATGCAGACGCCGGAGCAGGTGCTGGAGTCTCAGGGGGTTACCGCCGGTGACATCGAAGGTAATGCAGCGGAGCTTCGCGGGGTCTCGGCCGCTCGTGAAGTTGCGTTGGCCCCTTTTTTTGGGCTGTGGCTCACTTCTTCTGTTTTTTTTTTTTTCTTGTGGCAGATATGTTGGGTGAGCTGCAGGAGCACGTCGAGTCTATCGACATGGCCAACGGTAGATTTTGTTTTACTGTTTCTTGGTCTTCATTTGAATAAGTGGTTTGGCTTGTGTTCTTTTTTCTCCGTCTGAGCCTGTAGGAAAGATTTGGGGCGCTGAGATTCACATGGTTTATCGTTGTTATTGACTCTGCTGGTTCTGTTATGTGTGAGATAGAATATAATTTACGCTTCGTGAAGCTAAATGGGTTAATTTGGGGAAGGTAGTTTCCAATTTGTATAGTTAGTAGAACTTGGCCTCAGTAGTCTGCAATGCATTGTTAGAGTTGCGGAAACAGTTTATGTCAAAGATGTTGCAATCACCAGAGTAGTAGCTTAACTTTTTTATTAGTCATATGATGCACTTTGAAGCAGCATTATCTTAGCTGTAAATTCAGCCAAGCAGGTTGAAGCATCGTGCATCAAAAGATAAGAAGTATAGTTTTTATGGTGTCCTCTGAAGATTCCAGAAAACACCCAAGTCACGGCTTACAATGAAGTCGTATAGATAACAATGTTATACAGCATGACATATTATTTAGACTATGATCCTATTTTTAGACATATGAATTTTAAGAGAAAAATTTCCAGTCACAGTGTGTAATTTGGTCTTTTAGTTATATTTCCAGTCACTGGTTTGAACACAGCTGCGTCTTATTTTATCCACACTGTTCGGAAAAGTCTTTACTGTACGAGCTATTAAAGTACTTCATGTATACACGCTTTTGTTTCAAGAACCACAGCTATCCACCCTTCCGTATTCTTGGAGTGTTATCTGTTAAACTCATCACCCTTTTAGTGTTCTTGGAGTGTTATATGTTAAGCTCGTTGCCTCACTTCTTAGAATTTTGAATCAAATGAACCTCCTCCACTTACTTAACCGTGCTTGGATTGAAATGTCCTTGGGGGATGGTTTCTCTTGTTCATAAGGTCCTGTAGATAATTTACAACGAATATCCTATTTGACTTGTGGAGAGTGGTGATAGTACACATGTACATGGACATTTGCACTCACCTTTTTATGTAGTTTTGGTTTCTTTTTTCATGTTTTGCCCATCTTTTCTCCTCTTGCACTTAGCTTTCTTCTTCAGTACCACTTTATTACTTTATTAAGCTATTCATCTGGTGATGTCTCTGCTTTGTGGCTTTATGTTCTACTCTGTCGGTCTTCGTGCTCCATCTGCTTTTATGTGTCCTTGTTGGTAATTACTTCTTGTTTTTCTTGCAAGAGATTATGAAGGTGGCATTCTGAATTTTCTTTGCATTTTCATGTGCTTTTCTTTGTATATGCAACAGATCTCCACTCAATTGGCGGTTTACTTCCTCTTCTCAATTACTTGAAGAATTCACACGCGAATATTCGAGCAAAGGCTGCAGACGTTGTCACAACCATAGTTCAGAACAATCCTAGGAGTCAACAACTAGTCATGGAAGCAAATGGCTTAGAATATCTGCTTTCTAATTTTACGTCAGATCCTGATGTGACAGTCCGTACAAAAGCACTTGGTGCTATATCCTGTGAGCGATTCTTATAGCCAAATAAATATATAAATATAAATTTTATTGCAGATATATAACAAGTGGTTTTTTCAGTGCAAAAATCTTAGTTATCTTGTTAATTTGCTTCTTGATACAGCTCTGATTCGTCACAATAAGCCTGGAATCACTGCTTTTCGTCTAGCAAATGGTTACGCGGCATTGAAAGATGCTTTGAGTTCAGACAATGTGAGATTTCAAAGGTAAGACCATTTACCACTTACTTGGAGGACGAGAAAGTAAGTGATATTACCACGTGTGTATTATTACCAGTTCCTCATCCTGCAAGTAAGTGCTCTCTTATGAGTCCAGTGGTAGCGCACTATATAGTTTGGTTCATTATAGTGATAAAAAATGGGGAATGGTGGGTCTCTGCTTTAAATTAGCTGAAGACTCTCAAGACTCTGATAAAACCTTGTTTATTGTCCTTCAGGAAAGCACTGAACCTGATCCATTACCTTCTGCATGAGAATGGCTCTGATTGCAAAGTTGTCAATGAGCTAGGATTTCCACGCATCATGATGCATCTTGTAGCCGGTGACGACTCAGATGTTCGAGAAGCTGCTCTTCGGGGCCTGCTCGAGCTTGTGCAAGACAAGGAGGACGGGACTGGCAGCAGACTAGCTGAGGACGATGAGAAGCTAAAGCAGTTACTCCAAGAACGTATCAATGGCATTAGCCTGATGTCACCTGATGATCTAGGAGCTGCTAGAGAGGAGAGGCAACTGGTGGACTCTATCTGGAATGCCTGCTACAATGAACCTTCATCTCTACGCAAAAAGGGGCTCCTTGTTCTCCCTGGAGAGGATGCGCCGCCGCCGCCTCCACCTGATGTTGCCAGTCGCCACTTTGAACCACCTCTGCGAGCATGGGCTGCAGCTGATGCTAATAAGGGGTCTGATGCGCAGAAGAGTCAACCACCACTGCTATTAGGACCTGGCCCTTCTCCTGATGCAGCTCCGAGAGAAGAAAATGCTGATGCGCAAAGGAATCCGTAGGAGTCAGCTAAGTTATTCTCTGGCTTCTCATGGACGTGCTTTTAAATCTGTTCGGAAAAGAAAGAATGTATTTTGTACCTTTGTAGATGTAGAAACTTGTTCATATGGGTCCTCCTCAATGATGTTCCCCTCCACATTATAACATATATGGCTGTCTTTTTTGTGGTTTCTTCTTCCTCCGTAATCCCCATTGTGTTCATACGCAGCAGAGCACGCATCAAATTATGTTTCAGTATCATGGCCTTGTTTTCTCCAGTCTAGAGTCATATGGCCTTTGTTTTATCCCATCTGCCAAGGGGGCGGGGCAATACCTTTCGGTTCCACTGTTTTTGAGAATGTCCAATTGTCAATTTTTAAGCATTTAGCTTATCACCCGAAGTGCCCTCTGTTGTTCTCGTAGCACTCATGCATGACTTGTTGCGATTGATGAAATGCATCCTTGTTTCGATGGAGATATGCATCGAACCCTTCATCTAGTGCAGGGGTTTGGAGTCCTTGCCACGAATCTCAAAAAATTACCACGTGGAAGGATTTACCTGAGTGACACGAATTATTTGAGCATTGCGCCAAGGTTTTGGTACAAGATTCAACTTGTTGCAAACAACATAACAGGACTAAGATGGTTGAGGATCAGCAATCTTGATGCATTTGTTTAGCCTGAATAGAAGACGTTATTGGTTTCTAGGTCCATTACCAATTGTTGCCATCTTAATGTGTGCCTTTCACTCCTGCTTCCTATTGAAGGAATGCACTGAATGTTCTCCGTACCTCGCTCCCTTATACATCTTAATCGGCCCCTTAACAGCGACCATATGGTCGAGTGGCTCGATCTCCACATTAACCAGTTGGAAGATGAAATAAGCAAAAGACGTGATCTGTCTTATATCGGGTCGCGGTTACTTGATGCTCCACGTTCCTGGCTTCCCATTTGTCCAAACTTGTCGAACACACGAGGCATTTGCTCACATTTATTCACTGTCCCAGAGACCCAACCATCATTACGGAATTCTGGGTTTTCTGCATATGTGCCTCGAGAACATGTCAGTTTCACGGGCACCCATTCTGTTGTTGTGCTGAATCTGGAGGTCATCGACATTGTCGCATTTCTTGAGTATAGACATGATGACCTGAATCTGAGGAGACTCGCTCATCGGCCACTCGTTTAGTTTCGGCTGAATAAGACTCGATGATTTAGTTTCGGTTGAACAAGACTCGATGATTTCTTCGGTTGCACACTAAGCCATATGAGACTCACTCTGTCGTGCATGTTTACTTACAAAGTTCGTGCATTGCTTCATTTGTGCATTACTAAGAGATAACTGGATCCGAATGCCCTGCAGTACTTGATTCACTGTACTTGCTGTTTCTGTTACGCCTTTGTTAAGAAAATCGCCAGCTTTAATCTATTCTTTAGCTTAGTCCCAGAATCCTGCATTACATGGTAATTGAAAGATAAAGCTGCGAGCATCGAAACTTCGGAATTTAGATTGATTTTATGAGTAGCTCATTGAGTTTGAACACTGTAGAGTTTTCTTTTCTTACTCACATTGACACAAACATTTAGGAATCAGGATACCTTACCCAAAAAAAAAAAAAATATTTAGGAATCAGGAAAAACAGTGTCCATTCAATTATCAAGTTTGCCTTTTCAATGTTTGCCTTCCCCTCCAGCTTCATCTTCAATGAATGCTGCAGATACTCTCCATACTTCCCCTTCTTATACATCTTAATCGGCCGCTCTGCATCAACCATATGGTCCAGCAGTTCGATCTCCATGTTGTTGTCTGGCAAGAGGATGAAAGATGCAAACGACAATCTAGGTTTGAGCTCATTTGTCATGGCTCTATGCTCAATGCTCTTGTACTTCCCAATCTTTTAAATCTGAAGCATGAGGAAGAACATCAGGCACTTCTTCATCGATTACACTTTCTTGACTGGTATTGGCTGATAAATTCTGCAGCATCTCTCCCAAATTTTCATGCCATGGTCACAAAAGCATACTCTGTCTCATGATCTAATTCTAAAGCTTATTTACATAAAATTAAAGTAAACAATGGGAAATACCCGGTAGCAAATGCCATGGAATTGGTACTTTTAGTCCGAATTCTGTAAGTATCTTGGTGACATCCTCTACGTTCATGACAAGTGCGTAGGGGATTCGTTTAAAGGTGACCCCTTGATCCTCATGTCAAATCTGGAGGGTTTCTATATCATCGTCCTGCATTAGTATGGTGAGTGTGGTTTGTGTCTGAATGCGGACTCACTCCAAGCACTTTATGCGGTTCGCTGCAAGGATAGTAATTCATCTGCAGACCTTTGTGCTGATTCTCCGTGCAGTTTGGAGAGCTTGTCCCCGTCGATTCCCATGATCAGTGAGAGCCACCCTCGGAGTGAAGTAGCTAGCAAGGATCACCTAGAGGGGGGGTGAATAGGTGAATTTAAATAATTTATGCAGAAATGAAAGAACACAGTTGAGTCTGAATAAAATTCAGATTCAAAGCAGTTTATATAGACATTGCTCCTAATGTGTAGTGTGCAAAGTAATAGAATAGAAATAGAAAAACTGCACACAAGTTTATAGTGGTTTGGCTTGTAGCAAGCCTACGTTCTCTCTCCCACGCTACAACCTACTGGTTGGATTTCACTAAATAAATCAATGAGAAATTACAGCAAGTTGTGCCGCTTAAACTCAAGTACTTTTTTTCGAAACTGGTGCTGCTTATACCAAGCTGATAAATCATACTATCTCACACCTAAGTACACTTATAACACTGTTTACACTTCTCAAATGAATACACGTTTTAAGTTCACGAAAGACAAGAGATTGAATTAGAGTATGCTCAGACTTTGGACTTGTTGATTCTGAATTCTATTCTTCCTTCTGCTGCTTGTTGATCTCCTTAAATACTCTTCTATTTTTCACACTAGCCATTGGACAGCTATTAGAGGATCATCTTCCAATCTTCACTTTGGACAGATTTGTAAAATAATGATTGAGTAGCCATTGGATGACAGATTTTGAATCCCAATGATTCTGGTCGCCCATACAATCAGAATCTTGGTTTTCATAAGTAGAGCTTTGTCCGTTGTAATGCATGCTTGTCGTAATCTTTGATTGTCAATCAATTTGATTTAGATTGATATCAAAGCTTTCCTTTTGTGAAATCCATACCAGATCATTAGCTGTTATGTTTGGTTCTGCATTCTGTGTCTACATCTGAAAAAATTTTGCGTTTGCATCTGAAAAACTTCTGCCTCTGCATCTGAAAAACTTCTGTGTCTGCATCTGAAGAATTTCTGCGTCTGCGTCTGCAAAACTTATGCGTCTGAATCTCAGAACTGAGATTATGTGGGTCTTCAATAAGGTATATGACAACTTGTAAAGTTCGACTAATTTCCTTCTGAGCTTCCAGAATATACATATCTGGAATAAATTAGTTCAAAAAAAAGTATCAGACTTATAATAACTTGGAAAGTTTTGTCAACTTCAAAATTAATAGGAGTTTTCCTCAACAATCTCCTCCTTTTTGATGGTGACAAAACTTTCCTGTAGATTAAATTAATATAAGATTGATTTGAGAGTAAGTAAGCATATTAAGCGCATTGAGCTACAGATTGAAATTGAAAAAGCAAACTCTGTTGATATCTGTGTCCTTTTCTTCCTTTGTATGTAACCTGCATATGAACTTGCATACGATCCTGTATATTGACATAAGTATATCTGTATATATTTCTCCCCCTTTTTGTCATCAGCAAAAAATAGAGAGAATAGGTCAATGATATTAAATGATCAACATTCTAAATGTTATTGAAATTACAGACCAAGAAGAAAATGAGATAATTTTGGAGAGAAAACAGGCTATTTTTTAGAAGGAGTTCGAATCAGTTGAAAATTTTCCAGAATGGAAACAGTTTCTTCAATCTTGGAAGTGCATTCTCCTATTGCTTTGTCCATGTTGGTTGAACACAGAGCAATAGCCTTTTCAAGTTCTGCTTTATCCATAGCTGTTTGAACATTCTGAGTTTTGAAGTTTTCCTCAACAATGTTTTGTAGATTCTTCAAATCTTGTTCAAGAGCAGCTTGCTTTTCTTTAATTTCGAGCAAAAGAGATAGAATAGTTTCATTATTTGAAGGCTGTTCCTGGACATTTTCTTATTCAGACTGAACGTGCTCTGTGGCTGAATCTAGTTGATTCTCCCCCTTAGTAGGTGCTTGGTCTTTAAAACCTATAGGATCTTCATGAACTGGTTCTGCAGTGTGTCCTGTTTTAAAGTGGTCTTTTACTTCATCACTTACATCATGCAGAAGAATTTTTTTTTTCGTTCTGTATACTTTGATTGGGGTAGGAGAGTCAGGTTTCTTGCTTGCTGGAATAGATTGTTTCTTTTGCCCTATTTCTCTTGACTTTCCAGCAGATTTTACTTCCGACTGTTGAACTTCTTTTCCTCTTACTATTTTCCTAACACTTTCAAATAGCTTCATTTTGGAGATCATCCTTTCTCCAACATACATACAGGGAATAAGGGTCTTTCGCAAATCATCATGAATAGATATGTTTAAGAATATGAATATGCGAGAAATTAATGCACCATATGGTAATTGTCCCTTGTCCTTTTGCAATACTCTGTACATATGGAAGATGATGATATGAGGAAGAGAAAAGAATTGACCTTTCAAAATTGCCTAAATGAGCTTGATTTCTAATTTGGAGATGTCAGTTTTAGAGGCTGCTTTGGGTTTCAAGTAGTTGATAATGATCTTATGCAAGATCACAGATCATTTGGACAAGTCAGAGTAGGAAAGATGTCTCTTGGAATCTTGAACAAAATTTGGATTTTCAGAAGCTACCCTAGAAGCATCTTCAAGATTTACTGCCAAAGGAGTAAACTTGGAATGTTTTGCTCCAATTATCTTAGCCAACTCATTTGCATGTAAATCAAATTTCTTATCACCAACAGTGAATTGAATCCAATTTGGTGATAGAATTGAAAGATTGGAATAGAAGTAGGCAGTTAATTCAGCATGAACATTGGTAGATTGAAGGCAAAATTCATAAATTCCTAATTTCTGGAAGAGACGCTCTACAGAAATCTCTGCCTTTTCTAGGTAGTTAAAATCCACTATTCTGTGGTTCATGACTCCTCTTGCAAGTAACATCTTATAGAACATATTATGTTCAGTGCTTATGAATAATCCTCCTGTACTAGGCAAGCCAGATACTATTCCAACCTTCATCTCAAAAGTATTAAAAAGTCGAGCATCATCATCGGGAACAACAAATTTTGAGGCACTTACTGTCTTAGGGCTTATAGGAACAGATTCTTTTTCAGAGAAATTAGAGGTTTCTCCAACTTTTTCTTTGCCCTTGTTGGAAGATGATTCTTTTGGTGTAGAGCTCGCTGGAACTGCTTCATGTTTAGAGCAAAAGAGAGTATAACTTTCCACAAGATGTTCTTCAGAGTAAAGATCATTATCTCTCAGACATTCATGAAGAATGGACGCTGAAGCATTGCACCTTTTCAACTTTTGATAGGTTTCCCACACAAATTTGATATTCCTGAAATGAAAATTGGTTTTACCAAACAATGATGAACGCTTGGGTGGTGTCGCTTCAAAAGGGACTTCAAGATGTTCTGAATCTGTATTTGAAATCTCCAGATGTTCCGCCGGTACAATAGATTTGGAGTCTTGGTTGAGAATACGTGAAGATCTTCACTTGAAAGGTATTGTAAACACTCTTTTAGGTAAAAAGTTTCGATCTTTTGAGAAGGAAGAGGATAAGGGGCTCTGAATATCGGAAGAGTCTTGAGGGTGAAGTGTGAACTGATGGGGCTTTGATAAAAGTCGAATATGTTTATAAACGAGAGGAAGGGTTTTTGGAAAAGGAGAGTATTTTTAGAAAGTATAAAAAGGTAATCCCGAATAAGTATGTGCTTTTTGAGCAAAAATGAACATGATAAAATCAAGATAATATATTCGGCACAATTTAACAGATAAATTAGGATATGTACCTAATTTGCTTCCAAAACGATAAATATGATAATATCTTACCAAAAATATACCTGCCAAAATTTGAAATATGGACGTACATTTCTTTAGACTCTGAGAAGGACATTTAGATTGAGAATTTGAGTCTGAAAAGTTCTTGTCTAACAGATGATTCACTAAAATGGATACACAATGCACAGTTTATTTCTTATGAACTCAAATGAAGATTTATCAAGAAATTTTGTGAATATATCAGCTAATTGATTCTTAGAATCAATGAATTGAATATTCACATCACCATTTTGAACATGATCTCGAATAAAATGATGCTTGATTTCAATATGCTTAGCTCGAGAATGAAAAATGAGGTTCTTTGTCAAATTGATTGCGCTTGTGTAGTCATACTTGATTGTAATATTTGATTCTTCAATAGCAAAGTCTTGTAATTGTTATTTCATCCACAGAATTTGTGCGCAACAACTTCCCAAAGCTACATATTCTGCTTCTGCTGTGGAAAGTGTAACTGTATTTTGCTTCTTTGAGTACCATGATACCAGCATATTTCCAAGCAGTTGACATGTACCTATAGTACTTTTCCTTTCCACTTTACATCCAGCTAAGTTAGTATCAGAATATCCAATAAGAGTAAAAACTGAATCTTTAGAATACCAAAGACCTAGCATTGGATAAGTTCCAATATACTTGATTATCTTCTTAACTGCTGATAAATTAGATTCCTTTGTGTCTGATTGAAATTTTGCACACATACATACACTGAAAAGTATGTTAGGTCTTGATGCAGTAAGATACAATAAAGAACCTATCATGCTTCTGTATACCTTCTGATAAACCTTTTTACCATTTTCATCTCTGTCCAATTTGGATAAATGAGACATGGGAATGTCTGTTTTCTTGTAATTTTGCAATCCAAATTTCTTAACAATATCCTTGGCATACTTCTCTTGGAAAATGAATGTACCATTTTTGGTCTGTTTCACTTGTAGGCCAAGAAAGAATGTTAATTCTCCCATCATACTCATCTCGAACTCATTCTGCATAATCTTAGAGAATTCCTTACAAAACAATTCATTAGAGGATCTAAAGATTATATCATCAACATAAATCTCAATAAGTAGAAAATCCTTACCCTTTTTCTTAACGAACAAGGTTGTATCAACCTTACCTTTGGTAAAATCATTTTGGAGAATAAAGTTACTTAACCGTTCATACTAAGCACGGGATGCTTGTTTCATACCGTAAAAAGCCCTTTTGAGTTTGTAGATAAAGTCAGTCTTCTTTGGTTCTTCGAAACTAGGTGGTTGTTTTACATAAACTTCTTCTTTGATATATCCATTTATGAAGGCACTTTTCACATCCATCTGAAACAATTTAAAGTTATGAAAACAAGCATAAGCTAATAGTAGCCTAATGGCTTCTAACCTGGCAACTGGTGCATATGTTTCATTGTAATCTATGTCTTCTTCTTGAGAATAGCCTTTTGCTACCAGTCTTGCTTTGTTTCTTATAATTTTCTCTTTGTCATTCAGTTTGTTTCTAAAGACCCATTTCGTTCCGATGACTGGATGGTTTTTAGGTCTTGGCACAAGCTTCCATACTTGATTGATTCTGATCTGCTGAAGTTCTTCCTGCATAGCTTCAATCCAGCTGTCATCTGATAATGCTTCATCAACTTTTTTTGGTTTTATTTCTGATATCGAGGCCAAGTTGCTGATGTTCTCATTGTATTTAGATCGAGTCTTGATACTGTCTTCTATCTCTCCAATGATGAGGTTCTTTGGATGACTGGATTTATGTTTCCAGTTCCTGTCAAATTTTTCTTTCTGAATAATATCAGACTTTGAGGGTTCTGATTGAGTTTGGGATGCATCTTCTTTTACTCTTTCTGTATGTTCGACAGTGTTTGGAGATTCTTGTTGAGCTTCTGATGATCCTTGAACGTAGGAAGATGATTCAGATTCATCTTTGTGAGTCTGAATATTTTCTTCAAACTTAACATTCATTGTTTCTTCCATAGTCTGAGACTTTTTGTTGAAGACTCTGTATGCTTTACTTGTAGTGGAATATCCAATGAAGAGTCCTTGATATGCAAGACCGTTTACTATATCAGTAAACCTGTCATACATGTCAGCAATTGATTCTTCAGGCTTCATTTTGAAGGATTCATATTGGCCAAGCAAAAGATTGATTTGAGTTTCCTTGGCTCGATCTGTTCCTTCATAAGTAATGTGAAGCGTATCCTAGATTTCCTCAGCTGATTCACAAGCAGCAATTTTTTTGTATTTAATAGAAGATAAAGCACAATATAAAGAATAAATTGCTTTAGAATCTAAGGTTTCTCTTTTGGATATCTCAGTTTGAGATAAAGGAGGATCTTCTGATTTGCTTGCATCTGCATTTTCTTTTGAATTAGAATATTTTGGCTTGACTCCTCTGATGATGACATCCCATTGCATGTGATCAATTGACTTAATGAATGCCTTCATCTTATTCTTCCAGATGCTGTATTCCTTGCCATCGAAATATTGTGGTCTGTTGTTACTTTGACCTTTAATGAGACCTGGAGCACCATAGCTAGCCATATAGATCGTTAACTCAGAAGTAAGACACTTCTATAAACGAGCAACTTGCTTTGATACCAATTGAAGTAGCTAGCAAGGATCACCTAGAAGGGGGGGTGAATAGGTGAATTTAAATAATTTATGCAGAAATGAAAGAACATAGTTGAATCTGAATAAAATTCAGATTCAAAGCAGTTTATATAGACAGTGCTCCTGATGTGCAGTGTGCAAAGTAATAGAATAGAGATAGAAAAACTGCACACAAGTTTATAGTGGTTCGACTTATAGCAAGCCTACGTTCACTCTCCCACGCTACAGCCTACTGGCTGGATTTCACTAAATAAATCAATGAGAAGTTACAGCAAGTTGTGCCGCTTAAACTCAAGTACTTCTTCTCGAAGCTGGTGCTGCTTATACCAAGCTGATAAATCACACTATCTCACACCTAAGCACACTTATAACACTGTTTACACTTCTCAAATGAATACACATTTTAAGTTCACGAAAGACAAGAGATTGAATTAGAGTATGCTCAGACTTTGGACTTGTTGATTCTGAATTCTATTCTTCCTTCTGCTGCTCGTTGATCTCCTTAAATACTCATCTATTTTTCACACTAGCCATTGGACAGCTATTAGAGGATCATCTTCCAATCTTCACTTTGGACAGATTTGTAAAATAATGATTGAGTAGCCGTTGGATGATAGATTTTGAATCCCAATGATTCTGGTCGCCCATACAATCAGAATCTTGGTTTTCATAAGTAGAGCTTTGTCCGTTGTAATGCATGCTTGTTGTAATCTTTGATTGTTAATCAATTTGATTTAGATTGATATCAAAGCTTTTCTTTTGTGAAATCCATACCAAATCACTAGCTGTTATGTTTGGTGCTGCATTCTGTATCTGCATCTGAAAAAATTTTGCGTCTGCATCTGAAAAACTTCTGTGTCTGCATCTGAAGAATTTCTGCGTCTGCAAAACTTATGCATATGAATCTGAAGAATTTTTGCATCTGCAAAACTTATGCGTCTGAATCTGAAGAATTTCCGCGTCTGCAAAACTTATGTGTCTGAATCTCAGAACTGAAATTATGTGAGTCTTCAATAAGGTATATGACAACTTGTAAAGTCTGACTAATTTCCTTCTAAACTTCCAGAATATACATACCTGGAACAAATTAGTTCAAAAAAAGTATCAGACTTATAATAACTTGGAAAGTTTTGTCAACTTCAAAATTAATAAGAGTTTTCCTCAATACGGAGATCCTCCGCAATTGCTCTAGTTCTGGCTGGATAGGCCTCGATTACTTCTCTGAAACAAGAGTCTTGCATCAGTCTTGGCTACAATTTCTTGTCGAGTAGATATCATTGCGTACGTGTTCGAAGTTTTCAGGCATGGCCAGTTAACAATCGAGCCTCTGAATCTGGTTTGGGTAGATGCAGAAGATCAGAATATCTGACCAGTCCAGCTTCTGCTTCGAGGAAACCACATGCGTGCCGCATAACCCTGTATGTCATTCGAAGTCATCGCAGACCGGTTCTTCTCTTCTAACGGCAGATAATTGAGCCGCTTAATCCCTCATCGCCCGCATCACCTCTTTCGCAACTCCATGATTCACAACCTTCATTCAGCATAACATATTATATATAAGGAGAATTTAGGAACTGCTTGTAATCTATTGTGGGTAAATCATCTATTACAGACATTGTGAAAGCCAAGATGATTCCATTTTAGTTCATTAATACAATAGTGAGTAGATTCTTATGTATTTTTTCTCTATTGCCCTATTTCTTCACTAATATAGCATGTAGAATATAACTTTTCTTTTGTAACATAGAGAGAAAAAGAATGAATCTGAAATTTTCTAAGTTTCTCTGAGAAGGACCTGGAAAAATCCCCAGTCCTTGCAAGCAAGTTCAAATTCCTTGAGCACCTGCTCATCGCTGCACAAGCGTGATGACAAGTCGATCACTGCGATATCGGACGAGAAACGGTTCACAGCTTTGTCGGCTTTGTCCAAGGCTACGTCTTGTCCTGTTCTGATGTACCTCCGAGGGACGTGAAGAGGGTCTTTTCTCACCATCTCCAGCACATTGGGCACTGACATTGTTGGCCCCATAAACAGGGGCCTGTCGTGCTTCTTCAGGTCCATGATCTTCTCTTCTAAGGTTTTCATTAGCACTCGAGCCCATGTTTCGTTCCCTGAAGCTGTCGGACTTGCTTTTTATACTCTCCTCTTGATTTGTTTCTGAATTCGTTGACTTAGCTAGCTGCGTACGGAATTGGACCTTAATCTGTCGTTTCTTTTTGTGGTTTAGCGGATTGGATCTTTCTCTACATTACAGATTTCATGCAATCTGAATGCTCAACATGGCATGACCTAACCACTGTGAAAAGTGCTGTTCACGACGATCAGTAGAACCTGAATTCGTTATCCTTAATAATGGAATCAATCAACTAATATTGAGCTTATGGGGACATGAACTTCCTGGTGCCATCGCTTGCCATGCTTGTTGCAGTCGCTGCCGTTGGCCACAGCATCGTTGGCCTTGCCGCACCGGAAACAATCATCTCTCTCCAACCCTCTTTCCTCAACCATTGATGAAGATCACCGCATACATTTCGAAGTCTTGCTGCCTCAAGATTTATGGTCGGACCTTTGATGGAAGGTCGGGCCACCTTGAACCTAAGGTCACACGATCTCAGACCTACGGTGCCACCTTGGATTTAAGGTCACATGCATGATCTTGGATATGAGATCTACTTTAACCAGAGACAGGCGTGCCGATATACAGTGGTGAAGTTGCAGCGGTGGTCCTAAGTCAAGGTAGTCATGGTGGTGTCTCCGACGGTGGCAATGGCCAAGTCTGGTGGGTAGCGCCTGGCGGCACTTGGTGGCCGGAAGTGACATGGACCCATGAAACAGAATATGTTATTGAAAGCAACCCAACGGTGTCTATGTTTAGATTCTCCTTGTCCTCACAATTATGAAAAAAAGAACAGTTCAGCAATCTAATTATAAGAATTGGGCTCTAAACAAACCACTCAGATTAATAAGCATTCTCCCAACTTTGTATTGCTAGGCGACCATCGCTTATCTTTACAAAATGAAAGTACGAAAATCATAAAATTTGAAAAAAAAAAAGGCGTAAAGATCACTCAAACAGACGAGAGAAAGAAAAAGCCTGAACAAAAACGGTCATATGGTTCTTTCTTCTTTCTCCATCTCCATCTTCATCTTCTTCCCTTCACTGAGGAGGACAAAAAGTGACGACGTACCTCGACGCCCTACACCTGTTCAAGCTCTTAGCATCGTCGAATGCATAACTATATGCCTTGGGGCACATCGCCTTGAACAGATTCGCGAACAACGTCGGTTTGCAGCTCCTCGGATTTCCAAACTTGCCCGTGCAGCAATACTTGGCCGATCCCATCGCCAGGCACGCGCTCTTGCACCCCACCACCCTCCCCTCCCTCCTCACCTCCAGCGCCGCTGGGCACATCCCGTTCAGGTCCGCATCGCACGCCGCCACCCCGCACCCTCCGCTGCCGCCCAACGGCCTCAATGACACCGGCAGGTTGAACCCATCCACCAGGCTCACGTCATAGAAGTGGAGCGGTGACAACCTCGTGCCCAGCGTCATCTCCACCACTGTCGCAGGTGGCTCGCCACTTGAGCCGCGGCAGTGGAGGACTCCGCCACAGCTGCCAGTGCTGCAGGCGCCCTTGCCGTGCTCATTGAAGGCACAGCCCTGCCGGGCCCAGATTCGGCCGGACCACAGCTCGGGGACGTCCATGATGGATTCTTCGCCGGTGTCGAGGCGGAAGCCACCATCACGTGGGGTCATGTGGCCGGCGTTGCCAAGAGTCGCCGGCCAGACGGTGTGGTTGCAGTTGTTTACTAGTATGAGTTGTTGCGCGGCGTCTGAGAGCGTTATTGAACGACAGAAATTGGATTAATCATGGAGCTAACAAAAATGATGAACACTATATCAAAGCTACTACTGCCATTGATCAACTGATTCGATTAAACAAGAACTTTTACCCGTAACAATGCAGGAGAGAGTCAGCCAAGAGAGGAGAAGAAGAGCGAAACAACATGAACTTGGCATGTTTGCCAGTAAGAAAGGCAGAAGAAGAGAGCTAGAGAGTGAGAGTGAGAGTGAGAGTGAGGAAGTGTCAAGTATATATATGCCTGTGAGGGCTGGGTGGCTGCAAACTTTTGTGTCTGAAAAGGATTTTGTGGGGAAGGACCAAATTATGGGTAAATTGCGCTTTCGGTCCCCGTATTTTCACCGTCGGGATCCAATTCAGTCCCTCTAATTCTTCTGTGGCAAGCTGAAGTCCTGCCGTGTGCTTCAACATCTTCACCATTCGAGTACATTCGATCAGTTTCCACGAATCTGAATGGCACCATAGGCAGTATTTCCCGGCAATGATGTGGTGATTGTATCGATGCTTGTCTTACAAAAAAGCTAAAGGTGACTCTTCTGGGTTGTACGGTGCGATGACCGTGGGATAAGTGCATAAACATGATTTAAGATTTTGATAGTTAGTCAATTGAGAACTTGCGGTTTTCTTAAAAAGCCCCGTTCGGATCTTGAGTTTGCCATCGATGGACTTTGCGCGTCCCAATGACACGTGGTACGTGACTAGATGTTCCACGTTCGAGCCACGATGGATTTTCGACACCTGAATTGCATCGACAGTGAGGTCAAGGCCTGATTAAGGATTTTTTAAAACTTTAAAGTCCTCAATTGACCAAAATAAAGTTTTCCATTGACCGACCACTTGTCCCCCCCTATTGTGTAACTACGTGTCTGTTAGGTTAAAATCGTAAGAAAATTAGTGACAAATTGTAGAATTTACATGGTCGCTTCATAAAAAAATGGTTATATGCTCTTAAAGTTGCTTCGATTTCAAATTAAGTTTACTTTGATATCACAATCGTAAGATACAAGCAAAATTGGAACAAAACGAAAAGCACTGATCAAAACTGTAATTTACCTAATAATCGCTATCCATTAAGGAATGAGAGGAGCTAATCATCACTCAAATTACTTGCCTTCTCTATCCTCTCAATCATCCTTTTGGGGAGAAAGGGCACATATCCTTTGCTTGGAATTTGGGCTTTCTTTTCTTCTTCTATCTTTAACATACTTCGACTAACAAATTCAAAATAACAAACTTCTTTGGCAAGAAAAAAGTAGAGAGAGGTTAAAGATGACATCCATGACATAGAAAATGTAGAAGATTTCAGAAAATGTCCCCTAACATTGATACTCATGTCACTAGTGGGAAAAGTACCGAATAAGTCCTAAACCTTTTGGGGTGGTGCCAATTTAATCTTAAACCTATTTTTGGTACCGATTGAGTTCTAAATCTTTTGATATAGTGCAAATTTAGTCATTTTGGCTGGATTTTGCTGACGTGGATGTCGGCTGGCTAGCGACCGGTCACCGACGCTGATGTGGACAAAATTTAATAATATTTTGAATTATTTTGATTTTTTTTCTTCTCCCTCTTCTTTCAGCCAGTTGCAGGAGCGGCGACCGGCCGGAGGCCAAAGGCCGGCGAGGTCGACCTCGGGCGAGCCTCGTCGGGCACTGGCGATGCTCCCATTCGCCGTCGCTGGTGAGGGCGAGCCTCGCGCTAGGCTGGTGAGGCTCGCCATGGCTGGGCGAGGCTAGACCTCGCCAGATCCGACAAGGTTGGGTCTCGACCAGCCCTCGCTAGACCTCGCGATTTCTGGCGAGGGCCGAGCGAGCCTCGCTAGTGGCTGGGCGAGGCCCGACCTCACCGGATCTGGCGAGGTCCAGCCTCGCCTAGCCATGGTGAGCCTCGCCGGCGGCTAGGCGAGGCCCGACCTCGCCGGATCTAGTGAGGCTCGACCTCGTTGGTAAGGGTGAGCCTTGTGCTGGGATGGCGAGGCTCACCATGGTTAGGCGAGGTCGAGCCTTGCCTAGCCGCCGGCGAGGCTCGCTCAGCCCTTGTGACCTCTGGCGAGGGCTGGGTGAGCCTCGTCGGCGGCTGGGTGAGGCCCAACCTCGCCAGATCTGGCGAGGTCCAGCCTCGCCCAGCCATGGCGAGCCTTGCTAGTGGCTGGGCGAGGTTCGGCCTCGCCAGCCCAGCGCAAAGCTCGCCCTCCCCGGCGATGGCGAAGGTGAAGGCGAGCCTCGCTATGGTTGGTTGAGGCTTGACCTCGCTGGATTTGGCGAGGTCTAGCCTTGCCCAGCCGCCGGCGAGGCTCGCCTTCGTCGTTGCCAGCGAGGGGGAGCCTTGCCAGTGGTCGATGAGGCTCGCCCGAGGCTGGCGAGGTCGACCTCGCCGGCCTCTGGCCTCCGGCTGATCGTTGCTCCAACGACCGGTTGAATGAAGAGGGAGAAGAAAAAAAATTCAAAAAAATATTAAAATATTATTAAATTTTGTCCACATCAACGCTGGTGACCGGTCGCTGGCCGGCCAACGTTCACGTTAGCAAAATCCGGTCAAAAGGACTGAATTGATACTATATCAAAAGATTTATGACTCAATTGGTACTAAAAATAGGTTTAGGACTAAATTGGCACTGTTCCAAGTGATTTAAGACTTATTCGACACTTTTCCTTGTCACTAGTCATCTTCACTTTGTAAAATGTGCAATTTGCATCAGACCCCTGATCAGAAAGACTAAACGATGGATGACGGGAAACTGAAGATTTCATGAAAACTTTTTGATCTTGCTAATCGATAAAGAAGATTTAACTGTAATCTTATTTCATTCTTATGTTATAAGTGATTTTCTTAAGTATTGGATTAGCGGTCCGATCTGTTTGTTTAGAATTACTCCCCCTTATTTGATGAGTGGTTCAATCCAAATCTGCCTCGTCTTTCACATTGTCCAAGCCCTCACACTTATGATCATTTCTCATCGTTGTTGAATCATATATGGGCTTAGTCCACTTACGAACCATACATCGACTGGATGGTGTCATGCTCTCATACCATCTGACCACCAAATAGGTCAAGCCTGCAAAAGGAGTACTCTGAGTAACTTCGTAAGGTGGTACCCACTTGGGGATGTATTTTCTAACAAATCACTCCATAGGGTTTCTTCCGTCCAATATAGGATTTTGGGATGTCACAAAACCCTTGGCTATGTTGTGACTTAGGCAATTTGCTACCTTTGTGAGGAGATTCCCCGACACCTAGTACAAAAGTGGGGCTACTGCGACAAGCTTGTGTATCTATAGGTGAACTGAGTAGTTATAGTTTAAATTGAAAATTGCATAACTCGCTTAGGATCCTTATGATAATGCAAAGAGGGGTAATTGCGCCAATCACCTCTTCTCGTGCTTTTACCAATTAAAGTAACCTCATATTTATCGCTTCGATTGATTTTTTAATAGGAGGGGACAATTCTTCATTTGGTCAATCTTTCAACTTGAGACTTAAGAAAGGGCGATCATTACGTAATCGTATCTTGGGCATTTGCTTTCTCTTTTACTTTGGGGGGACAAGTGAAAGCAAAAATCAACAGCAAAAAGCTTGGCATATATATTTGATGATCAAGCAACCTAATCTTTAGTTTGGTTTTCTTAACTAGGGTCATGCCGTACTGCTTTCTATGTGGCTTTATGGTATTTGTACCTTTGTTGTGCAGTAGGCTGTAAATACCACCTCATGTCGTTGTTGATCTAAGCATATGAATGATATCAATCACATCTAAAGAAAATAATAAAATTCGTATTCTTAACAACACGTAATAGAATATTGACCCACGATATAATGAGAGGCAATGTCTTTAGGTTACGGTTGGTGGTAGCCAGGATAAAAGTAAGGATATCCTATCCTGTGCTTAGTTTTCGCCCAAGACAGGATAAGATCGAATTTAACAGGGATATAAGCTAGATGAAAAAAAATATCTCTTAGAGAAGGTGGACTAAAGGTAGATAGGATTTCTTTAATTCAAGATATAAAATTTATTTTTCTCGAATAAAAAACTTCTTAAATTAATTAATTAAAGTAATAGTTAAATATAATTAATATTTGAATTGCAATATAAAACAGAAAATTCAATATAACAAAGAAAAACAATTTTCTTTTTATTAATTCCTATTATTATTTATTTATTTGATTTCTTTCTATTATGTACTATACATTGTATATATTTAGTATTTATATATATATTACATATCTTAGGTGTATTCGAATAGTTTATTATATAATAAAAATTTTATTAAGGAACAATGTAAGGGAATAAAAAAGAAAATAAATATATAAAGAGAGGGACAAATAATAAAAAAAAGTAAATAAAAAAAATGATGTAGAAGAATCTAGATTTTAAATGAATGATTCAAACTAAAAAAGGATCTTTCGAATTCTCTAAGAATGAGAGGCAATGAGATTTCGAAAAAACCATATGCCCTCTCTGTCTCCTTCTCTTCCGCATCTTTGCTTCAATGTTGAAGTTTCGCGAATCCTCCAAAATTCTCTGGCTCATGTGAAAATTCCACGAAAATAAAGAAACAGTCAAAACTCCTTCTCCTTCATAGCTCTCTGGTTCGCGTCAAAGGTCCACAAAAGCAGCAAGAGCTCCTTCTCATACATCTCGTTGAAGTTTCACGAAAGTGGCGAAAGAGTGGAAGCAATGTACATTTCAAATTCCCAAAGGTGAATGATAACAATTGGATGTGAAAACGGCCTTTTTGCATGGTAACCTAAATGAAGAATTATATATGGTACAACCTAAAGGTTTTGAGGTCAAAGGTAAGGAGCACATGGTATGTGGCTTGAAGAAAGCTTGTATGGCTTGAAGTAAGCTCCGCGGCAATGGTACTTAAAGTTTGACGATCTTCATGAAAGAAAAAGGATTTCCATGCTGTAAGGCTGATGATTGTGTTTATTTTTGCAAGTATGGCGATGGTGATATCGTGTATCTCTCTCTATATGTTGATGTTATGTTAACGGCTATTGGCTAGCTCCAATATGAAGAGAATTGTAGAAGTGAAGAAGACACTAGTATCTTTTGTTTGCTATGAAAGACTTGGGAGAGGTCGAGAAAATCTTAAGCATGAAAATCATAAGGGATATGAAATATAAGAAATTATGGTTGTCGCAAGAAGACTACGTGAACAATGTGTTAAAGAGATTCAATGTGGACTACTCTAGCAAGTCACTTCAAACTTTCCAAGGATATATGTCCAAGTGCTTAGGCTTAGAAAGATGAGATATCAATAGTCCTATATGCATTAGTAGTGTAAAGTTTGATGTGTGCCATGGTAAGCACGAGACCTGCCATTGGACAGGCAATGGGAGTTGTGAGTCGATATTTGCAGAACCAGAAAAAAAAAGCGTTGGAATGCACTAAAACGGATATTGAAATATCTAGTAGGTATATCAAATTATTCTCTTTGTTATGGAGGTACATCTTTATAGTTGCAGTGTTATATGGATGTAGATCACTTTGGTGATTAAGATAGTGGTAAGAGTACCACTGGACATGTCTTTATGGTTGCAAGGGTATATCAATTATAGAAAGTACGACAGAAGTGGAGTATGTGACAATCACGGAAGCTTCCAAGGAAATCACGTAGTTACAAGATTACATGGAGGAGTTATATCGAAAACAGCTAGTGAGCACATTGTGAAGTGATAGTTAAAGTGCATTGAACTTAGCAAAGAATGCAGCTTGTCCCTTAAGGACTAGACATATCAAGATGCGATATCATTTCATCAAGTCAACATTGAAAGATAATTAGTTAAAGTTACATAAGATTGATGCATCGAAGAATCCAATTGACATGTTTACCCAAGTAGTAGACAGAGATAAGCATACTTTCTATACTACTACCATTGGCATTACTTTGTGTTAATTGATGAGGAGTATCGCACAAGCACAAATTCGGCTACTAGCTTGTGAAGCACATGGATGCAAAGTTGTTTTATGCATCGGGTGTATTAGTCTTTAAGTAGGAGATTGTTGGCAGGTGAAGCCCAGATTGTTTATTAGGGCTTTTTTTTACTTTTCTCTTTATTTTGCTTTTAGGTTAAAAGCTACATTTTACATATCAACTTGGGTAGTGGCTATGAATGGCTGAGAAGAAAACAAAGACAGACGAAAAAGAGAGGATGTGACGGCCAAAAGGAAGAAAAAGTGGTTTTTCTTCTAAAGTGTTTTCAAATCTCTTTGTGTCTTGATTTTGAGAGAAAATTATCATTATATTTCTATTTTCTTTGAAATCTAGTGAATCCTTATGGTGCCTTTGCGAGGAGACGTGGCCTAAGTTTGGGTGGATTTCGATAATAAATTTCTTAGTGTGTTCTTTCGATTATGTTTTCTTAACCATGTGTGGATTATTTGTTTGTGTTATTTCTATGACAACTCCTGTTAAAAAGTAGGGTGGATAGCCATTGTTCACACCAAGGACGTCCAGCCCGTTTGCAGGCTTAAAACGGCCAGGAATGGACCTCGATGACCCGCCACTCTAAACCGGTTATCAACATAATCGCTAAGAATATGTATGCCAACATGAATCAAAGCATACAAACAAATGGATTAGACTCAATCAGATTAACACTGATCTTATCCGCGTCGAAACAAATAAAGTGTTAGGGGATTCTTAATGGACAAGAAAAGCGTTCAAATCAACTTCATGCAAACACATTAACCAGAACGATGAATTGCACTCAAACATGAGGATTTTATCTCGGATGGCATTGCGCTCAACGATGAATCATGCCGAGTTCTCGGTTCGGGGTAGGAAGCGCACTTTGGGGATAGATACTTGGTAGGCTCATGCAATTGAATTATTCAAAAGATTGGAAGCAAAAGTTTAGATTCAATTGGCAAACTCCGGCTAGCAGCACAACGGCGAAAGCTGGATGTTCAGCCAAGAATTCAGCCTGTGAAGCCAAATGTTCCTCCGTCTTTTGGTCGACATCCGCCTTCACAGTCGGCCCTCCATTCCCTCTTTTCTTCTCGGCTTCTCACTGTGTTTGTGCCTCATTTGCGCTCGATCCCTCTTTGCTTTTCAAACCGATCGAGTGCCTCTGTACAGCCATGAATCTTCACTTTCTTCTTCCTAATTTGTTTTGCCACCCGTTTGATTGGAATTTCTCCCGCAACGAAATATTTTTCAACGAAAGTCGTTTTTCGACTTTTAATATCTGTGCTGACTCCAGACATGAAATTTCCAAGCGAATGAGGGAATTGACAACTTTATACAGAACGGGACTATACATATGCAAATTGTGTCAGAATTCAATCGACGACACAATTATGAATTGATAGACTCAAGCTTGTAATCAAATGTAAACAAAATATGCTAGAATTCAATCAACGACACATATTGAGAATGCGAAAGATATTATGTCAGAATTTAATCGACGACACGGCACCAAGGATAGAAATTACATGCCGAAATTTAATCAACGATGCGAATTCGAAACTACAGCTATGAAAATGAAGTGTAGTGCATGAACATAAAGTACTAAAAAGATAGTAAATTTATTTGATTTGTGCGCAATGGGCCTTCTAGTAAACGACTGATAGTATATGATGATCTAGTGGTAATTGCTTCCTGGCGGTTCCCAGCAGTTACATTTACTTGAGCAGTTTCTATCGACTGCTTCCACGTTCCTCCATCTCTGAGAATTTCGTGCCCATGCTTTTCATGATGTTATGATTCTGCTCCCGAGGGATTGCTTTCACTAGACTGTGTATCCACTACTCCATGACTTCACTTTGGACGGTTGTTGCCTGCGGTTCAAGTAATGACTATCCCACGATCTTGTTCCCGAGTAGCAATTGCTCCCTCAAAAAGTGTATGCCAATTTCTCCGCAATCTCAACTGCTTTGCTGATTTTGAACTTTGTAGTCGTGCTTCTATGCTCCTTCATGAGCATTTGCCCGTTAATCTCTAACTGGTATAACTATATTTCTGGGCTTCTCATGCTTCTGAAGAACTAAGATGGCTTTTCGCAATTTACCCATAGCCAGTATCCATATTGATAATTGTTAGGAGATTATCGTTGTGCATAGACAATTGAATATGTGCTAACGAAGTGTATCGATGTCGATAAACTAATATCAATCTATGCAGTTGTCGATAATATGTCACATGCGTGGTAATATACAAGCCGAGTTTTCCCTTTGTTTGTTTCCTCGTCTTGTGTTATTTTATTTCCTACTTTGGAATGGCACACTTCTATCACCTGTGAATTTCAGCCAAGCAAGAGAATGAGGGGGGACGGCCGAATTGCTGGAGGGGCCGGCACGCGTGGGCTTAATACTGAAAGTTGAAATGAGTTTAGAGCCTCAATTCAAGGTCAGATCGCATATCGGGCCAGTTTAAATGAAATTCACAGGCTTGCCTAGGTTTCTTTATTCAATGCGGGCACGCTTTCACTAAATAAAAAAAAACGTCCATAATCTCTAAATGCTGAGGGATGCAGTAAAGAATGCGAACACAAGATTTATATAATATCAATATTTTTGTTTGGGGATCAAATTCGGTCATTGTCGTGCAGATTCGATCCCCAATTTTGATGAAATTCACCAAAGATCTTTGGTCAAAAAATTTAGGAGTCAACGATGCAGCACCTAGACAGCCACACCTCGCTTACTATCTTTCGCAAATTTAAAAGTTACACCCAACCTCAGCACCGAGTTCTTATGATTGTAAAATGGTAATTAACATGGCGGTGGTGAAGTCCTAAGAAGATAGAATCGATCATTCAAAGGGATTGTCGTGGGTTGCTCCGTGAAACCATTCACCCAAACTATTCAGGGACCAGTTATTATTCGCACTGCATACTTCCTATAGTTTCAATAAGATAATGAATGAAGTCTTGTGGAAGTATGCGGAGAAACGACGTGTCGTAAACGCCTTCTGTGACTGCGAGAAAGTCAGCAAAACAGCGCACCAATGCCTTTCGGGTTTTGACGCAACTCTCTTGTTTTGTTTACAAATAGTACTCAGAGCTCCTGTGTGGAGTGCTGGCTCAACAGTCGCTACTATTCTTTCCTTGACGCTTCCATATTCTCAAAGGTCACACACACACACGACTTTGAAGGCAATGGCCGATCAAGTTGCCCTGCTGGACTTCTGGCCCAGCATGTTCGGAATGAGGTGCCAAATAGCGCTGGCCGAGAAAGGCGTCGAGTACGAGTACAAGGACGAGGACCTGTGGAACAAGAGCGAGCTCCTCCTTCGGATGAACCCGGTCCACAAGAAAATCCCTGTCCTCGTCCACAACGGCAAGCCCGTGTGTGAGTCCCTCATCATTGTGGAGTACATCGATGAGACTTGGCATCACAAGGCCCCTCTCTTGCCGTCTGATCCTTACAAGCGAGCCCGAGCGAGATTCTGGGCTGATTTCGTCGACAAGAAGGTATCGGTTCCTGTTTTTACCGTGTAAATTCATTAATGATTACTCGATCTGTGGACATGTACGTGCATCTTTTTATGGAGCAACCATTTTTAGTTATATAGATCTCATGCTGAATGCGAAAAAAGATCATCTAATCTTGCATATAGCTCGGTGCTCACATCATCATCATCAATTCACCATCATATAATCTTTGTATGGCTTTTCATTTAATATGTACTGAAATTAACAAATACGAACTGTAAGCAAAATGTCAGTCTCTACATGGACTAGAAACGGTCGGACAGCCGAACTCCTGTAATAAATCTGACACATGTTGGAAGTTGATGATGTCGCATAAGTTATATTGAAGCAAGAAGTGCTAATGCTAATAGTCAGCTTGCCACGATTCTATTGATTCTTCCTGATCTGATACCGTGAAGAAATAAATTATAATGATCAACAAATTTTGCAGTTCTATGATCTTGGGAGGAAGGTGTGGATGACGAAGGGGGAAGAACAGGAGGCGGGGAAGAAGGAATTCATTGAAAGCCTGAAACTGGTAGAAAGTGAGCTCGGAGACGAGCCTTTCTTTGGGGGCAAGAAGTTCGGGTTCTTGGACATATCAATCATCGGCTACTACAGCTGGTTCTACTCCTACGAGACATGTGGGAACTTCAGCATCGAAGCGGAGTGTCCCAAGCTCGTCGCGTGGGCCAAGAGGTGCATGGAGAAGGAGAGCGTGTCCAAATCTCTTCCTGACCCTCAAAGGGTGTATGGCTTCGTCTTGGAGCTCAAGAAAGCCATGGGCATAGAGTGAAGGACCAAGCTCCTGCTTTCGCTGGACCCTGTTTTCTTCCCCGTGTGTGGCTGTTGGAATTTGCTATCTTCGCAAGTGATCCTGTTGTACTCGTAAGGGGCTTTGTTTTCTTAAAGTAATGTTAGTCTCAGCGGACAATTCGTTGTGCCTTCTCTTCATCTTGTACTACTAGGCGATCATGTCGCCGTAGAATAACGCGGACAAACCCATGTCATGCTGAGGTAATAATTTTCGTGTAATGTAAGGTTCTGGTCAGGTTATGAGTAATCTCACGTCTTCAGATGTTCTTCCAAATTTTGTTTTCCTTTTGTTTTCTGAGAATCACGGACTGTGATTTGCATACTCATTGGAGGGGAGAAAGCTGTAGGAGAACGAACCTGATCAGCCCTGAACTACTTTTAGGTTCTCCATCCTGTGGAGTGACTATTGCAGATACTCTCAGACCAGTTATAACCATCAATCTCATTCCTTAATCAGTCCTAATACTTCATTGCTATGCAACTAATGATTGTCACTGGCATTGAAAGTGCCTACTATACTTCAGGAGTCATCACCTGCAGTTGAGAGTGAACACAACATGTGGTGCTCTCGTTAAGAAAAGAAATGGACTTGGTCCGGATGAGACAACGCGATTTGGTAAGAATTCCTAAAACAAATGTTTTATTGATACATTTGAACTGCCCTAGTCCAGCACTGCCCAGAAAGAAACCTCCTCTGTCTAACCTGACATCTGCAGCAAAATGCACTAATCAAACTTTTGCAACTAGTCCCCGGTTGTTGGCATCGACATCATATCGTACGAGCTGAGACGACCAATGAAACTCGAGGGCGTGTCTTTTCAGAAGCAAGGATGGTATAATATGCAAAGTTTATAAGAGTCGAGTTTCTTACGGTGAGAGATGATGCCAACCGACAAGAAATTCCTTGGAGATTACCATATGTTAACTCGGGGTCGAGTTTTTTCTCTAGTAGAGAAGACTGATGTAGGACGGGATATTGATCTTGCCAACAAGAAGAAGAAGAAGAAGAAGAAGAAGATTTAACTATGATCTTATTTTATTCTTATAGGAGATTTGATTAGGACTGCTATTTTTCTATATCAGATATGGTTAGGATTGTTATCTTTATTTAGAAATTGTTACCCATAATGTCAAATACAAATATGTATAGCGGTAGCATAATTCCTAGTTTCCCTTTAAAATTTTACTGGGTCATCAAGTTTGGCCATCCTATAAAAATCTCGGATTCTCTCCAATTGTATTAACACTTGTAAATCGGTAAAATTTGAGTTTATAACCATCAATCTCATTCCTTAATCAGTCCTAATACTTCATTGCTATGCAACTAATGATTGTCACTGGCATTGAAAGTGCCTAATATACTTCAGGAGTCATCACCTGCAGTTGAGAGTGAACACAACATGTGGTGCTCTCGTTAAGAAAAGAAATGGACTTGGTCCGGATGAGACAACACGATTTGGTAAGAATTCCTAAAACAAATGTTTTATTGATACAATTGAACTGCCCTAGTCCAGCACTGCCCAGAAAGAAACCTCCTCTGTCTAACCTGACATCTGCAGCAAAATGCACTAATCAAACTTTTGCAACTAGTCCCCGGTTGTTGGCATCGAATCATATTGTACGAGCCAAGACGACCAATGAAACTCGAGGGCGTGTCTTTTCAGAAGCAAGGATGGTATAATATGCAAAGTTAATGAGAGTCGAGTTTCTTATGGTGAGAGATGATGCCAGCCAACAAGACATTCCTTGGAGATTACCATATATTAACTCGGGGTCGAGTTTTTTCTCTAGTAGAGAAGACTGATGTAGGACGGGATATTGATCTTGCCAACAAGAAGAAGAAGAAGAAATTTAACTATGATCTTATTTTATTCTTATAGGAGATTTGATTAGGACTGCTATTTTTCTATATCAGATATGGTTAGGATTGTTATCTTTATTTAGAAATTGTTATCCATAATGTAAAATACAAATATGTTTAGCGGTAGCATAATTCCTAGTTTCCCTTTAAAATTTTACTTGGTCATCAAGTTTGGCCATCCTATAAAAATCTCGGATTCTCTCCAATTGTATTAACACTTCTAAATTAGTAAAATTTGAGTTTATTGATATACCTTAGATGGCCCCCCCCCCCCCTTTCTCTCTCTCTCTCTCTCCTAGTGCCATGGCCACCGAGCCGAGCCTGCAAAAGGAGTACTCTGAGTAACCATATAAGGAGGTGACCATTTGGGAGTAGATGTTTTACTTATGAATCATTCCACAAGGTTTCTCCTGCCCAATGTAGGACTTTGGGACATGACAAAACCTTTGGTCAATTTGTGACTTGAGCAATTTTCTACATTTGTAGAGAGATTCCTTGACTATTAGCACAATGGTTGGGCTAATATTGTGATCATCTTATATATCTATAGATGGATTGAGTAGTTACGGGGGTGAGAGGGATAATTGCGCTAATGAACTCTCCCCAATCTTTTTTTGATAAAAGTAACTCGTATTAAGGGAAAATTACGAAAAAAGGTCATATACCCATTTCACTTGTGTTAATTTAATCTTAAGCATTTCAATTGTGCCAATTAAGTCATAAACATTTTCATGTTTTGCTAATGTAATCCATCCGCCCAATTTTGGCCGAAAATCACTGACGTGGATGCTAACTGTCCTATGTGGCACAGTTGACGCGATGTGGAAAAAATTTATTAATTTACTAATATTTTTGAAAAATTTAGTAATTTTTATTTTATTTTCCTTCTTCCTACGCCGGTGGCCGGACCTCGACGATTGCCAATGACCAACCAAAGGCAACTACCGATGAGGTCCCCTCTCACCAAATCCCAATGAATGTGACCCTCGCCAGCCATTCTTGAGGCTGGCGACCGGTAGAGGAAAAGAAAAGAGATAAAGAAATAAAATATAAAAATTCAAAAAATGTTAAAGAATTAATAAATTTTGTCTACATCACACGTAGAACGGCTAACATCTACGTCAGTGATTTTCAGCCAAAATTGGTTGGGTGGATTACATTGGTAAACGCAAAAAGGTTTAGAGCTAAATTGATACAATTAAAAAGTTTATGACTGAATTGGTAATTCTCTCTCGTATTTATCGCTTCGAATGATTTGATGAATAGGAGGACACGTTGCTTCATACAGTTAATAGAAAGGCTTGAGACTTGAAAAAGGGTGATCGATGATCATTACATAATCTTATCTGGGGCATCTGCTTTCTCTTTTACTTTGGGGGAAAGAGTGAAAGCAAAAATCATTCTATAATCGTAGAATTCAACAGTAAAAGCTTGACATATATGCTCGATGATTGAGCAACTTAATATATAGTTTGGTTATGTTTCTTGGATCTCTTCTGTGCGGGCTTCATGATATTGCACCTTCGTTGTCCAGGAGGCAGTAAGTACCACCTATGCTAATTTTTAATCTGAGCAAATGAATGATACCAATCCCCTTTAAAGAAATAATAGAATTCACTCTTAACAAAACGTAAATCGACCCCACCAATGTACTTAGCAAATACAATAAGTCTATATATTATCAGTCCCTTTGCTGTTATTGAGTCTCAATCAATCGGTTGCCAATCAATTTGGTCGTTAATGAGTCAATTAAATAGATCTTATACTATATGACCACACATAACATATTGTAAAAATCATAATTTGCTGAAATTTGTGGTCATAACAACGTTACTTAAAATTGTAACAATTCGATATATATGTATATATAGACACACACACAGAAACAAGTGTTATGGCTGAAATTACAAGGGTGGATGAAGAGATGAGCTATCCTAAACTAGTGATGACTTATGTTATTTGTTCTCATAGTGCATGTTTGTATGAAGATGGTGATTCTATTCATTTAGTTGATTAATTATTATAAAAAATTAAATTTACAAAACAATATTGAAATAAATATGAACATTCATACAATATTCCTGTTGTATAACGTAAGGAGAATCTCCTTCTTTTAAGGGATTTCAGTCGTTTTTTTTTCCCTCAAAATATCCTTAATGACTTATGGTACAAACATGTATCCATGGAAGAGCTTGCAAAATTTATAATGTTATTCTATATATAACATTTTTCAAGATAAAAATGTGGGTATTATTCTATCCTACAACAACCTTCCTAAAAAGATTTCAAATCTCAAAATATTATTATCTTTCCATGATTGTTTAAATAATTTCTTTGTACAGTGCATTTTCATCAACAATTTCTTTGCATTTTTTAATGATTCAAATATTTTTTTCTAACACAGTGATTATTATTGAAATGTCAATTTCTTGCACTCACGCAACGTCTGTTCCATGCGCACGTAGTAAAAATGTAAAAAATTCATGTTGTCCGAGTGTCTAAGGCTTAGCTACCCATAAAGATTTCATAATTATTCCCATCTCTTGTTTTTGAAATATCTTCGCACTTCTAGATGATCTTGCAACAATCCCACCCAACTCCAGAGAACGATTTTCTTTAGAAACTATTTAATTTCCAATTCAGTTGTGGGTGATTCTTCTCTATCAAGTTCCATGTCTCACCCTCCAAATTTTGCACTCCAACTCATCATTGACCATGTCAAGTAATATTTGTTAACACGCAATATTCATATATTGGTGGCCATAAAGCTGCATTTCCATGAGTCGTCTATATCATAAAAATCATTATTAATTCACATAAATTACTCAAATTACTTGCTTCATGTAAATAAGAAAGAATAGAAGGTGGGTAAAGAAATATATATAAATATGAGATTCTTGAATACGATTGTGACCTTGAGAAACAATTGGGTATAGCTGACTATAATTATTGAATTAAACAACTCATGGGCAAATAACTCTTGAAGATTGAGAGATATCAGAAATGGGGACAACTACGTTATCTTGTAGGTCCAAAAAGATAAGATTGATATGATGATGTCATGTGGTTCGTCTGATGGATTTTTATAAATAATATGCAATCTTGAAGTAGGTGGATAACATTAAATATACAGAAAAGAGATAATAAGAAAATGGAAACATGTTGGTCATCCAACCAAACGTGTTTTTATAATCTTTCACATTTTTCGTAAATTTTGAAAAACCCAACCAAACATGTTTGCAGAATTTTCTCTTCAGTTGAGATTCTCAAATTTCATGAACCACACCAGTTTTCAAGAAAGTAGGAAAATGAAAACAGAAAACATTGATGAATGACTTTCTCATATAGTGTCCAAATTTTTTTCCTTTCACCTATGAAACTAAGGGTTAATACCACCAAAAACCCAAAATTGGCACATGTGTGACAATTTTACCCCGAACTTTTTTTTTTACCACCAAAAATCCCAAACTGGTACACTTGTGACAATTTTACCGTAAATATATCACAAAAAACCCCAAACTGATACACATGTAATAATATTACCTTGAACTAAAATTTTAATATTATTATTTTATTTTTTTGAATTATTATTATTATTATTATTATTATTATTTTGTTTATCTTCAACCTCTGGCCGGTTGCTGGACCGGCCAGAGGCGAAAGCCGGCGAGGTCGGCCCTGCCGGCTACTGGCGAGGGCCGCCCTCACTGGCGTCAGGCGAGGACGACCCTTACCTAAGTCGGGTGAGGGCTGCCCTCGCCCGACGTCGGCGAGGGTCGCCTTCGCCAGATCTAGCAAGGTCGGCCCTCGTCAGCATCGGGCGAGGGCTGTCCTTGCCTGACTCAAGCTAGGGTGGCCTTTGCCAACGTTGGGTGAGAGCTGTCCTCGCCCACCCAAGTGAGTGTGACCCTCGCCGGCTTCCGCCTCTAGCCAGTTGTCGGTCCGGCGACCGGCCGGAAGTTGAAGATGAAAAAATAAAAAATTCGAAAAAATAAAAAAACAATATTAAAAAATTATTAGTTCGGGGTAAAATTGTCACAGATGTACCAATTTGAGGTTTTTTATGGTTAAAACAAATAATTTAGGATAAATTTATCACGAGTTTATCAGTTTGGAGTAAAATTGTCACAGGTGTACTAGTTTGGGGTTTTTGGTGGTAAAAAAAAAAGTTTGGGGTAAAATTATCACAGGTGTACTAGTTTGAGGTTTTTTGTTGTAACAAAAAAGTTTTTGGTGGTATTAACCTTAAAACTAACTGGACTTTACCCAAAAAAAAAAACCTTAAAACTAATCGGCAACACCATTACTTCTTAAAACTAGGAGTGAATGATTCCAAATTCTCTAAAGGATTCACCTAGAACTTGAAATCTACCCGTTGAACAGGTTCCTAATTTTTTGGAACTTGAAATCTATATTGTATACCTTGGAACCTATAACCTACCCCGTCACAGGTTTGAGAGTCGGTTTCAGGGTCTACTTAAATTCTACCTATATTATTAATTGAACAATTATAGTGAACCATCACCTTTTATGACCACCAATTGCTGTTACAATCCATTGACAATAACTTATATTTAGGCACACGAAAATATGAAACATTAACAAAGTAAAAGTCGTAGTCAAAAAATGAAAACTCAGACTAGTAGTTCATCGGACACTATGGAATATCGTAGGATTATGTAAAGACATAGACCAAGAAAAAAATAGATTTTAGATGCCAAATTCTACTCACCTAAAATCTAGAACCTACAACCTACCCGTCTAAATAGGTTTATCAATTTTTGGAATCCTGAACCTACCATGTATACTTTGGAACCTGGAACTGGACAGGTTTCTATAGGTTTAGTTCTCAGGTTCCTTGTCTGGTTCCAGGTTCCGAGTTCTACCCTGAAAGCATGCTCACCCTTACTTCAAAGAAGCCACAGCAAATGTCATTTGGATTTCATCTCTGTTTTTTTTAATATAGTGTACTGGTGCTATGTATGAATTATGTAGAAAAATATGTCACAAATATAAACTAACATACCGTTTATAATTTGCAATTGATTGATATTCTAATATACCTAAAAGTATCAAATAAAATAGCGTACCTACAAATGATGGAGATAATAAGACATGAAAATATCCAGTTATAAATTACAAAAGTGTCGGACAAATTGGAGTGTCTAGAGTACATAAGTGTTATCTTTACCATCATAATTCATCAGGGATCAAGTTCCATGTTGCCTTTCATAGAAAGAAAAATATAAGTAACACTTGTAAATGACCCGAATCACCCCATCTTCTTTGAGAAAAGGGAAAAAGCTACCAAAAACTTCAAACTATGTCCACCGCGACACATTTGTTTTGAGTTTTTTTTTTTGTGACATAAAAAACTTCAAAGTATGCCCAAATATGACACATTATCCTAAACTTTTTCTTGTAATGTTAAAGCTCTTGTACCTATGTGACACATGGATCCTCCGTCAATGTTCCGTTAGATGATTTTTCAACCAAAATGTCGTTTTTATTTTACTTAAGACACGTGAACGCCATGTCAATACTATTTGCTTTATGGAGTCCATATAGGAAGATGTTTAACGGTGTTAATTGACGGAATCATGACGGAGGGTAAATGTGTTACATAGGTAAAAGTTTGAGATATTTTTTGTCACTGAAAAAATGTTAGGGTAAATGTGTCACAATGAGAATAGTTTGGAGTTTTTGGCAGCTTTTTTCCTAAAAATTAAATAGCGCAAGATTTTCTCTCGGTGAGTTTCAATTGCCTGTCGAGAGCAACTAAAGATGAGCCTGAGCCCGTAGCATCACTGATACGAGATTTGTCCAGTGGCAAACAGGGCCAGGCCAGTACTTGGCTAAGTCTGACTAATGACATTTAAAGTTCAACTAGTGATGACGCTACTTATGCTGATGCTATGTAGGGTTTAACAAATGCAACTTGGTTCGATAGGTAGCGACTCACAATCGACTACTGAAGAGTCAAAATCAATAGCAACTGCCTTAAGTTGAAACAATAAGCGAAACAACAGCCTCCTCGTAGAATTTGACTAACGAGAGGACGAAAAGGCGAAACCCGACCTCGTTACTATGTTAGAATGTTTAATCCAAAAGCTTAAGCAATTAGGTGGAGGGAGATTACATGTTTATAAAGGGCATATAAATGCCAATGTTAAGCGATGCGAGATACTTCAACACTACCAATGATGACCTTAGTTCAATTAATGCCAATCCAACCAGGTGCACTTAATTAAGAAGTCAATTCTTTGTGAGTTAAACAATTTAGTCGACATCTCATTGATTCGATCTTTTATATTTCCACTCCATTTTCCTGTGGACCAAACATGCTCCACATTTAGTGGGCAACACACAAAATTCTCGCAGATTCTACATTACATCATGGTAGCTTAGTACAAAGATCAGCCTCAAGCAACTTATGTAGAGGAGGTGGGGGATAAGAATCCCAGACTAAGTTGCTATGTGGAGATACTTTCTTCATTAGCTTTCCAGCTTCCCCCTATTAGTCAGTTATTCTGTGAACTGAGGCAGCATCAGTTTCAACACAAACATTCCAGCCTCTGCCTTCTTAGTTTAACTACACCCTCGTCAAGCTTGTGCCATCCCTTGCTCAGTGGTGGTCTTAAGACTGGTAGATCAATGGCCGCAATTTGAGAATGTTAAGCATGAATTACTAATGGAGTACCAACCGGCAAAGCATATATTAACGGGTGGATAGACAATTCCAGTAGCCCCAAAACATATAACATAAGTCAAGACTCATACTACTGAGCGCCAAGATGCGAGAATTGATGTCTCATTATGTTAACCTTGACTTGTTACGTAAAAATCTGATCAAATGAAGTAGTTGAGTTTGCCTTCCATGGATTGGCAATTTGTAGCAACCCAAGGTTATTGCATATAATTCTATGTTCACTTGTCGTTCTAACTAGAAGTTGTTCAACTGATGCTTTTCCTTTGTCTCTTTGTCTTCTTCGATTTGGTGATGCCGATGCATGACCTTGCTTGCACCATGAAAATAGAGAGATCAACGTGATCGTCGTTAACATCAATCCGCTCGGCCAATAGAACAGTGACCGGACTCGAAGGGCAGTAGCTGAAGCTCCCGCAAGCAATTGCTTTGAAGCATTCACTGGCTAACCAAACTTCCATAAGCTTCTGGCACTTCATCATATCAATCTCCTGATATTGGATTATCAATGTCATCAACTGAACAATAACTTCATTCAGATAAGTACACCAAAGTTATGAGTCTCATGTGATCCTTACCCTTTGATCTTGACGGATGATTTGGTGGATGTAGTTAGTGAGACACACAGTCGATGACAACGTCAATACATTGTCTAATCCACATTGAAAAGCCGATGCAGCAATTACACTTGGCCTAAACTCCACGAAATTGATATCTGTAACAATTCGATTAGTCTTTCGGGTGGCTTCATATTCTACGTGTTGCTCATAAGAAGATCAGAAGTTCATGTTATTCTCGTGGTGATCGGATTAATTTGTATAAGAGGATCAGAAGTTCATGTTATTCTCATGATATTCTCAAAGTGTGATTTTTCTCTCTGTTTTGGCCATCGAGGTACTATGAATTTGAAGAGACCAGATGCTATACCCATAAGCGAATGGAGGAGCAAGTCATTGACTTTTGTAATGAACTGCTCGTGAAGATGAGATGTCAAGAAATCGCCATTACACGTCAGCAGTTCCACGTAGGAATATACAGTGATGGGCCCCAGACGCCATCCTAACATCTGTAGTAGCATCAACTCCATCCGTTGGATGGTGCTTGGCTGGAAAGAATGGTCCAGATCCTCCATCTTCACAATGCATTAGCAATTTGTAAACAGCTAAAAATAAAAGGAACCCTCAAAACAACCAGATTAATTGACATAGACCAATAGGATGATGGTGGTCGTCACCTGAATTTCATGTATCGAAAGTGTGCTAAGGGTCTCGTTGAACTTTGACGCGACTGACAAGCACGCAATGGATACTAATTCCACAATCCAGAGTTGCCATTCCTGGAAATTCAACACACGGGAGTTTTGATGAAATGAATGTATCGAGGGTTTACGCGTATATCTAGTCTGTTTATAACCTTTGAACAACATAAATCCCAATACGTTAACCAAACTGAATTAGGTTTTGGCTTTAATCTCGCTTCTTCTTTGAAAAACTAGCAATCTATGTGATAAATGCCACGATAAAGAAATGTTATTCGAGCAAATAAGAAATCTAACACTAATAGGTGTTCTGTATGCTCACAAAACTTTATGCAATGCAGGGTTGATCAATATGCGAATAGAACTATGCCCTATTTGAGAAGATAGTCATCCCTTGGGAAAAAACTCAAGTCGTCATCACTCGATTGCCAGAAAAGCTAAAAAAAATACTTCCTACCTGGCACTTACAAATGGAGATGAATCGATCGAAGTAGTTCGCTGCCAGAAATATCGTACCATAAGACAGCTTCAATCTACTTCGACACTGAGAAGACAAAACGCGAAGGAGGGAGACAAGGTTAAGCACTCATCAAGAAGACACCCAAATTGACACCTAGACAGTAAACTTTCTTCACAAGTAAAATGGTGGTTCTATGCACTCGCTACTTATCAAACCTTAATAAGCCATTGCATGACTCTGGTCCTAGCAAAGACCAAGCCTTTCGCTTCCACACACTCCACATAACCAAACCCAGGCATGCAACCCATCTCCTTCTCCAACCAAACGGCGAGCGCTGCATCGCACTCTTGTTGGGTCATACCGAACCTAGAACCACCGTAACCGGTACGCTCCCAACCGCCCGACATCTCGAACGTTTCGTGCTCGCAACAATCGGAGGCCGAGTAAGGGCTCACGACCCATTTCTCATCACAGAGCAAGCTATCCATATCAAGCAGACAACTGAACAGTGGTTCCCCTGTTCTCTACGTACTTGATCGAAAAGGAGAGGTTTGGTCCTCAAGAAACTGTACAGTTAGCCAACTTATAGGATAACGAGAGGAAGTAAGTACGTGGGCATGGTGGTTACAAGTAGAGAGAGAGGGAGAGTTATAAAAACTACACGTTCGACATGAACTGGGGTAAATGCCGAGAGGCGCGATCGAGATATTTCCTTCGAGGCCTTAATTTTTGACCGCAGTGAACCAATTGCGTGAGAGCACGAGGAATGATGGGGACGATGATGAGATGGGGTCTTACTGTGAACAATCTCAGGTGCTCCACGCCATACGTGAGCCCAACGCAGCGCAGCCTTTGGTAATCGACGGTCCCCGCGTGGGGACAACACGATCTAAGTGCTCACGTTACGCTGGGGACACCTGCAAACGGTGGCACCGAATTGCATGCCGCCAATTAATACCGTGCATGCGTTGTTTCGCGCAAGCATGGGGAAAGAGCAGTGCTGATTGGTTGGGACCGGACAGGTTGGGGGGCCCCACACTCGTTCTTTCGCGGACCGCAGCTGTCGTGTCCTATCGTGTAGTCCCCCCTCCTCCTCCTTCTCCTGCTCACGTGATCATAAACATTTTTACTTTTTATCATTTTAGGTTCGCGTTCGGCGACCGACCATAAGAAGAAAAAACAAGAAAAAACGAAATTGAAAAATACTATTAATTTATTATTAAAATTTGTCCATGTTAATGTTAGTCGCGCAATGTAGGATGGCGGATGTCCACGTCAGCGATTTATGGTTAAAATTGATCAAATGGACTCGATTGGCAAAATGTGAAAATATTTAGAACTCAATTGATAACATTGAAAAGTTTATGACTGAATTAACAAAAGTGCAATAAGTTTATAACTTTCGGACAATAGGCCAATTCAGCACTAAGCCTTTTAAATGTGTCAATTTAGTCCTACACCTTTTGTTGATCTGCCAATTTAGTCATAAATCTTTTGATTATCTGTTAATGTAGTCTTTCCGGTCAAATATCCAAATATCATGTTTATCACTAAATTGGAAAACCTTTAAAAGATTTATGACTAAATTGATACAATCGAAAGATTTTGAACTAAATTGACAAATTGTCAAAAAGTTTAGGATTAAATTAGTACAATTGAATGATTTATGACTAAATTAACCGTCACTATACAATAAGTTCAAGAATTTTTGTGCAATTATCCCATTTCTATCTAACCAGTCTCTTTTCCGTTTCGGTATGATTGAAACTTGTGTAAGACCAGTTATGGCTCTCGGTTTCTGCTTCCTAATTGATGGCTCAATCTACGAAAAAGCTAGCGCTGAATCAAATTTTCCAATTTGTTTTAAGGGAAAAGTTTTTTTTTTTTCATGATTATTCTGCATGCAAATCGCTTCCAAGAAGTCTTTTGGAGAAGTAGAATTAACAAAACCTGATAGGCAAGACCGGGGACATCGAACCTGTGTAGTACGGCTTCCGCGCGACCAACATAAAGCCGTTAAAAAGGGCGTCGCGGGTTTCGGAAGGTGTTCGGCATGATGGAGCATCCTCAGAATTGCAACAGCTTGCAACAACTTTCAGGATCATTGAAGTGTCACCGTTGTATGTAAAACACATATTTACCAAACACATCGGTTATTATAGCACTTCCTAAGTTACAATATATAAGACTGAATCCATAACCAATCCATTGCATAATATAACTTGAACTTACTCCTCAGAAGTGGTTGTCAAAAAAGCTTCATCCAGGATGGAGTTTCTATCTTCCAAGTCGTCGGAGTTTCACTTATTTGGTACCACTTTATCATTATGTACGTCATATATTGACTTTTATTATTTAATTTTGGCTTTTAGTGTTTCCAATTTGTTTGATTAAGTAAACATTGATATAGTAAATTGAAATAACCGATACTATAAATGGAGAATTAAACTCTTGACTAGTTATTAAAGTGATAATTGTTATATTCCTTGTGAGTTTTGATTCTAGGGTTATTCCTGGCTTCTAATACTATTCATCTCCTATTGCATATACTATTCATTAAGCCAATGCGTAAAACGTATTACATTACTTAAATCGAGCATGTAATGGCTATTACGCTATGATCGTGTTATGAACCTACAACCCATCGAGGTGTCGATGCTTTTTCTCTTGGCTCGATCATGGGTGAACTTTACATATTGGGTTATCTTCATTATCATTCTAGTTTAATTTAATAAATATACAATTGTTTTGGCATGGACAACACACCTGTGCGCATCTGAATAATGTGTGGAGGAATGAAAATGAGTAGTTGCGCAAGGAACTTAATGAGGTGGGAAGTTACTAGGAGATGTGTTGATTATGTACTTTTTTGTCTTTTTATTATCTAATGTGAGGGTAATTTAAGCATATCCAACAAGCGTGACGAAACTCACTTTTCCCTTTAATTATTCGAATGACACAAATGGTTTCGAGACCTAATGTGTAATATGGTACTTAAACTTTTAATTTGTTCAATGTGGTTCATGAATTGTAGTCCAATTAACAATGTGGTCTTTGAACTTTTAATTTGTTCTATGTAGTCCATGAACTTTTGGTATATGTTTAATTTAGTCCTTAAATTATATGAAAATGTTTAATGTTGCCCTTAAACTTAAATTAATGAACAATTTCATATTTAAGGACTAGTCGAACATGTACCAAAAGTCCATGGACCATATTGAACAAATTAAAAGTTCATGGACCACATTGCATATTGGACTAAAATTCTTGGACCGTATGTGTCATTATCCCATAAAACTAGAGGACAAGCTCGTGCTATGCACATGCAAAATTATTCACTTTTGAAGATGTGAAAATCCGATTAGAACATGGTGAAAAGACAGAATGATAGAAATTGAGGATCAATGGAGTGACCAACATCTTTCAAGTTACATGCCACTGTATTTAAGTTTTTATCCGTTTTATAATCCACTGATCTATTTTACTAGGGCCATTGTAACGAAAATACTAAGAGTGAGATAAAAGGTATTGTTTTTTTTTCTTATTTTTGCTAGTAGAAAGATAGATTAGCTTTCATGTGTGCGCGCTGCACGTGCGTGAATTATTCTCGTTCGTTATGCAACATTACAAGCTAACAATTAAATTCATAGCTTTAATTGCACAGAAAGAAAAAACTTCGAGGTTATTTCCTTTGTGTCACCACTATATAAATTCGAATCTAGCAAGAAACCATTAAACGGACAATTTCCTATTTTCTCAAAGCTCAAAATCTAACATTTACTTAAAAAATTGAAAAATATAATAATAATAATAATAATAATAATAATAATAATAAGAGAAGCATTCTAAGTTTCTCACGTAGCGCACCCACGTAGCCAGCAAATTCTCTTACATGCAGCCACTCACTTTATGGTCTGCTCTGCTCTGCTCTTTACAGCCCAATCCAGCGGGACCACCACCAAGAGATCTGACCAACACCATGCAATTTATAACCACGAAGCGGCTTTATGCGTCCATAAGCATCAACCATTCAACGACATTTTGCAGGGTTCATGTTTCTGTCGTCTCTCGCTTCAATGCTTTGACTTCTAAAAAGGAGTTCGTGGGTGTGTGTGTCTGCGTTCTGCTCCTAAATATGTGTGAGCTCGAAAAGATGAACAGTGGAATCGCGCCATTCTCGTAATTCCATTTCTTATCCACTTATCACCTTTGTTCTTTGCTTTCATCAGTTTCTATTAGAAATTCTCTCCTGGGAACCATTCTTGAGAGCATTCATGAGTGAGAAGTGAGAGCACACAGCTGGTTTGATGATAGTATGAACTTCTGTATCGGACAAAGCTAGCATACTTCAAAAAAGGCATGGCAATCATTAAGACTAACTTCTATGAACGATTACTAAGGGGCATGGAGGTTGAAGTTTAATGTAGATGATGCGCGTGTGTCACAGCCTCGGACCCCGCCGAACTCACGACATCCTGCCATAGGTCGTATTGAACGCGACGTCCTAAAAAGCGTCGCCGACCCGAACCCAATTCAGAAGACAATACACATGCGGAAGCAATTAACATTCGTACATATTAAAATCCATGACCAAGGATAGCAATCACATCATAAATAACATTTTAAAAAATAACATCATGGAGGGCTTACAACATTCATTACAGACAAGTACAAACATCAAAAGTGGATCAATGAGTCATTAACAACAAAAAGGAATACATGGCTCGGCAGTCGGGTATAAAGACTAAGAGGGACTCCTACCTCCAAAAAGTGTCGGTCTCACCAAAATAGAGCTACGGCTGGCTCGACTCTATGGTACCCAATCCGAATCGGACCCTAAAGAGTCTGTCTCCGAGTCCGAGTCAATCTCGATCGGGTTCTTCTCCTCATCTCCCTACTCGTTCGCCATGGGTTCTTCTTCGCCCTCGGGCTCGGGTGCTAGCTCGGAGACAGGTGCCGGTGCTGGACCGGGGTTCACCGGTGGACTGTCGGAATCTGACACCTCGCCGTCGGGAACGAACTTGTCCCAGGGCTCCCAATTGACCGCATTCTCATTGGCGTACTGCAACCTTTCAAAAACTCGGAATGGCCCAGAGTCTACCAACCCGACCTTATGGGACCAAGCCAAATAGTCATGGCACTCTAGCTCGTCTCGCTCTACATCTACCCAAACAGAAGTATGATGCCTAATGTACGCCTCACCCGGATTCATACCCGGGTGTTCGTTATCCTTGTGCACCATATGCATGGGGACTCCAAAACGCCTAGGTGGCGTCATGCTCAAGGGTGAGGATTTGAAAATGGTTATATAACAACTGTGAGAACGAGTCTCAATAAATAATACCTTAAACTCTATGTAGGCCAATGCGTACCTAGACAAGCAGTACGTACAATCTAACTCTAAAATATAATGAATTCACCTCATAGAGCTTACCTCGCCATTTAATACATGCCGGCCCTGCATGTCAGTCACCCATAGCAATATAATAATAATAATAATAATAACAACAATAAAAATTCAACAACAGGTCGTAACTATTCACACGCCCGCCACAATGGCACTCAATTGATTCAAACAATTCGATCAACAAATAAATCAGTCTATTTAATCAATTCAATCACACTCAAGTCGCATACGTGGTCGAACAGCCTTTCACGACTTCCCAGGTTCTTTCACTCGGCCTACGCCACTGAGCCTCAGGCCCCATCTCACAGCCCTCAGATTAAGCCGGGCTTGGTCTCGCGTAATCACGCTTCAGAACATTTTTCCTTTCCAATAACCCGTGTAACCTACGCCTCAGGTCTAGTCATGCCTTATTCGCCATACCCGCATAACCTACGCCTCAGGTTGGCAGCCTTTCGATCGATCCGGGCTTTTTCACATGCATATGCACCACAGCACAATTCGCCAATCTTACAAGTCGTACTAGTCAAACTCAAGACAAACTCACCACAATACAATTCGCAATTCAACACATCATACTAATTCTAGCAAAACCAATCCCAGTCACATCATCAGTCCAATCCACCGATCCGCATACTCGGCATCCAAGTTAATCACATCCGAACTTCAATCTTCTAACCACATGCACCACCATAATTCAATTAATTAGCACACCACAACAAGCTACGCGATCATCCTAATTCACTCTTCCATTCTCCGCACAATTCCTGCGCTAATCGCATTCCACCGACTTATCAAATTTCTAATTCAATTACTAACTTAATTTAAATACATCCCTAAGCATGTCAACAGTACTCATTATACTAAATAGGAATTAGGATATCACTTACTAAGTTTTGACACGGTAAAAATCGACTCGAGCCTAAAATGGCCCGAGTGAATGGTGTTGGCTAGGTGCGGGTGAGGCCGCGGGGCTCGGCCACGACGCTTTGCTACGAGCACGGGTAAGGGCGTGGGCACCGGCGCGGGCACGGGCACAGACGTAGGCACGGCTCAGGCGCGGCGGCGGCTGGTCAGTGGGGTGGCTCCAGCAGCTGGCGGTGGTTGCGATGGTGACTGTGGCGGCGAGCAGCGGCGGTCGGGCATGGCGGCGACGGGCACGGGCACGGGCACGGCTGGCTGGGTTGGCTAGTTGAGGGGGCTGGCGGCTGGGGTGGCTGGCCGGCTGGAGGGGGGGCGGCGTGAGGCAGCGGCGGTGAGTAGGGCGGCTCCCCGGCGACTAACTTGGAGAGAGAGAGAGAGAGAGAGAGAGAGAGAGAGAGAGAGAGAGAGAGAGAAGCTGACCTAGTAGGGGTGGCGAGGGAGAGAGAGGTTGGGGCGGCAAGGTTCGGAGCTGGCAGTGCTCGGGCGGCACGGTGGCGGTCGATAGCGGAAGGGGGATGCCGGGTGGTGAGCGAGGAAGCGACAGCGGTCGGTGGCGGTACGGTGTGGCTGGGTGAAGCGGAGCTGGACGGGGGAGGGGGTTCGGCCCGGCGAGCTGCGGCTGCGGCTTGGGCCCGTGGTGGCGACGGCGCGTCGGGCGACGGTGACGGAGGCGGCGCCGAGCTCCTGGAGGCTTAGACAGCAGAGCTCGCAACGGCGACGGCCATGGCGGTGTCAGACGGAGCAGGAAAAGTAGCCGAGAGGGAGAAGGAGGAGGGAAAAAGGGAGGGTGGCGGCGACAGGGTGGAGGCGACGACCGGACGGTGCCCGGTGGCGACAAGTGGAGCAGTGTCGGACGGAGCAGAAGTTAGGCGTGGCTTGTCGGGGAAGAAGGCGAAGAGACGCAGCGAAGAGAGAACAAAAGAGAGGAAGTAGAGGAGAAGAGAAAAGAGAAAGAGAGGGAGAGAGAGACGTGTCAGGGGGGGAAGGAAAAACGCGCGCATGCATGCATGAAGGACGCGTGCATGCGGGGGAGGGGAGAGAGAGAGAGAGAGAGAGAGAGAGAGAGAGAGAGAGTGGGGGCAGATGCACGGGGAAGAGAGAAGAGAAGACGTGCGGGCAGAGGGAAATTTTGGCGCAGCAAGAGGAGAGAGATATATATATATATAAGTATTCAATCAAATAATTATTGCGATCCAACGGTCTAAATTTAAAATAAAAAACGATCCGACGGTCCCAATTAATCCTAACATAATAAGGGATAAATGCCAAATTAATTAAATCAAATTGCCTCGAGAAAGGTCTACCAGTTCAAATTCGCACCCTGGTCAAAAATTTACTTTTCCACTATTCCTGACAATCTCAACGTTGGCCACGATAATATCGACACTGCCCGATTTATTTTGTCCTGGAACTCGAGAAATTCGATACAGAAGTTTGGGCTCTAAATAACGGCCAAATTCGATCGAGCGCGATTCTAACGAAATCTCAAAATTAAAAAAAAAAAAAACAATAACCGGGAGTAATCAGTTCCCAAGTGAGATTTTACTATAAGCACACTGATGAATTATGCGTTTTATAAATCCCAAAATTGGGTAAAAAACCGGGATGTCACAATTATCTCCCCTTACAAAAATTCGTCCACAAAATTTACAACCCTACCAAATTATTCAAACAAAATGGGGTATTGGTGTCGCATCAATTCCTTACTTTCCCATATCGAGCCTTCGGTCCCATGATGTTCCCAAATCACCTTCACCATCGAAATTGTCTTGTTCCGCAGCACCCGTTCCATTCTGTCCTCGATTCTAACTAGCTTTTCCAAGTACGACACTCTGTCGTCTACGTCTAGTTCTTTATAATTTATCACGTGAGTCGGATCCGGCTCATACTTCCTTAGCATAGACACGTAAAACACATTATAGATGTGAGATAAATTTGGTGGTAACGCAAGACGATATGCCAGAGTACCAATTTTCTCTATGACTTTGAATGGACCCACGTACCTCGGGCTTAATTTTCCTTTCTTGCCGAACCTCGACAATCCTCTCATTGGTGACACTTTGAGGAAGACATGGTTCCCCACTTGGAATTCTAACGGCCTATGCCTCCGGTCCGCATAATTCTTTTGGCGGCTCTGAGTGGTTTTAATTCTGTCCCAAATAACCTTGACCGTCTCGACTGACTGTTAAATCAACTCTGGACCCGCGATACTCCTCTCACCAATTTCATCCCAGCATACCGGGGTTCTGTAAGCTCTATCATACAACGCTTTAAATGGGGCCATTCCGATCCTTTGTTGATAGCTATTGTTGTAAGCAAACTCCACTAAGTGCAACTGTTCCTCCCAGTTACCTTTAAAATCCAATACACATGCCCGTAACATATCCTCCAGAGTCTTAATGGTCCTTTCAGACTGGCCATCCATTTGTGGGTGATAGGCAGTGTTAAATTGTAACTTCGTTCCTAATGCCGTATGATGACTTTTCCAAAAAGCGGCAGTAAACTTAGGGTCTCGATCTAAGGTGATCGTCACCAGCACCCCATGCAGACGGACTATTTGTCACACGTAGATCTCGACATACCTGTCCAAGGCGAAATCCTTGCGTACTGGCAGAAAATGCGTTGACTTTGTCAACCGGTCAATTACTACCCAAATTGATTCATTACCCCTTTGACTTATCGGTAACTCCATCACAAAATCCATGGTGATGTATTCCCATTTCCACTCAGGAATCTCCAAAGGTTGCAATATCTCGCCCGGCTTGCAATGCTGTGCCTTTACCTGCTGACAGGTCAAGCACTTGGCTACATGCTTGGCTACATCTACCTTCATGCCGTTCCACCAATAATGTTGTCGCAAGTTCTGATACAACTTGGTACTACCCGGGTGAACACTATAATTGCTATGGTGTGCTTCAGATAAAATCTCTTCCTTAAGATCTGCATTACTGGGTACACACAACAGTCCGCAGAACTTTAGAATCCCGTCCTCAGATGCTTGAAAGTCCAATTTCCTCTTTGTAACATCCATATTCATAATCTTCTAAATTTCTGGGTTCGTTGACTGCAAGGCCTTGATTTTAGTTTGAATTTCCAGTTCAATCCGTAAGGTTGCAAGCAGGTTTGAGGCTTGACTCACCTTGAACTTAAATGCCAAATCTCGAACTCCCTCTAACAGGGTCCATTCCCTGACCATCATCTGCGCAATGCTTGATTTCCGGCTTAGTGCATCCGCTACTCTGTTAGCTTTCCCGGGATGGTACATAATCTCGCAGTCATAATCTTTAAGGAGTTCCATCCAACGACGTTGTCTCATGTTCAATTCCTTTTGGGAGAATAAGTATTTTAAACTTTAGTGGTCGGTATAAATCTGGAATTTCTTCCCACACAAGCAGTGCCTCCAAATCTTAAGGGCGAAAATAATCTCGACCAATTTCAAGTTGTGAGTTGGATAATTAAATTCGTGTGGTCGCAATTGCCATGATGCGTAGGCCACTTCTCTCCCATGTTGCATTAGTACACACCCCAGTCCTTTTAATGACGCATTACTATAAATCTCATATCCCCCTGGATCCGACGGAATTGTCAATATTGGTAAAGTTGTCAACCTCTATTTTAGCTCCTGGAAACTCCGTTTGCACTTATCCGTATATTCAAATCTCGTTTCTTTCTTAAGTAGTCATGTCAAAGGCGTCGCTAATGCCGAAAACCTTTCTACAAAGCGTTTGTAGTAGCCTGCCAAGCCCAAGAAACTCCTAACCTCTATTACTGTTGTAGGTCTCGGCCAATTCAGGACAGCTTCGATCTTTGCCAGATCCACTGCGATTCTTTCGCCAGATACTACATATCCCAAAAATGCCACTCGTTGAAGTCAGAATTCGCACTTATTAAACTTAGCGTAAAGTGCATGCTCCCTTAAGGTTTGCAGAACTTTTTCCAAATGTAACTCGTGCTCAGCGGAACTTTTTAAATATACTAGAATATCGTCTATGAACACGATCACAAATTAATCTAGAAATTCTTTAAATACCCGGTTCATGAGATCCGTAAAGGCTGTAGGAGCATTGGTAAATCCAAACGGCATTACTGTAAAATCATAGTGTCTGTATCTTGTCATGAATGCCGTTTTTGGTATGTCCTCCTTCTTGATCCTCAATTGATGGTATCCCGTCCTTAAGTCGATCTTTGAAAATATCGATACTCCCTGCAACTGATCAAATAGATCGCTTATCCTTGACAATTGGTACTTACTCTTAATAGTCACCTGATTTAACCACCTATAGTCTATACATAACCTCAGGGATCCATCTTTCTTCTTCACAAATAATACCGGCGCTCCCCATAGAGACGCACTTCGGCGTATGAAGCCTTTATCTAGCAACTCCTGCATTTGGACTTTCAACTCTTTCAATTTTGACAGTGACATCCTATAGGGCGCCTTTGATATCGGTTGTCCCTGAGGCCAGCTCAATCACAAACTCTACTTCTCTATCAGATGGCAGTCCCAGCAATTCCTGGGGAAAGATATCGGGGAAATTGCACACCACCACAATATCTTCTAACTTCGGCTCTTCAACCGTCGAATCAAGTACAGCTGCTAGAAATCTTTGGCGCCCTTCGACTAGCAGCTTAGTCACTTCTAGTGACGAAATCTAGGGGATCGAGGTCCCTCCTTGGTTCTCCACAAACTCGAATCTAGGATGTCCAACCGGATTAAATTGGATCGCCCTGTTACTACAGTCCATAACGGCTCTTTGTTTCACTAGCCAGTCTATCCTGACAATCACATCAAAATCATGCATAGTTAAGACCGCCAAATCTATTCTTTCTTCCCTATCGCCAATCACTATCTTACACTTAGGGCATCCAAACTCAATCATTATTTTATCACTCAATGGCGTAGTCACACATAGCACAGTTCCTAGCGACTTTGGCACGATCCCAGATAATTTAACAAATTGTTCAAATATAAATGAATGCGACGCTCCCGGATCAAACAAGGCATATGCAGCATGATCACAAAGAGAGACCGTACCTGTGACCACGCCAGGCGTGTCTTCAGCCTCCCTTCTTGCCATAGCATATATCCGTCCTTGGGCCGGCGGCTTATTCTGATTGGCCGGCTGGGCAGCTCCACCTTGATTTCCGTTCCGAGGCGATAGTGGCAATTACGTAGGTGGCCTGGCCTGTTTACTGTTAGGGCAATCCCTCGTCTGGTGGCCCCTCTCTCCACATGTAAAACATGTCTCGCCCCTTCTTAGGCAATGTCCGTTTCCGTGCTTTCTTCCGCATAGCCTACACGGGACATTTTGATAGCGGTTTGGTTTCCCAATAAGTCCTCTGAGCGGGAGGGGCGAAGCAACTATTCCCTGCCATAGGTCTTTTCCCGAGTTGGCGGTTGTTCCTAGCCGGGGCATACCGCGATCCAGAAGCGGTGGCCCGGTCCGTTTGGTCTCGCTCAATTGCCTGAGCCCTCTCATAGATCTCATAATAGCCCTTCAAATTTAATGAGATCATTTGACTGTGAAGATCCGATTTCAACCCATCCCGAAACATTCTTGCCTTGTCTGTTGGGTCCTCCACCATCCTGGGGGCAAATTTGGACAATTTGGAAAATTCGGCTTCATATTGATCTACCGACATCTGATCCTGGCGCAGTCTCATAAATTCGGCCAGTTTTTGCTCTCGGGCGCTTTCCGAGAAATACTTGCCATTGAAAGCTTCAGTAAAGACGGTCCAATTCAGAGCAGTACCAGCGGAGAATACTTGATCTATTGTGGCTCTTCACCAATCATTTGCATTTTCCTATAGTTGGTAAACTGTTAGGGTTACTTTTTCCTCCTTAGTGCAACCCAATATTTCGAAAACTTTCTCTAGCTCTTCGACCCATCTTGGCGCAGCCTCAGAGTCGCCTTTACCATTGAACTTCGGGGGCTTCAGCCTCAGAAACTGTTCTATAAGTTTGAACATTGGTCTGATCGCATTCACTCGCGCCAGGCTAGGGTTTCCACCCGTCACATTGTTCCTTTGGTCCTCATTATTCCTAACAACTTTGCTGGCAGCTGCGGCGGCAACAGTAGCGCTCCTCTCTCCCAATTGTCGTTCTGACAATATCTCTGCCTCCTCCAACGCCCTCCAAATTTCGTCTGCCTTGGGATCTCCCATAAGTTCAGCCAGTGGAACCACATGAGCTGGAGCTGGAGCTCGAGCTCGACCTCTACCTCTGCCTTGGCCTCGTCCACTCATCTTATCGAATATCACAGAAACTCATATGTTATAATTCAACACAGGAATTAGAAACCTAGGCCGACTATCACAGTTTTAAAACCCTAGGCAATCATTCGCAACTACGATTATCAAGTAGGCAAGCAATTACTCACATCAATCAGTCTCAACCAAAATGACTCGTGCACTTACCTCAGATCCTTATGCACCCGCACTTCACAAGTCATAGCATACGCCACACAGTAATAACAAGCAAACAATCTGTGATACATATGGCATACAAGTCTCCCTAATTGGCTACCCAAGGTCATCGCTCCTTATCACTCAAAGCTTTGACCAAATTGTATTGAGTTGTCCTTGCTCTGATACTAATTCAACTGAGATGTCATAGCCCCAGAGCCCCCCGAGCTCGCGACATCCCGCCATAGGTCGTATTGAACGCGACGTCCCAGAAAGCGTTGTCGACTCGAACCCAATTCAGAGGACAGTACACATGTGGAAGCAATTAACATTCGTACATATTAAAACTCATGACCAAAGATAGCAATCACATCATAAATAACATTTTAAAAAATAACATTAGGGAGGGCTTACAGCATTCATTACAGATAAGTACGAACTCCAAAAGTGGATTAAGGAGCCATTAACAACAAAAATGACTACATGGCTCGGTGGTCGGGTATAAAGACTAAGAGGGACTCTTATCTCCAAAAAGTGTCGGTCCCACCAAAATAGAGTTACGACTGGCTCGACTCTGCGGTAGCCAATCGGAATCGGACCCTAAAGAGTTTGTCTCTAAGTCCGAGTCAATCTCGATCGGGTTCTCCTCCTCATCTCCCTGCTCATCCGCCATGGGTTCTTCTTTACTCTCGGGCTCGGGTGCTAGCTCGAGTTCAGGCTCGGGGACAGGTACCGGTGCTGGACCAGGGTTCACAGGTGGACTGTCGGGATCTGACACCTCGCCGTCGGGAGCGAACTTGTCTTTGGGCTCCCAATTGACCGCATTCTCATTGGCGTGCTGCAACTCTTCAAAACTTCGGATTGGCCCAGAGTTTACCAACCTAACCCTATGGGACCAAGTCAAATAGTCATTGAGCTCCAGCTCATCTCGCCCTACATCTACCCAAACATAAGTACGATGCCTAATGTATGCCTCACCCAGATTCAGACGCGGGTACTCATTATCCTCCTGCACCATATGCACGGGGACTCCAAAATGCCTAGGTGGCGTCATGCTCAAGGGTGAGGATCTGAAAATGGTTATATAATAACAGTGAGAACAAGTCTCAATAAGCAACACCCTAAACCCTATGTAGGCCAATGCATACCCAGACAAGCAGTACGTACAATCTAACTCTAAAATATAACGAATTCACTTCACACAGCTTACCTCACCATTTAATACATGCTGGCCCTGTATGTTAGTCACCTAGAGTAATATAATAATAATAATAATAATAATAACAACAACAAAAATTCAATAACAGGTCGTAACTATTCACACACCCGCCATAATGGCACTTAATCGATTCCAACAATTCGATCAATAAATAAATCAGTCAATTCAATCAATTCAATCACACTCAAGTCGTATACGTGGTCGAAGAGCCTTCCACGACTTCCCAGGTCCTTTTACTCGGCCCGTGCCACTACGTCTCAGGCCCCATCTCATAGCCCTCAGATTAAGCCGGGCTCGGTCCCGTGTAACCACGTCTTAGGACATTTTTCCTTTCCAATGACCCGCGTTATCTACGCCTCAGGTCTAGTCATGCCTTATTCGCCATACCCGCGTAATCTACGCCTCAGGTTGGCAGCCCTTCGATCGATCTGGGCTTTTTTACATGCACATGCACCACAACACAATTCACCAATCTTACAAGTCGTACTAGTCAAACTCAAGCCAAACTCACCATAACACAATTCGCAATTCAACACATCATACCAATTCCAGCAAAAGCCAATCCCAGTCACATCATCAGTCCAATCCACCGATCCACATACTCGACATCCAAGTCAATCACATCCGAACTTCAATCTTCCAACCACACGCACCACCACAATTCAATTAATTAGCACACCACAACAAGCTATGTGATCATCCTAATTCACTCTTCCATTCTCCGCACAATTCCTGCGCTAATCGCATCCCACCGACTTATCAAATTTCTAATTCAATCACTAACTTAATTTAAATACATCCCTAAGCATATCAATAGTACCCATTATACTAAATAGGGATTAGGATATCATTTACTAGGTTTTGACCCGATAAAAATCGACTTGGGCCTAAAATGGCTCGAGTGAACGGTGCTGGCTAGGCGCGGGTGAGGGCGCGACGAGCACGGGGCTTGGCCACGGCGCTTGGCCACGGGCACGGGCGTGGGCGTGGGCGTGGGCGCGGGCGAGGGCACGGGCACAAACGCGGGCACGTCTCAGGCGGGGTGGTGGCTGGTCGTCTGGTCGGCGGGGTGGCTTCGGCAGCTAGCGATGGCTGCGGTGGTGACTGTGGCGGTAAGCAGCGGCGGTCGGGCACGGCTGCGATGAGCACGGGCACGGCTGGTTGGCTGGTTGGGCTGGCCGGTTGAGGGGGTTGGCAGCTGGGGTGGTTGGCCGACTGGAGGGGGGTGGCGTGCGGCAGCGGCGGTGGTAGCGATGGCGGCGGCAGCAACGGCGGTGGTGAGTAGGGCGGTTTCCCGGCGACTAGCTCGAAGAGAGAGAGAGAGAAACTGGTCGAGTGGGGGTGGCAAGGGAGAAAGAGGCTGGGGCGGCAAGGTTCAGAGCCGGCGGTGCTCGGGCGGCATGGTGGCGGTTGGTGGCGGAAGGGGGATGCCGAGTGGTGAGCGAGGAAGCGACAGTGGTCAGTGGCGGTGCGAGGTGGCTGGGCAGAGTGGAGCTGGACAGGGGAGGGGGTTTGGCCCGGTGAGCTGCGACTGCGGCTTGGGCCCGCAGTGGCGACGGGGCGTCGGGCAACGGTGATGGAGGCGGCGGCAAGCTCCTGCAAGCTCAGACAGCAGAGCTCGCAACGGCGACGGCCATGGCGGCGTCAGACGGAGCAAGAGAAGCAGCCGAGAGAGAGAAGGAGGAGGGAAAAAGGGAGGGTGGCGATGGCTGACGGTGGCGGCGACAAGGCGGAGGCAGCAGCTGGACGGTGCACGTTGGCGATGAGCGGTGGCTGGCGACGAGTGGAGTGGCGTTGGATGGAGCAGAAGTCAGGCGCAGCTCGTTGGGGAAGAAGGCGAAGAGACGCGGCGAAGAGAGAACAAAAGAGAGGAAGCAGAGGAGAAGAGAAAAAGAGAAAGAGAGGGAGAGAGAGACGTGTCAGGAGGGGGAAGGAAAAACGCGTGCGTGCATGCATGAAGGACGCGTGCATGAGAGAGAGAGAGAGAGAGAAAAAAAAAAAGGAAGGGTGGCGGTGGCTGAGGGTGGCGGCGACAGGGCGGAGGCGGCAGCTGGACGGTGCACGGTGGCGATGAGCGGCGGCTGGCGACGAGTGGAGTGGCGTTGGACGAAGCAGAAGTCAGGCGCAGCTCGTCGGGGAAGAAGGCGAAGAGACGCGACGAAGAGAGAACAAAAGAGAGGAAGCAGAGGAGAAGAGAAAAAGAGAAAGAGAGGGAGAGAGAGACATGTCAGGAGGGGGAAGGAAAAACGCGTGCGTGCATGCATGAAGGACGCGTGCATGAGAGAGAGAGAGAGAGAGAGAGAGAGAGAGAGAGAGAGAGAGAGAAGGAAAGAAAGTGGAGGCAGATGCACGGGGAAGAGAGAAGAGAAGATGTGCGGGCAGAGGAAAATTTCGGTGTGGCAGGAGGAGAGAGAGAGAGAGTGAGAGAGAGAGAGAGAGAGAAGGAAAGAAAGTGGAGGCAGATGCACGGGGAAGAGAGAAGAGAAGACGTGTGGGCAGAGGGAAATTTCGGTGTGGCAGGAGGAGAGAGAGAGAGAGAGAGAAATATACAAGTATTCAATCAAATAATTATTGCGATCCAACGGCCCAAATTTAAAATCGCAAAGGATTCGGCTATCCCAATTAATCCTAGAATATAATAAGGGACAAAGGTCAAATTAATTAAATCAAACTGCCTCGAGAGAGGTCTATCAGTCCAAATTCGCACCCGGTCAAAAATTTACTTTTCCACTATTCCTGACAATCTCAATGTTGGCTACGATAATATCGACACCGCTCGATTTATTTCGTCCCGGAACTCGAGAAATTCGACACAGAAGTTTGGACTCTAAATAACGGCTAAATTTAATCAAGCGTGATTCTAGCGAAATCTTAAAATTTTTTTTTTTAAAAAAAATAATAACCGGAAGTGATTAATTCTCGGGCAAGATTTTTACTATAAGCACACTGACGAATTATGCGTTTTATAAATCCTAAAATTGGGTCAAAAATCGGAATGTCACAGTGTGGAAGAACAACAAAGGGGCCATAGGTATTATTGCACGATTAGATAGAGTTTCAGTTGTCCAAGCGTGGGCAAGACGAGGAAGATGGAATTTGACAATGGAAGTGGAAGCTATAGTCCCTTGGCATCCTCAACGCGGTTATGGAAAGTGACTATGAGGTCTTAATTGATGCTATTGAACATAAGGGTCTCATCATTTTGCCTCGGACTCTCGTTTCTCACTTAGCAACAACCTGAGATGGAGTTTGAAGTAGATCGGTAGAACTAGTAATGGTGCTGCTCATGAGCTTACAAAATGGGCTTTCATCATATGAGAACCGCATCTTCTTTTCTTTTTAATGATCGTCCATCTAAAGTTTAAAATATAGTGTTAGTGGAGTCTTATTTAATTCGTCATATTAGTGCGGCCTCTAGTTTCTCCTTGTAATATTTTGACTGCTTTTGATGGAATGGAAGGTCTGTTCTAACCAAAAAAAAAATTCTATGATCGAAACTTTACACAAACTGCATACATGACGCGATAATCCTAGTAAGGGGTTTCGGTTCCATCTTATAAGAAGTGAGATTGGGGATAAAAGAACTTATAAATCAGGATAGAACATGTGGCTAGCAATTTCTGGTTTCTTGTCAAAATTTATGCCTTGTAAGAACAATGAATGTATTAATTGTAGGGTTGAGCATCGGTCCAATTCCAACTTGAGAATCGAACCAAACCGAATTTTTACCGGCTGATTATGGGTGGTTCTAGCAAGAACCGGTCCATTTCCCGGTTCTCAATTTCGGGTTTGAAATTGAATTGCTCATACTAGACCATATTAATATGCTTTTTTATGATTCTTTTTATCTTAAAAAGTGATGATACTTAGTTGCATTTTTTTTCTGACCTTCAGCAGAAATAGAGTAATAATTACAAATATGTTTGTCCATATATTTGCATTTTTAATTATTTAACATATGTTGATATGATTCCATGTAATAGAATAATGGCTACAAAATTCAGTCGAAAACTTTCAATTAGCGCTACGCCCCCAATCATGTAAACATTTATTTAACGAAAAACAAAAACTAATGCTCTTTTTTTTAATATTGGGAAACTCCCACTTGTAGCTCTTTAACCAAGAAGATGTATAAGGAAAGGACAAATAAAAATTGATGCAAAAAAGAAAAAATTGGAAGGTGAAACCATTTGAATTTATCGGAATATAATCCAGTCACAATTGCACTAGTAGATGGTGAAGCAACATCACCAAATTCAAGCAAAAGGCAACACCAAACTTTTGGAGTACAAGATATAGGGAATAGAAGAAAGAAAAAAAATAAAAAATAAGGAATTATTGGTATTGGGATTGACCTTGGAACGGGATGGGTCGATTCTTGGCTCCACAAATCGAGAACCGACCCTATCCAATCCAATTTCAAGTTCTAGAGTGAAATCGACCCACCTTGGAACTAATTATCTTTAATTAATTATGTTGCAACTTTCCAACTCAACTATAACACATTTAGTGAACAGATCATGCGTAGCAACATTATTAGAAGATGAGCTATCATATAAACATGAGGAGAAGTGTAAAAAAAGTCATAAACTTTTTGTATTTGTGCCAATTTAGTCATAAACTTTTTTTTTTATGTCAATTCAGTCATAAACATTTTGCATTTGTGTCAATTTAGTCATAAACCTTTTACATTGATGCCAATTTAGTCCAAAACCTTTTTTTGGTGCAAATTCAGTCTTAAACTTTTTGCATTTGTGCCAATTCAGTCCTTCGACACGTGAATAGCTATGAGCTGGAAGGATTGAATTAGCACAAATACAAAAGGCTTAGGACTGAATTGGTACTAAAAATAAGTTAAGACTGAATTGGCACAAATGCAAAAGGTTTAGGATTGAATTGGCACAAATGCAAAATGTTTATGACTGAATTGACACCAAAAAAATGTTTAGGATTAAATTAACATAAATGTAAAAGGTTTAGGAATTAATTGGCACCAAAAAAATATTTTGAATTAAATTAGTATCAATGCAAAAGGTTTAAGACTTTTTTGACACTTTTCTCTATAAGCATGTTAAAATGACGTTTCAAACCTTGTTGTGTTGATTCATATAATATGCTTCCATAGTCTAAATAAATCAAACGTGTCTAGTATTACCACTAACATGCCGAAGCGGGCAACATGTCAGATACATTTATGATTCATGGACAAAAAAGCGTGTGGAATTTTCAACCCTAATTAAAATGGGATCGAGAGCAATTGGCACGATTCCGTAATTAGACTTGTTGATTTACCAAACATGAAGGCAATAATGATTTGCGTAAAATATATACATGATGCATCTAATTCTTTCTTTAAAAGATAATTGACTATATATAAAGCCCTGAGAATCAATGAGACTAGACTCACAAACCCGAAAGACATCAGGCGAAGAAGCCTATAGAGCTCAACATGACAGCTCCATAAGAAGGCACTATTGCTAGAATCAAAGAATCTGAGTTGGATACACCTCCGATAGCTCAAAGTCTTGATGGACCTAGATAAAGAAGCATACAGAGCGCAACACAACAGTTCCAAGAGAGTACTTCACTTTTAGAACCGTAGATGGAGATTAATGAACCGCATATTCACATGAGAAACATCATATGGTAGGCAACTTCTAGGGGGGAAAAGACGACAATAACATTCATGAAAATTCGGGTAAGCATCTATTTTTCCATGGAGATTGATCGTAAACGATAAGATTTCCAACTTAAAAATGGGTCCAATTTGGGCTTGTCCGGAGTTAGGACCGGAAGGCCGAAAAAGATGACCCGTTTAGGCTTCGCTAAATCAATTTATTGTCCTCGAGATTAAAGCAACCATTCTCATTTTTTAAGGACCCGACCAGGCTTTAGCCTCGTAGTTGTTGGACCAGGGCTATGTACTCATCATTGGTTTGAAATCGACCTCAAACACATGCTCCAATTGAGCAATGTCATTCTCGGACTTTGCTAAATCTGTCTAATTTTTCCCTTCCATTTTCCGCCACGAATGTTTATGTGTACCGTACCGCAATATCGGTCAGCCAAAAGTCGGACTAAATTAGAAGAAAGAATTTGGCAAGTTCGACGACGACGTTGTAGTTTATACAATTTGTACACGTGTTGTTTCTTCCAAAGGTGTCTTAACTCCGAAAGCATCCATAATTCATACCATTGGAAACGAAATTCATAGCTAAATGTCAAAACCTCCGTCACATCACGATATGGACTTAGACAAGGTAGGCTGGACTTTTTTGTTTTCTTGGCCGGCCGAGCAATTCATCCCTAGTGAAACAAATGCCTTGAAGAGACGAGAGCGAAGATACAACCAAAGAACAAGAAAGTCCTCTTCGTGAACGTCACTCCCCTTATAAGACGCGGATGAGTAAGCGTCTATTGATGCACTTCTTTAGCTTGTCATGGCGGAGGAGCACGGAGAGGCCAACGCCCGCCAAGAGCAGCCCGGTAAATCCACGCTAATCTTGCCTACTCTCTCTCTCTCTCTCAGGGGTCGGGGTCGGGGTCGGGATTGAGCTGGGCTAAACCATAGTGGGTGGCGCTGTTGGCATGGTATGGGCTGTGACGGTTTTAGGGCATAGTTAACATCGGCCCGTGGGCCGGCACCGCACTGTCCGGTCGTGCCGGGCCAGCACGGCCGGCCCTTGCGGCTATGATTACGCTTACGGACTCGCGCCCCCCGCCCCCCCCCCCCCCCCCCCCCCCCCCCCCCCCCCCAAATTCATTTTAGTTGTTGAAGTACCGGCCAATATTTAGCTATATGGTCGTTGGGCCAATGGTTTCTTGATTGTTCCATTAGCGTGCAATCTTGTGCTTGTTAATTTTGGTTTTGATCTCTCTTATCTTTACCTCTATTTCCGATTTATTTGTTCCTACAAATACCCTAAATTTACCCTACCGGAATCCTCAAACATTTTCATTCTCAATCACTTTTGCTCTCAATCCTTTGCGCGGTGAGAATTTCAATCTCAAAGCTCTATAGTTTTCACTCTACAAGACTATATGTCACAACATAGAGTACGCGCAGAAAGGGGCAGGTAAAACACCAGCATAGCATGCGCACGACATGTTACAAGCACAGGCACTTCCCGACCCGATTCACCAATTGGTCAAGCCGATACAAAGTCGGACTATTGGCCACAAATAAGCGCACTGCTAAAAGTCCCTCAAGTGGAAAGCGCGCCGGTCTTCATCAATTGATGAATTGATTCGTATCATGAAAATTTTTCTCAATCTCACGGTTTGGGTGACCAAAATTTGTGCATGAGGTTGGAGACGCTGTCACATCTCGTGAAGGTGAGACGAATCATACTTGCAATATAGAAAAAGCATACTTTCAAGCATCAAATCATGCATTAAAAGGTCCAATATGAACAGCCACTTTTAACACTTTAAAATACCATCGCTTTGAAAATGGGTCTGCTTTTCCCATCCACTTTATATTAGGTATGCTTTTTGCGCATGTAAAGCAATGTCATAAGATGTTGTCATCCATGATGTCCCACTTCCATGGTAACGGAGTTCGTTTTTTCAACGATGCGTCCGGCCACTTTGCTGCATTGTTATGGAAAGATTCGTAAAGAGAGATCATCGCACGAAACAGCAGTGACGGGAACGAATCGTTCCATTTTCAGGTGGAGCAAATGCAGCGCCGAAGAAGATGACGTGGCCGGAGCTCGTGGGGTCGACGGCGGAGGGAGCCGAGAGGAAAATCAAAGAGGAGATCGGAGATGCGATTCGAGTACAGGTCATTCCACCCAACACCTTCGTCACCATGGATTTCAACCAGCAACGGATCAGGTTGTACGTCGATTCCTCTGGGAACGTCGCTCGGACACCCCGAATAGGCTAACTCAATCGAGCATTTTTAGTTTTCCCTTCCGATTATGTCATGTTAAGTTTTGAGTTAGTGTGCTTTTCTTCGCTCTTTTTCCCGTTAATGTCGCGATGCGATTGATTTAAGGAAGGTCGTCCGTTTCGTTCATGAGTTATGATGTCGAGTATCGATCTCAGTCGTTCGATTCAAAGGGCGAAGGAAAGAAAACCACAAAGATATGGTACATTTTCGGTACAAATCCGTATCTTAAAACTAAAAAAAAAATCCAATCTGTCACGCAGAAGAAGGGAAAAGAGAGGAGCAAACGAAAGGAAAATAATTGAATCTGTCTCTTCGTGTTTTGGGTTTTCCCGCCTCTAGTCGTTCAGTCGCTACCCGCTCTCGCCTCGACCGGTGAGGATCGAGATAGGGGAAGTCGAAAGCGAGGCGAAACTGGCGTCCCGGTTTGCCACGAAGGAGGCCGAGCTCATCTTGTCGAAGGAGGACGAAGGGAAGGAGAGCCGGAAATCGTCGAACCGGTGTCCTTGGCCCGCTTTCGTGCAATCGTAGCCGCTCGGCGCGGTCACGACCTCAGGCACATCCACCTCCCCATCCAAGTACCTCACCACTTGCCTCATCGTAGGCCTTTCCGTCGGGTTACAATTCGAACACAGGAGCCCCAATTTCAACACCGTCATCACTTCACCCTCGCTGTACTCGCCCTTCAATTTACGATCCACCAAATCGAGGACCCTCCCTTCCTTATACCTCTCCCAAGCCAAATCCACCAGGACCAGCTCCTCAGGCCCGGCCTCGTGGTCGATCGGCCGGCGCCCGCAAGCCACCTCCAACAAGAAGGCCCCGAACGCAAACACGTCCGAGCTCACGCTCGCCTTCCCGGTCCTCGGCGTCTCCGGGGCCAAGTACCCCAGCGTGCCCACCACCCGCGTGGTGCCCGGTTTCGACCCGTGTTCATACAGCCTCGCGAGCCCGAAGTCGCCCAGCCTCCCGTTCAGTTCGTCATCCAGCAGCACGTTGCTGGACTTCACATCCCTGTGAATGACCACTTGCTCATACCCCTCGTGCAAATAGAGGAGCCCAGAAGCGACGCCCTTCACTATGCGGAACCTCTGTTCCCAGACCAGAGTGGCCTTAGGCTCGTCGAACAAGTACATGTCCAAGCTCCCGTTGGCCATGTACTCGTACACCAGCAGAAGATCGCCCCTTTTCCGGCACCAGCCCAGGAGCTGGACCAGGTTCCGGTGGCGGAGCCGCCCGATGCTCGAGATCTCCGACACGAACTCGCGGAGGCCCTGCTTCGACTCGCGCGAGATCCGCTTCACCGCGACCTGGATCTTGGAACTTGGCAAGGTCCCCCGGTACACTTTGCCGAACCCGCCTTGCCCGAGAAGCTGTTTTTCCTTGAACCCATTGGTTGCTTGCTTGAGTTCTTGGTAGGAGAATCGGTGGGGACCGACTTCGAGCTCCCACTCCTCGACCACATCGGCGTTCTTGATCCTCCGAACAATCACGACCGCAAGAAGAACCGCAGACACTACAAGAACAACTGATAACACCGAGATTCCTATTGCTAGAGCTGTGTGGGGATGCTTCTTCTCGGCGCCTGGTAATGGTGGCAGAGACGAAATCTCAAGAGCTCTGGCTACCCCGTCGATGCAAAAACTCCAACCCATCACGTAATGAGAGCTCGCGAGCAGACCAGTCGAAGCAGAGAACCCAACATACATGAACTCTCTGAAAATCGGCGACAAATCCACGTTGAAAGACAAGATTGGCTGCTTGGGTTTCACTGAGCTAGGAGCAATCGTCACATTGATCACCTTCTCGCTCGAATCGTAATCAACCCACGCCTGAATCGCCCTCCCACTCTTCAGATTCAGATCTAGCTTGGTCGAGTCATCGCCGGCGGCGTAGTGGGCCGCCGGAGCGGAAGCATTGGAGACCAGGCTGTTGATGTCGATCCCGACGTGGTTGTCGTTGATGTCGCCGAACTCGAAGTCCTGGACGGTGTCGAACTCGACGGCGAAGAGGTGGTTGGAGGAGTTACCCATGTCGCTCGCGTTGAGGAGGCCCAGGTACTGGCTGGGCAGGGCCCGGAAGTCCCTGGTGGCAGAGACGACGAAGGCGAGGCCGTGGCCGCCGAGCTTCGGGTACTCGGGGACGACAGCGAAGACGAAGGAGGCGGAGAAGGAGGAGACGCCGCCGTCCGGGGAGCTCTTGAACCGGAGCGGGGAGGGGTAGAAGGCGTGGCCCATCAGGCGGCTCGTCTCGTTGGTGAGCCTGAGGATGCCGCGGCCGTCGATCTCGGCGACGCCACTGAGGGTGATGTTGCCGGCGGCGGCGGGGCGGCTGAACCCGGGGAAGAAGAGGTCGGCGGCGGGGTCCTGGGAGGAGGAGGAGGAGGAGGGGGGGATGGAGGAGAGGGAGACGAGGAGAGGGAGGAGCACGAGAAGGAGAGCCATGGCGGTCTAGGGTTTCAAGGGTGCGAAGATGGAGACATGGTTGTGGGAGAGATTTCTGTCGGAGCTGTGGAAGTGGGAGGAGGGTGACGAGCTCGCGCTGTGGCGGCGGAGGACCGTGAGCGGCCGCCTTCATTCGGCGGAAAATAAGGATTTGGTGAAAGAGATGGGGAGAGGAGTGGGGCCCTCGTCGGTCCATTTCGATACGAAATATATTTTCAATCATGATTTTGATATATATATATATATTATAATATTTTCTCGACCTATATTTTCATAGCATATTTCAATTGAAAATGTCATGCTTTGATTAGACTACTCTGCTAATAGGTATGCGGCTCTACTGATAAGGAGATTAGAGAGGTGGGAATGCTAGTATCACAGGTACGAGATTCGATTCCGGCGTTCTCGTAAGAGACAAAACAAAAATAAAAAAATAAGGAGAGTTAGAGATATGTCACATTAAAAGAAAAATTATAATATGCTTTGGAGGGTCTAATGAGAATATAAATATAATTATAATATGCTTATGAGGGTATAATGAGAATATAAATGTGCAATAATGGGAGAAAAATTTCTGCCTTATATAGATAGAGCCGGTGCTTTTTTTATGTAATTTAATGATTATATACTTCAAGAAAAATGGTTTTTTATGCTTTGTTTTGGAGAAAACTTTTCAAAAAGTTGATTTTCACAAAGGAATAAAGAAAAGAAAAAGATTTAAAAAGTTGATTTTTACAAAGGAAAAAAGAAAAGAAAAAAAATTTAGAGTGCTGTTCACCCACTCTATCTGTTTCTCTACTCCCCTTAATCATCACTATTGCCATTGCTATTTTGTTTTTAAATTCTAGAAAGGCTCAAAGTCGTCGGATGGTGGGGTTCCAAGGAGGAACACTGTTTATAAATTAATTAGGAGGCATCAGTTTTGTCACATGACCCACTTTTGAGTTGGACCAGACGTAGAAATTGGACTCTATCAGCTAGCGCGCAGCGAATATTAAACGAATATACTTTCGATTTTGTAAACCGAGTGCTCCTAAAGCACTCTTTAGATAACCCAATTATGAAAAAAGTTATCATTTTTTTAATGTTTTGTCTGTCTTGCATTATAAGTAACTTATGGATCGAAGATGAGAACTTTTCTTTAATGATATGAATATCAAGCATCTCGAAGGCATTCATTAACAAGATTTATATACTTCATTAGATCGATTCGATTTTCAGGGTACAAGTTGTAAAGTTTCTTTGATGAATTATTTAATTGGTGTTTATGGAACATTTGTTAATAAAATTCACAAAATAGAATGATTTTATAGGAAAAAGCAACTTAGAACTTGCATAAGAGGCGATGTCGGTGTTAATACCGCTGAGGACACGTTCTAAGTAAGATGACAACCTAGGAGGCCAGCGAAGTTGAGCTAGATAGATGAATCTAATTTGAGAATCTTGTCCCTATTAGAGCACTGCATCCAACTGTGAAAATGTTTTTCATTGTGCTTAGATATTTGAAACCAAATATGCAGGTTATTATCTTTAATATTATCTCGAAAAACACTGTTCGATCGATTGCTAGAAATTGGCTTGTAAAGGTCATTCATATGAAGAAGGGTTTATTACCACAAAAAATTCCAAACTAATATACCTGTGACAAATTTATCAAAAATTAATTTTTTTATTATAAAAAATCCCAAATTGATATATCTATAACAAATTTACCCTCCTTTGTCAGTTTTCATTAAATTTTACTATCAAATTACTTGATAATTGATGAATGTATCAGTTTAGAGTTTTATCCTCTGTTTGTCCAAGATGTATTAGTTTGTGATTTTTTTTTATATTAATTCAATTAAATGGAGGGTAAATTTATCACAAATGTACTAGTATGAAAGTTTTTAGTGATCAAAAAATTAGTTTATGATAAATTTATGATAGGTATACCAGTTTAGAAATCTTTGTGATAAAAAAATTAATTTGGGGTAAATTTGTCATAAGTATATCAATTTTGAATTTTCGTGATATTAATCCTATAAAAAGAGAGCAGAACGCGAAATAATGCTACCCGTGCTGGATCTTTACTAGAAAAAACTGTCCAAATCACATGGACTGTCAGAGACTTTTAGATTTTTTTTTCTATGATGATTTATATAGCTAATCAAATTGTAAAGATTCAATACGAGAATGACCAGCTACGAGCTTTCATGATTTATTGCAATTAGCACAGTCCACCGCACTAATACTAGTCTCGAATTTGGTCATTTTAGGGCAGCCACAGGCATGCTTAGGCTGTGAATAATAACTATTCTATTTCTCTGTTTTTCTATTTTCTGTTCTAGAGAACAGGTTTGGAATAGAAATCTATTTGGTAACATAATTTTATTTTTCTATTTCTGGAACAAATTTTGATTTCAGAAATAAGTTTAAAAAAAAAAGTAAAAATTGTCCACTTTTCTATTTCTAGAACAAAAATGAGAAATAAAAATTCTTCTTATTGCTTGCCCTTGCTACTAGCTGGTCACCCACCTGTTGTCCGCCGCCTCTCGTCGTCCGCTGTCCATCGCTTCTCACCGTTCGTGACCTCCCGCCACTGCCAGCTGCCCTCCTCTTGCTGCTGCTGCTAGCCATCGCTCGCGTCTTGCCACTGCTCGACGTCGGCCGCGTCCTACCGCCATCCTCCGCAATAGCCACGCCGCCCCCTCCTGTCACCCATTGCCATCCGCTGCTCGCCCACCACCGTCTACTCGTTAGCCGCTCAAGAGGGAGAAATTTTGTGCCGTTATCAAATAAATTTTTATTTCATGAACAAAAATTTTGTGTCGTTATTAGATTCATTTTTTTTGCTTAGAAACTCATCCTTGAAATAGATATAGAAAAATTTATTTCTAGCCAAAAATTGATTTTTGAATATAATGGTTGTGATTCACGCCCTTAGCCTCTTTCACCTCTTGGTTTGACCAAGTTAAGACCCCCTTCAACTACTCCATCTCAAAAAGGATCCACAAGCTTTTGAATTTCCATCAGCTAGATGCTTTCGTTATTGACTTCTAAGTAAGGCGGGGACGACTGGGATTGAATCGAGGAGGTGCTAGCGAGTTGCCATCGTTTGGTGGAGCTGCTTTAATTCAAGCAGAAAGGAGGTGCATGCATTCCTTTCTTTTGCATTGGAGTCGCATCACCTTGTGGTCTTTTTTTGGCCTGGAGGAGGAGAGTGATACTCACGCCGGCGACTCGAGGACCGTTGACTCGGTCTCGAAGTGAGATCGCTTTCTTTCTTTTATTTGCTGTAGTCAAAAGGACAAATCGAGTGTCGATTACCTTCATACACACGGGGCATTATTGCATGCTCCGATATGTCGGGCTTAACATACATCACCTGTTAGATCATATGAATTTCATATAGGGGTCCGCACGATCTGATGGCACTCAGTTATTGACTTTTCAATTGAATCAATTTAGACTTAAACATTTTTACGTTTTATTAATTGAGTCAATCCGATCAATTTTGACTGCCCGCCGTCCACTCGCTGGCCATTCGGGAGGAAGAAATTTTGTGCCGTTATCAAATAAATTTTAGTTTCGGGAATAGAAATTTTATATCGTTATTAAACGTATTTGTTTTTTGCTCTAAAACTCATTCTTGGAATAGAAATAGTCCATAATTTATTTGTGAAATAGAATGGTAGTACCTCTTTCACCTCTTGATTTGACCAAGTTGAGATCCCCCTTCGACTACTCCATCTCAAAAAGGAGCCCCAAGCTTTCGAATTTCCATCAGCTGGATGCTTTCGTTTTTGACATCCAAGTAAGGCGGGGACGACTGGGATTGACTTGAGAAGGTGCTCGCGAGTTGCCATCGTTTGGTGGAGCTCTGAGTCAGTCAGCGAGGAGGTGCATGCATTCTTTTCATTGCATTAGGGTCGCATCAACTTATGCTCCTTTTTTTTGCCCGGAGGAGGAGAGTGATACATACGTTGGAGGAGGAGAGTGATACTTACGTTGGCGACTCGATGACCGTCGAGTCGGTCTTGAAGTGAGATCGCTTTATGTCTTTTCTTTCCTTTTCTTTTCTTTTCTTTTTGCTGAAGTCTGAGGGCCAATCGAGTGTCGATTGCCCTCTTAGGCACGGGACATTATTGCATGCACCAATACGGCAAGGTTAGCACATGTCGTCCGCCAGACCATATGGATTTCATGCACAGGTCCGCATGATCCGATGGACAAACGTGTGCTGGGCCTATGGGGGAAAATACCAAAGAGGTCTGAAAACCTATTGCGTTGATGTCAATTCAGTTCTAAATATTTTAATGGCCTAATTTAGTCCTAAATATTTTCACATTTTTTCAATTGAGCCCATATAGCGAATTTTGCTTGGAAATCCCTGACGTGGACGCTAGTCGTCCTATGTGGAACAGCTGACGTTGACGTAGATAATTTTTACAAAATAAATTTTGAATTATTTTTTCGTTCCTTTTTTTTCGTTTCATTTTGCCTCGCTAGCAGTCGGCGAGGGTTTGCTGGCGCTCATCGACCAAAATGAAAGGAAAGGAAAGGAAAGAAACAAAGATTAATAAATTAATAAGAGAGAAAATAGCAAAAAAATATAGAAAATTCAAAATATTTTTAAAAAATGTCTACGCCAGCATAGGCCATGCCACATAGGATGTTTAGCGTCTACATCATCGATTTTCAGCCAAAATTAACCAGATGGATTAAATTAGCAAAATATGAAAATGTTTAGATCTAATTTGACTCAATTTAAATATTTATAATTGAATTGATACTAATGCAATAGGTTTAAGACTTCTTTCTTACTTTCCCCTGGGCCTACGTAATTCCGGTGCAACTTCCTTTAACCTCGTGATAAGAATCCATATTCAATTTGGGAGGCTACTTTGAATCTAATTAGGAAACTAATATTTTTGAAATTCTTAGATTATAATCATGTACCGGAGCCAAGCATAGGAACTGTGCAGATGATTTGCTACACAGCACATGGATGAAGACTCGTGTCCGCTCCTCCACAGTAAACTCATTTTGACCTATGTCCTTTTCTTAATAAATAATCACTTATAAAATTGAAAAAAAATCAATTGTTCGTGGATGCTTTTGACCGGATAAGCTCAGATTCCTACCAAAACTAGGGAAGCTTCTCCGCTCCTTGATCTTCTGATCCTTGTTCGATCCATTCTCCCTCTGTTCCTAAGTTTAGTTGTACTTTGGCAATGGCTGTGTATCTCTTTTCCATTTGTTCGTAAAGCCAAAAAAAAAAAAAAAAAAAAGATTTAAGGACGATGAATGTAATTTATGAAATTCATTGGTTTGATTGAAAATAACCGAAAAGTTGATTTCTTTTTGCAAGGATGAAAAAGTCGAATGTTTCAATATGTAATTTGTCATTGGTTTTTCTTGCGTGCCGGCTTTTTGATGAGAAAGCTCATAAACTCATAAGATACCCCACTAATATAATATATCGGGTAAGACGAGCGCCTGATAAGCGATCCAAAAACATGTCGTTTTGTATTATGGGTGTGCAGGAAAACTTATGAAACCTGCGGAATCAGAATGGTCAAGTAGGTTTCACGTTTCAAAATTTCGGAATCGGTGTGTACAAGATAGATTTCCAATGTTTGGGGTCATATTACCTTCTACCCATCTTGTACCTTGCACATTGTATATGTAGAAAGGTACAAAATACCGTGTATAATAGTTCTTAATTAAATTATATGTGCACTTAATTATTTATGACTTTCGCTTTTCTTATGAGATGTTCACATTACAATGTGTGAAAATCTTATTAGATCAACAGTCTCCAAACCCATTCTGAGAAAAGCAAATCTCCAACCCCATCTCAGGAATGTGGTGCGTTAGGAGCTTAGTTGTAACTACGGCGATACGTTTTAATTCATACTCTCCATTGGGTGGGATATATTTTTATGCAAACTCATTAATTGAAAATAATGAGTGGAAGCTGGTTCATATTTGGCCTTTTGCAAAGAAGAGGCATTTTTCACCCAGCAGTAGTAGTGAAGGGTTCGAACCAAGATATCTAGATGAATGTGATAGGGTATTAGTATATGCATTTTGCCCAAAGGATAGAAGGGAGAGAGTGCATCAAGTTGTTCGCAATGGCCAACTTGATCCTCATCGTAGGGAAATTGAAATTTTTATAAAGACAACAGACAAAATGAAAAAGACATGGTAAAATTGTAAGCATAGAATACGACCGTAGAAAGTCATCGCGATACTCCATGGAAAGAAAGAATTTGTCTACATAGACAAACAACAAGAAAAAAATAAAGAAATTATCTAGTACTTCATTTCCATACTGATTAAAATTGCATTGCTATGTCAAAGTGTCATTTCATATTTGATCCCTTTTGAATTCCATATTCGAAGTTCCATGCTATTATCGTCTTAGGATTTTGTTACTATTAGACTTGTACAAGCATTTAATCATCTAACCCATTTATGTTATATGATGAATGTTAACGTGCTAATAACTAGAACTACTACAAATTCTTATTTATTGAACGGATTTTGGAAAAATAGATGGTAGTGCACGGTACCCAAGAACCTACGAGCCACCGGTTCCAAGTTCTGGGGTAATTCAAGACTCTATAGAGTTGGTTTTTGGTTTCAAAAATTAGAATTAGTGTTTTATACGGTCAGTTCTAGAGTAGGGATTGCCCTACCACTCTGAAACTTGCACACCTTTCATTGAACCTTTTGCGGGTGGAAATAGTTGACCAACTTAGGAGGCATGAGTTTTCCATTTTACCACATAACCTGTTCACTTGTGGAGGTCAAAATGCTTAACGCGGGTATTGACTAAATCTTGAACTGCATTGGGTTATAAATTACAATAAGGGGATGAGGAACGCCGATGTGGGCCAAAAACCCATTTTTTTTTAGGGTGGAATCCCCACACGATAGGAGACACCACGCATTGAGAAGGCAAACCTATATACTTGGTGTTTGCTTTTTTTATAAATTTACTGAAAGTCCTAAAATTTATTACGAAACTGCTATTAAGTTCTAAAACTTTCAAAAGAGAAAATCAAGTCCAAAAATTTATCACGAAAATACAATCAAGTCCTAAAATTTTCAAAAAGTAGGACTTGATTGGATCAATTTGATAAGTTTCGGGACTTGATTATACTTTTTGAAAGATTTAAGACTTAATTGTACTTTCGTGATAAGTTTTGAGACTTAATTGCATTATTTGAAGGGTTAATACCATGAAAATCCCCAAATCGGTACATTTGTGACAAATTTACTTCAAATTAATTTTTGGACCACTAAAAATCCCAAATTGATGTATCAATGACAAATTAACCAAAAACTAATTTTTTGACCATAAAAAATCATAAACCGATACATTTATGACAAATTTACCTTATAATAAATTGAATTAATACAAAAAAACTAATACACTTAGGACAAACGGAGGGTAAAACCTCATACTGATACATTCGTCAACTGACATATATCATTTAACTAAGCAATTTGACAGTGAAATTTAATGAAAACTAACAAAGGAGTGGTCAAAAAATTAATTTGAGGTAAATTTATTACAGATATATCAGTTTGAAATTTTTCATGGTAATAACATTTATTCGAAAGTTTTATGACCCAATTGTACTTTCTTGACAAGTTTTAGAACTTCCAATGCATTTATCCATTTTTTTTTTTTTGCATGATGATTTTCCATTTGATTGCTTATATTATGGACCAAGGCATATTACACTTATTCATTTGTGCAAAGAATCCTGTAGTGCCCAATGGGTCAAACCCTTGTGATAAATGATTTTAGCATGCATAAAGAATTTCTAGCGCCGGTACAGAATATTAGAAAGTTAGGAGGCCACCAACAAAGACTCGCCTAAAAGTAGGACGCCATAATCATACATTGTGCTTGCTACTAGCTAGTGTCTTCTCCATGTCAGCTTGATTTAATCCATTAGTATTGTCAAACCCTTCTTAACCCGGCACGTGAAACTTGATTTTCAAGATAAATTCTGAACTCCAGAGTTCAAATCCTGAGCCGACTCGTGACTGCATCGTTTGTGTGCTACTGCTACCGATTATCCCACTTGATGAAAATGGACAAAGCTAGCGTAAAACGAGAAGGTTCCATCATTATGTTAATACCGTGTTAGTAACAGAAGGAACATAAGCATTATTAATAATAAACCTTACTACCAGATAGACCAAGGTACCCACACTTCCTTCCATGGCAGAGGCTAAACCTCGGCAATCAAACGTTCACCAAGAGTACACCCGCTCCTTTCTTTTGGGTTAAAACGAATGGATTTCGTTAGATAAGAAACGCCAGATCCCGCTAACCGCGCACGCTAAAAACCTAGACTTCATCCATTTGTGGAGTTTGCAAAGTATTTCACATGAATCCAGTTCATTGCGGCCGTTGATCACATGGGCCGTACATAATGATCAATGGCCATGATGGTCTTTGGATCTATAAACTCCGGCCCATGCAAAACTTACCCATTCCATAGAAAATTGGGCCTCTATGCCCTTTTCTCAGGGTTATGAAAAGAAAAAAAGCTAAAATATTATGGTTTTTTGGATATCTATACTCAACCTGATTCTCGATACAATATGACGAGAGGACAGGAAAAGCACAAGTAAACTTGCAAACACACGCCTGAAACATACACGCACAAAGCGCACAAAGAGAGATCTCTCGATTTTTTGTATTTCGAAAGAGATAAAAATGTTTGAAACACTTTTGCACCTGTTGGGACACGTAAAGGTGTCTCATATGTGCGGGGTTTTTGTATTCGGCTACAATCCCTGTAAGCATGGTTTTGAAAAGTTTATACAATACTTATCTTACCAAAAAAAAATGTTTGAAACATCGAAAAGAACAAACAATATTCTGCAATCGCTAGGCAGCACAAGAAACCTGAAAAATAACAACAAACAGTAAAGAAGTAGGGAAAAATAATAAAAAAGCCTGAAATAATGGGAAAATAGATGTAAAAATAGAAAAACACCCCAAAACACACTTGGGCTGTCTTTGGTGGGCCGAATATGACTCCGAATATGATAACTTTTATCCTATTTGGTGGTTGAGCAATGCAAAATCCAGATTTGTACGAATATTGACCCGACAAAATCTGAATAGAAATATCACACATAGGGGGAGGATACATCCGGATTGGACATATGCTTCGAGAAAAATAAAAAATAATAAAAATAAAACATGAGCCATGGTTACCATGAAGGTAGAGCGGAAAGGATGCAAGGAGAGAGAAACAGAGTGCGAGCTTCGCCGCTTTTTAATATCGCAGTGCTTCCTAACTGTCGTCCCAAAGTTAGGGCGAATCCTATCCTGTTGCAGTCCTCCCCCTCTGTCTCACACTTTCTCTCTATCTAGACTTGTCGGATCGATGTAGTACAACACTCTAGACCTTGGATCTAAAGCTCACGACCTTAGATTTGAGGTTGCCGGCCTCAAGGGATCTTAGATCGGGTGTCGCTTGAGGTTAGGCCTGGTGACCAGATCTTCGGCAAGCCGTGGATGCTCAACGACGTGTGTTGCAACATGACATTGCTGCAGAACTAGATGTTGTTCTTTACCATTGAAGGGCAGTTCGAGAAGGCGTTCGGATTGCACTAGAAGCACATTTCAGGGCTGCTCGAGCTCGTGTAAGAATTCTTTGGGTCGACAATTAAGATGGAGGAGGTGCCGGTGGTGGCGATGGAGTCGGAGGTGAAGCACTTCCTGACGCAATTAGGCTCTCTGTCGCGGTGATGGAGTCAGAGGTTAAGCACTTCCATTTCTCCTTTCATTTTTTAATTTAATTAAACTTTTTATGTATTTTTAATCTTATTTTAAAGTGTACCAAACACTTGATAGAATTTTATATGTACATGTATACTATATGTGGTTTTTTATTTATCACATCTATCCAATTCCAATCATTCTCCTTACGACCAAACGTAACCCTAATGAAGTTGGAGGCTCGAAACGGTTGCAAAAATGATGGTTGTTTAATTGGGCACTGCATGAATTCTTGTCCTGGGCCAAGTTATCGACTTTTTGCTTGTCTAAACCATCTAGTTTAGCAGCAACGTCCGTGTCAATCCCCTTCACTTGGAAAAAAAACTTGCCCTTGAGTCAGGCGTAGGTTTAGGGGATAATTGTCCAAAATATTATAAACTCATCGTATGATAGCCAATTTAGTTATTAACCTTTCAATTGTGTCAACTTAGTCCTAAACCTTTTGATGATTTGCTAATTTAGTTCTAAACCTTTTAACTGTGTCGATTTAGTCCTGACTCTTTTGAAGATTTGCCAATTTAGTCATAAATCTATTATTTGAATATTTGGTCGAAAAAACTACATTGACAAATTGTCAGAAAGTTTATGACTAAATTGGTACAGTTGAAAAATGTAAATTATCAAAAGTTGAGAGGCTAAATTGGCACAATTGAAAGGTTTATGACTAATTTGACTTCCGAATAATAAGTTAGGACTTTTTGGACAATTTTCTCTTAGGTTCAGGATAAAATGGCTCTTCATCAATAAAAAAGGAAAAAATTTCAGAGACATTAAACGTCGGAGAAATACCCCCATAGAACCTGGAAGGTCAACCACATCACATGGGCACTGTCGATGATTTCTCTGCTCGATCTTGTATGGACCAGATCCTTGGCCGTAGCTACTCGCCAGACTGACCCATGACAAATCGCTCTCGTTTCAGGAACACCATCACATCATTGCCAACCTAGAAAACCCCTCGCCTTCTGTTTCGCGCAGCTGCTTCTCCGCCGCTTGTTTATACCCGGCATTGGCCTCCTCCAGTTTCCATCTTTCGCCCTCGGTCTATGTCAACTGCAGCTGTTTCCTAAACGAGAACAGAGAAGATGGTTGCGCAAGAAGTGCAGCACATTGTTCTATACTGCAGAAAAACCATTATACCCTTCATGTATGAATCCGAATGTCAAGAAAGTAATCGAAAGATTGTCAATAACTTGGATGCACGCTGTCCTACGTCTTCATTATAACTGTGCTTTAAGATTACAGCAATGATAAGGCAAATGATCTGGACAAAATCGTTCTACCACCGATGCCGAAGCTTCCACCGTGTCAATCCTTGCTCCAGTCAAGAAATAGAACCGACCAATTCTAAGACAAAGTTTAAATTGTCTTGCAAGAAATAGTGCTGCGTAATGTGCATAATGTTCTTGCCAACAACAGATACATAATCAGCCAAAAGCCAAAGATGACCACATGACATGCTTATTCCTTCCCCAGGTTCCCAGATACTGACTGAATCAATAAACATCGTCATCAACTTTGGAAAAGAAAAGTGAAGATTTTCTTATTGCTCAAACTGTATTTCCAGACAGTGAACTCCACATTGCTTCACAGGGTCAAAGGGGAGAAAAACGAATTGGAGAAGGCTCACAGAGGCACTTAGAAAAAGAGCAAAAAAAATCTCTAGAGCACCTAATCTTTTCAGGTGCCCAAATCTAGCTAATCACCACTCTCTACCCACCAACCCACATTGTTATTCAATCTCTATCTAAAGAATATAGATATCAAAAGAAAGGAAAAAATAAGGAAAAGAAAAGGCAAGATCATCTGGATTTAAATCAAAGCCACTAATCAGACTCATAGTAACACGACCGTGTATCCTCGTACCTATATATACAACTCAATCCTACGAGCACCTCCACAATGGCAGCCTCCGTCTTCTCCAGGTTGGCGAAGTGCAGCGTCTGGATCAGCAACACCCTCCCCTTTGTGTCCAATCTCGCCGGCCTCTGCTTCTCCAAATTCCGCTCCGCCTGCCACCTCATAGTATCCTCCGCCATGGGCCCCAGCCACCCCATCATTCTCTCCACTGCCCCCCTCCACCCCTCTGCCATCTCCCTGCCCCCTCCCTCTCCGCCGCCCCCGCTCCGCAGCCCCCTCAGTTTCACCCTCACCTTCTCCCTCAGCTGCACTGGCAGCATTTCGTACACCTGTCCTCGGGCCTCCTCTCCCATGCTCCCCGGCTCCTGCAGGAACTGCTCGGCCATCACGATCACGTTTGCATACCGCATTGCCAGCCCTGCCCCACCCACCGTTGTCCGTGCCGCCGAGTGGAACACCGCGTTGTTGCGCCGTAAACTGCCACCTGATGATTCCTCGCTCACACAACTATTTCCAGGCATTAGCCCAGCCCAGAGCGAGGCCTTGTCAGGCAATAGCAATATGTTGAGGTTCAATTCACGGCTGTAGAACTTGGAGAGGCCTGATTTCTTGGACGTGGATGTGATGGGGCCCGAATTCCACATGCTGTGGCGGCTATCGTCTCTATGCGTGATTGGCGTGAATATCTCCGGGTAGACTCGGATGTTATGCTGCTGCTGCTTCTGCTTCACAGCTCTCGGCGGGTCGGAAATGTAGGCCCTGGAAATGTAGGGCCCGAAGAGGATGCAGATCCGGGCATACACGACGCACACGAGTTTTGCCATTAGGCCGACGACCTTGTCGAAGGTCTGGTTCCAGAGCGACACGTCCTTCAAGCTTCGCACCTGCTTCCTTTGGAAGGTGATCTTGCTCTCGAAGAGATCGAAGTTTGTATTCTGCAATTGGTTCGCTGCGTAGTTTTTCTTCCATTGCTTCAATTTTCTTTCTGACGTCTCCATCTCTGTGAGCAATTCCAATGCCGAGTACAAGCTCGCCGTCGTGGAGAGGTACTTCTCTATCTTCTCAACAATCCGGTTCACCTTCCGTGACCCGTAGTCGAGCTTGCCGATGTCGATCAGCCCACGCTTGAGGTCAGCATAGACAAGGTCGAACCGGCTCAGGCCGTGGTTGGAGCACCGTGCACAAAGGTGGGAGACTGCATCCACGGCGCCCTCAAGGTCCTCGAGCTGCTCGGCGCACGCAAGGTTGAGGAGGAGACACTCATCCCGGGAGTTCAGGTAGGTGACGCCCTCGGACCGGATGATCTCCTTCCGGAGGCGGCCAAACTCTGCATCGGTGAGGGATCTGTAGAGGGCAACGAGGCGGGACATGGTCTTTGCAGCGTCGAAGGCAAGGATCCCGAGGATCATGGGGCGGGGCTTGATGTCCGCGTGGAAACGGAAGAGATGGAATCCACCGGAGGAGACGGTGGTTGTGCCGGTGGCGGCGGCCTTGGAGAGACCGGGGAGAGAGGACATGGTGGCAACGACCATGGCCCAAATGGAGAATGGTGATGATGAGATCGGTGGATTGAGATTTGTTGGGCGTTGGAGATGTATAGTTGTATGGAGGGGATGTCAGTAGATATGGTGGTCGTTACATGTTAGGGTTTAAGGAAGACAGAAAGAGAGAGAGATGAATTTTATATGGTGGTTCTGCGAGGGGACGCGCTTCGACAATTGGGCTCATTGACGGAGAAACTCCATGGAAGTTGCTTATGCAGACTGGAAGTCACGAGAGAGAGAGAGAGAGAGAGAGAGAGAGAGAGTTATTATTAGCATTGGCTTTACCTGAGATTGAATAATTTTGTCCATTCTAAAAAGGCATTGTTAAGCTCACATTGTGCCACGTGGCAAAGACATAGAGAGAGAGAGAGAGAGAGAGAGAGAGAGAGAGAGAGAGAGAGGTTCTTCGTTCTTGCAAGCTAGACCACTTTTTTTCTTAGGAAGGAAGCAGGACTTGCACCTAGATTTTAGCAACTGCTGCTTTCTAGGACACGTTAGAATTTCAAAGTCTATTTCTCTATATTTAGAAATAGAACTACGTCCTCTTTCGTTATGCCCTTAAAATAAGAAAGCAAGTATACAATGATATGCCAATTGAAACAAGATACATCTGTGATTTCACACCATATATGTTCATCAGTTCTACATGGCTTGCACAAATTATAAAATTCCCATGTTGATTTGGCATCGAAGTGGCGGCTCCACTTGATTACATAAATCCACACCCAAGAATGTACTCGATATACAATTTTGTTTCCGTCTTATGAGCATCGTAGTCGTCTCTGATTTCGGAATAAATGTGCTCAACGTAACACCAATCATCTAGACATTTTTCACCACATTGACAAAATAAAATTTCTTTGTACCTAATACTTACATATGTACGTACTCCTCTCTTTAGGTTGTACGCTCAAATTCACGGAAGTTCAACTATATCCGAAAATATCATTTACTAGCGAACGTAATTGTCAGGACAAACGCGTCTTCCATGAGATCCAACAGCAAGAGAAACCAGAACATATTCACCAATTTGATAAGACTGTAGATTCTCGTGCGCGATTTGTGCAAGTTCCAAAGGGGAAATTGACCGGGGCAAAAAGCAACAAAGTCACATAGTTTGCAAAGGAATGACGTTGCGTCCGAGGATGGGTCAAGTCGATTCCAAGTTGGATCCACACGTCTCCGCGCTCGTCTCCTCAATTATTTTCTCCACTGTTGATGATCCAAAGATTAATTAAATCTCAGAAACCCACGAAGCATTCATTGAACATCTTCCTCCGAGGTTCTGATCTGATCTGAACATTCCCTCCTGGGTCCAATGCGTGTGGGGAGACTTTCGCTCGAATCATTCCACCGTCACTTTTCTCTTGGCTCCATGCGGGGACTGATGGGGACTTGGGGTGGCCCGAAGGATCATAGACCGACCAGTCTTCGATTCCTCCGCTGCTTCTCTTGTCGTACTCTTTTTCCTTTGGCCTTTTTTTACAAGTCTGGCCGAGTCAAGATTGCGTAGAGCGAGCCGTGTTGTCGAAAGGCTCGGTATGCTCGAACCGTTCACACTTCCAACAGTTAAACAGCCTATGTCGTTTCTCTGGTTTCAAACCTCAACCGCAAGTCTCTCTTTCTTTTCACAAGGCCAATGAGTTGAATTACAATATGGGAAAATAACATCAATAGTCTCTCAACTTTAGTCCAATGTACAATATTATCTATGAATTTTTAATTTGTTCAATATAATCTTCGAAATTTTGGTACATGTTTAATTTAGGTTCCAGACTTTATGAAAATTTTCGACATTGTGCTTTCATTAATTCAAGTCAGGGACAACACTAAACATTTCATATAGCTCAATGACTAAATTAAACGTATGCCAAAAGTTAGGGAGTACATTGAACAAATTAAAAATAAATGATTGTCGAAAGTTTATGAAATGGTATTGTACGTTAGACTAAAATTCATGAGTCGTATTGAACAAATTAAAAGTTTGAGGATAACTTTGCATACATTATCAAAGTTTATGGATCATTTGTATAATCATTCATTATGAATATATATTGGAAAACTAAACATAAGATACTTAAATATACGTGCGTTCCTTAATTACAGCACTTAGACAGGATTATTGAAGTTGGGTCCCATGGGCGAGACCGAAACTGAGACCTTGACTAACACAGCATCCCTCGGTTCTTGTGCATCAGTTCAAGAAACATCATAGAAGGAGGAGGAGGAGGAGGAGTCCCACCATCTCCCGCATTGTCCCACCGCTGGTCATGAAAGAGAATTTGACTTGACAAGGACTGGGAACGGAAGTCGGATTGCCCCAGTTGACTCGCTTATGCTTTCTGAGGTGGTTAGAGTTTTGGAGTTGGTGGGACAAGAAGGGTTTCACACTAATTCATACGTCAACCCGGACATTATTGCTAGATATATTAAGAAGCAATCGTGTGAAAGGAGAGTGACAGATGAAGAAGATCGATGAATGAGAAGTTAGAATATCGTAATTTGAAAACAAAAGTTAGTTATTGTGTATAGATAATAAGAACAATAGGGCAAGTCGGATACGTCATCATATCTATTCAATCAATAGAAGAATACCTTTCTGAATGCTATATTTATCACGATTGGTGACACGTGGCTGTTTCGGCCCACCCTTTGAATGAGTAAGTTTATAAAGATAAACACAGAATTGAATGAATAAAGTATACAAATTTCATTGATACTTTGTATAGTATAATTAAAGAGATATTATTACCAATAATCATGGTGGAAGGTAAACATAAAGATAACCATTTTATCTACATGGAATTTTAATAACAAACAAATAAGGGAAAAATCTTTAAATGACCAGCTCGTGGATGCTTTGCTTGATGTGTTATCTCCATACTAATCTGTAGAAGATTTTGGAGTATAACCATTGCTAATATTTTGATATTTGATTTGTTACTTCAATACTTTCCTTCAAACCGGTCAATGAGAAGCATGAGAGACTAAGGTTGGTTAGTAACTGGACATAACTATCTTGAGTCAATGGTTTAGTGAAAATATCAACAACTTATGAGGAAGAACACTACGTACTGCGAGTCCTTATTGGTATATAGTTCTTGGTGATTGGTTTTCATCAGCAACACTCGGTGTGTCCTAGAGTCCTTGATAGCAAAACTAGAAGCATGAAACTCAAAGTAGAAAGGATAATTTCTCATAAATTGAGAAATAGATAATAGATTTTTCTTTATTTGTTGAACGACCAATATATTATTAAGTGAAAAGTGATCGGTCACTTGCCAATGTGACCGGTCCCAATACAAGTAAACAGAGTGATGTATAATTATCCCTTACAAATATATACTGGAACACTTAACCTAATATACTTAAATATATGCGCGTTCCTTAATTATAGTACTTAAACAGGATTATTGATGGTGGCTACCATGGGCAAGACCGAAACCAAGAACTTGACCAACATAGCATCCCTTGGTTCTTGTGCATCAGTTCAAGAAACATCATAGGAGGAGGAGTCCCACGATCTCTCGCAATGTCCCACCGCTGGTCAAGAAAGAGAATTTGACTTGACAAGGACTGGGAACGAAAGTCGGATTCCCCCAGTTAAGCTTTCTGAGGTGGTCGGGGTTTGGAGTTTGGTGGGAGAAGAAGGTTTTCCCACTAGACCATACGTCCACCCGGACATTATTGCGAGAGATGTTAAGAAGCAATCGTGTGAAAGGAGAGTGACATATGAAGATGATCGATGATGAGAAATTATAATATCGTAATTTAAAAACGAAAGTTAATTATTGTGTATGGATAGCTAGAACAGTATAGCGAGTTGGGTACGTCGTCACATCTGTTCAACCAATAGAGGAATACCTTTTTGAGTGTCGGATGTATCACAATTGACAACTCGTGGCTGTTTCGGCCCACGCTTTGAATGAGTACATCAATAAAGATAAACACATAGTTGAATGAATGGCGTACACAAATTTCATTGATACTTTGTACAGTATAAACAGAAAGATATCATCACTTATAATCATGGTAGAAGGTAAACATAAAGATAACAATTTTATCTACATTGAAATTTAATAAAAAAATAAAAAAAAATCTTTAAATGACTAGCTCATGGATACTTTGCTTGATATGTTATCTTCATACTAATTTTTTATATTTGATTTGTTACTTGAGTACTCCCCTTCAAACTGGTCAATGAGGAGGACCAAAGACTGAGTACGGTTCGTTACCGGACATAACTTTCTTGAGTTCAATGGTTTAGTGAAAATATCAACAACTTGTGAGGAAGATGAAACATAGCAAGTCACAATAGAATCGAGAGCAGGCTTTTCCTAAACAAAAAGATAATCGCTCTTAATGTGCTTTGTTCGAGCATAAAAAAACTAGATTAGTTGTGGGATGTAATGCTGACATGTTGTTTGAGAAAAGAAAAGAAAGCCCAGGTTGGTAAATCCCAATGTTGTGCATGTATGAAATCCAAATTAGTTTAGTAGTTGTTGAAGTAAGAGTCCAATATTTAGCTTTAGCTGTGGAGTTGGCCACGATGAGTTGTTCCTTGGCGTACCATGAAACATAGTTTGAGCTGAGAATAGTACAATAAGCATTGGTAAAACGTCGAGTGAGTTTGCACCGAGTTTGCACCTAGCCTATTCTACATTAGGCAAAAAAAATAAAATAAATAAATGTAGAGAACTATGAGACAAAATGCAAAAGCCAAGGTGTAAAGTGCTGCAAACATATCAGAGGATACATTTTACGATATGATAGTGAGCAACAGTTGGGGCATGCAAATGTTGGCAAGCAATGTTGACCACAAACTAGAGATTTGGACAAGTGAGGGTAACTTACTGAAGAGCGCCTACAATGCTTCAGAAATAAGACGGATTAGCATTGGGCTTATCATTGTATTTTAGTGTTGTTTTTTTAGCATGTGTTTGTGTTTGGTTTCTTTTAGCAATTGGCTTGATAATTGGGAGCAGCAATTGGCTTGCATAGTTGGGAGTAGAAATTGGCTTGCATTGTGACATGGATACTCGACTCAAAAGACACGAGACATATTTTTGTTGTTAGAGAAAGAATCCATTGGTGGAGTGATTGACTTCAATGCCCAAAAATAATGAAGAGCGTCGAGGTCTTTCATAGAAAACACTTGACCAAGTGTGTGCACAAGATAGTTTAATAATTGCGGGGAATCACCAATGACGATTATATCACCCGCACAAAGCAATAGAATTGTAATATGATCCCAATGGCAATAAACAAGTAGTGATATATCAGTAGGGTTGCAGAAGAATCCGTATTAAAAAGAAAGTCACTGAACTTGTTGAACCATGCCCGAGGAGCTTGTTTGAGCCCTTATAGTGCACGCCGGAGTAAGTAGACATAATAAGGTCAAGATGAATCTAGGTGGTTATTCCATATAGATAGGATCATCGAGATCGCCGTGTAGGAAGGCATTCTTAATATCTAATTGGTGAATTTCCAAATCTTGAACAATTGTGATGGATAAAACAATGCGAATGTTAGCTTGTTTGACTACCAAACAAAAAGTTTCTAGGATATCAATGCCTTCCTCTTAATGAAAGTCTTTTGCAACAAGTCAGGCTTTAAGTTTATCAAGTGGAACTCCACATGTTATTTTACTTTGTACACGCATTTACATGCAACCACATTTATCAAGGGATGACGAGGAACAAGTTCTTATGTGATTGCAAGAGCATCCACTTCGCTGGCCGTGCCAGTTAGAACAATCAGTATCTACGTCAGTGATTTCATGCTAAAATTGGTTAGATGGACTACATTGACAAATTGTTAAATGGTCTAGGATTAAATTGGTCAAATTAAAAATTTTATGAGTAAATTAACACAATTGCAATAGCTTCATGTCTTTTTGGTAATTTTGTTAGTAGGGATGCAGATGGATTTCTTTTACCTGTTTCAATTCTATTTGAGTATGAATAATAGTTGATTCTTGGCAGTTAAAGTTTTGCGTTTTCACAGCTTTGTTAAGAATAAAAAAAAAAAACAAAAAAAAGATCCATCCGTTTCACTACAAAAAAACAAGAATTTAGCCATGAAAAATTATCGACGAGTTTAGTTTTCGTTGCTAATTTCCAACGGAATTTGTGACGAAAACTAAACTCGTTGCTAATTTACGACGAAAAAATATTTGTCACTAATTAGTGATGGAAAAAAAATTCATCGCTAATTAGCGATAGAATTTATGACGAAAAAAATTCGTCGCTAATTAGCAATAGAATTTGCTACGGAAAACAAATTCATTGCTAATTAGCGACGGAATTTACGACTAATATTTTTTCATCGCAAATTAGTGACAGAATTTGAGACGAAAAGTAAATCCGTCGCTCATTTGTGATGAAAAATAATTGTCTTGGCATTTTCGTCGCAAAATTCATCGCTAATTAGCAACGATATTTGCCACATTTTGGTGGTACATACCCGACAATAGTATGATTAGCGATATAAGTAAAAGTAGATTGAAAGTAAGGGTTCCTTACTAGGTTAAACAGCAATCCCACCGAATAAAATATCCTAGCAATCTCATAATCTAAATGTTCCCGTTGAGTCATATTGAATGCCTTCTCAAGCGACCCTCCACTACCATTACTACTTCTAATCTTCCTTTTTTTGGGGTCAAAGGATGAATCCATCCCACCACCACCACCATCACTAATTGATAAACTCGAAGAGGGCAAATGTACATTTTTAGGCGTAAGATTTGCTATTCTAGTATTGATCTCTTCATCTAATCTTTCCATCTCCAAAAGATTTTTTTTCTACTTTTCCACATCTTCCAATTTCTTTTCCACTTATCATCAATAAATGGGTCATCACTCTCGTGTATGAACTCCTAAAATCCTTTTTGCAATAATTGCATTTCCAAGGCAAATTTCCGCCCACATCGCTATGTGTAGCTAACTTAGTAACATACCTCCATAGTGGTTTATTAGAATCTTCGTTGGTAAATGTAGCCGTAGGCCCTTGTGTACTAGAAGTGCTACTATTCATGCTTGAAATCACTCTACAAAAAATACAATTACAAGAATCATAAATTTAATATATACTACAAATAAACACATAATGATATAATAATTGTTCTGTCAAATTTGCGAGTGAAGGGCCAACATTTCAACAAAAGGGCAAGAGAAAGTAAGATAGAGAAGTTCGAGCATGTCCATAGACTGAAAAAACTATATCAAATTCTTAAATAAAAGATATTGCAATGCAAATCACAACTAGTCATTCATAAAAAACACAGGACATTGGTATATTATTCAAATTAGGTCAATAAACAAGTAGAATCATTGCAAACTAAAAGTAATTTCGATCTCTCAAGATGAATATAAACACGAAACCAACAGATATCAAAGCTAAAGTCAGACAGCGAACCGCTTCGGCAAAGCAATTAATAGACAACATGTGTGAAAAGAGAAAACTGAAAAGCCCAAATAGCGGCCCAAAAACCGATTGTGCGATTTGACAAAGATAGCGGCGACAACAAACAAATCGACTCTCGCCATACATAGCTCTCAACAAGGAATTCAACATTCACAAAGCGAAAAGCCCTCCGAGAAAACTCTAAGTGGTCTCAGTCTCTAAGATAAATGCTTCCACAATCTACTTTTAGAATTATTCTTGTTGCGCTGCATCTGAACGATAGCATAGATAAATGGACACCATCATCTTTCTCTCTGCAATCTCTCCAAATATCCTCTCTTCACCAAGAAATCCCATTAAAACTTAGATCCCATTAAAACTCAAATATCCTAGCAAAAGTGAGGCGACTCATCGACTTCTTGAAGGACTTCGGTGACTTTGAGCATTCGGCTGACTTGCGATTCTTGAAGGAGTCGCTGAATCGAGTGACAGCCGGAATGACCTCGCCTCAAAACGTGCTGCGTAGACATTGTTTTCTGTGCTAAATTGTTCTCGCACTCCTGCGCCAGTTGTGTGAAATTTGAGAGATGAAGAATTGGAGATGTAGAACTGAGAAGGTTAGGGCATAATAGAACTAAGTAAGCTTTCTCCCGTTTTTTTTCTATAAATTTACATTTTAACCCCTAAATTTTTGGAAATTTATAAAATTAACCTTGCGCGTGTCGAAATTCCTGACTCATGTGTTGTTGGCGTTGACCGCGTGTTGGATCTTCGACACTCATTGACCGCGTGTCTGAGTGTGTTGGCCGCGTGTCCAAGCGTGTTGGAGTGTGTCGGACGCGCGACATGTGTTGGACACTGACACGGATGCCTACCAAGCATGTCGGTGCAACTTAGCCGATCCCTCGACCTCGCCCTTGCTAGCACCGGCGAAGGCCAGCCTGGCCCATGGCCGGCGAGGTCGAACTCGCCGGCCTCAGCCGGTCGCCGATTCAACAATCAGAGATAGGAAAAAAAAAAGAAAAAAAAATCGAAAAAAATTTTTAAGTAATTTTTCCTTTTTTTTTAGGTACGTATCCATTTAAAGGTCTCGCAATCAAAGTGAACGTTATAATTATCATCATATTGACCACATTATACCACAAAGATTTTAGTCAAATACTTGAGTAAGTCTTCTTGACTTTATAATTTTTTCATTTTTTTCAATTTCAAAGTAATTGTTTCGTAAAAAACACAACTTTAGTTTTTAGATTTTTATGGTTTTAATTAAGAATATTAAATAGTAGAATAGTAGATATGATATTTTTAATATTTTATGAGATTTTTTAATTTTTATACAGACACGATGCAAAGAGATAGGGTTTGGATGTATAACAAGAAGGGAAAAAACCATCAAAAACTCCAAACTTTGCCACTTGTGACAAATTTACCCCGAATTTTTTTTGTGATACCAAAAATCGAAAACTATATTATTTGTGACACATCTACCTCATTGTACTTTAGTTCATGGACATTTTCGTCTTTTTTATTTTTTTTTTCCTTTCCGGCGAGGCCTTCATCAATGTTTGGCGGGGTCGGCCCTCGCCAGATCTGGCAAGGGCCACCCTCATTGGAGTCGGGCAAGGGTCACCTCGCCTGGGCGAGCGAGGTTGGCCCTCGCCCGACTTAGGCGAGGACGACCCTTTACCCTCGCCTAAGTCGGGTGAGGGCCGCCCTCACTCACCTAGGTGAGGCGATCCTCGCCAAACGCTGGAGAGGGCCGCCCTCATTCGACTCAAGCGAGGGCGAGCCTCGCCCGATGCCAGCGAGGGCGGCCCTTAGCAAACGTCGGTGAGGGTCGCCCTCGCCCGACTCAAGCAAGGGTGACCCTTGCCCAATGCCGACGAGGGTCGCCCTCACCTAAGTTGGGCGAGGGCTGCCCTTGTTCGCCCAGGAGAAGCGACCCTTGCCCGACACCGGCAATGGCCGTCCCCGCCAAACACCGGCGAGGGCTGCCCTCGCCGGATCCGGCAAGGGCAAATCCAGGAAGGGCCTCGCCGGAAAGGAAAAAAAATAAAAAAAGACGAAAATGCCCATGAACTAAAGTACAATTGGGTAAATGTGTCATAAATAGTATAGTTTTGGGTTTTTTGTGTCACAAAAAAAGTTCAGGGTAAATGTGTTACAGGTGGTAAAGTTTAGAGTTTTTGGTAGTTTTTTTCCTAATAAGAACTTATCTAGACATCGAGGATTGACCAATGAGTTTTGTACTGGGTTGGAACTATTTTTGGACTTTGCTAGTAGTAAATTTGAGCTCATGGATGGAAATAAGTTAAGGTGTTTGTGTAAAAAGTACAGCAATGGTAAATTTCATGTGTGTGATAAAAGTTAGAGAATATCTTTATAGATTTGGGTTTACTCCGAATTACTATAATTGGACTTGCCATGGTAAATAATTTATATCTGATGAAAGATATCGAAGAAGTGACTAATTGAACCCATACCACAGAATGTTGATTGATGCAGGTTGTCAGAATTTTGATTTAGAATTGAACCATGCAAGTACTAGTTTTACTCCTATACTTGAACAAGTGGGTACCAGTCATGCATCACAATTGGAAGAGATATAAGTAACAAGTTTTGATGAACATGTACGTAATGGAACTTTTCTATCTAATCAGTTCTGGAAAGTATTGAAAGCAGCAGATAAACCTTTATAGGCAGGTTATGACAACCTCACTAAGTTATTAGTGATAGCAAGACTATTAAATATCAATGCAGAGCATAATGTATCTAAGAACTGCTTCAACTCTTTTGTTGAAATAATGCGGGAAATAATGCCTTATAATAACATCATGCCAAATGATTTTTACGATATGAAGAAGCTAGTGGATAACTTAAGTCTTCTAGTTGTAAGGATTGATGTATGTAGTAGGGGTTGTATGTTCCCCATCCCTTTCCTCTTCCTCTTCCTCTACCCTTTCATGTTTCCCTCAACCACTACATGCTGATGGACAACATGGACACATTGGCCCTTCCTCCGACCCTCAAGAACATATTAGGGGACAACTTGGACACACGCGAATTGAATCTACTTCAGTTCTATGTGTTTCAATTCTATCTCCTTCGGTTCCACCTTCTTCTTCAGTGCAACACTCGAATGAAGAGGGAAACACAGGTGAAGAAGATAGCCGATTCATGATATGCCCATATGGAGATTCGTAAGTACTTCATTTTTTTTAGTATATGTAATTTGTGTGCTTTTAGTTATGGATATCAACTGAATTGTCCATGTTGCAAATTATTTGTATGCTCTATTGTTTTATTGTTTCATTGTCCATATCGTTCTTTCTAATTTGTTTGTAAATTCACGGATGCTACGTATGTTGTGAGGCAACTTAATAAAATAGTCAATAACTCTTGGAGGGGGTAGTATATTAGTTACAATAACGCTCCAAAAGAAGTAAGACATTTATGATGGAATAAGTTCTAGGTAAGTTTTGTTCTTCTAAGTGTTTCGAGTAGCCGTGTTAGGGATTGGATCAAACCTTGCTATCGGTACTTTTAGTTGTCAGAAGTGGGAAGTTCCACATCAAGTAGTAATGGATATGAACTTTAGAAAATCCATTGCCAAATTGTTTAGTGCATGGTAATAGATATATGATCCTCATAATAACTTTAAATTGTTTTTCTATGGATGCAGCAGAAGTTCAGGTGGGACGAAATGGAAGATGATGAAATTAAAAGAATTTTTAAGAAGAAAGCTGATGATCACATACGAAATGCAATAAATAAAGCAAAGATAAGTCAAGTAAAGCCGTATTTTATTATGAGTGACAATTGGACCAAAATTAAGAGAACTTGGAAAACTGAAAAGAGTAAGCAAATGAGTGAACATAATAAGAAGAATCGAGCTTTTAGTTCTAATGAAGGGTTTGCCACATATGTTGGGGACTCTATCAACATCGGAGAGCATAGAAAAAGAATGGTAAGTCTGTTAAATATGTTGTAAGTTAATTTAATTCAATTACTCATTTATGTTTATATTTTGTAGGCAGATGAATTGGGGACGGAACCGACATATACAGCTACATTTAAATGCACATTTCAAAAAAAAGATAAGACATGGATTGACGATTGAGCAAAAGTTATTAAGGAATGTAAGTTTATGGAAACTAAAATGGAATCCATAAATGCTTTTAATATTTATGGTAGTTATTTATATGAAGTTGTTTTATTTTCATCTATATTGTTAAAGCAAGAAAAATATGATGAACTTTTAATGAGTAGTACTAGTGGTAGTGGTAGTGATGGTGTTGCTGCGTCTGAGCCATTAGTTAATAGTATGTCATTATGGGTAAAGGCATCGAGTGGGATGAAAAGAGAAAAAAATATTTGGGATGAGATCCTTATTAAGAGTATACACAACGTATAAGGTTGCTACTTCATCCTCCAATGCTGCTGTTTCAAGAAGGACACGACATGATAAGCAAATGACCAAAGAATTGAGCCAATCGAAACATTTACTTGTAAAGAAGGACGAAGAAATAAGAGTGGTCAAACAACAAATGCAATTGATCTTGCGACACCTCAATTTCGATCACGATGAGGTTCCTCCTGTACCTCCGACTAATCCAATAGGTGATGGGTACAATGATGAGCGACATTATGATGATGAGATTGCTGATGATGATGATGCTGATGATTTTCTCGGTCTTTGCTAGTTAAAATTTTCATTTTCATATCATTATAATATTTTTAAACACTAAATTTTGAGCATTATGTATTTCATCATCATATCATTATGTATTTAAGCACTAAATTTTGATGTTATTAAGTGCTTAATCAATGTATTTTGCTGTTAATTACATTTAAATTTGAAATCATCCCTAAGCAACATTCGTCGTTGACTCCGTCGCTAAAGAATTAATAAAAAATTCGTCACTAAATTCGTTTCGGAATAATGTTCGTGGCAAAAGTAAAAAATTTTCGTGGCAAATTAGCGACAAATTTTGTCACGATTAAATAGCGATGAATTTTGTCATGAATATAGTTCGTGGCTAATTAGCGACGAATTTTGTCACAAAAAATTAGCGACGAATTTTGCCATGAATAATTAGCAATGAATTTTGGCATGAAAAAACGAATTATTCGTGGCTAATTAGCGATGAGTTTTGCCACGAATAATTAACGACGAATTTTGCCACGACTAATTAGCGATGAATTTTGCCACTAATATAGTTCGTGGCTAATTAGCGACGAATTTTACCATGAATAATTAGCGACGAATTTTGCCATGAATAATTAGCGACAAATTTTGCTACGAATATTTTTTGTTGCAATTTAGCGATGAAAATTGACATTTTTTGTCGCTAAATCTTGCAACATTGAATTGGCGATGAAATTTTTTTCGTTGCAAATTCATTTAGCAACGAATTTTTCCATTTTTTTGTGGTAAAATTTATTGCTAAAACCTACTTTTTTTTGTAGGAATTTCAGGTAGATCTTGGAACCAAATTGGACAAACAAGTTCGAATCTAGGGTTTGTTTCAAGGTCTACAGAGTAGATTCAAGGTTTCAAAAATTGGGAAATGGAACCTACTATTGAGAATAAACCAGACGATTGAATAATAAAATAAACAGATTAAGAAACTAAATCTAACACAAGATATACGTTATTCGGTCGTAGTGACCTATGTCCATGAGGAGAGCAGTAACAATTTCACTATAAATGAAGCGATACAATGGATATTACAACCACATTCGAGTCACTTTAACTCTCTCAATATTTTCTAAGCCCCAATTACACTTAATAATTCACACAGTGTTTAGCCCACAATTCTTCACAAAATAATTTCTCAGTTAAGGAATTACACAAATCTATCACAAGATTTTTGCTTGAACACCAATTCTCTTGGATGTAATTCATGAACAAGAACCCACGAAGATAGCCCACCGCCAATCACTCGTGAACGGCGCTTCAAGACCTCTTCACGTCAACAACAGCGCTTCTCCATATGGCCAGAACAGTCCATATTTATACGTGGGTCCACGGTCAGCTTTCCCCATCAAGCAGAGTTCAACACGGAAAAGAAAAGTCCATGGAAATATATACATATTTCCTTAAATTCCTTTGCCTAATCCAACTGGACGCTCTATTATCTTTTCTTTCTTTCATTCTCTTGACCCATTGTTGACCGAGTCAATCTCCAATTCCAACCTCACCAGCCGAAAGCCCCAAAACGCGTTAGGAAAACTAATTTCCGAGACTTGGCCTCGGATTCTTTCCTTTTCTTTGTATTATTGTTATTATTATTATTATTATTATTTTCGCAATTCAAATTTTCGCTTCGGGCTCAAAATCGATACATATTTTAACACCTACCCACCCTGGAACCAGGCACAGCAGTCTTGTTGGATGAAACTTCGACTATCCACCTAATGCCGTGTTTCTCAGTCTAATCCCATTATTTTCCAACCTTTTTCATTTTATTCATGACCTAAATCATGTACGTGCCTGGATATTCATGTAATAGCTATGAAGTTATTTTCCAATGAGTGCGATCGTGCGAAGTCAATGAGCAATTTCCAATCTATGACCCAAAGAGACTTAAATGAATTTATGCACTGCAAACCGTCAATGTGTCTCTTTTTTTTTTTTTTTTATCAGAAAAGGAAATGACTTTCATTACTGAAAATAAATACGTGGATACACTTCGTTTGCTTCAGAACAAAGAAACTCTAAGAGGGGTAAGGGGGGAGGGGGGTGGGTTCAAAAGCCAATTTTGTGGTAATCTATTTTTACTTTGAGCTTCAACCACCAAATCAGCAACTCTATTGGATTCTCTATTAACATGGACTAACTTTAAATTCTTGAAAGATTTGAGGAGCGAGTAGGCTTTTTTGATAAGACCTTGTACTTCCCAGCCAATTTGCGCTCCACCAGTAAGTGCGCTTATCAGATCTGAATGGTCTGACTCCACTCTAAGTGAGACTCCAGTTCGCGTGGAGAAATACATGAGAGCTTCCACCATGGCTTACGCCTCCTCCTGAGCTGCTGAAGACGCCCTAATAGATCGCGCGAAGCCATCAATTAATTTCCCAGAGTTATCTTGGCAGACATTTGCCATTGCACCTTCATTTGTTCCAGGCAAGTAGGCTCCGTCAATATTAATTTTTAGTTCTTCCGGTTCTGGTGGCCACCGTTGATGGAGGCAGAAGCTTGCTTCTGTTGTAGTTTTCTTCTTCCCAGGGAGCCACCGATCATGATTTTGTTTCATTGCAATTGCTTCAGCCATTACTTCCTTTGGGTTTGGCTTTTGCACTCGAAAAATAGAGTGGTTTCGAGTTTTCCAAATTTGCCAAAGAACAAACGTTAGAAGCTCAAAAGAAACCGAGGTATGTTTAAATTCAGCTAACCACATTTCGAATCGTGCCAAACCTTGAGCGGAGACATTGATGTTCAGAGCTGTATTTTTCCAGATTTTCCTTGTCCATGGACAAAGAAGGAGAGCGTGTTCTACCGTTTCAGGGCTTTGATTATAGAGGCTACAGAGGGGGTGAGGTAAGATTTTCCTTCTAAAAAGGTTATCCTTGGTGGCAAAGGCATTTTGGCAAGCGCTCCATAGAAAAATTTTTATTTTGGGGTATGTGTGGGATTGCCATATCTTCATCCACAGTGATTTGGGGATTTGATAAGAGGAAGATGCCTTTTCTGAAGCTTGGTTGGTTGTTTCCTCTCTGCTATTGTTATATGCACTCTTTATCGTAAAATTTCCTGATTTTGAAGGTGTCCACGCCATTCTATCTTCCATTTCCTGGCTCCCCAAGGCGGTAGCTAAGATTTAATTGCTAATATCTAGATCAAAAAGTTTCTGTGCCAGTTGCTCATTTCAGCATTCCTCTTCTTTTATAATTAGATCTAACACCATTCTAGGCTCGTTTATATTCGAGGGTTCCCCAATCAAACCCCATTTAAGCCATTTGTCTTCTCTAATATTGATCTTTTCCCCATTGCCGACTACCCATTTGATCGATGGTTGTATGGCATCTCTTCCAATAACAAGGCTTTGCCATCCCCAATAAGGTCTACTTCCTTTCCTAGTGCACCAAAAATTCTCTCTTGGAAAATTTATTCCTTTTAGAAAACGACTCCACAAAGATGAAGGAGTTTGTGATATCCTCCACGCTTGTTTTCCCAACATAGCCTTGTTGAAAGTTAATAGATCTTGAAACCCAAGGCCTCTGCCATCCTTTCTATACTTCAAAGTTTCCCACCTCTTCCAATGTAAACCCGTTTGCTTTATGTTGTTTTTCCACCAAAATGCAGCTATGTTTTTCTCAATAGCTCAACAAATGGAGACTGGAATTTTGAAAATCGACATCACATACTGAGGTAGTGCTTGTACTACTAATTTAATGAGGACTTCCTTTCCCGCTTTTGATATTAAATTTTCCTTCCAACCTTCAAGCTTCTTGTTTACTCTCGTGGTAATCCAAGCAAACATCTGTTTTTTGGATTTCCCCCAATTAGATGGAATGCCTAAATATTTGCCCATTTTTTCTATCTCAGGGACTCTCAGTTGTTCTGCCATATTTCTTCTTAAATTCTGTGGGCATTCCTTACTGAAAAATATTCCTGGCTTGTTTAAATTGACTGCTTGGCCTGACACAAAGCAGTATTGGTTCAGAACTGAAGCAATATTTTGGCATTCAGTGATTGTCCCATCTAGAAAGAAAATTGAGTCATCTGCAAATAACAAGTGGGATAAAGTGGGGCAATAATTGTTGAAATGAATTCCTTTGATGTTTTCATCCCCCATAACCTTTTTCATCAGCAAAGACAGTACATTGGCAACCAATATAAATAGATAGGGGGATAACGGATCACCTTGTCCGATACCTCTCGAAGGTTGAAAGTAGGGCAATGGTTCTCCATTTAATTTAACATTGAAAGTCACCGTGGAAACACATTGCATTATCCAGTTTACCCATTTTGTGCAAAAACCAAATTTCAACAAGCAAGCTTCTAGGAAGTCCCACTCTATTCGATCGTACGCTTTTTTCATATCTAGTTTCAGCATCGCCTGGAACTTTCTCTTTCTCTTTCTCACCCTTAGTTGATTAAGCACCTCTTGGACAATTAAGATATTGTCTTGGATTTGTCGTCCACTAACAAAAGCACTTTGCTCTTCACAAATCAGATCTAGAAGCCAAGGCTTTAGTCTGTTGGCCAAGACTTTTGAGATGATTTTATAAATAAAATTACACAAACATATAGGGCGATACTGTTCTAGTGTCTCCGGGTTAGGTACTTTGGGAATAAGGGAGATATGAGTCTTGTTTAAAATTGGATTTAACATTCCAGACGTAAAGAAATTCTGCACCTCCTTGAATACATCTTGCTGAACCTCTTCCCAAAAGTGTTGATAGAATTGCCCATTTAGTCCATCCGGCCCTGGTGCCTTAGTGGATCCCAACTGGAAAACTGCTGCCTTTACTTCCTCTAGTGTCACTTCAATTGTTAGACAACAGTTTATTTCTTCTCCAACCAAGTTGTGACAATTTTCTAACACTAGTTGAAAATTGCGGGAGCCCTTTGAAGTATAAAGGTTTTGAAAGAAATTCTCCGTTGATTGCTTTAATTGATCAACATCTCGTATCCATTCCTCATTTTCAGATTTCAGCATTGTAATTTTGTTCCTCTGCTGTCTTTGTATGGTGGTAGCATGAAAATACCTTGTATTTTTATCTCCCCACTTTAACCAATTTATTCTCGATCTTAATTCCCAGTACATTTCTTCCTGCCTCCACAATTTTTCGATTTCTTCCTTCAGCGATTGAACTCTTTGTCAGGCTTGTCCTCCACTTGAATGGTTTGTAAGTTGTTGGATTTCCTTCTTCAGGCTCTTGATTCATTTATGAGCATTTGTGAACTTGCTTTTACTCCAGACTTCTGGCTCACTTGAAACTCTTTGTAGCTTTGTCAAGAAATTCTGGTTTGTATCTTCTGCCTTCAGCCAAGCATCTCTTACTATTTCCCCACATTCAATCTCTTCCAGCCAGAAAGCTTCAAACTTAAATTCCTTTCTCCTTTTTGCGTGTCTTGGGGATAGGGAAATTAATAGCAGACTATGGTCGGACCCAATAGCTGGTAATGCATAAACCTCTGCGTCCGGAAAAGTGACTCTCCACTCCATAGAACATACCGCTCAATCTAGTCTTTCCTTCACATATGCATCCCCTTACCTATTGTTAGCCCATCTATATGCACACCATTTGCTCTCTAGGTCCATGAGGCAGCAAGAATCTAAGAAATCTTGAAAAGCCTTCATTCTGTAGTTCTCCGCCAAACGCTTTCCAACTTTTTCCTAGATGTAAAGAACTTCATTGAAATCCCCAGCACAAACCCATGGGAGATTGTTTGAGTAACTTATCTAGTACAATTCCCCCCAAAGGTGAAGTCTTGCTTGAAAGTCATTTGGTGCATAAACAAAGGTGATATGCATTCTTCGCCTGCTTGCTATCTGCTCCCCCACTACATCCACAAAGTGTGGAGAGTGAGACTCCACTTTAACCGAGATTCTATCGTCCCAAATGAGTGCCAACTGTCGTGACCTACCTCACGAGGGCCGAACTCGGTAAGGCGGGTTTAGAGATATGTGTTCATGAAATGGTCCATATGGCATATCATAGAAAATGATTTTATATAAATCTTTTTATCATCCATATGATCCATTGATCATGAACGTGGATTTTCCCTAAATCCATATCTCGCGTGACAGCGAATCGATTTTGTCTTTTTAAGGAGTCGCCACTAGCCTAGGTTGGGGGTCGACTAGAATACCCAACCAAAACGCGGGAATTTCGTTTCGGTTTCTACGAAAACCAGAGCTCAAAGGTTCGGGGACTAGCTTACGTTAATATTTCTATTAACGCCCTTTCGGTACCGCTAAACTTAACATGGTTGTTATCTAAGTTGTCATACATTTGTTCTTTACCAATTTCATGTTTAAAGTCTTAGTCCACTAGGTAATCATGCATCTTGTTTTTGTATTTTCATTTAAGATTCTAAACTAATCCTATCTTAGTCTAGAAAAAGAAAGAAACAATCAATTGTATTAAAAGGCATTTCGTAAAATAAAAACTCAAAATATTAAAAAGACGAGCCAATTCTAAGTGCGAGAAAGTAAAAACCCACAACTTGTCTGGTGTTTATTAGAACACAAATTGAAAACCCGAGGCATGATCGGGGATGAATGAATTGAGTACAAATTGAAACCGGATCGGGTATCGGTTTAGCGCCTTCATCAAATGAATACAAATGGAGACCGGATTGGACATTGGTTAATCGCCTTGGTTTTTTTACCATTTCGGATTATCTTCCCATGGACCGCCTCTCGGGTATCGATGTTTACATTCATTACATTCATTCATGACGCACAAAGAAATAACCAAAGAAAAACAAAGGTGCAAACAATTCACTAATCAAACACGGGCCTCGGGATCGGCCTTTGTTTTTCATGCATTTTGATTTACCACCCACCTAATTATCTAACATTATTTGATCAATGGTTAATGATAATGGGTTACCATTTGCATTCACAAAACGGCAACTCATATTAATTAACCCCTAAAATCGGGTTCTAAATTATCACAATGGACTACCCGCCAAACATGCACCGGGCCTAACATTCATCTAACAAATACATGCATAGCAATGAAATAAGCATGCATTCAAGCCTATGGGCCTTATTTCGAAGCCAATCAAACAATGAGAAGTGAGCTTCATAAGAAGATCACTTATTCAGTTTTTATCAAATTCGGATTGCTTCTGTTCAGATGTGATTAACTACTCTAATGATGTCCAAATGAAGTGATTCAGGTGTCATTAGAAAGCTCACGACATGAGGATCAAAAGTCAAGAAGACCATTTTTTCTAATTCCTAACCGATTTTCCCGAAAATGACAAATTTACCCTCAGTGACAGACTGGATCCGATTCTGTTATGATTTCAAAATAATGGCGGGAAAAATATTAAACCTTATCAAAACCATGTGAGAATTTTTTTGCAGTTAGGATTCTCCGTGTGCAACAAGTCTCATGTTTTGAGTTTTTGCTAAAAAGCCCTCCAAATGTTTATGAAATTCGGTTTTTGCGAAGGACTCAATTGCAAATCACATTTTAGCCCGAGAAGACCTTTTATGAAATTTTGAGCAAATTGACCCTTCAAAAATTGCTATTTGGCCTCAAATTCTCCATAAAACATAATGAGACCCCAATGAACAACTTTTTAGTTTTGATTTTTTGCAAAAAAGGACTCTAACTTTATCAAATTCGGAAAAACATCTTCTGAACTCTAAAGGAATGAGAATCAGATTTGGACACCGATACTGATCGGATTGTGAAAATTCCTTTTGAAAATCCAAATGACCTCCGATTTTGATGAAATTAGTGTCAATGGAAAGATATCGATCTCAGTGTGAACTTTCATGAAGAAAACTTTTCATATTTTGAACACACGAATTTATGAAAATCGAAGAACACACAAAGGTCAATCAGAAACAGTCTGTCACCCGATCTACACCTAGATGACGTTGCAGATCGTACCATGCTAACATACTTGGAATTTTATGAAAATTTTATGATGAACAGATTAAGATGTGATCTACAACTTTATGAAGAAATTTTTTTCAAAAAATGATCGTGGAAAATTAGAAAAATCATAGAACAGCACAACATCAATCAGGATATCATCAGAACAGATCTGCACATTACATTCCAGATTCTGATCCTAACTTCCGAAATGGTTTTGACATAGCAAATCAAGTCCGATCAAGGCTTATGATATATCAAATCGAAGCTTAAGACGTGCTCTACGATTCTCTAGTTCATCACTTTGTAATATTTCGACATTAACGAGCTGAAATCGGCATCACAAGCATGCATGTTCAGTATACACGAATTTGCAGAATCATGTTCAAGTGCACTTACCTTGTTCAACAATGCTCCGACGCAAAATCGAGCGATCCAGCCTCCGTGTTCAGATCAAAGACAGCACAGAGAAGTCTCGGAAAGCTCGGCCAACCTATGATAATAGATCGCACAAACTAAGTGAGAATCGGTCCGTTTTTGCACTATCGAGTTAGTAACAAAGAATCAAATCAAAAGACGCGATACGATGGCCGTTCAACGAGAATCCGGCCACCACAGCGACATGAAGACGCCGAGGATGCTGCTGGAGGTTCGGGATCGCCGGTGATCTGCCGGAAAATGGCCGGCGATGAAGATATGGCCAGCGGCCGAGAGAGAGAGTGAGAGTGAGAGAGAGAGAGAGAGAGAGAAACCAGATCTGAAAAATGAGAGAGCTCTTTAATTTTGGAGGGAAAAAACACTATATACTCCCTCCAAAATTGAATCTTAGCCCTTAGATTGATCTAATGGTTTAGAATGCATCCTTAATGATTAAAAATATTCATTATGGGCTAAGGATTGGTGACATGGCACTATGGATGGACATGATCAATTCTAGATGAATGGCCATGATTGATTTGCTTATCCCCTAATTAATTTGCTTAATCCTTAAGGAAGGGCATTTTGGTAATTTTCACTTAGGAGCATTTTTGTAATTTTTTATCAAGGGCATTTTTGTAATTTTTAAGCTCAAAGGGATGGGCCCGGCCTTGGCTAGTCGGAATGGATCGTTGGTCTCCGAATTTTTAACCAAAAAATAGCCAGTCCGATCGGACCGGTTCAATTTGATCAAACCGAGTTAAGCCAGTTAATCCCGAATTTAGCCTGATTGAACTAGTTCAATCTTTGATTCATTTGTTCCAATTTTGTGTGATTTGATGATTAATTGAGCCCATTAATATCAAATCAAATTGGATTGAACCGATTTGAAATTTATGCACAAATTGATCCAATTTAGCTTGTTTGTCTCAATTGCTCTTGAACTTGGGTAATTGCATGGCTAAGCAAGACTAACAAATTTAATTAAAGTCCAATTAACCGAATTGAGTCACAATTCATCAAATTGAATATTAGTCTAGAGTGGATCAAGTTGAATTGCACTAATTGGACCAATTACTCTTAGACTACTTGATCATTGGATCACTAAATTGATCAAATTGACTCAAATTCATGTGAATCTTCCAAAATTGATTTTGAATTTGGATTTCATATAAGAAATTGGGCTCAATCATGTGTCAATTGTGCAAATCATGAAGAATCGATTCAAATCACTGATTATGGCCAAAATTGGGGGTTTTTGTGTTTGGCTTGGAATTACAAAATTGGTTCCAAAGTTGAATAGAAGATGACTTTTAGATCAAATGTCATGCAGAAAACTGTCCTAAAAAATGACTAGAAATGAAGTAATTTTATTTTTGGCCGATTTTGAATCAAATTCCGCAAATTGGGAAAAAGTTGATTCTAAACCGATTTTTGCAAAATTTTAAATGCCAAAGGTAAATTGAATGTGAAATCATATGATTTTTGAATTTTTGCATTTTCCTATTTTTTAGTCAAAGGTTTGACCAAAAGTCAAACCCTAGTTGACTTTTCACTAAGAGTTTGATTTTATGATCAAATCTTTGAATTTTTCTGAAATTTCCACTTCTAAAGTGAAATTAAACTTGAAATGAATCTTTTTATGCGAAAAGCCCCAATTTGACCTGGGGTTGACTTTTGGTCAAAGGGTTGACCAAAAAGTCAACCCGAAAGTAAACCGTTTGACTTTTCGGGTTTTTGCATAAAATGAATAGGAAATCATCTACAGAAGCCTGGCCAACAGATAGAATTAAAAAACGACATTTTTTGCTTAAGAAATGGGTTCCGTTACGATCGAAAACCATAATCTCGAATTTTCTATTTTTAATGACACGTCGGCTAAAAATTAGGTATCAACACCAACCCACATGCGATCCCTACTGGATTCACCACAAAAAAGTTCTGATACTACAAACGTTGCGTTAAGCGAAAATCCACTTCTTCTTGATTTTTTGTTTCCATTAAGAACAACAAACTAGGCCTCTCCTACCTTACCAAAAAAAAAAAACAAACTAGGCCTCTCCTCAGCCACTAGGGCTTGGATGGCTTGAATTGTCAGGGGTGTGCCCAACTCCTGACAATTCCAACACAGAAATTTCATGTGTAACCCGGTGGCTTGTTTGGGCTAGCCACCAGAGCCCATTGTTCATTCCCTGCTGCCATTTGGACAAGGGTATCAAGTAACTGGGTTTCATCAAGTACCGACATGTTAGATTGTTGAGTATTGTGGGGGTTGTACCTCCTTGCTTTCTTGCCAACTAGAATTTTCTTTTTGCATAGCTTTTTCTTTTGATAAATTGGAACTATAGTTTTAATTACCTCTGTTTGTGCAAGATTCGTGACAGAAGGTGGGATTACTTCAGTCATTGGGCTATCCTGCACTTCAATATTGTGATCTCTAGTGAGTACCTCCTTTCCCTTCCTCACCTTGCTGTTGTTTGGTTACTTCGATTGGCTGGAGGTCCCTAGTTCATATAGCACCATCTGTCTTGGGTTTGCCGGAGTGCCTAGGACCTCTTCTTCTTCACTGCTAGCTTTTTCCTTTCTCCCATAAAAAATCTTCCAGAAAGGGCTATTTTCTTGATCATCGGTCTTCAACCATGAACCAAAAATACGTCCATTCTCTAAAGCGAAAATTTTTTCATTGTATGGCACCTCCTCACAGTTGGTAGCATAGTGACCTATCTTGCCACAAGAGTAACAATATTGTGGGAGTCTCTCATACTTAAAATGAAGCCAGACTTTCTTCCCTTTGTTGCTGATAATAAAGCCCGACTGCAGAGGCAGCGATAGGTTAAGTTTTACTTTAGCTTTTCCTGTTTTGACAGAGGCATTTCCTTTTGTTTCGATTTTAACAGCCGAGACCACTCCAATATCGTTTGCTATCTGGCGAATCGCATCTTCTATAATCCATTCACATAGCAGCCCATGGATATGAACCCAAAAATCACACGAACTAAAATCATAGCATTGGGGAGCAATATTCGGCTCCCATGGTTTTAAAACAAGTAGATGGTTTGCAAAGGACCAAGGACCAAAGTCCAGTACCTTGTTCTTGGCAATCTCAGTATCAAAAGTCAAACAGAATATACCAGGTTGTAGCTGGGTGATTTCCACACTTTCTAACCTCCATGCTTTCCTCATTGTATATTGGAAAGCCTGCAAGTTAATCTTTGGATTTGTATGTAGCTGTCCGAGAAGAGTGCGTTCACATTCCTTCAGTTTTTCCATGGAGGCCATATTCTCCATTGGCTTGATGATGTTGGCTGACCACATCCTCCCTAATTGTTTGCAGAGGGACGCCATTTTTTGCTCTGAGTCTTCCACTTCATCCATGGCGACCAAGCACAGAAAAAGATTTACTCCTCAATCACCAATCATCACCAAAGAAAATACCTCACTTCTCTTACAACTTTCTAGCAGGCATTAAAACAAACACTTGATGTGCGCTTACTGACACCTCAGCAATTGAAGTACAAACGGGGAACCACCCGATCACCGGCATCACCAAGCACCATCAAATCACTATTGAAGGAGCTACTGCTTCATTGGCATACACCTAGCACAGAATATTACAGCACGAACAAAGCAGATTATCCTCGTCTCGGTCGGGGAGAAGTTGGCGACCTTGGGTGAGAAGTGGATGAAGAAAGGAAAGTGAAGTTGATGTGATCAAGAAAAAGAGAACTCCAAACAAGTGGAGAGGAAGACTTTCGTTGAGAGAGAGGAAGACCCCTAAAGAGGGAGATGGAAGCTCTCAGACTTCTTTACAGTTGGTAGTTATCTTTGTCGACGTGTCTTGAAAAAAAGAAAACGACGCAGTAGAGTTGGGCTCAAAGATGAATGTCCGGTGTGAGCCCACCGTTAGGTTGTGTTGTTGGGCCGAAGCATCAAGTAGTCTGTTAATCGAGTGAAGCTCTTTGGGGACGACATTATCCAGGGGATACCAAACCACGAGTCGATCAATCACCGAGCATGGTACCCTAGTGGTAAATAAGTGACACTTCTTTTCTAGGAGATTACAAGTTTGAGCCATATCGTGAGCAAGCCTCTGATTGGCTTGTGCTAGTTTCCAACATTTCATTGCGGGTGTGGTAACACCTAGATTAGGTAGGTACACATGTTGCTCATCCCCACTCGTTTTTTAATGAAAAAAAAAGGATCCATTACCCCCTATGCTATTTCATAAGTTTGCTAGGAATCGTAACTTGTTCGAGCGCACTTGCCCCAGCAATCACTTCTCACCCTTGTTGGATTGATTATGGGTGTATTACATCGGTCCCCCGCTCTTACGTAAGTTGGAACCATTTGGCTAGTTTCATGTCAACGAACCCCCAAAAGGAGCACTTTGAGTAACTATAGAAAGTGGCGACTATTGTGGGATGGATGTTTATCTATGAAACATTAGAAGGTGGAGCTTAGGTATCTTAGCCCAGTCGTGTATGTGGGTGTGTGTGTATATATATACGTGACTCCTTATTTAGCAAGTTTTATATTCACAATTTGGTGAAAAGGTAATGAGTTTTTTTATTGGGAAGAAAATATGGATCATACTACAATGAAACAAGGAGAGAGTTTGGAGAGGGCAAACGAAAATATTCTGAAAAATCTAGGCTTGATGTGGAATTTAGTTTCTTATGCTAGATTAGCTCAAAGACCAGCTTTAACTTCAACTTTTTCCGAATAGAATTTTACTTTGGTTGTACTTAGATATAAATCTTACCACAAACTCGTTTTGACATTTCTTTTATCCCTTAATACCATTAACTTTTACAATATACAAATATAAACACGTCAATTTGCATACATTCTTTCATAATTCTTTATAAAAATTAAGTGATATTTTTAATTTTGACGGAAAAGTAAAAAAATTACGATTGACGTAAACTAAATTCTAAACAAACAAGCCCTTAGAAATATATGAGTTTTAGCTAGCCGCACCACTTCTTCTCACATGGTCATGCCATTTTGACAAATCTCGTAGTCATGACTTTTGATGACTTCTCTTTATCAGGACGAGGAAGACGGATGGATCAAGTTTCTCGAGACACTCATTAACAAAATTCATATATAAAATGGGATAGCGTCCTTTTATAATATGACTGTAATGTTCCAGTGTTGACATGCACTAAACCCTGGCAACGTCGAAAATAATCAAAACAAAAAAGAGCAGAACTTTCCTTTAGGTCCGGTATCATTTCTCACTGCCTTCATGTATTAGTCACCGACCACGACGGTAGATATCTACTGCAAGAGTAGTTCAGACCTGTTGTCATCTCCGTGCCTGCCACTTTTGTCCAATTTCCCGTGGCCATATCCGAGCCGAACCGAACCGACCGATCATGGCGTGCACGAAGAAAGGGCACAAGGGGCAATTCACAAACAGCTTCCTACCGAGGAATGGAGAGCTTCTCTTTTGTTGTTGCCCACTTTAAGATGGCCCTGTGAAAACAATCTTGATGTTGTCGGGGGGAGTCACACTCTCAATGGGGTTGCACCCTCTGATCTTGACCTCGACCATCCTGCCCATTGAGTCCGTGCCATTGATCACCTCGCAACACTGTCTCCGTGGGGCCTGCGATCGACGCGAATAGTTCGATTGTATAATCATGACTTTGGCCTATGGAATTTAATGGTTCATTAGATCGGATGGTTCATTGGATTGCATCTCAACCTATTTATTTTCCAAGACGATTTATCGTGAATCTTAAATGGAGCCAATTACTCGACACAATCCCTATATCGATGCGACATCATCATTCATTTCTTTTAATCACATGTCATTATAAACAAATACTAGGATGGCAATCATGGAATGTGAAAGGGCATGGTTCCTTGTGCATCCGGCACGGATCGCGCAAAGAATTATGCTTTGTTGGAGCAAATCAAGATTGAAATGATCGCATGCAATGTGTTGTGCGTCCGCAAAAGTCTCTTGGTAGTCTCCACGTCTTTCGGGACGTGATCATCTCAAAAGTCAACAAACCATGGTCAAAACCAATAAAAGTTATGGTACATTGACCTTTTCATTCATTCTAGCCAATATTCACGGGCCAATTGTCCGACGAAAATCTATCTATCTGAGATTATTAGGCGCCTCCTTGGTTAGTTCACATTAAATCTATCACGGGCAAATTTCTAAACTTCACACTAAATTTTTCGACTCAACTTAGAGAAAGCACAAAGGCATGGGATTGAGAAGTCGACGTTCGTACCTTTTTCCACATGTTTGGTCTGAACGTTGAACTCGACACATTGAAGCTCTGGACGGCCAAAGCAGGAGCATATTGCGGGAGGTCACAGTCGTTCTCATCCACGGATGGCCTCACGTATGTGGTCAGCATCTGGCCATCCCCGACACGGTGGACCCGGTCCAGGAAATACACCACAGGCTTTTCACACGGGTTCGGGCTGACCTGCCGGGTGTTGAACGTGAAGGGCTCGCTGCTCCAGCTCCGCCATGTCTGGAACGTCTGTATTGCTGTCTCGAGCTCCTTAGCCGTCAGGAGGGATGGGTAGAGCTGGACGGTGTAGCCCCAGGACACGGACACGGACCAATTCCGGGCTAGGTCGTAGCAGAAGCTGTGCTGGAGGGTCCGGCCCGGGTCCGACTCAAACGCGGTCCGGAGTTTCTTCAACGATTTGATCTGGTCCAGGCCCGGGAAGATGGGGTTCACATAGTCCATGTGGTGGAGGGAGACTAGAGGGGCCAATGGGTGCGCCGCTAATAAGCCATACGGATTGCCACGTATGTCCACCTGAGGAAAAGGTATATTAATAATTTTATGCACCAGTTATGGTGTAATCGACCAATCAAATACTGCACGTATTATATGTATTCTATCCAATGTTAGTCCTTCAAAGTTAGAAGTAAATAGTTTCTCCCTACTTGAGATCCATGCAATTATAATTTTACAATCTCATGTTATTGTTTGCTCACTTGCCAGATTATGTTGGTTTATTCTGGCGAAAACAAAATTTAGTAAAAAGAAAGATTATTGGTTACACATTAGCACAAATTTCATGTTCTTATGATAAGAAAGCACGTTTAGTAATTTGATTGCTATGATTACAAAATGTTGATTTTGAGAGTTCATAAACGTAATAGTGCCATTACTTACTGTTTTCTAAATATAGATACAGATTTCAAAGCAACACATCTTTGGGTTGTTTCTCTCAACTGGAATTCTAAGCCTGGTGGTCCATCCAAAAAGTTGATAATTCATATCTTTAGTAAATATTGAATTTTATTTTACTAGTATACTCTCAGCAAAATGTGTGTGAAATTTAAAACCAGCAATTTAAAAAATGCATTCAAAATGCAGTTTATACCTATATAATTACAGTTCAAGTGTTATCTGAAAATCTAGGGATTCGTAACAAGTTTTGAGGTGAAATGATTTGAGAAAGATGATTGGAGGATTAGAAGTAGATTTGGTTTATTTGAATTTAAATTATGGTAGCCTTTTCCAGTACTATCCTTAATTGCTTGTGAATATATTACACTTGTTTGATTTCTAGACTACGAATGATAATTTCTAGTGGAGAGATCGGATGATGCCCGATTCAATTTAGAATGAAATTTATGTTTTACATGATGAATCACACTCATGGACTCGCAAATTTGAAATGATATGACCTAAATTGATGAAATCGGCTTAGGAGTGCTCAAAAATTTACATGAGGGTACCTAAGTTATATTACCTGGTGAAACCCGAGCTCCTTAGTGACAGGCACGCCAATCTCGCTCAAACAGCCCTGGACCTTCTGGTCGGACCCGTACATCCCTGCATACCGGTCGATGCACCCGTCCAACACCCTCGCGAGCTCCGCTGCGAGCGGGTAGCTCACGGCGAACCCACCGCCACCGTATGCCATCGTGTACGAGTGGATCACGTCCTGCTCGACGCTTTCCGAGTTTGCTCCGATGTAATACATCTGGTCGTGGTCGTACTTGGCAAGGACGTCGACCAGGTTCTCCAAGAAGAATACCGTGTCGTCATCGCCCATCACGAACCACCGCACGCCCTCGAGCCCCAGCTCGAAGCTCTCCTTCACGATGCGTGCGATCCGGATCGCCGACCGCGACCCGTACCAGCACGTGTACTTGAAATCTGACGTGTTGGCCGAGACCTGGTACGGTGGTGAGCCGGCCGGCCACGCGACGCCGGCGGTGGAGGGGTCCTGGTCGAGCCAGACGAAGCCACGGGTGACGTTGGGGCGCCACCAGAGGTCGCTGAAGCGGCGGCGCTCGTCCCACGTCTTGGCGGAGCCGCCGATGCCAAACAGGACATGGGATATGTTCGTCGGGGCCTCGGCGGAGGTGGAGGCGAACTGACGGAGGGCGGGGGGCCAGAAGGCACTGTCGCAGTGGGGACACGCGGAGAGGTAGGACTGGGCGGAGAAGACGAAGTAGAGGACGAGGGAGAGAAAGGCGAAGGTGCAGAGAGTGAGAGTGGTCTTTATGAAGAGGGAGAAGGCGTCGCCGACCTTGGCCGTGTGGACGAGGAGAGACTTCCATGGCCTCAGTTGGTCGTGAATCGTCCTCTCTCTTGTTGAACACATTTTCATTCAAAATACAAAGGATAAAAGCAGAGAGAGAGAGAGAGAGAGAGAGAGAGAGAGAGAGAGAGATCGGAGGAATCGAGTGTGATCAGCTCATCGAGTTTCTGAGAAGCTGAGGACATGAAAAGAATTTTTCCGGTGTAGAGAGATAAGCATTTGGCAAATCCTGCGCCTTTAACCTATCTATGATCTTCTGATCAAGATCAAAACCTAAAAAGAGATGTAAAGAAAACCTGGGTTTGATCGAATTTGAGAAAACAGGATGTTGGGTATAGACATTGGCATCTCTCTCTCTCTCGCTCTCTCTCTCTCTTTCTCAACGTGCAAACCTTTAATGAATTTTAGACTTACATGGCAAATATCGTGGGAGAAGGATATGGCGGCATGATTGTTGATAGGGGGTGCTGATATATTGGGGCTTTACTTGGATAAAATATATATCTTACCATAAAAAAGGCATGGGTATATAATCAAGCATCCAAATATGATGTGGGAGAGAAACACCCCAAAAGACATCTTTGCATCACCTCTCTTTGGTCAAGTTGTCTCTTGCTTCTATCTATGCTTCTTATTCTTACTATATTGTTTAAATCCCCCTTTATGTTGAGATTCTATTTTTTCATCGGCAATTCCATGAAAGGAATTGAGATTCTATTTTTTCATCGGCAATTCCATGAAAGGAATCATTCTTTTTCCCAACTGTCAATGTCTAAAAGAGTTAAAATTCTTTCGACGGTCCAAGTATGTAGTGTGAAGGGGGTCTCAATCTTTGGCCGCTAAGTGTAAACACAGTTCGGCCGCACAGTCCTTGGCCAAGAAAGTAGTCAAAAGTTTGGTAATTGGGGAGAAAATCTTTCTCAAGAGATTTTATTAACAGGCGTTCGGCAGGAGCATGTTGGCAAAGTTTCCAATGCCCCGATTGTTCTTGTACTATGAACCATCACTATATTGAAAATTGAAAATTTCCTGAGGTTCTCATTTTTTTAATAGATAGAAAGATTCTATTCATTTATCAGAATAATACTCAATAGGTAAATAGAAAGTTTTCAAACCCCAAGGTGCTACTAAGAAGAATCTTTTTGGCGCACATTGAAAGATCGTGGTCGAAATGTGGGTATAGGAACCGACTTAGGTAGGTAATGTAGGGATTGAAACACGACTCAAAAGATAGTGAGCTCCCAATGATCGTATGAACATGTTTATGTGTTTTGGAATCTAAAATGAAGAGAAAATTACCAAAAAAAACCATAAACATATGTTGACACCTATTTTTAATTTACCCAAAATTAATTGCACAAAATTTAGGAGTTAAATTTCTTTAATTCCTAAAATAAAAATATTTCTATTTAAATGCATTGCATGTAGAAATTAGGCATATTTGTGTTAATAGGGTCTATTAAAATGTTAATTCATTTAAAACAAAAAAAGAAGAAAATCCGCATTGGGCCGGGTCGGAGCCGGGTCGATCCGGCCCCTTTTCTTTTCTTCTACGTGGGCCCCAACCCACTCTTCTTTTCTTTTCTTTTCTTTTTCTCCTCCTCTCCGCACGGGCCCCCGGCCCTTTCTCTTTTCCTTTTCTTTTTCCCCCACGCGGCCCAACCCACTTTTCTTTCTTTTTTTCTTCTTCCCCTCGCACGGCTAGGCCTGGCCCGACCCAGCTCGTCTCCTCCTTCCTTCCCCCCCTCCCTCGTTGCTCTCTTTCCCCTGTTTTGCCTTGCTGCTGACGCAAAACAGCGAGCGACGAAGCAGCCTCGCCCAGTCGCTGTCTGGCCAGAGGAAGCCGAAGAAGCACGCCAATGGGACTGGCCATTAAGGCCAGTCCCGTCTTTCCCTGTTCCCGGTCTCTCTCTCTCTCTCTCTCTCTCTCTCTCTCCTCTGCACTGCGTTGAATTGGCCCCCCCTCTGCACCGGCCTGTGGCCGCGGGATTCGTGGGGTATAGGCTGGTGCAGGCCATCATCAGCTAATGATGGGGAGCACAACAGTGGCCCTTAGCCACTATAAAACCAGAGAGAGAGGGAGAGGAGACAGCTGGTCATTTTTCCATAAAAAAAAAAAAACAAAGAAGGAGAGAGAGAAAGAACACAGAGAGAGAGAACGCAGAGAGAGAGGAAGCAGACCGGGAGTTCGTCGGAGCCATCTGCACCGCCACTGTCACTTGCCAGACCAGCCGGAAGCCCCCCCGACACGCCGCCGACAGGTGAGCTTCCCCCAACTCCTGTTTTGCTCTGTTTCGGGTACGGTTGGGCCGGGACTCACGCTGGCCGAGTTACACGATTCCCGGCTCATGCCAACGCTGGTCCTGGTCCCTAGTCGCCGTCAAATGTGAGCCGTGACCGTTGGAGTCAACCGCGTCGCCGGAGGAGGTCGGAATCCTCCGTTTTTCCCAGTGCCCGCCAAGTGTTCAACAAATTGCCCCAGAGAAGCTAATTTTGGTTTGGTCGCCGACCAGCGAAATGACGGCCGAACGGTGACCCAGGCGGTCGGAGACGTCGATGGTAGCCCCAGGGGGCGTTCTGGGGGGCGGTGTCGGTTTGGGTCAGCCGGCGGACAGCCAATTTTGGCTCTGCCGGCGGACGGCCAATTTTGGCTATGCCGGCGTCTCTCCCCGCGGGTCTGCAGTTCAAGTCGGATTCGACCCAAATCAACAAATTCGACCCGGGTCAACGCTTGGGTTGGATCCATTGACTCGGGTCGGTTCCAACCAACCCGAATCAGCTGATCTGACCTGGTCAACTCCCGAGTTGGATCTGTTGACTCGAGTCAGTTCCAACCGACCCGAAACAGTCGATCCAACCCTAGTCAACGACCAGGTCGAATTCGTTGACCCGGGTCAAACCGGTCAGACCCGGATTCGTTGACCCGATCCGTTTAATATTATATTATTATTTTATTTTACTTTTAAAAAAATTTAAATTTTTTTCGTATATATTTTTTTAAAAAAAAAATTAAAATTTAAAATTTAAAAAAAATTTTAAAAAAAAATTTTCACTGGATATATATTTTTTTTTTTCCAAAAAATTTTTTTTTTTATGGTTTACCTGTATGCTTTAATTTATTGTTATATTATTATGCATGTTGTTATAATTTCATGTTTAAATAGATAAGTCGATTTGATCATGTGATATTATTTTGCATGTTATTATTATTGTATTTTATTATGTATGTTTTTTAATACAATTGCATGAGCTGTTGTGTTTTTAAATGTCATCTGATTTAGCTAGGGCTAGAACCTTTGGCTGTATATCTGTTTTGACTGTTAATCGCTTTTTGATTATGCACTCGCTTGATCACCTCACATGTTAGGAGAAAGGTCCTAAAATCAATTTAAATCGCCTGACAAATGTTTTCAAAAAATGAATAGGGTAAAATGGTACCGAAAGGGCATTAGTTATCCAACTAGTGTAATCAAATCCTCGAACTCAATCAATCTCTAGTTTGTAGGAATAAGGTGATTTTCCCATTACCCTATTTGGGTTTCTAATCGACCCACCCCAAATCGATTAGTGGCGACTCCTTGATGTAAACTATTTGCATGTTAAATACTAAAACCCTAAGTTGCGATATGATATGGGCTTGAGAGGGCCCGAGTTAAGTCGCAAACTTAGACTTAGCACGTACCAGGCAAGACCTTCGTTTTTCGAGCATATTCAAAAACGACCCGGGAGTTTCGATCGCGACAACATATTTCAGTTATGCCGATTTAGTTTTAAATTTTTTAATTATGCCAATTGAGTCCATAACCTTTCACTTTTTGTCAAGTGAGTCCATTCAGCCAATTTTGATTGAAAATCGCCGATGTGGATGCTGGCCATCTTACGTGGCATAGCCAATTTTGAGGTGGACAATTTTAATAATATTTTATTTTTTAAAATTTTATTTTATTTTATTTTCTTTACTTTTTTTTAACCTTAAGGCTGGCGAGAGAGCCGAGTCGCCTATGAGATAAAAAAAAAAGTAGAGAAAAGAAAAGAAAAGAAAAAAAGAAAATTCAAAAAAGTGAAAAATTCAAAAAAATATTAAATAAAATGTTCACATTAGTACCAACATTGCCATGTAAGATGATCGATGTCCACATTGACGATTTTCATTCAAAATTGGTCAAATGCCAATAATGTGAAAATGTTTAGGACTCAATTGGCACAAGTGCGATAGGTTTAGAATATTTTTTAGTAATTCTTCCCTAAAAGGAAAGTAAAATTGAAAATTAAGCTGACATATGCTACTGGCGAAACAAATCAAAATTTGTACATGGAGGTTTTTTTTCATTATCTATTTTACATAGTTAAAACTAAAGTGAGAATGTATACTTTAGTGCTCATCATGTGACAATTCACTTTATCTTTGTATTTGCCATGTGAAAAGACGTGGCAAAGTTTCGCCACGCATATTCGATTAATAAGCTTTTAGCTTAATAATTTGTCATCTGCAATTTTTCCATCTTTTTTCAATTTAAATTTCGGAAAATAAATAAGGAGAAATTATATGATAATTTCATCTCTTATTAAGTTTAAACATGAAAATAAAAACTATAAACTAGAGAAAGTACTTTCCTTCTTTTCGGTAAGTAAAAGTTTAGGAGAAGGGGAGGTTACCCATGGCAAACCTAAGGCATACCATAGGCCTAGAAAGTCGTATAGTGAATTTACAGATCACCTACCAAAGGAGATTGTTGGCTGTAGTATTCAAATATGAGTATGGTGTGCAAAGAGTTCAAACTTTACCGGCCGAGCCAACCCACTTTGGCAGAGAAAGTGTTTTCAATTATACTCTATCATCTCCCAATTTATTTTCTATTTATATGAACTTTAAATGTTAGAAAATTGATAAAAAGAAAGTACATCACTGTTTTATCTCTTATTAAGTTTTAAAATAAAAAAAAGATAAATTAGAGTAAGTGTTTCAAATTATGGGATAATTATAAAAAAAAATCTTGAACTTATTGTACATATGTCAATTAGTTCTAAACTTTTTAATTTGATCAATTTAATTTTAAACCGTTTAACTATTTGTCAATATAGTTCTTTCAATGAATTTTGGTCGAAAATTACTAACATGACAGTTTAGTGAGTACTGGTTGTCCTACATAGTATGGTTGATGCTGATATGGACGATTTTTTCATTTTTTTTTTAATTTTCTGAACTTTTTCTGCCTTTTCCTATTCTTTTCTTTCTTTCTTTTTTTTCATTTTTCCCTAATTCCCTCTACCGATCGCCGGCTAGAGGAGGCTTCACTAGCCACCCCTCCTGTACGGATCCTGGCCAAGGTTGTGGCCAATGAGGGCTGTGTCACTTGTTCCTAAAAGAGGGGAAAAGGTAAAAAAGAAAAAAAAAGGAAAGGAAAATAAAAAAAATTTAAAATTTTAAAACAAATTGTAAAAATTGTCCACGCTGACACCAGTTGTGTCATGTCGGACACCAAGCATCCACATCAAGGATTACAGGCCAAAATTCGCTAGAAGGACTATATGGGCAAATCATCAAAAAGTTTAGATATACATTGGCTAAATTGAAAAGTTAAAGATTAAATTGGCTTCCGTACAATATGTTTAGAACTTTTAGTAATTTTCCCTTTGAATTGTACTCTTCACTAACATGGCTTGAATGGACTTTCTTAAATGTACTTGAAAAACAATGAAACTTTCGAGCAAAATATAAAATTCTGCATAAATATTTTGGTGCTTAACAATTCTTATTGGGAAGAGTGATTGTCCAATCAAATTAAGATATGCATTCGTAATAGAACAACTAGCCAAGAACAAAGATATTGGTAAATTGGATGAGCTCAATCAAATTAGCATTTATCAATATCAAGTACAAAAGGAATCCGGTATTTGATTAAATCAAAGAGAATATTGAGCAAAATTCCAATTGCCGATATACAATCTCAATTTGACCAATTCACAATTATCGAATAATCTCCCATTCTCTCTGTAAATACGAGGCCTCTCCATTTATTTTGTGGAGTTGTTAGCAAAAAGTTCTTTAAAATATTAAAGAACTTCGATAGCATGAAATTGTTGTCAATACTTCTATTAATATTTTGGTCATCAAGATTTTAGAAATATTTGGGTCATCAAGAACTCGACCCTCTTCTATTTGTGATCAAGCTTTCAAGTTCTCAAATTCGGTTCGAGAAAAAGAATCAAAGATTTTGCAATCTCATTCGAGATCAAGCCACTAAGGCCCTCAAATTGCACTTATGTGAAGAAAAATGACTATACAATTTGATTTCAGATCCAGCCATTCCCTCATATTGCATTCAATGAAGACTTAAATTTTGTGCTATTCGATGGGAGATTGCGCCATTTTAGACCCTTAAATTATCTTCTCATTACTAAATAAAAAGAATTAGATAGTTTTTTTTTTATTTCATTTGGAAATTAGATATTTTACCCATTTGTTGAAATAATGCAAATTTGGTACATTGGTTTATGTTCTTCATATTACAGAGTTATTTTTGTGCAGTATTATTGAATGATATAACTTTTTCATTCACCAAAATATCTTTAACCAAGAAAAGAGTAAAATATTTTAAATAAAAGTATATAAACTATAATAATGAAAACCGCTTCACAAAAAAAAAAAACAAAAAACAAAAGTGGAACAAACTTAAATACATATGTTCTTATGTTGACACCTATATTTCCCTATCCGTTTTAGTTTAATTATTTATAAAATTAAAGGTTAATTTTTTACTCCAAAACATGAATAATTTTCATTTAAATTGCAAAAAAAAAAAATCCAAGTTGATCCGACCCTGTTCGAGTAGGCCAGATCATTCCAACCCAGTTCCTTTTTTCTTTTCCCTGTTATGCAGGCCAGCCCATTTCTTCTTTCCCTTCAGCCCGGCCAGCAATTCCATCTTCTCCCTCCTTCTGTCACTCTCGGCAACGAAGGGGGCCGGGGAACAAAAAAGGGTAGGGCAGAATGGGAAGCGGTGCTGCAAGGGGAGGCTGCGCAGCAGCAGCGCCCGTCGCGCGCATCCTCAGCGCGGGTCAGACAAGTACAGTGGTCCCAAAGGAGTTCCTACTTCGGGGATAAAGAGGCGAGAAGGAGAAGAGAACAGGGAGGGGGCTGGAACGAAAGAACAGAAGAAGAAGAGAGAACAGAGAGATCTGGGAGAGAGTTTGAGAAGAGAGGAGACAGAGAGGAACCGAGAGTGGAACGAGAGAAAATGGAGAAAAGAGAAGGGTTTTGAAGAGGAAAGCGCTTCGGTTCCTCTTTCCGAGAGGATTGCCGGCAAATTTCCTCTCCCCTCCAGCCACTTCTTTACTAACGCCTCTCGCCATAGTTTTCAATTGCCTAGACCGAAGACTATCCGGCCTCCCTATCCACCGGAGACCAAGTCGCTACGAAACTAAGCCCTAGCTGCAGCGAAGGGACAAGCTCAGCCTCATCCTTCGTTGACTTCGCTGACTTTCTACCCTTCCCGAACCAGGTAACTCCTCCATTTCGTGCTTTGTTTCATCTTGCTTTTTTTCAACTCGAGAGCATTAAACCAAACTAGTGATTTTTCGAGCAAGTTGAGCGAAACCGAAACAATTCTACGATGATTCAGGGGAGTTTAAGGGCTAAGACATTATGTTTGGACTAAGAAGTGCTTTAAAAGTGTCTCTGGAATGCGTACTTTTTTATGCATACCGGCTGTTCACTGAAATGTCTGAACGAAATATCACATGCCCAAAACACCAAAGTCGATCTCGGAGTTCTTGAGTGAGACATTTTAAACTGAGATGAATTTGTATTGAAATATGGCTATTTAGAGTTTTATGTATCACATCTGAGTCATAAGTCATACCAAATCTCAACCTTAAACCTTTGTTTGAGCTTGTCGGCCTTTTGTTTGGCAAAATGCCCTAGTAAAGGCCGAACCAAAAATAAACATGAAATCAGTCTATAAAATCTTCGATCTACATCTTATTCGTTCTTAAGGTTGATGTTCTGGTGACTGACTCCATAATTTCGTGTGATTTTGTGGCATGAAAATTGTCTTCTCGAGTTGGCCATGGACGAACACGCTTTTGCCGGAAAACCCATTCCCTATGCCAAAGAAGCCCGCGATTTGAGGCTGCCTCAGTTACTCTCATGTCTCGCCATTTTCATATTCGTATATACGTTTCTTATGGTGAATCGGTTACCGTCTCGAAATGTTTTAATGTTTTAACGTCGTTGAGGTTATCACAGCAATAGCTGGAGTACTTGGCTACGGGAGTGTGGTGGTCAATGGGAGTGAGCCGGTGACGGTCATGAGCGTCGACAGCAAATGTTGAGGGCCGTGGAAAGTTCAGTCTAGCAAGGCATGAAGGTGAAGAGCCCTCGACGTGGTCTCGGGGAGCTCTCGGTGAATCCATGAGGAAGAAGGATGTGCATGGAAAAAGCATGTAGGGGAGGAAACAGTGATAAAAAAAAAAAAAAAGAGAAAAGAAAACAAAAAAGAAAAAGAAAAAGAAAAGAGCAAAAAAATAGAATATAAAAGTCAAAATTTGAAATCTCGGGCAGGTCGGTAACGCGGGTCTGGCATTTGGGCGGATCGAGTCGAGGGATCCGATCCGGATCTTTATTTTATTAATAAAAATTTTCAAAAATTCAAAAAAAAATATTAAAAAATTTAAAAATTTTAAAATTGCAAAAAAAAATTTGAAAATGTTTAAAAATCCCAAAAAATTAATTAAATAAAAATATTAAAAAATTCAGAAAATTAAAAAAATTCAGAAAAATTGGAAAATTTTCAAAAAAAAAATCAAAAAATTAGGAAATGTTCAGAAATCAGTTTTGGGCTTAATTTCACTAGATTTTAGGTTAAAAAAACTCAAAAAAAATGAAAAATGAGAAAAAAACCCTCTAAAAAATTCTTAAAAATCGAATAAGCCATTAGGGCTTTACCTTAAGGCTTTTGATTGCCTTTTCTTTTTTTAGAAACGATGCTAAGTTGCTGATTGTTTATTTTCTTTATGATTATCTGATTGCGTATTTTTAATACATTGGTTGTTATTTTCTGTTTTTAGAACAGTTAGGTGGAATCTTAATTTTTTTTTATTGGTTGCCCGGTACGTTAGTTTGCGAGCATTCAAGTTTTAGGTACCGAAAATGGCACTAGTTAGATCGCTAGTGTAATCAAATCTCCGAATTTTGGAATATCTGATTTTCGCTCGTATCGAGGCGACACTTTCGCGTCTCAATCAGGGCTTCTAGCTGACCCTTGATTATGGCTAGCAGCGACTCCAATCGAATGCGTAAATTAGACAATTTTCGTCGCGCGAGGTATGAAGCTTGGGAGAGCTTCGGTCATGAGATTAATGAACCATTTAATTTGTCTTTCAAACGAATCAATTAATGTTCATATCCATCGACAAATATCTCTTGGCCTAAACCCGATCTTTGGTGGGGGGTAGGTCGCGACATCTTAATTTATAAACTATTGTCATTTAAAGCTATAACTTATTTTAGTCAAATAATTCAACACAATACATAAAGAAATTATTTAATTTAATATTCTAATAATATTGATAAGGACAAAGTTTATGAGCTTTACTTTTTTTATTAATACAACTTTTTGTAATCTAAAAGTAAATATTTGAGTTTAATGTTGGAAAAAATAGATATAGAGAAATCATCTCTAGATATATTCTTACTTATTACAATTGTGTTTTGAAAAAACCAAAGTAGTAAAAATAAAGAGAACCTCTTAATAAAAAAGTGAGGAAAATTATCCAAAAAGTCATAAATATATTGCACTTTTATCAATTCAGTCCTAAACATTTTAATTGTATCAATTTAGTCCTAAATCTTTTCATATTTTTCCAATTGAGTCTATTCGATCAATTTTAGCTGGAAATTATTAATGTAGAATGCTGGCCATCCTACATAACATGACTGGCGCTGACATGAAATTTTTTTAATAATATTTTAATATTTATCGAATTTTTTTATTAATTTTTATTTTTCCCTTTTCCTTTTCTTCACTTTTCCTTCTTTACTTTTTTCAATTCTTTTCTTTTATTTCCTTTACTCTTCTTGCGACGATGGCTGGTGGAGGGAAAAAGAAAAAAGAAAAAAAAAAGAAGAGAACAGGAAAAAAAGAAGAAAAAGCAAATAAAGAAAAGAGAAGAAAGAAAAGGGAAATATTAAAAAATTAATAATTTTTTTGAAAAATATTAAATATTATTAATAATTGTCCACATTAGTGCCTGTCATGTCAGGTAGGACAGCCGGTGTCCACGTTAGTGTTTGTCATGCCACGTAGGATAGCTGGTTTCAAAGTCATCGATTTCCTGCCAAAATTAGCCTTATAGACTTAATTAATAAAATGTGAAAACGTTATGACTCAATTGTTACAATTAAACTGTTTAGGACTGAATTGACAAAAGTATAATAGGTTTAAGATTTTTTGGACAATTCTAAATGAACATATCACTCATAAGTATTTTGTTTCTAACTAAAAGTGTAACTGATTTTCTTCAAGGAATTCGATTTAGTCCAGTAGAAAAATTATCCAGAATAAATAAATTCAATTAATTTGACAAGTAAAATAATTTTAGTAAATTATAGCTAATTTATAAAGTGATTTGTTAAACTATGGGGATATCAAATGCAATGAATAACTATCACTACTTTAATATTGCAAAAATATTTAAATTTATTTGAGACATGCAGTAATAGGGGTGATCGGTTCCTGATCCAGTCCGATTCCAAGGTGGAACCAGGAACTGGACTGGGAGAACCAATTCCCCAAATTGAGAACCGTGGGCCGGACTTGTTCCAGTCCGGTCCAATGGAATCGGGCACTTAGGATTTAGTTTTTTTTTTTATCGAATACTTAGGATTTAGTTCACATTTTACTATTGTTTTAAAAAATTAAAAATATATATAGTCGATCCAATCCGGTGCCCCTTTGGAACTAGAAACCGGACTGCCCGGACACCGGTTCTACTTTTAGGAGCTGGGAACTGGACCAAACCGGCCGATTCGGTCCAGTCCGAGTGGTTCTGGTCTGAGCCATCCATTTTGCATATCCCTATGCAGTAAAATATTTATACAAGGACAGATTAAATTGCAACTTAATTAAACAATAGATCATTTATATTTAACCTATCTATATTTTTTACTTTTTGAACAAACATATTTCAGATTTAGCCTTTCTAATCATACACTAAAAATTTGTTTGTATTTAAATTTTATATGCTGAGAAAATATAGCATTATGCCATTTTTTCTGCCACATATTAGCTTTTCACCTTCATAGAGTATAAAACCCTTCTACATACCTATAATTAAGTTACATGAAATCTCATTGTTTCTCTTACATCACATGTCCGCATTACTATAGATTAAAAAAACAGGCATACGGACATGCCCACGCAAAGCCTGGGCTAAGTAACTATTTAAAAATGTCTCATTCGGTGTTCAATAAATCTTATTATGGGCGAGCTAAATCCAAAATTTGAGATGTACGCACATAGAAAGATACATGTATAATTTTATTCCAAAACGTGGACTATGTGATAGTCAAAATCTTAGTTCACAAGCTGCATGTTATGTAGTGGGATATCGTACAATTTCCATAAATTCTTAATTTGTAGTTTACTTAATCCAGTAAAATAAGTTTAAGCAATTTCACCAGGCAATTAGGGCCGGATTGGGACTTTTACTGCCGGGTCCAGGTCAAGATTTGATAAATTCATAACTTATGTTATTCAAAACGGGTCGACCGATATTGCCCTCAATAAATTAATCTTGTATATTGGCGTGCAAAGATTTAAGGCAACAAATTCTTTCACCAAACAAAATTAAAATATTGTTAATTTCATGTTTTAATCATGTGATTCTTTTAAGTTAACAGTTTTTGAATCAAGTTTTTATATCTGACAAGTGAAAATGTTCACATTATTCACCTGTTTCAAGATTGTATACTATGCACATTACATATATTCATCACAGTATTACTTTAGCTATCAAGATTGAAAATTTCCGTGATTAATTGTGAAACAAGCAAAAAGACGAAAAAATGTTGAATTGTAACGAGTCAAGGGCGATCAAATCAAGTTAACTTGATCAAACTTGAAAATTTTTGGGTCTAGGTCAAGTTGACTTGATTGTGTCTTAGGATCAATTTGTTTCATGAAAAATAAATGATTTGAAAAATATTTTTTTTAAAAAAATCGTTTGTATCACTTGAAATAATTAGTCAATAAAATTTTTTTGATTATCTATAACAATTTATGTTTAAACATTTTTGTAGATGATGAAAATATTTTTTATTTAGTCATTTTTATAAGCAATATGAACAATTATTTTTAGGAAAATATTTTCTAAATTATTCAATTTTCTTGAAACAGAAGCATCCTTAGGTCGTAAAAAAGTTCCCTTGCCTCGAACCTTGTGCAAGTTTTGCTGAGTCTAGCTAAATCCCGCGCATGTGTAAATAACGATTAATATATATATATATGAGTTTAGTATATATAGTAAATTAAACTTTAGACAATTGAAGATGGTGTGTTACACAAAATCTGATAATGATATTCATGCTCGCAATTAACACGTTCCTTAGTAGAGTCCTCGTCCCAGCCAATTTCTATAGTCAAAAAAGACTTTCCTCTTTGGTATTGCAGCATCACATACTTAATTTTACATCAATTAATGGTCTTCGCTGTCTGGTTTTATGCATGGAGTAGTGTATTGTCATGACCTTAAGCTCATGATTCTATTATGTGATCTTTCGTCTCGTATTATTCTTAACCACGCCCTTGATTGCCACAATGAGGGCCCCAACACTCTCCTTCAACCGATGAGGTCTTCTTGGCCCTTGCCCAGGGGACAGCGACCTTTGAACTAAAACAGAAAGAAAAATAAAGAAAAGGAAATAAAATAATAATAAATTATTTAAAAAATATTATTAAAAATTATCCTTACTAGTGCCGACTGTACCATATGGCACAGATGGAGTTCATGTTAGTGATTTCCAGCCAATTTTAGCTAGATGCACTCAATTGGAAAAATTTGAAATGGTTTAGGACTTGATAGGTAAATTGAAAGATTTATGATTGAATAGCAAAAATGCATATGTTTATAACTTTTTGCACAATTTTTCCTATCACAAAGTCCAAACATTTTGTATTTGGGCCATCAACTCATGTTTTGGGCCGGATTTCACCCGGTCAATATGAGATTAGTAAGAATATATCATAAATATATGAATATTAAAAAAATAGTCTTAAACATATTGTAATTGTGCTAATTCAGATTTAAACTTTTTATTTTTATCAATTCAGTCATAAACCTTTTGCAATTGTTCAAATTCAATTCATTTGGCCAATTTTGTTCGGCTGGTGCTGATATGGATAATTTTTAATAATATTGTTTTCGTATTTTGTAATTGTTTTTCTTTTCTTCCTTCTTTTCTTTTTCCTCCATGGTGGCTGGCGAGGGTCGTAGGCGAAGAGGCCTTGCTGGCCACAGGCAAAGTCAAACTATGATCTGAGTAAATTTACATCTTAAGTTTACCCCATTGAGAGTTAACACCTCATCACTTGATTTCTTTCCCATTTTCTTTTCGTTTTTATTTTCTCTTCTTTTTATTCTTACCCTTTACCTATTTTCAATTTTTCCCTTACAATAGTATACTCTCTTTCTCTCTCTCTCGATCGATTCACTCGTGGGTGAAGAAGACCAAGCTCTGACCACCACTACCCAAAACCACCCGCCCATTGTGCACGTTACCCCTTTGCATCGTGGGTCGAGCTAGGGGGCTCGCAATGCCAGTTCAACAATGCTATTTATTAATGGTTTAATAACTATTTAAATGCTAAAAACGTATTGGCTATGAAAAGTTGCAACTCTTATGAAGATGAAACGTGCTTTGGTAAAAGTCATTTATTAATATTATTACTTAATGGTAACTATTTAAGTGTTAAAAATGTATTGGATATGAAAAGTTGCAACTCTAATGAAGATAGAATGTGCTTGGATGGAAAGAACCTATTGAAGGCCGATAATAAGAGCTTGGTCCTCTCTCCACCTGTGATAACAAAAGGTTATGTTCTATTCTTCATCAGATAAAATACTTTAAGATAAAAGAGGATTAAGGGAGAGAAATCATATTTATTCATTTTTTCTGTTTCTGCTGCAATCATTTTCTCAAATATTTATTACTGTAGATAAATGTATGTTTTTGTCTCTCGTTGTGAATAAATTATGAAGATATAAAATTTTTTGATTATGAATTTTCGCATAATTGAATTACATTATTAGTTGACAATTTGTTTTGTAGCATGGTTTAGGATATCATGATTTTCCAATTAGTAAAAAATACATATGGTTTCGTTAATGATCTCCCATTAATGCTCGTTAAAGATACACGCGCATCAATTTGATTAATACAAGTACCTTCTTAATGAAATTGCATGTAAAATAGTGTTTGGGTTTAGTGCTCCTGGTGTATATATATTTTCTTGTTCTCTAACACATTAATTGTTTTGATACATGTATGCATATATTGATATATGAATTGATATATATATATATATACACACACTTAAGGCATCATAATGTATAATTTGATTCTCATACCTTGATGACCATTTTATCACAAAAGTGATTGAATCTTAACATTTAGAGATAATCAAATTATGAAACAATAATTGTATTTTACAATTTTAATAATTCAATTATAAATGGTTTGCTAGTCACCAAAGTGGCCAAACCTTAAGGTCTTGAATTTTTGAAATTTCATAATGTTTTATTCAATTACCCATATTAAGTGATGCTATGACTAAAATTGATATGTTACATATCCTTATTGGTGATATAGATATATTGAAGTACATTTATTATAAGAATTGAGGGATTCACCAAAAGGTTAATCAATTTCTTATAATTCATGAATGTAATAGTTGTAATTAATGTGTCTTGTTAGTTTTATTTGTATCTCCAAAGATAGCAAATAAATTTTAATAAAGTGTACTTATATGTACCAAATAAAAGTTATTAGCATCATTATGGTTTAATGTATGCTTGTATATTGTAGGATCACCCAAAGGAGAATTATGATATACACGTATTGTTTAATTTGAATATGATTATGTGATATTCTCAAAGCATTAATGTATGAGTGTTTTCTTGCATATTTGCAATATCTATACCCATTTCTCTTCATTCACATGCTTCATTTGTTCCTTTATTCAATGGAAAAAAATTTCTATTATTGGTGCGAACAAGTTTAGTTTCACCTAGGTGTCTTGGATCATGATTTAGCACTCCAAGTTGAAGAACCGACTACTATTACTCATGGTAGTAACGACAATGAAAGGTCTTTCCATAAAGCTAGGGAAAGATCAAAAAGAATAAGCTTAAAGTTTATGTGAATGACAATTGCAAATAATTAAAAAACTGCTCTACCTAAAACTAATTAATTATGGTCCAATAACTATTTAAGTGCTAAAAACGCAGTGGATATGAAAAGTTGCAAGTCTTATGAAGATATAATGTGCTTGTTAAGGAAACCTCCTAATAGATTTGAAGTTGACAAAACTATCCATGATAATTATGTAAGTCTAATACATACTCTAAAGTATTTTGATCTAGATAGACATATTCTGGAAATGGCAATTCCAATACTTCGAGAGAACTAAACTTTTTGGACACTCAAATTTTACGAGTCCCAGAAGGAAGACTTCAGACTTTACAAGATTCAGAACGAGAACTTCAAACTCTACTGATAAAGTCATTCAAACTTCATAGAGTACTTTAGACTCAACTTCTAAAAGGTAAAGACCTTATTGAAGACTCACATTGACTTAAGTTCTAGATGTGAAGCAAGAACTAGAAGTTATCCAGACTCTGAAACTATTCAGAACGAACATAATGGCTAGTGATCTGGCATGGATTTCACAAAAGGAAAGTTCCGATTGACTCAACCTTAAAAGGCTATAATGCAAAATTGATTGACAATCAAATATTAAGACAAGTATATCTCACAACGGATAAAGCTCTATTTATGGAAACCAACATTCTGGTTGTATGGGCGACCAGATTTAATGGAATTCAGATTTTATCAACCAACGGCTACTCAATCGATTTTATACAAATCTATCCAAGTTGAAGATTGGAAGATGATCCTCTAAAGATTGTCCAACGGTTAGTTTGGAAGTTGAGGAATATAAAAGAAGATTAATGAGGAGCAAAAGGTAGAGAACAAAGTCAAAAATCTAACAAGTCCGAAATCTGAGTATACTCTGATTCTATTACTTATCATTCTTGAGCCAAATACTGAGATCTTGAGAGATATTTTGTAAGAGTGATTGTGTGAGATAAAGAATTCTATCATTCACAGAGTGAAATCACTCAGAACTTGTAATCCTTTTTTTATCATATAATGAAATCCAGCCAATAGATTGTCAGCGTGAAAGAGTGAATGTAGGCTTGATCTAAACCGAACCACTATACTTTCTTGTGTGCAGTTTTTCTATCCTTAAACTCCTATTATATATATAAATACTGTCCACTAGTACATTTGTCACAAAGTCTGATCATAATCTGATTCTTTTTCAGACTTTAATATTGATCATTTGTTTTCACTTTAAAAATTGATGAAAAAAATTTTAGATCACCTATTCACCCCCCTCTAGGATATCTCTAAGTGATCCTTGCTAGCTACGTCAGTGTTTTGATGGAAGTCACCTATTGAAGGCTTATAAAAAGAGTCTGATCCTCTCTCCAATCATGATAATGAAAGGTCATATTCTGTTTCTTCTGTTTATGCAACAATCATTTTCTCAAAGTTACTATAGATATATGTATATCTTTCATCTCTCTTATCGTGAATAAATCATGAAGATCTAGGATTCTTTGATTCTGAATTTTAGCATAATTGAATTACATTTTCTGCTAACACGTCGAGCCTAGATCTTGCCTTCAATGACATCATATCTGGCATGACTATGGTAATACCAAATAGATTTAAAGGGTAATTGCACGGAGATGGACTTATTTTTACTAAGAAGAAGAAGAAAGAACGAGTAATTCATTTATTTTTCTTTACTAAAATTTTGAAGCTCCTCACATCTAAGCTCTTCATTTTATCTATGCACGAAGGGTAATTTAATTAACTCAACGCTTCCAATTATATTCTGCATACTAGAGAAAATCACATAATTCATTGCCCAATTTACTATGTCGAAAGAAGCATAATAATCCTCAAGAAGACATTCTACATATGAGAGCATCATTTGTTACACGACGATTAATGTACCTATGGAACATTGCAACATCCATCCGAAATAAGTGGTATATAAGTACACAGCAAGCGATTGTTCTTCATTTGATTCATAATACTTACATTAACACACAAAAAAAAAAAGACTATATAGGAAGAATCAAATTATTTTGAGAAATGAACTTCAATGACTACTCAACGAGAGAGATTTAACTCAAATTATGTCAAAGGGTCAAATTCGAAACTTAAGTAATAATTAGGTGAAACAAGTGAGATCATTAATTAATCCATGATTACTTCATAAATGTCATACATGGTAGTCGTATGGTGGGTTTTCTCGACATTGCATTGGGAAAGTAGTCATATTTTGGTCAATTCCATCAATTACAAAGAAATGAAAGTTTGATGCATTTGATGATTGAGATTGAAATTAAGGAGAAAGTTAAACATTCAGTCATAAACCTATTATATGGAATGTAATAGAGTTTTAAAACCTTTTAAGTGAACTAATTTAGTCATAAATCTCTAAGGGAAAGTGCAATCATGTCCTCTCCGCCAAGTTTCGACTGATTTATCCAACATGGCAGTGTACTCATTGTCAGCCGTCCTATGTATAACAACGACGGGTGATGAAATTACATGAAACGATGCCATTTTTTGCTTAGAGAAACAACGTTATTGCTTGGTCAAGCGACTAAAGCCCCAAATTGCGAAATCCTTTGCTCTAATGTTTGGAGGGGTCGGCAGTACGCAGAGTCTCGTGGTCGAAAACAGGGAATCCATTACTGAATCTGCCAATAGCAGTGAACAGAAGCAAAGCCGCAACGTCCCCACCAGCTAGCAGCGCGACCCTTCCGAAACAAAACAACCACACAAGCGCACCAAAACAAACTCACCACAAAAGAGACATGCAACAAAACAAAAGCAATGTCAACAGCTAAAACAAAAATTGCAACGGACCTCTATTTCTTCAAGCGAGAGGCAGAATTTGGCCTCTCGATTCGGATGAGACCCTCAAGAGGAACGCTCTCCTAATCCACGAAGATGGCATCACAGTCGTCGAACAGAGGAGGAGGAGCTAGAGGAGGCCACTTGGTGGCCGGAGAGACTGAAACGAGGACGTTGTTGGCTTCATTAAGAGCGAGTCTGAGGGCTTCGAGGGGTGAGTTCAAGAGCAAGAGGAGCTGGCGATCCAAAAAGAGAGGAGGGCATGGGGTGGTGAAGGTGAAGGAGGAGGGAATAGAAGTGGAACGACAACTTTTGAAAAGAGAGCCCCAAAAACTGTTGGTGTTTGTTTGTAAAACAAACAAATAAGGCTTTTTTCTTGTCCTACATAGGAAAGAAAGGAAATTTTTGGTCTATTTATAAGTTAAGGTATTATCTTTTATTGTAAATAGAGAAAAATGGGTGAATATGCTAGACCCCACAATACTCAAGTGCGGGTATGCGATTTTAAAGTGCACTTGGACCAAAATAAGCTTTAATTAACAATTTATTTTTTTTTAAACTTATGACTATTCGGAAAAAACTGTCCATTTTAGGACACGAAAAGATGTGTTCAAAATTGATAGTTTTCATGCTTGAAAAGTTGTGTCTGAATTGCAACTTTTCGGACATGAACAGTTGTGTTCGAATGACGATTTTTGCACACAAAGGGTTATGTCCGAATTGCAATTTTTTGAACATGAATGGGTGTGTTCGTATTGATAGTTAGACACCAAGAGATGTGTTCTATTTGCTTATATATATTGGACAATTCTATTCAATTCAGAGAAGAATAAAATTCCCTTCATTTTCATTTTCCTAAAGAGAAAAACGAGATAGCAATTTTCTCAATTGTTTCGCAGAGTGTTTTAGGAAAAATACTAGAATTGTTATTTAATATTCTCACTATAATTTTATTGTATCATGAAGGGAATTTGCCAGTAACCTATAGTAACTTTGTGGGGTAAGTTGATCCTAAAAGAGAGTAATTACACGCCTCAAATCCGATTACATTTAGATTCCATTTTTTTTAGACACGTTTTTTCCCAACAAAAAACGTCGTTATATTTGACAAAAACAACGTGATTTCTTGTAATCTTTAGTTCATGTCATGCCGTCTCCGGTACATTTAGGATGGTCAACGATGACTAGATTGCCATGCCAAATACATTAGGCAAACTTGACCGAAATCACTTAATTGCACTTTCCCTCGAATGTTTAAGACTAATTTGGTTCAATTAAAAGGTTTAGGATGCAATTGCATTCCCTACAATAATTTAAGATTCATTGTGCAATTTTCCCCCAAGCTGTTATTTATTTGCAAAATTCACTAAAAGTTTAGAGAGAGGATTAGTGACATTTTCTCAAAAGTCTCCTCATTTCAACCTAATTTCCTATAACGATAGCTTCTATTTTGCTAAGTTGAATGTGTAAATGTAAGCAATGAGTTTGATTATGTATACGTTCTTTCATGGTAGGTTACAAATTATGGGTATCATTTATATGCAAAATTGATTATGTAAATATAAATGAAGGTGATTTCTACCTTTGAATCTACGAATCAGAAAACCCTCCAACCAGAGATGTAGAAAAACATGGCCTTTTATCTTTATGTATACCAAATCTTTAAAAGTACTTTTCCAACATGAAGTATATCATCCGACCATTAGAAGTACATTCTTAAGGGATTTCCAGCATGACGTGGTCATTTTTTGAGCGATAAATATTGTAATTTTTCCATGAAGTGTCTAAATGGTAAGTCAGGACTTGTGCTATTTTCTTTATAAGTGCATATCTAGCTACTCAAGACTCCTTTGGCATGCAAATAAAAAGTTAAGATGATGCTGTGTTGAAGTTTTTAAATTATGAATAACGCATTTATCTAACAATTTAACTTTTAGAATAGTTAATAGTAGCCAACAAAATTTTACACGCCAACCCTAGCATTACCATGAACGCAGTTTGTTGCCAATCTGCTGTATATTAGTTGCATAGGGGAAAAGTTTGACTTTACGCCGATGAGTCAAATTAGGAAGAAATCAAGTTGCAATAAACAGAGAAATTTCAAAAAGGTTATGTATGAACTTCACATCCTCAACAAGTAATTCGTTCTCTAAGTTAAAAGAGAAACAAATAATACAGGTGAAGAAGGCTACATATAGAGGAACCTACAAGCCTTTGCGCTGTGGATGTGTACCTTGAGATTAATAGAATTATTTAGTACTTGCTGAGGAACTCTCGAGAGGGCGCTCGTGGCCTAGCCGAAGTTCGAGGTCCAATTCTATCCAGTCCGAACTTGGACTCGATTGCATCCTCTCTTGTTCAACACCGTCATCTCTTGCTTGAGCACATGTCTTATCTTCTATGGACATGGTACGTGGCCCTTTTGGGGGGCTTTTGTTACCGCTCTTCTCGTCGTTGTGATTTTCAGCGGGGACGGCGTTCTTGCTCGGGACGACTCCAAGTGACAGCGCGCTTTCCTCCATGGATTCCCTTAGCTTTGCTCTATCTCTCCTGTGAATGTTCATGTGACCTCCAAGTGCCTGGGCATTTGAAAACCCCCTCTTGCAGAAGGCACAAGTATAGGATTTCACAGGACCATGGTCATGATCTATGCTCATGAATACTTGCTCTGGCTTTTCTAGATTCAATTGATTGATATCCATGAGAGAGAGAGAGAGAGAGAGAGAGAGAGAGAGAGAGAGAGAGAGAGAGAGAGAGAGAGAGAGGAGCAGGCAGGCGGGTCGGTTGTGTCTGACATGTTTAAGGGGTATAAATGTAGGCTTACTCTCTTCTAGATGTGATTATGTAAATTGTTGAATTTGGTATCCTTCCTGACAAAATCCATCTTATTTTCGACATGTACACCGCTATCTCAATGACAACAAAGGATTTAAGTGTAATCTCTCTATTGCTCAAGGCGGAAACAATTCGATCACGTAACACTTTCCTCAATATTTTTATGTTATAGGTTTAGCAGTATTCGCCCACTTAACGTATGCTGTGATCTGATGCATCACATGGGAACATTCAAGAGTAGAAGATGGGAAGATCCAAAGGCGTGGATGTCAATGCTTCCAAAAGGCTCCGATTGGTCAAAGAATATATATAGATATAGGTATGGTAGGTAAGCTCTCTGAGTTAGAAGCTTTATAAACACATCTTGTTAACTATATATGTGATGTAACTAATATTTGGACTGATTAATTTATTGAAGCTGCTGACTTTGCTTCAGATCAAACTCTTTATTTTAATAAAGAAGTGTAACATAGCTCCATTGCTGTACTTGAAGCAAGACAAAATCTTTCATAATTCATAACATGGAGGCATGTCCTTGTTCAAGGGTTCATTTTCACTGCTCTCTAATTTTCATCTACGAGTGTCGATACTAACTAGGACAAAGTTAGATCCTTCTAGAATATATAGTTCATGATAATCACTCCTTAAACATTGATATTCCATAATTTTCATGTAAGCGCGTTTGTGGCTTTAAAGCGAATTTGTTAAGCTATTAGAGTATGGTGCACTCTGTGTTTTACAAATTAATATTTCATATGGAGAGGAAAAGTTGAAGTTTGTGTGATTCCAATATATGTATCCCTCGTTGAAGTGTCGTAGAAATTCAAGTTCTATTACAAAAAGAAAATTCATAACTGAGTGATAAAGGATGTGAGGAATCTAGCTCAAGATCTGACCTAATACATAGATTAATGTTTAGTGTTCGACCGTCTTCTCCATGTTCAAGGATCTCCTAGTTCTATGGTTTATATCCATTGCTCTCTAATTTCATCTACATAGTCAAGATACTAACTTGGAGAAGTCGGATTCTCATACTATATTTTTCAACAAAACAAACACGCATCCTCAGACCCCCAGTTACTATAAAATGAATTGTGATTAGATATAATTGGTCTAAGGAGGATATCCAGTATGACCCGGCTGAAAAGGCTCGGTTGCTATTGACTTGTTCTTGATATGTTAGGGTTTCGCAAATGATCTCTTGAGGTACATATAACAACCTACTCATGAGAAGATGCTGCACCACTAGGTGCACAAAAAGCGATGGATCTAAAGAGGAATTTAAGAAATAAAATGAAATTTTTGTATAGACTCAGTTTGTTCACCAGTCAGGTAATCTTTTCCTCTTTTATTCTTCTTTTTCTCGGTACATGCATCAAAGACATGTGACTCCACTCACTACCTTTCTTTAAACTATGCATGCATTTCGGTGGGCCTTGTCTAGTTTTTATTTTAATAGACTCGAGGGTTTTCGTGAGAGCATATATTTTTGTCTTTTGTATCTCCGACATGTAGACCCCGCAATCGGCTGGACAAGACCGACTATTTGGCTCCTTCTTGATGTCTTAGTTTCATAGAACATGAAATTCTTTGTTTAAGTTATTCGAAGAGACATTTGCCATCTAATATCATTTTGTTTGTGTTGTGGCCGATCAAGAACCCACTTTAGTAATTAGGTATGAAACCGTCCACTTCTTCGAGAGTTTATGCCAGTTTTAGGGTTTCCTTTCTCTGTTTTCCTGCATATTTCTTTCCCACTCATTGTGGTTTAGCCGGAAAACTTTTGTTTATTAGGATTCTCTCAATTTAAGAACTAGTTTACATTTTAATTCATCCTCTTCCAAGCATAACGCATGAGAATATTGTATATCTTTGCAAGACTGTTCAACGGGGTTGTTGATAGTCTAAATAGACTAGGAAGGCTGATAGTTGTTCTAAGTGGCATCGCATGCATATGAATTTGTCCGAAAATTAGACATCATCCAACGGCAATGATCTCTTCGGGCTTTAAGGAAGTTTAATATAAGAACCACATTTTTCTTCATCCTTACTTAAAGGAAACTTTCTCGAACCAGTTATCTAATTAGTGGATTACAAATATGGATATATCCATATTTATATTTTATTAAATTTGCAATTCGGTAATGTCTATAACTTTGAAACCGACAAATCAGCCAAGTGGGAGTTTCCATCTAAGACAAGGAAAATATAAACCTTTATTCAAAATCATCTAGGGCAACTCACATGTCTCTCAAAAGCATGCAAGGGTAGTAGTAGTAATTTTTTTTTTCTTTTCTAAATGATGTTGACGTTGCAATAGTTTATCCCAACTAGGTGGCTTTGCCCATACGTAGCGAGCTTGAAATAAAGCACCGTTGGGTAATAGGTCATCTACTTAAAGATGTGGGGGAATGATTATTTTCTGGCAATCCCATGTCGATGAGTCTGAGGGTTTTCTTAAGAAAGCTTTTGGCGACATCTAGGAGGGATTTTCTATGCCCGACATCACCGGCTGTTCAAGAAATATTCCCTAGAAAACAGCTTCACGATAAGGCAATTTCTCATCATACTTATCATCTCCGCGTGACGTTCTCAAGAGGGTGACACTTGAAGAGATCGAAAGTACACAATAATAATAAAGAAAACTCAATAATGAAAGCAACCATCTCCGTTCCATAGAGAGCTCGATTAAATAATCGATACGTGGCTCCATTTAAACCGAAGACATCAGGGACACGACAAGACAGACCGACAAGGCAATGACTGAGTCGAGATCGTGAATGAGCAACACCCCAGTGATAGGTTAACCGACAATTTCATTATCGGATTATAAAGATGGATTTGAAAAATTGGAGTCGGAAACCATGAGTTACGACATGTGGAGAGATTGACCTAAAAGAACTGTACATTATGTGCAGTCTAAGAAGGACCTAGTCTACTATAACTAGTTGTTGAATGACGGGTCAAACCCGGCCGCTTGATTTCGCTGGGGGGCGGGGGTAGAAGATTAGGAACAAGCATGCTAACACCTTCTATGAAGTAAATACCCACAAATGTCCTTGATTGAGTGATGGAACATTAGGGTTTTACGCATTTAGACACGTAGGGTCTATCTCACCCGATAAACAATTTGTCGAATCGATTGCGAGGAAGTAATTTATTGTGAATACAGTGGTCTTCTGATGTAGGTGGCCCATGGTCTACCTTTGGCCGGATTAGGGACTGGAAATAATTTGCTATGTGAAAGCTAATTTAGGTTACTGGTGGATCGTGATACTTAAAGAAAAGCGTGTTCCACTTTAATACTTTATGAACACATTATTTCCTTATAGTTCTTCAAATATATGGGACAATGCACTCTTGGGGTGAAGTTATTTACATCCTACAAGGTTTTAGGTCGTCAAATTTTATTTTCTACTCCATGTTCTCATTATTTTCTTTTATTACCATCCTAGTTTCTTTTCGTAACAAATATCTTTTCAATATTTTTTATTAAAAAAAGTAATTCTTTTTTTTTGAATTTTATATACGAGGAAAATGCCAATTGTATGCTATTTTCTCAATGAACTAATCTAAACTAGTGATAAAATTAATATGATATTTCTAGAATTTATTTTTCATCTTAAAGTGAAACGAAAATATTATTATTGCGTAATATTTTACTTTTGGGTCAAACTACATAAGATAAGAAAAGTAAACGCTCATTCCTATTGAAGTCCGGGCTGTTCGCTGGTAGGAACTAATATTGGGTTCTAATTATTTTCAAACTGCAGAAGTTGAAGGATATTAAAGCTTAGAAATATTACAAATAGGGCCGCAAAAATGAATGTGTTTTAGCGAGTAGCTTGTTATCCAAGGTTTGCTATCGGAATTAGTTTGCAGGGGGATGGGGAGGGAGAAGAAGCGAAGGAACTATGCTCTTTCACTAAACATCTGTTGGATCAAAAGTACAAATATTGATGATTAGAAGGATAAATGTATAATTAAGTAGCAATTTCATTGTTACTTTTGAGAGGAATTTTCCTCATGGCTCTTTGGGGACTTTGGATTCAATGTAACAGAGCTGTTTTTGATACCGAATCTTTGCCTTTAATTCTTACTAACTTCTGTTTTGTTAAGCTATGGAATTTGCAGTTGTTTCTGCAGGGAATAAAATTAGAAAGAAGAGCACTGATTATAACATCTCTTGGCAAAAACCTAAAGATGAATGGCACAAGTTCAATACAGATGGAGCAGTGAACGAAGAGCAGGAGACTGCTGGAATAGGAATACCCCATAACTGTGGCGGAAACTGGGTGAGGGGTTCCGCTTGTAACAATGGAGAAGCTTCGATGTTACTAGCTGAAACCTATGTGCCGCGACATGGAATTATATTAACCGTTTAGAAATTGAAAGAGACTCGTTTATGTTATTTCAATGTTGGAATAGTCTGTGATAAGTTCCACCAATCATGGAGAATATCTTAATTGAATGTAAGACATTGTTTCACAGAATCGGGCATTGGAATGTTCGGCACATGCTGAGGGAGGCCAATATGTGCCCGGAGCAGGCTAAGATGGGCAAACTGAATTCGATAGCTTATAATCTCTGTTTCTGTACCTATAGGATTTATGTATGCTTTTAGTCATGACCATAATGGCGGACTTATGCGACGATCATTGTTCCTTTTTTTATGCTTCCTGGAGAAAGTTGGTTAGGCTCTCACTTTGTATCTCGATGCACAATTTTATCCACTGCTAGTTGGTGTTGAACAGGTTACTCCACAGAGGATAGAATGTCCGAAGAGGGTGCCCATGTTGAAGGTCTTTATGTTTGCTTCATGGTGGGCTTTGGGAAGCCAGAGAACATATTTTCTTTGGATGTGTGGCTGCTTCTACTTCTTGGCTGGGCATCCTTCATGACTTTCATATTGACTGGCGTCCACTATTTCATAGGGTCATGAAGCTTTCGAAGGGGAAAGCAAACTATGCCCTGATGCTTAAAGTGGGATGGGTAACTTGAAGTTTCATTAAGGTAAGTCTTTCGATATTGAGTGAATCAATTAACAGATTATCTGTGCTGTTAGGTTGAAAGTACTTGGGATTGGGAATCTAGAGCGAAGGTTAGACGAATGATTGACATACAAAATCATAGATTCGTTTGTTTTACCCTAATCATGGCATAGCTTCTTCGATGGTTGATGCCTCGAA